>CM029598.1:47842197-48509697 GCA_017311375.1 Mytilus coruscus
CTATGCTTCTACTACTACTGAGTAGGGTGCCCAGTCAACGAATTTGATCGATTTGGGTTAACGGAATAACACACAGCTGTATTTGATATCATTGGAAAGAGGAGAACAAGCATCATCGAAATATTGTTGTCGTCGTTGTCTACAGTGGTCACGATTTTCTTAAATTTCGGCTTGGGTCAAAGGTCAAAGCTAAAATTTCAAGGAAAACGGAGAGTCACGTTTAGACAGCTGGCCGCCCCTACACATATATGCGTTTATAGCAAAATAAATTCGAATAATTCAAAGGATTATAACTATAGTTTCGATATTTAGGACTAATTTGATATTTATGTTGCCAAAACTGGTTCGAGATTGATATTTGTATTATAGGGTGAACATTTACATTTTACATTCAGCTGTTAAATAACAGTGACCTTGACCTATTAAAATTTCCAAATTCGGAATTTTTACACAATATTCAATACAAGTGATCTCTAGAGATGTTTTTATTAGATATAAACATTTATAAGTTGCTCTCCCAAAATGTTATTTTTCCGTCTTTTGATAGAAGGTGTTCATAATGATTTTCTGAGTAAATATCAAATTTTCTTTTGGTGAGTATGATAGCACATAAAATTGTACTTAGTTCCAAAACTTGTGACATATTAACGCAGAATGTATTGAATTAGCAGGTCTGAGTATATCTTCGCTTTATAGCAATAAGAAAGACTGCAAACGGCGAAAAAGGGGGAGGGTCTCTGTTATAGTATATATGAAAACAAAATGACAATAGAAACAGGTTAATCACTCCATCTTACACACTTATATGCCTTATTGAGCATAGATTGGCCTATAACTGACATGAAGTTAAAGATTATCTACAAAAAGAGGGTTGTAAACAACATCAATTTAATCAAAATATAGATCTCTGATTTCGTTATTCTCATCTGAGCTTATATATACTAGTTTTCGCCACGACTGCACTACGAATGTTTTGATCATGTTCAAAATTTGTCGTGGACCTCTACGATCATGAAGACTTTGGCACGTCCTTTCTACGACCACCACGATCTCACTACGACTTCCAAACATTTTCATAATTCAGTTCTGAGGTCGTAGCGGGATCGTGGTCCTAGTGTGATGGGGGTATTAGTAATTTGCAAACATGTCTCCTCCTTCTAAAATTGTAATAACTGTGTTTGAATATCAAATTAGAAAATCAAAGTTCAAAAGTCAAAATTTTAACTTTAATGTCGAAATTTTGAGTTTAAAGTCGAAATTTTAACTTTTATAAAGTCGAAATTTCGAGTTTTAAAAAATCAAAATTTCGAGTTTTAAAAATGTCAAAATTTCGATTTTTTGAAAGTTGAAATTTCAAGATTTTAAAAAGTCAAAATTTCAAGTTAAAGTCAAAATTTTGAGTTAAAGTCGAAATTTCAAGATTTGAAATGTCAAAATTTCGACTTTGAAAAAGTTCAATGCCAATTTTATTTTTACTACGTCCCTAATACGCTTCTGTAGAATTTTGCGGTTAGTATATGAAGAAAAGGATCACATTTTTATTTTTCAGTTATCGAAGTTGGTTGGGCAAGTGACTACGTTCATTACAATAGTGTAGACATATTTACAATAGTGCAGAATTATTATGTAATTCAGAGATCAATTTATTGTGTACTTATTATGATATTTGTTTATTTTTAGACATTCTGTAAGGCCATTGTACTGTGAAAAAAAAATTAGTGGACGTTATTTGCGTACAGTGGATCAGATGTTTTTGTGGACAGTCAATGATGTTTGAATTCTAAAATTGTTGAGTTTAATAAAATGACATGGTCACCGCGCCGGACAAAATCAGAAATGTGTTTTCTTATTTTATGTCAAGAATAATAGAGTTTGAGGTTGTTGTAGGTTTCAGAAATCAAGCAGCGTAGTGTGTATATAAATAGTTTATGTTCGTTTGAACAAGTGAATTACGAACATATATTTACTTATTCTCGTATAAATATCAGATGCGAAACATGTTTCATTTAAAACTTTACTTATCACAGCTCACAACACACTTCGTGGACAAATCACTATGGAATTCCCAAATGAATTGACTGCTTTATTGGCTGCCATGAACGTGACTAGAAAAGAACCTGTCTGGAAATTTTAGGCAAGTACTGACCAGGTGACAGTTCAGTTAACGTGGAACAAGGCTAAGGAACAAGAGGCATCCTCCATTAAACCTAAGCCGGCCCTGAAAAAGAGCAAACCATGCACTATCCACCAGGAGACGGGACGCCAAGCGTTACGACTAGTGGGTGCAGCCAAAACCGCTGCTGTAACCTCCGCTGATGTGATACCATCCACCGCCAGCGTAGACCAGAACAATCAGACGGAAGCCAGAACATCGCTAGAGGGTAGCAGAGAGATAACACCTACCAAATACCAAGGTGAACCTGAGGGAATCGTCATCAAGTCGGACATTGTTATCAGTCCATTCAACCCCAGGAAGGCATGCCATCGCCAGTACTATCTGCACCCAACTAACCATAGAGGTAAGCGATGTCGGATTGACTATGACGAGGGGTTTGATTTAAATGATCCCGAGTTACTCCGTACACCACCACACACGTCGCCATTAATAATGCCATCTCTAGAAGAAGTAAATACAGCTATGTCCACCTTGGAACGGCCAGATACGCCATACCAGACTCCTCAACCAAGTTGATGTAAGATGAAAGCGAAACGCACAACAGACCAACCCGATCTGTAATATTAGGTAGATGAAACTCCGCGATATCATCCCGGATAGTCGGACTATAAATCCAAAAATCATCATGTTTTATGAAACTCAAATTTATTTGTGCAGAATGTTAATGTTTTAGAAAGTTACTATGTGATATGCAAGTCACAGAAAAAAGACTTAAAGGAGCCTGACATGCCTTGTTTCTATGCTTAACACCGACTCATAATGATCAAATGATTCGCATTTATAATTATGACACTGCAATCATATAATTCTGAACCGAAACTTTCGTGCACTATTATAACATTTTGTATTAGTAGCATTTATTTTTTTTTAAAACACAGTCACCTATTAAAATGTATAGCAAAACTATAATAATAAATTCCGTAAAAAAATAGCATTGAAAATATCATTAGAAGATTACATATTGGAACGAGCAGATTGTTTGACCGTTATTAGTTTAGCGTTCCTACGAAAAGATTAAAACGATTTCGTACTGTCAGAAATTGATTGCATGTATGATGTTCGGTCTAGATCGATTTCACGCAGTACTATAGATTGGTTCATGTCTTGTTATCTTTCTTTCAAGTCGCTGGGCCAAAGGAACAAGCTTATTATGTTGGTCCTTAGTCAGGTATTGGAATCTAAACTGTGTTTTTAAACGTAATTATCTATATTACAAGCATGACTGCGTGACTGATAAAGGCAGCACTATGATAATCATAACTAAATTAAAAAATAGCAAAACATCTGAAAACAGTGGCTGAAGCAACATTGTTCGTGAAATGTATGATTTTTCCACATTAATAAACTTAATTGTGCGTTCCTTTTACACTTAACTATATAAAGGGGGTTACAAAAATATGTTTAGTATATCATATATCAGGCTTTATTCATAATATTGTACAAAACCATTCTGTCACTCGAGTAAGTAATGATTTCGACGACGGGTCAAAAATCTCACTTTGTCTTTCTTTAACTCTTTCATCAATGCTTGTACTCAAATTTTCTGGTTCATTTTGGGGTTTGAGATAGTCATTCATTACAAAATTATGGTCATGGTTTTCTTCTGATTCAAGTAGTTTTTCACTATCTTCAGACTGATTTCCACTAAAACAGTTTAGATTTCCATTCTGAGTTGAATTATATGGAGTTGCATTATCTTTAACGCCATCATTAGTTTTGCTTAGCCTTTGTAGAATTTCTCCAGAAGGGAGATAACTCCATTCTTCTTCATCTTCACTGCAACTGTTGATAGTACCTGTTAGAGAATTTGTAGAACGTTATGGTAAATTATAAATCACTTTGTTTGAGAAAACGAATAAACTATATAATTGTTACGAAGACAAAACACATGGCGAATTATAAATTTTGATATTAATACATCGTATATTTATTTTATATGTCTCTTGATGACTGATACTCTAATCATGATTTCTCATTCTTCATTTATACACAATTAATTTTTTACCCAAAGAAAGCTTATAACAGATACAATTAACGCACTTTTTTTATTATCTCTTCTCTTACTGAACTGCTTGAATTAGTCATGATTTTTAACATTTTTTCCAGTTCAAATTTCGGAAGACAACATATAAAAATTGTTTTAATTAAAAAAAAAATAAAACAATAGAAGAATTTACGTAACAAATATAAATTAAAGGAGATATTGAGTATGCATCGTTAGGCTAGACAGTAAACAAACGACACAAAAAAAAATCAAAAGACGCATATAAAAGAGACGTGAAAGATACCAAAGAGATATTCAAATTCACAAGTCGAAAACAAACTGACAACGTCATGGATGTCGAAAAACGAAAAACGACTGAAAGACAAACAATAGGATACAAAACAAAATATAAAAAACTAAAGATTAAGCACATGTACTCTGATATCAGTGGCTGTACTGCACAGTCATTTTTCGTCCAGGATCGTTAGTTTTCAAAACTTTATACCCTTGCCGATTACCTTAATTCAAACCGATTAATTGCTCATATATTGATGGAGTTCTATCATTATTGCTAATAAACACTACTAAAAATTTTGAATGTTATGTAAGTTTTAAGTCACAATTATGAAAAAAAGTATTTATAGGGACAAAAGGGAATGCGAAAAGTGTCTTTCTAGTTTACTTGCAGCGTTTTCCAGTTTGCTGATATGAAAAAGTACGTATAGGATTAAAAAATCGTCTGTTAATTTGTCTTTCAATAATACTATTAAAACTGGATAAAATTCGTAGAAAATATTTAGTGAATATGTGTTACTTATTTGTCAAGTTCAAACGTTCAAGGTATACAGTAAATGAGCTATGTTACAAATTTTTGTAAAATTTTGCAATCAACTTTGAAAAAATCAATGGATTAGAAATTGAAGATTTGGAGATTTGATTATTTAAAACAAATTTAAGAACATTTCTCGCCGATTTAATGTGCTTTCACTATAAATATTCACCTATTTTGAAAGAATTCAATCAGTAATATTTCAGAAAATAAGAGATAAATACATTATTTTCGATTTGAAGTTATAGTTCAACGAGCTGAAGCCGTATGCAAAATTTTTCCAAAATCTGTAACATAGTTTATAGATGAGTACTGCTGGTTTTAGCGGGAAAATTAATACTCACTATTGCCAACATAATATAAAAGTTTTTAGTATTTATTGTAGAAATATCCTGAGAAACATGTACAATTTATACATTCTTTCGAATTATCAATTTCAAGCAACTTAGGCTAATTTACCTAAAAATATCAAAACATGATAAAATATATTGAACATCGCTTGCAAACATATTATAATTATTACCGATCTCTGTATTCAGGGTCAAATAAACATTTAGCAAAATTGCGATTGCCTTGGAGACAGTCTGTATTTTTTATTTCAAATCCCTTTTCATGAAGTTTACCTTTCCGCCTGAATTTATACTTTAACGGAATTTCTACTTCTTCTCCAAGATTCCATGCAGATCGGACATGTGCTGGGCTAGTTCCGCTCGACAAACTTCTGTTTGGCCTTTCTTCCCATCTGTAAATTCTCGATCTATCATTTTCAATTACCACCCATTTCCATTCAAACGATGTGTTCCTTGGAATTTCTACATTCGCCCGCCATCTTCCGGAGTTCGCGGGCATTTCTTCGGCGAGTACAGCTGTTTCTACCGACCAGTTACCCAAAATTTCTAGGGATCCAGATATTGCAAGTCTTTGATTGACATTATGTGTTGTATAACGTGTTTCAAATACGAATGACACATTTTCGGTCATCGCGGGACAACATGACTCGGCTTCCGCCATATCTGTTGTCAATGACATTTTCACACTATAAAGATCAACGTCATAAATGACAACGTCACAATATTACCCTTGTCCAGATTTTTACGATGTAAGGCAGTGGCGTAGCTACCATTGACGCAACGACGCGCTTGCGTGCACAACTGAAAATGTCGAAAAAAAATGTTGTTTATTTTTTTTTAATAAAGATGAAAAAAGGGAGAGAAAGAATATATAAATAATAAAAAACATTGTTTAGTCCATAATTGGCTGTTAGTTACATACGTTTATCAATTCGTTATTATAATACTCAAAAGTTTGACTTCCGCTAACATTCAATATGCATCGTGTCAAAAAACTGATTCTTTTTTTTTTTCGGAAAAGACAATCTAGTGAAAATGATGCGTCAGAAACTGAGGTTAATAATACGGTTGAGTCACCGCATATAGATTCCGATATTGGTGATCTTAACAGAGTAATCATGATAAGAGACAACAATTTAAAACTAAATATAATTCAGACAAAATGGGAAAATGTAGACGATTTCCCCTTTCCTGCTAGGTAAATTTAAACTATTAAAATGTATATATACACCTCTCAGTCAAGGCTCACGTCTCATGGGCTAGCAAGCTATAAAGGGCCAAATGACCAGTAATACTAAATCAATTCTAACAAATTGAAAAAAAAAACCAAATGGTCCGATATATACCAATACGAGTTTCAAAAAGGAAGACACTTGGTAAGTAAGTAGACAGTGCAAACCATTTACTGAAGCTGACATATGTATATTTCAATACAAGCTTTCGTGCTAAAAAAAGTTTGTTTGTTTTACATTCCATTCAAATCTGTAGTTAATGCATGATTTATGTAATAAACGACCGTCAAATATATATGTACAGTATATATATACATCTACAAATAAGAAAATGTGGTATGATTGCCAATGAGACAACTCTCTATCTAAGACCAACACTACATGTATGTCGTTGATGTAAGTAATCATAGGTTACAGTGCGATCTTCATCGCGGTGCCTCATGAGGCTCACACTACAAAGTAAGGTTATAAAGGGCCCCAAAATGACCAGTATAAAACAATTCAGATGAGAAAACCTACGGCCAGATTTATATATATACAAAACAATTAACGAACACAAATATGAAATACAGTAACAAGCGACAACCATAAAATAAATTCATATAATATATATAAATATATTAATACGAAATTAAGTTGAGTTGGGATACAATGTATATTGCATTCATCTTGCCCGTCAAGCTTTTCTCCAAGAAAATTAACGAACTACTTCATGTTAAGTCAGTAAATTGCGACAAATATTTTGATATATATAAGGTACATTCTTTCTCAGTAATTCTGGATACCTTAACAACGAGTTGGAGTACGACCAGCACAAAACCCGTGTATTATTGCAGTAGTTTTATATATGTTTCTGTGAAATGAGGAGAAAATCGAACGACCAACAGATTTTTTTATTACAAAATCGGGTTTTGAAACTTTGTGAAACATTGGAAATGACGAACAAAGAACTTTATCCAAATGTTTACTGTATTCTGAAAATACTTCTAACGATGCCTCCTACAACCACAACAGCTGAACGATCTTTCAGCATCCTGAAACGCTTTTAAACTTATTTGAGATCAACAATGGGACAAGAACGGTTATCTTCACTAGCATTGTTGCACAGAATTGAAAGAAGTGATTGACATATTTGATAATGCCAAAAAAAAGAAAAATGTTTCTTGCATAGATTTAAACTATAAATTGTTGTTATTTGCTTTTTTATCAGTTGAAATTGACATTCAAAATTGGGAGGCTTGTCTCAATTTTGAATGTGAATTAACCAAGTTGTGAGGCCGGCTCGTAAAAACATATGATATACAAGTAAACGAAAACATCAGTTTGAAAATATTATTTAAATATTGTTTTTACTTACTGTAGTATACCCAAATTAATTACCAGCATACGTAGTATATTCTAGTGTTTGTATATAAACTGTCGGCAGTGAATAAAGCTAAATACTCATGTTCGATTATCGAGGGATTTGAAACAAGACCAACTAAGACATTTTTTTTTAAATTGAGGTAGTACAACTTGGCTGAGTTTCTGTAATGAAACAGATAAATTTTTAACATAAAAATCAATTTGTGTATTTGCTAAATCCTGGGACTATTATACTAATATAATAGTCCCAGTTAATCTCATAGCTTCCGTGGGGCTTTGCCCCTTGGTCCCCTACAAGGGCTCTGTCCTTGACCCGCTGGGGGCCTTAGGCGGCCCCAGACCACCCCTGCAAGTGGGTTCTGCGTGCACAGCACGCAGAAGCTCGCTACGCTACTGTAAGGGACCGATCAATATTTATTGGGGGGTTGGGACCGGTGCAATTCATATTTCTCCCTTAAAAAAATCTATGTCCTACCCTCTAAATATACCAAAAATAGTTTCTGTCCTATATGAAATATCTACTAAATAAGTATATGTCCTACAGTATCTAATCTATGAATAAATCAAACAGACTTTAACTTCATTTTTATCAGATCACATATAGTAAGTAGTCTTTGAATTTGTCTGGAATTTTAACTGATCTCCCTCTTGAAGAAGGCAAATAAGATTCCTTTTCAATTTCACTTTCACTGCCACTACTACTACTATTACTACTGTATTCATCATTAGTATTATTATCATCATTGTCATTATCACTGTCAGAACTGTCATAGGCTCTTATTACAAGGTCATCTTCTTCATCACTTTGGATTTGTTCATTATCTACACTACAAACTGTTCAGAGTCTGAAAAGACCAGATTTTGTGCTCACATTTTACTCAACTAGTCTCGACATGTTGATATATTTTATATGAATATATCAAAAAGGGATAAAACATTAAAGAAATTATTAAAATTGTTCTTCTGATTAGTGGTGAAGTATAAAGCAATACCTTCTGCTTGGGGCAAAAAGATCACACCTACCAGAGAGTATTAAATTCTAAATAACATTCATTCAAAATTGCAACATCCTGTTAAACTTAAATCGCAAGGTCTTTTGAATTCACTAGATAAGTAGGTAAACGGACAGAAAGTCACAGGACAAAAAGTCACAAATTTGATTGGACAAAAAGTCACAAATAATATGTATACACTTGTTTGAATATTTAATAGAATGATCTTTAAATATTTACTTTTTATTACATATATTTTTTTTACAGTTGAGGCAATTGTTCATTAGACTTGATAAATAAAGATTTATTAAATTTTAATCATGCAAAAGATATATTTCTTGGCACCATGAAGCCGGTTGAGTACCAACCCACTTTGACATTTTGTTTTCATAACAATTATTTGATCATTATAAATACTTTTTTATATAAATTTTGTTAACAAAGTTGCTTTATATACTAAAGTTCAAGAAAAGTACAAAATGTTTTTTTTAATAAGTGTTTTCTTGTTAAAGAAAAATAATCTCAAAACTGAATTGTGACTTTTTGTCCTGTGACTTTTTGTCTGTGACTTTTTGTCCTTTGACTTTCTGTCATACATTCGAAATGTAATACACGAGTTTAAGAAAAGTATGACTTTCTTTCTACCTGTAAAACACACATGTACTGATGTAATTAAACCTTATTAAAGTGCTTCTTGTATGATATGTCTTCAAATTTGACAAAAATAATTAAAATTGATTAAAATATAGTTTTACTGTTACTTTGGAACACATTTCCTTTTTTAAAAGGTTATCAAGGATTGTTATGAAAGTTCTATTATCATGATTATATTAAATTCTTGTTTTAACAAAACAAAGGTGACATTTTAAAAATTTTATAACTTTTTCGAATCAGCTTGGATTTTCATCAAACTTTTCAGCTATCTTTATTATATATTTATCTTACAAAATACCAAGTTGTTTTGTGTTTTAGTGTATTGCTGTCAAATTTAAGGACTTAGTTAATAGGTAAAAAAAGGCTAAAATTTTCAGTTTTGACAAAATTCAGATAGATACCTATAATTTAAATATTTAAATTTGACAGCAAGAACCCAAATTACCAAATAACCTGTTTTTTTGTAAGATAAATATATGATGAAGATAGCTGTAGATTTGGATGAAAATTCAAGTTGCTTTGAAATAGTTATAAATCAATTTAAAGTTTACTATCTGATTTTAATCTGAACTGCAAATTCTAGCTTTTTGAACTAGATTAATTTAATCCTTAAATTTGACAGCAATACACCAAACTACATAACGACCTGGGATTCAGTAAGATCAATATATAACTGAGATAGCTGTATAGTTTGATGAAAATCCAAGTTGATTTGAAAAAGTTATAAAAAACATTAAAGTGTACTATCTGAATTGAGTCCAAACTGCAAATTCTAGCTTATTTTTATCTAGATTAATTTAATCCTTAAATTTGACAGCAATACACCAAAGTACATAAGGACCTGGGATTCAGTAAGATCAATATATAACTAAAATAGCTGTATAGTTTGATGAAAATCCAAGTTGATTTGAAAAAGTGATAAAAATAATTAAAGATGACTATCTGAATTTAATCAAAATTTGTTTACCTATTAATTCAATTCTTTAATTTCACAGCAATGAACCAAACTCCTAAAAAAACTGGAATTTTTTTAGATCTATATTTAATTTAGTTAGACATGTTAGATGGGCTGATTTACACCATATGTTACTTGTTTGTTCCTCAATTATCTTGTTTATTTTGTTGTAATTAAATTTGTATAGCCTATTTTCTACATTCATACATATGCCATTAAAATATTGCTGTCCTATCAGTGCTGAAACCTAAAAAAGTAGAAGTCCTATCAAAAATTAAGTTAAAAAAAATGTGTGTCCTACTGCGTTTTGCACCGGTCCCAACCCCCCAATAAATATTGATCGGTCCCTAAGAGACGAACAGTTTACGGTAACTTTGCTCTTTTCCTGGTATGCGTGAAATATTTGCCACTGGACTTTAGGCAATCAAAAATCAATCTATTTCTCCTCACAAAAAGCTTCATAATGTGTAACACGGAACTGTGGATATTTAGTGGGTACTTTGTGTCATAAAACAATGAAATAACAGAAATTCTTTCAGATAGTTAAAAAAGGTTGAATTATACGTAAAGATTGGTAATTTAATTATTTAAACGTTAATTCGAATTTCAATCAAAAGCTGAGCGCATTTATTAGCTCTATAGAAATGCTGTAGCTTTGTTGTCAGATATACACAAGACTGTATTGTGTATATCTTCTGTGTAAAAATAAAATTGAGTTACTTGTACACTTAACCTTAAATTTAAATGTACACGCTTTGATTTTTTAACAACTTATTATTTATATATATAGACATGATAGATATGAGAGGCAAAGTTTTTTCCGCGTCTTATATCTTCTCCATTTATGTTTTCGTGCTGGAAGGGATTTGTTAATGCAAATGTAAAAAAATAATAATAATAACTTTATTAAAGCACAAATTACACCCATAAGAGGGCCAAAGGCATGATATATGTTCAAAAAATGAATTGTACAAACCTTTAAAATTATTTTTCGGTAATCGTCAAGGCGTTTTTTTTTTTATTTACAGCTCCTCAATAGTAGTACACATGTGTCAATTTCTGATTAAATATTTATAATTTCCTATATCTCCGTATATCTTAAAAAAAAAAAAAAACTTATGTCTGTCTACAGGCTAGAAGAATCCAAGAAACCGAAATTTTGAGAAGTGGTATAAAATTTCAACCCCATTTATACCTAAAAGTAGTACATGAAGGTACGTATGACTTTATTACATATTTGAATTGTCTAGGTGAAAAATAGCTGGATGCAAATTTTCGCCCACAATTGACCGTGAGATCAAAACTGTATCGTATGCCCTTACATGCAAGTTCTTTACGAAGTTCATTTTTGTCATGTATACCTGCTTATTTCATGTATCCATAGTGTCCATTTATGAGGTTGGTGGTTATTATTTGAAGATTCAAAACAAGACTATATAATCGGATATACAAGTATATTAAATTTAAAACGAAATCATCTGAACAAGTTGGAACATTACATCGATCTAAAGAATTATTGAATTTAGATTTTGAAAATTTTCCCTAATTACATTTATTGAATATTATTGTTGCAAAACTCTAAAGGCAGTTTAATTCAACTGGACCAATAAACTTATATTCTGGTTCCAAGAGTTCACAGAAACTGAATCAACAATTTAATATCACCAGCCCTGTAGTTAATACTACGGTACTGGCATGAAACTACAGATATTGTTTTATTCAAAATTGCTGTCATAAGATTTCGAAATAATTTTAAATTAAGGAAAACGATCTCCTACATGCATAGCTCTGATTCCTTGTCCATTTTTTTGCTTTTAGTAGCTCTTCAATGGTTGTACTAGTTTTGGGGCTTTCAAATATTTTGGCTTCGAGCTTCACTGAAGAGACAATAATTGTAGAAATGCGCATCTAGTGCAGTAAAACTGGTACCGTTAATGTTATTATAAATGTTGATGCCAGTGTTATTATCCCTTATGTCCTATTTAAAGTAATGCAGACGTGTGAGCATATGAAACTGTAAAAAGACACCATTGAGATAAATAGACGAAATAAAATTATCATTTATCATATGGCTCGCCAATAATATACACATGTGTGTATTATATGTCGCTGGTATTACACTTTTTTAATGACAGTAGTCCAAAACGAACCACATCGGCATGCGGTATAAGAATCATGTTTTAAGTACCTTTACTAAAGACTAGACATGAATAACAGCAGAGGGAGGAGATACCAAAGGAACAATTAATAAACTTAACACAGAGATATGTCTCGCCTTTTTGTTATTTTGATAATGCAAATGTTGAAATTAAAATAGAAATACTTTAACATGTAAGTTATGCAAATATTCAAAGTCAATGAACCATGACTGAATGTATACATGACTAAACAATCTCCATGGAAATGAGATGTGCCAATGCCATTACAACTGCATACCAAATACCATTGACTTATCATAAGTCGTCCCCTTTAAACAAACCTAAACACAAACATTAACTTGTAAACTATGTAAAAGTTTTAAAGTCTATGAACCATGTTGAGGGGTTGGGCTATATAATCTCCATGGAATTGAGACTTGCAAATGCCAATACATTTGCATACCAAATATCATTGACTTAACATTAGTGGTTCTTCTTAAACTGACTAATACATGTCAACTAAGCAAAAGTTTCAAAGTCAATAGACCATGACTGAGGGGTAAGAACCAAATATTCTCCATGGAAATGATATTTGCTAATGCTTATACAACTGCATACCAATTATCATTGGCCTACCACTAATGGTTCCCCTTAAAGTAACCTAATCACAAACTAATACATGTAAACAAGGATTTGTATAGCTATACAAATCCTTGATGTAAACTAAGCAAAAGTTTCAAAGTCAATAGACCATGACTGAGGGGGCGGGGCCAAATAATCTCCATGGAAATAATATGCAAATGCTTATACAACTGCATACCAAATATCATTGACCTACCACTAGTGATTCCCCATAAACTGACCTAATCACAAACTAATACATGTAAACTTAGCAAAAGTTTCAAAGTCAATAGACCATGACCGAGAGGAAGAGGTCAAATAATCTCCATGGAAATGAGATATACCAATGTTAATACAACTATAAATACCAAATATCATTGACTTACCACTTAACCACTAGTGGTTCACCATAAACTAGACCTAATCACAAACTACTATATTGTTGACGCAGCGCCGCCGGAGACAGCATACTATGTCTCGCTTTTTGGCTCCGTCAAGGCGAGACAAAAACATTGAGTTGAAAAGTTTTTCGTTTATTTTTATACATGAATGAAGTCGAAAGTTTTCTCGTTTGGATTGTTTCACATAGTCATGTCGGTGCTTTTAAAGCTTACTATATGGCATGGGTTGTGCTCATCATTTACGGCCGTACGGTGACCCATAGTTGCTCACATCTTCGTCAGATGGTTTCTAGTGGATAATGTCTTATCAATCATACCACATCTCTTTTGTTTATAACACTTTTGTCGAAAAGAAAAACCAAGAAAAGGCGAACAACAATCTACAAAACACTTCAAACAAAACTTAATTTAGCAACACAACGGGTACCACATGTGGAGCAGGATCTGCTTACCCTTCTGGAGGCTTACACACGTCTACACCATCTTTCAGTGTACACTACAGAAATGACGGTCATTTATCAATCATTAAAATAGTTATTTTATAATCAACAGTCAGAGCAAAAAGTTGTTATTCTCACTGATTCATATAGTGCTATCCAATCTATACAAAATGATGTATCAAGTAGACCCGACATCCTATAACCAATTCAACTACTAGCTTGCCGACTCAATAAGAAAAATATAGAAGTCACCATAGAATGGATACCAGCACATGTTGGTAACCTAGGTAATGAACAGGTTGACAAATTAGCAAAACTAGCGTTATCTAAAGATAAAATAGATCTTAACATTAGTCTTAGTGCAAACGAATTCATTGCAATAACAACAGCATTATATAAGAAAAAATGGCAAGCTTATATGGAGTCGTTCTATAAATCATACAGTTAATAAAAAGACTACTTTCTACCAAGGTAATCGACAGAGGCGATTTAGGGGGGCATGGGAACGCCCCCATTTTGCGGGAAAAA
Source organism: Mytilus coruscus (assembly GCA_017311375.1). Taxonomy (NCBI): domain Eukaryota; kingdom Metazoa; phylum Mollusca; class Bivalvia; order Mytilida; family Mytilidae; genus Mytilus; species Mytilus coruscus. The sequence continues at coordinate 47,856,863 of CM029598.1, forward strand.
TTTGGTTGAGGAATATAGGAATCACTGAAGCGTGACTGGAATTTCTGGATCCGCCACTGATCGATACCACGCGAAAACAATAACTAGGCTTAAGTTGGGTACTACTTTACTACCTGGTCAACTAGGACAGTACATCCGCAATGTATCTCCAATGTGCAATACATGCGGCACTAAAGAGGATATAGAACACGTACTAATAACCTGTATTAATCACTCACAAGCTAGACAAAATTTGCAATTAAACTTAGATAAGGTTCAAATACAAAATATCAATACCAAATTATTACTAGACCCTCCGAAAGAAAAGCAACAGTATGTGTGGTCGTGCTAAGCTCAATATATCACAGAAATCGATTACCATAGATTTATATAACAGACCTATAAATAAGTTCCTCTAAAATAACCAAACTATACTGTAAGAGTTACCGGTCAGTGACTAAGAAATGGAGTCAGGCCGTAACCGGCAGTAATAAAGACAAGTTCTGCAAGACTACCATACTACACTGCAAGAGTTACCAGTCAGTGACTCAGAAATGGAGTCAGGGGCCGGTAACAAGAAATTCTATTAAGAGAGATCGTTAAGTATTGAATTAAGGGGAAGATAAGATAATCCTAAGATCATTCAAAGAGTGTAAATCAAAGCTCCCTCAGGTTGTTCGTAGATCGGTCTTATTTCCCCCTTAAGTTGCATAGTAATAGTTTTCAAGTTACGAGTTCTTAATAATTTTCCGGCGTCTCCGTGTTAGGTTCCTCGCAAAGAAATTAGAATCGCCTTAAATGAATCATACACACGTTTTAATAGAGATTTCCAAAAAAATGACTTTACTCGACATAACCGACCTAACTCAACGTATTTCGTCCTACTGCATTGAAGGGTCTGATAACGACAAATAAAAGCATGTCTAATATTAAATAATAGAAGGTTCATTTGCAAAATATATCGAAAAACAAAGTCATGGTCAAAACCATGAAAGACAACTCAAATCAATCGTATGATAGGTAAAGATACGTGTATAAACGTGGTCTTATGACAGCAAAGTTTTGGCGGGAATCTCAATAATCACGTGATATATAAAAATCATGATTTCTTTCGTTTTTCGTCATCTTAGAAATACTTGATATTGATAAAATTTATCATGAATGGGTTTAATAGTTTAGGAATAATTAATTAAAACTAGAGTGACGCATTTAACAAAATTAATAGGTTAGCAATAACCGGTCCCGTTACGTGCGTACGTCGAGTTAGGTACGTATGTCATTTTATTGGAATTCTCTAATGAACGAAAAAATGCGCTCTATAATCAACTACACATTTAACCTAAGGAAGACAAAGTGTCAAAGGCACTTTTAAAATCAACGAATGAACAAAACAAGTTGCTTTTTTTTAAAGACAATACGTGAACCTTAGAACTTTTTTATTCTAAAAATGAATTATTAATTCAACTGAATAAGAAATTATATATCAGTCTTTTAATATTTTACTTGTTTTATTTTCATTTGAAACAGATTTTTTTATCTGATTTGTCAAAATGACATGTATGCATAATGATTTTATTGTTACAAATCAAATCCCAAAGCCCACTATAACTCATTATGTAGAAGCCACAGCACTATTTTTAAATATCTCTCTGTGAATATCTAGACACAGATGTTTGATACCATATGCATAGGTCGTTATAATTAAATCTTGACCATTTATCTTTCACTTGTTTATCAAAGGGTACAACTGTCAACTTTGCTCAAGTCAGTAAACCCTTGCAATGCATAAAATGTAGCTGTACAATAAATATACATGTTTGAAAAGGATCTACAGATTGTTTATAATCATATATCAGATAAGTGAATTAGCGATCTGTGAAAATTCTTTATTGTCATGTATTAAATATCTTAGATACCCCGTATGGAGGTGCTCTTAATTGCAGGAAGCTAATACAGATAAGATGAATGGGTGTTCCGAATGAACAATAATTTAGCTTCCGAATATTCCTCCATAGACTATATTTCTAACTAATTTATATGCGTGAACCCTCAGGGGTTCACGCAATAATTTTCTACCCGATGACAAATAAAGTGAAACAAGAGCATGCATGATAAACATATTGTCTTGAACAGAGTAGCCTTGACGAAATCCTCCCTGTGCATCTGTTAAAATCCATATTTTGTCGGATAATTCATTAAGTCTTGCCTGGGACTATTATACTAGTATAATTGTCCCAGGTCTTGCATTCAGAACTGCTGTGAAAACTTTTCCTAAATTTGAAGTGTGACAAATTGTCCGGTAATTATCAAGATTATTAATATCTCTCTTATTTTTAAACAAGGGTTTTATAACACCAATCAGCCATGAATCAGGTATTATACCTGAATTAAAAATTTAGTTGAACAATTTCATTTATTATACTTCACGTAAAAATGCAAGATTTTGATTGGCTAATACGAGGGAGATAATTTACTCTATCCCATGGCTCAGCGGGAGACAATTTGTTTGAATGTCACCCCCTCTTGCAGACCAATCAAAAATTGATAAGTGAAAGATTGTGTCGTATGTTCTTCTCGAAATAACGGAAGAAGAAGCGATCAAGACTACACTGTGGTAGATGTCTCCGCGGTGTACGTAGTCTGTGTTTCAACCGACATTTAGTTCTATGCGACGAACAGTAACATTTTGAAATCTACAAATAATAAAAATTGTCACATATTATTAATTTTTATTTATTATTTAAAATAATGATTCTTAAAATAATTACGTGATATTAGTTATCAAGAGACTGTCCAAAACCCCAAAACAAAGCAATTAATTTTAATAACACTTATTCAAAATGTAAAATTTCCTGCCGAAGGTCGGTGGTTTTTAATTGGGCACTCCGGCTTTCCTCCAACAATAAAAACTGACCGTCACAATATAGCCAATATAGTGCCGAAAGAAGCGTTAAACACCAAAAATCAATTTAAAAGGCAAGAAGAAGAATAAGTAGAACGTAACTATACCTGCAATGCTTTATAATCAGGGAACCATATTCAATTTTACGGTGGATTCAAAGCATTATACATAATGTTATTGATTCGTCTATGTTATTGACTTTTATGAGCTGTTGCATTATGTAATTATATATATATATCACTTGTGAAAATGAAGGCTACAATTAAGAAAAAAGAACAAAACAAGAAATATAAAATAAACTTAATAAGACAAGATATATCATAGGTCATAATCATCTAATACTAGTAGAATTTGACATTTAATTGAATTGCAACTTTATTCTTCATTTACTACGTTTATATCTTTTTGACATGTAAAACACATGAATAATAGGAGATATGGTAAATACGTCAATGAAAGGGCAATCAAATGGTTAGATACCTTCCCCATTATTCTATCAATTTTTTTAAACAATCGATTTTTCTAACTCGCATTGTTTTGTTAGTTTGCTGCTGTTTTTTGCGATTGTTTCTTTTTTGTTTGTTTGCGAAAATCAACTAATTTCTATACTCCTTATATCCCCCCCCCCTAAATATCCTTAACCATCATCAACCGCCACAGCATGCAATGAATAAATAGTATGCGTTTTATGCATGAAGAAAGAGTAACAAAAGCGGTAGGAACGTCAACGTTGAAAATCTGAAATTTTCGGTGACGTCGAAATATTGTAACGTTTCGTACGTCTTGTCAATTTTAATTTGGTTTTGGCATTGAAAGGGTTAATTAAAGGACAATGAATTGAATTTACATCGACAAATTAAAGACAAAGTTCTAAGTTTTGGCTTCAGAACTTTTTCATAGACTGCCAAAATAAAATAAAAAGCATTTTGCTTTACTTCTAGTTGTTGTTTTTCTAATAACTGTAAAGTTGTTAAGTACGTGACGTCATAGTCAAGTACTTTCAATTTAGAATCTAACAGTTAAAGACAATAATGATGGAACATTCAGTATAATAAATTAAATAACACAGCTGAGAGGGTGCATGACAGATTGGTACCCTAGAAAGAACATTGTCAACCTCGGCTTCGCCTCAGGTGACAATGTTTTCTCGGGTAACAATCTGCTCTATCTACCTCTCATCTATGTGTTGTTTATATAGTATATAGGTAAAAACTAGTTAGCCGTGCTTTTAATGTATTCACTGACTATATCATCATTCCCCGGAGCTTTGCCATTACTAAGCTTTTTAACGGCTGATAAAATTTCCTCTTCCGAAATACCTCGATCAAGAATATTTATAATATCTTCATTATCAATATTTTCTATTGCCTTGTCAAAATCTTGATTATCTGTATCTGCATCTATATTTTTATTCAAAATAATCGTAAAACTGATCTATACTAAATTTAATCTCCTGCGCCGAATTATTTTTGTCTAAACGTTTCAAAATTTTCCAAAACTTTTTCGAATCTTTTCTGGAGATCACATTCGAAATTATGCTGGGAACTTTTGAAACATTTAATCATCTCAAATTTATAATTTTTTCCAGCTTTCTTCATAGCTTCTCGGTTTTCTTTACTTTTTATAAACATATAAACTTTAAAGATAAGACTTTATTATTTGTTGATCTGTCATAAAATCCGATGGACTTGTTCGATCCCTGAACAATCTTCTTGTAAACTCTTGATGTTGTACACGTTGTCTCAGTTGAACATACAGTAACAACACCATTTTATTCGATTATTAACAAGTGAATGTGCAGCTAAGAGTAGTCGGGACCACTCTTACAAAAAATATCAAGAGAAGCTATTGCGAATTGTTCTTGGTACACCCTTAAGTCGCTAAGTTTGTTTTAAGAAAACTTAATAACTGACCAAAATTTAAGAATGATTTTGTGTTATCGGAATTAGTAAAATCGCTTTAAGGTAGACTTAAGAATCGTTCTTAAATCATGCACTTTTTTAAAACATTAAGGACCCCCCCCCATTAAGGGCTGTCAATCATTCTAAGATAGGTCTGAGGTTGGGTCTTGTTACACTCTTAAATCTTAAGACGCTCTTCAGGACAACCAATCCATACTGCAAGAGTTACAGGTCAGTGACTCAGAAATGGAGTCAGGCCATAACCGGCAGCACTTTTGGACTTTAACTATTTATTTTTTAGTTTTTAATCATAAAGCGGCAATTCAAATCAAAGCCTTAAGAAATGGTACTTCGCAAGATCGTATTTGCGCTAACCCAGTGTTAATTAGCGTGGGGCGTTTGTTTTCCTGCAGACAGCGTTCCGGTGTACTAGCACTGCAAAACCAGTAGGCTAGCTGAAAGCGGTCAAAATTATACATACATACTGTTTGGTTTTCTTTTCTTTTCTTTTATTTTACTTATTCATTTTTTTATGTACATCAGGGGCGGATCCAGTCATTTTTAAAAGGGGGGGTTCCCAACCCAGGATAAAAGGGGGTTCCAACTATATGTCCCCATTCAAATGCATTGATCGTCAAAAAGGGGTTCCAACCCCGAACCCCCTTTCCCCTTTGGATCCGCCACTGTACATATAAAACCTTATACTAATTATTTTTCTTAAATTCACATACACATATTTAGGCCTATTTGGGTTTATACAAAATATTTTGGCTACTAAATTCACATAAACAATTTGGCATATCAAATTTCTCCACTATTTACTTGGCTGCTGGTGGTGTACCATGACAACATTGCTGCCGCTCACTGTCGTTTGCTTGGCTTTTTCTCCTGTTCCGGCTTTTGATGGCTCCTAATTTCATTTTGTTTTATTATTATTTTTTTTTATTTTCTCTTTTTGTTTCTTATTAAAAAATTTCATTTTTTATTTTTCTTTATTTATTTAAGTTCTATTAATTTTTCTATTTTATTATTCATCAATTCATTTATTTATTTATTCATTTTATTTATCAAATTATTGTTCATTTTACTTTTTATTCATGTTATGTTTTTTTCTTTTTGTCACTCAAAATTATATCAATTACCATAAGTTAAAAATAAATTATTTAAATGCCCAAAAAGGTGCAAGCCAGGGCAGACTGTGCAAGACCCTCATGGATAGTGAAGGTCGTTAAAAAAAAACCTTGTCGTTGTCTATTAGAGGTTAGATGTTCAACTGGTTTACCATACCAGTAGGTTATATTTATAACTAAATTAGCTAGACTCATCATACACACTTATGAATTTGCAATGGGCAGTGGAAAATTTAGTTTATCTTCATCTTCCCAAGAAAATTCATGAGGGTCTGGGTGGGGTTTACAGAATAGAGAATAACGAGCCAAATCTACAGAAATAAGGACCAAAAATATAAAAAATATAGAGAAAAATAGGTCAACAAATTGAAAATAGAAAATAATTGGGTGCTAAAATATAAAGAATTGAAAATAATATGGGCAAAAAAATATATACAGGATAGAGAAAATGACCTAAGATTTACAAAATACAGATCTTCAGATGCTTTATAAGAGATCATGATGACTTTAACATCAGTTTAAGAGAACCATTTTATTTTAATCTATAACCATTTTACTACAGATATCTGTACTATACTGTGCTTATATGTAAACAGAAACATGCATACTTGAATATCCATAAATAACATTTATAAAAAGAAAAGCTGGAAGCATAGTTTAAAATTCCTTAACAAATTACAAAGTCAATGAAAGAAAATAATAAAACCCTCAAAATGATTTGGATTGAAAAATAGTTATGGGAATGCACAGCGACATAAGCAAGAAAGATTCTTCCAAAGTTTTATTGAATTAAGGTCATTTAAGGAGGAGTTTATATACCAGCTTAAGTATGGCAAATTCCATGCTTTGCCATACCAATTGGATAGAAAATAAACTGCTTCGCTGAGTGCAGCTGGATACGCCCGCAGAGGTCGAACCCTGAACAGTTGGGGCAAAAATGGACACAATATTCAAGCTTGATACAGGTCTGAATTTGGATTGTAATTAAATATTGACATATTATAGGTTTCTGAATAAATGTAGTCAAAGAACTTGAAATTGGTTATATGAATTGAATTTATATATTAAATTGGTTATATGAATTGAATTTATATTCAATTAAAGATTTCTTGCTGTTGTGCAATACACTATGCTGTTGCGCAATACTTAGTAAATCTGTTGTCAGACTATAAACAAATAAAATTTATAAAATTCTAAAGGGAGCTTACATCAAAAGATATAAACAATTCACCAAAGTTTCATAAGAATTGCTGAAAGCATGTTTGAGTTATTGTCTGAAAACTGGAAAATCCTTCCTTTTTTAATGAATAAAACCCCATAACTCGGAAATATAAAATCTAAAATTTATAAAATTCTAAAGGGAGCTTACATCAATAGATATCAACAATTCATCAAAGTTTAATGAGAACTGCTGAAAGCATTTTTGAGTTATTGTCCAAAAACTGGAAAATCCCCCTTTTTTTTATGAATAAAACCCTGTAACTTGGAAACGTAAAATCTAAAATTTATAAAAATCAAAAGGGAGCTCTAGTCAATAGATATAAACAATTAACCAAAATTTCTTGCAAGTTGGTGAAAGCATTTTTGAGTTATTGTCCGAAAACTGGAAAATCCCCTTTTTTTAATGAAAAAAACCCCATAACTCAGAAACGTAAAATCTAAAATTTATAAAAAACAAAAGGGAGCTCACATCAATAGATATAAATAATTCACCAAAGTTTGATGCAAATTGGTTAAAGCGTTTTTGAGTTAATGTCCGACATGTTGACGACGGACGGACAGATGTACGGATGGACAGACGGACAACGGTATACCATAATACCATAATACGTCCTGTAAACAGGCGTATAAAAATAAATAAAATGCTCCGCAGGGCGCAGCTTGATACGACCGCAGAGGTCGAACCCTGAACAGTTGGGGCAAGTATGGACACAACATTCAAGCTTGATACAGCTCTGAATTTGGATTGTGATTAAATATTTGACACAGCATAGGTTTCTGACACAGAATGAATGTGGTCTAAGAACTTAAAAATTTTAAATTGGACATTCACCTATTATGGTCCAATATCCAAAATCTAAATACATGGTTAGATTCAGCATATCAAAGAACCCCAAGAATTCAATTCAAAGTTTAATTTTGGACCCTTTTGACCTCAATGTGGACAAAGTTGATAACGGGGCCCAAAAATCAAAAATCTAAATACATGGTTAGATTCAGCATATCAAAGAACCCCATATATTCAATTTTTGCTGAAACCAAACAAAGTTTAATTTGGACCCTGATTTGGACCAACTTGAAAACTGGGCCCATAATCAAAAATCTAAATACATGTTTAGATTCAGCATATCAAAGAACCCTTAGAATTCAATTTTTGTTAAAATCAAACTTAAGTTTAATTTTGGACCCCGATTTGGACCAACTTAAAAACTGGGCCCATAATTAAAAATCTAAATACATGTTTAGATTCAGCATATCAAAGAACCCTAAGAATTCAATTTTTGTTAAAATCAAACTAAGTTTAATTTTGGACCCTTTGGACCTTAATGTAGACCAATTTGAAAACGGAACCAAAAATTAAGAATCTAAATACACGGTTAGATTTGGCATATCAAAGAACCCCAATAATTCAATTTTTGATGAAATCAAACAAAAGTTTAATTTTGAACCCTTTGGACCTCAATGTGGACCAATTTAAAAACGGGGTCCAAAATCCAAAAACTTAATACACGGTTAGATTCAGCATATTAAAGAACCCCAAGAATTCAAGAATAAAACCCCATTGAAATTGGTCAAGAAATAAGCAATTTATACGAAGTATCTTCTTTTGCACAATACTGAGCAATTGAATATTTCTTGCTATTGTGAATACTGTACAATTGACAATTTCTTGCTATTGCGCGCAATATTGTGCTATTGGATATTTCTTGCTATTGCGCAATACTGTGCAATTGAAGATTTCTTGCTATTGTGCAATACTGTGCAATTGAAGATTTCTTGCTATTGTGCAATACTGTGCAATTGAAAATTTCTTGCTATTGCACAATACTTATTATATAATAATTTACACATCCTGTTTGGTGTGTATCTCCTACCATATCATTATTATTTGCTTTTAAATATAAATCAGAAATAACCAACTTAAAAGGGATAATTTTAAAAGAAAAAAAAAGGAAAAAAAATCCCCCCCCCCAAATTTTTTGAACCCCCTTATGATTCATCACCCCCAAACTCAATCCCAGCCTTCCCTTTGTGGTATGGTACCTTGCAGTACAATTTCAGAGAGATCTATACACTTGAACACAAGTTATTGTCTGGAAACTAGAAAAATGCTTGTTTTTTGGCTCCTTTTTGGCACCAAATTCCTAAACGTTTAGGGCAATTACCCCCAAACTCAAACCCAGCTTTCCCTTTGTGATATGGAACCTTGTAGTACAATTTCATAAAGATCACTTACACACAAGTTATTGTCCTGAAACAAGAAAAATGCTGGGTTATTTGCCCCTTTTTGGCCCCTAATTCCTAAAATTTTGAGGCAATTACCTCCAAAATCAATCCCAGCCTTCCCTTTGCGGAATGGTACCTTGCAGTACAATTTCAGAGAGATCCATACACTTGAACACAAGTTATTGTCTGGAAACTAGAAAAATGCTTATTTTTGGCCCCTTTTTGGGCCCCTTATTCCTAAACGTTTTGGGCAATTACCCCCAAACTCAATTCCAGGTTTTCCTTTGTGATATGGAACCTTGTAGTACAATTTCAGAAAGATCCATACACTTTCACACAAGTTATTGTCATGAAACTAGAAAAATGCTTGATTTTTGCTTTTGGCCCCTAATTCCTAAAATTTGGAAGTAATTACCCCCAAAATCAATCCCAGCATTCCCTTTGTGATATGGAACCTTGTAGTACAATGTCAGAGAGATCCATACACATACACACAAGTTATGTCTGGAAGTTACAAAAATGCTTATTTTTGGCCCCTAATTCCTTAACTGTTGGTACCATAACCCCCAAAATCAATCCCAACCTTCTTTTTGTGGTATTGAACCTTATGGTAAAATTTCATAGAGATCCATTCACTTAAACTAAAGTTAGAGTGCAAAAACCAATGTGTCTTCGGAAGACGACGCCAACGTCATACCAATATACGACCGCAAAATTTTTTTGTGGTCGTATAAAAAGGACATGGGGGGATCCAGCCATTTTTAAAAAGAGGGCGGGGGGGTTTCAACCATATGTCCCCATTCAAAAGCATTGATCATCAAAAAAAAAGGGGGGGGAGGGTTCCAACCCCCGGAACTCCCACCCCTGGATCCGCCACTGAAGGAGGTACACAAAGTGCCTACTGGTTTATGTTAAAGATTTCATTGAAGTTTCATTAAAATCCAGCAAGTCTATACTTTAGGAAGAGTTTTGGTTCCAAAGCACAGAAGGATGAAAGAACAGACACATCAGTCATGACAAACTGTAACTTCAGTGGGCTGAGGTATGTCTAATGAGGTTAAACAACACATTCTGAAATAATTTTCTTTACTTTCTACTGTGGATTTATTATTATTCGTGGGATATCAATTTTCTTGGATTTCGTGGATAAAAGTAAACCACAAATGTAAATGTTCAACAAAGTACACCTTTCTATTGGCTTGTATGCTGACTCCAGCAACACAACGAAATCAAATACTGTGGATTCATTTATTTTCGTGGGTACCAATTTTCATGGATTGAGGAAAACTTGCACTTTTGTGGATATTTGATTTCGTGGTTTTCCAAAAGTCTGCATATATTCATAAAGCAAATTTGTAATTCATTGAATATTTCAATTCATAGTTTCCATGTACCCACGAAAATTGGAATCCAACGAATAATAATGAATCCACAGTATAAAAAAATATATCAATTTCCGCAATCCACGAAACTAAGTTCCCAAGAAAATACAAGTCCATATATAGTAATCTGAAGCAGAATCCTGGAACTGTTTTTTTTTTCAGGTCTTATATTTCAAATAAAAACAATAAAATCTAAAATAAAGGATTAACAAATTTTATTAGAAAAACCTGTGATGTTATGGTATTACACAATGACTGGATTTTGACAGTCTTTATAAGCTGCCTTGATTTATAACAAAATTATCTATAAAATATCTACCAGCAAATGAATTATTTACAAGTTAAAAATTACATCTTTCATCTTTTATAGAAGGCATCATTCAACTTTATGAATGGCATATATTTGAGGAAAACAATACCAAAACACTGTTCAAGTATAAATAGCCGTTACATAAGAACTATCTGCCGATATTTTTTGTTTTTGTCTGATTGACATTCCTGTCATCAATGGTGAAACATATAAGTTTACAAGTACTGTAACAAACTGAAATATATATTTGGACTGGGTTGCATAAATGTATTTTTATAAAGTAAAATGTCATTTAAATTTTTTAAATGTTCATTAAATTTAATTATTCAATTGACACTTAAAAAATGTATACAACTTAATTATAATGTTAATTGACATTTGTGAAATGCAGTCCATATTTTCAATAATATAAATAACAAAGCACATCAAATAGTTGTGAAGGAATGAGCCTGTGAAACATGAGAAAAATCAGTCACTGCAGAAGCACTTCATAAATATAAATAAAAAAAATCATGAAACATTTATTACTAATTACAATCAATATTCCGTAATTTATTTATTTTGAAAAAATATTGTTTTCAAGAGATAGTACTATAAAGCAAAAGAGACCTTTCCGTGCTAGCTTGGGATCCAGCCCAGCAAGTACTTTCAAAACATTGCTGCATCATTTTCTCCAAACAAAGTAGTTTCATAAACATACAAAATTTAACATGAAAATAAAGTTTTCTCAAGGAAGTACTTACTAGTCAAGCTTTAGAAACCATAATAAAATGGTCAAGATAATATAGAAAACAGCACTTTTGTACTTTGGTTACAAAGACATGCACCAAATTTAAATAAACCCATAATAATGTCAACAAAACATATCACCTATTAAAAAATGGAAATTGTACTTTTTTATCTGCCATGAGGAACACTCATAATTTTTTTATAATACTTTCTTAAAATATGTCAATTTTAATTTAATTTGTATGGATAGATTAAGGTTTTTGTCTAATTGTCATCATTTCTTATCACATCTTCGCTTTTAAGCTCATTTACTCCTGATCACTAAGACATGATGGCATGGTAAAATTTACCAACCAGGTGTCATATCATCATTCAAATTATTCTAGCCTCCAACCTGCGAACTTCTGCCCATAAAACAATGTTGAAAACTTATCTACACATGGCCAAAACCAAAGACAGAAAAAAAATGTAATCTTCAATCATAGCTTAACAAAAACATCATAATTCTCTTCATCCACTCATTCTTTTTAATAACTTTGCAAATACAAAGCCATCTTTGCTTCATCTTATGTTTGTATGTGACCTATGTCAGTGAGCAGTTTATTTTTTCTTATCTTTACAATTTGTCTTGATCATTAAAATCTATAAAGATTATCATGACATTAATATAATATATTTCTTGTATCATAATATTAATTCTGTTTTCTTAAATATGATAATTACATAAATGAGTATTATACATGTGTCCCACTTCCAAATTACTTTAAATAAACACTTCTTACAAATGTATAAATCAGGGTCATCTACAAAAAAAACACACATCACACATCTAATTCTATTTTTACTCTTTCACTGCACTAACTCACCAAAACATTGCAGCCCCGAGGCTATTTTTATGATATCAATATGCAAACAAAAATCAATTATCTATACATAGATGTTTGTGTTTTGCTGAAAAAAAGTATGTTGACCTACAGATCTTTTACATGACTTGTCTATTGGTGGCTCTCTCATTGACAAATACTCAAAATCTACTTATATTTCATTATATGCAATGAATTTTGTGACATAATTTTCATTTTGTAGACACAAAAAAGAGATCTATAGGCGTAGCTGAAACCAAAGATAATATGTTAAGGGGAGATAACTTTAGTTCGTAAGTTCTGAATGCTGGTCACTTGAATTTTGCATGCCTGCCCTGACATCATGGTTCATAAATTGAACCATGATGTTAGGCTTAACTGAGGAAAACATTATGTAAAATTGTCATAGTTGGTAAGGGAGCTACCATTTGATTTTTATGGGGGGGCTAGGATGAAACATTTTGTCCTGCCTTTTTATTTTTCCCTCTATTCGGTCCTGCCTTTTTATTTTTCACTCTATTCGGTCCTGCCTTTTTTTTTTTAGTTTATCTTGACTTTTTTTTTACATAAATTGTTGTCCTGCTTTTTTTTTGCAAATAATCTCATCCTGCCTTTTTTTTTACTCAAAACTCCTGTCCTGCCTATTTTTTTCAAATTTCATCCTAGCCCCCCAATAAAAATCAAATGGTAGCTCCCTAACGGAAATTTATATAACTATTGACAGTCTTTTAAATTTGTTAGTTTAATTGTCATACACATAAGAAAATAATACTCACTTCCTACTAGAAGTAAATAATAATTGGACAGATGAGTAAAAATATGAACAAGAATATAATCCTATAGAAAAAAAATTATCTTTGATCTTAAAATCCATGCCATCTATCAACTATCACTCAACTAAAATTACCTAAACTTTCAATAGCACTGCCTAACTTAAAGGTTAGGGTTAGGGTTTAGGGTTAGGGTTAGGGTATGATTTCATAATTTTAGTTATTGTCAAATCTCTTAAAATGTCAGGATGTGTCCACTGCTGAAAAAAAAATCAATTTATCATGCAAAAGGCAGTGCTTCAAAATTTTACACAACTTTCAAAAAAATTTCTACACTAAGCTTTATTTTCAAACTTTTTATTGCAGTATCTAATCATAAATCTGTAAAAAAAATAAAACTGATCATATGATATCTTTAATGTCATTTATAAACAATTTTTTATTAATACCCACGGTGTATTTAACCTCAATTCATCATCAGTAGAATACAGTACACCCAAGGTAACTTAGTTATATATCACTCATGTTGGTGTTTGTGTGCGTTTTTCAGTAAGAAGAAAGTGCTTATGTGTACCAAAACACCAGTCAACATGTTTCTTGATCACAACTCTGCATTAGTACATTTACAGTGTTGACTAGTATACAAATATATCAAATAAAAAGATGTAACAAAATCATTAGTATTGTAAATTTTGATGAGTTTTCATTTCATAGACATATCCCTGAAGTTATTGTGTCAGATAAGTAGGTCACAGTGGCTGACTTTTCTGTGGAGTTGCCACTGTAACTGTTATATCTTCTCCTTCCAAGACAGGATTTTCTATTCCTTTTGTTTCATCAGTTACCACCATGTCTGCAAATATATGATACCAAAGTTGAAATGTAGGAAATAAAAAATGATTAATTAATTGTTGGTTGCTTAATGTCCAGCGGCAAATTTTTCATGCAAAATGTATGAAATATCATTGCTGCTATTTTGAAGAAACATTTTTATCAATATAAGAGGTGGTCAGTCTTTATATTAGCATGGGTAGTTGGCAGTACTCTCTAAATAATCTTTAATCTAGCATCAGTGAATTGTAATGTTACATTTTGAAGTAAAATCAAATTTCAACCTACCTGTATTTCCATCTGATTAATAAAGTGGATAGAAAACCAATACTTTTAGCCATTTCATTAGTAAGTAGGAAATTTTTCAAAACCACTATATTATATAAACATTTATATACAATTTAAGCAAAAAAAGTAACAAGTTCAGGACAAAATCTACATATTGTTAGTCTACGCATCATTTACCTATAGTTGTAAATATATATTAACTACTTGGTCCTGTCTAAAAAGTTACTAAAAAGCTAAAAGACAAAAATAATATGATAATAAAATGAGCAAAACACCAAAAAACCAGGGGTGATCTCAGGTGCTACCGAATGGTATGCAAATCCCCCTCCACATGTGTCAACTTTTGTGTTGCTCATGTAAGTACAAGTGTGGTGATGTCACATTCCAGGAAAAGAGGACAGGATTCTGAATACAACAATTGAACACTGTGAAACAGATATTTAATAACAGTCAACCAACTCTTGATGGCGTCAGTAAAATGACTGAAGGGATAGTTTTGGAAGTTATAAAAAGACAATAGCAGAATTTACTGACTGTCCTATCTGTTGCAATGAAGAATTTCATACATTATATTGAAATTCAATGAAAATGGTAAACATATGATTTCTGATCTATCAGGGATAAATCACATGTTTTTGGGCAGAGATTGTTGTCTATGAAAGTGTGCAGAAAACAATGTTTGTTTCATATCTTCTACAACAACTTTTGTCCCAAGCAACCACAGGGTATTCAGGGATTCTAATTTTGTATACTTTGTCCCGAAGAAGCCGTTCTAATCATCGAAACATGTCCATAAATAAAAGTTGCAGTTTACTTAAGTGATGTTGTCAATTTAGGGGCCATATGAAAAGAGTAAACACAATACAATAAAATGGTTCTTCTAATGATAAAATAAAATAATATAGTTAGATGAAATCCATGCAATTCTAAAAAGCTAATGAAGAAAAAATTGTTAATTGTTAGTATTATATTCAAACAAAACAAGCATAAAGAAATATTGTATTCATGTCCCAGACTATTAATAGCATATTTCATACATTATATTGAATAATTGTATTCCAACACAAGCTTAAGAGACAATTAATAAAGTGTAAGGAGTTTGTTCAAATGTCAATTTTGGAATAAAATAATGTCCAATCTGTAGTTTCTTTCCGCTTCATTTAAATTTATTATTTCCTAAAACAAAATAATATGTGGAATATCCAGTGACTTTGAGTGAATTCTGGTATCAAAATGATCTAAAATAACTTGCCATGAGTTTGAAGAAAATGTGTTAGCAGTAATATTCTACATATTAATGAATTTTATGTTTTTAATTTCTGTATTACCATGATTACCAGATGTATTGGGAAATATAACTTAGGAAACTTATCTCATTTAAATATTTTCATCTGCATCAATAAAATTGTAATAATTTTGAGTTCCTCAACAAATTAAGTTGTTTCTAATGTAAAAAATTGGTCAAGGGGAGATAACTGTTTTTGACTTTGAACAATTATTATGTATTGCTTGATTTTCTTAAAATTAAATATTGTTTCTTTTTATCACTTCAAACTGAATTGTCTTTTGTGTTAAAACAGAGAAATTGAATTAAAAAATATCAAATTTGTCAGAAATTTAATAAAATTATACTGAAATATACCAGACAGGTCAAAATCAGTAAATATTAACCTGCCTTTTCAGAATAATTTTGTTACAAGGTAAACATAGAAACATCCAAAGGACATAACGTTACTATGGTAGTCTGGAACACAAACAATAAAGTTAAAAAGAAAATGAATATCCTGTTTTCCCAAAGCAGTTTTATGATTCATTCCATTGAGCTTCACCCAAGCAACATTTTCTGCAGAAAACATCAATTACTTTACATACACGAAATATTTGAAAATAAAATTCATATTTTTTTCTTCAAAAATCTTAATATGGTTGTAACATTTTCTGCATAAAAGTTGTTGAGTTAAAGTCAACAGCAAAAACATCTACAATATTTAATGATTTTCTCCCCAAACATAGATGATATATTTGAAAATCATATTCATTAATTTTTTTTCTTCAAAATTCCAGATAAGGATGTAAGTAAAAAGGAATTCTGATTCCCACTCAATATATTTTTCCTTGCAAAATCATTCCAAAATTTTTCATACATACACAATGTCAATCCCCCCTAAAAGGTAACATCCATGCCCCTATTCAGTTGGACTTTATGTTGATTTCTATTTCTTATTTTTTTCGCAAAAAACAAGTATTGCTAGATAACTTAAATTAAAATGAAAAAGCTGTGACGAGCCCATGCAGCACTAAAAAGTAAACAGAAAATGGTTAGTTGTTAGTGAAATTAACATACAACACACTTTACGCATACGGTAGTAGTCCGTCATCGTCATCATCTAATAGCTGGTTAACATCGTCAAAATCTGCATCATCCCCTGAATCTACGTTGATCTCGCTATATCCTTCAAAGTTTTAAAATGTAAATCAATTTACAAAATGTACCTATAATATGCAAAATTGTACCTTTCAAGATTAAAAATATGCAAAAATGCACTTTATTTAATAATGCAAAATTGAATAAAATTATTCATCCTCCTGTTGCTATTGGTTACAATATTTCCCCACGCAAAGTAGTCAAATTTTAGACTTTCAACATGCAAAATTTAACATGATGACTAAAAATTGCATCTCAGACTTGAATCTTACGCTAAGTTATCATTATTCCCCAATCTAAGATTTTTACTGCTTTGCATACCATACCATTTTTTTATCAATTTAAATTCTTACAAAAATATGTAGTACATATCAGAAAGCTAACCTTTAGTAATTTTCTCTGCTTCTTTTCTGTCCTTTTCTATAAATAAAGCTGTAGCTAAGAAGAATCCTCCCCCTACTACACATATAAAGGGAGTCATATACAGAGCACTCTGTAAGGTGGCAAACTGTACACTTGGTGTCTTAGGTGGGTCTTTGTACTTCTTCGCTAAAGCATCACTTATCTGAAATATCATTCACACATACTTTTGACACTTTTGAAAATTCTTATCTTATTATTATTAGAATGTAATCATAATAAAAAATACAATAAGAAAGTGTTCATTGGATATGGATGCTCTTTGTCAACTTAACTGGTCATTTCAAGTAATAAGGTCAGTATAGCACGATAACTTTTGGTTACGTTTAACATGTAATATTAATTCAATTTAGGTAAATATTATTCCTCTTAGAACATTAATTTCACTTGCAACCTGATGAAATATATTTATCTTCTCTTGACAATATTCAATAATGCAAATATAATAGTACCGTCAAAACATACTTCTTGTTAATAATAAAAGCTCTAAACATTTTCTCAAAATCAAATGGACCATATACTCACAAGGCCTATAAGGTATGGACTACCAGCATCACCTAAAGCATGGGACATTAAAATCTGTACTGCTTCAGCTGCTGAACGTCTTGTAGGTATGACACAATACTGAAATATAAAGATGTCATTAAAATCTGTACTGCTTCTGCTGCTGAACGTCTTGTAGGTATGACACAATACTGAAATATAAAGATGTCATTGGTATGACACAATACTGAAACACAAAATGGACATTAAGAATAATGTAAATATATTCCATCTTTTAAGTATACAGTGACAATGTACAAACTTTCCATCCCTGCAAATTTTGATACTGTTAATTTTTTTTTTGTCTAAAAATATTTGTTTGCAGACAATTTATTTAACCACATAATTTAATATGATTTCTATATTTCCATCCATCCCATCCCTGCCAAGTGACATGGTGTGATAATTAAGATTTCAAATAGAAAAACAACAAGCATTCTGTGAGTATTGCCTGGTAATACATAGTCCCTTACCAGTTAAAAATTCATTGTACTGGAACAAAATGCTAACTTGATCTATAACTTGTCATGGTGTAAACTATATAACAAATATCAAGTCAATATCTTCAAGCATGATGGAAAAAAAATGTGGAAAATTGATTATTTGAGTGAACTTTCTAAGTCAAAGGAACATAACTATGCACAAAATCATCAGATCGGAACAAAATTCGAACTTGATCTGTAACTTGTCATGATTAAACAATACACCAAATATCAAATCAATATCTTCAAGCATGAAGAAAAAAAGTGTGGAAAACTGATTTGCCGGACTGACAGACGGACAGACAGACAGACAGATGGACATAGTGCAAACCTAAAGTCCCCTTCTACTTCGTCAGTTGGGGACTTATAAATGGAGAATGTGTTCATATGACACAGATGATGCCCCTGTTTGCATATAACTTGATAAAGAGGCATAACTCGAGAACGGTAAAAGTGACACCACCCAAATTCACCCTTGATCTGTGTTTTGTGGTAATGATCATTGCGTATAAGTTTCATTACATATGGTTGAGGCAAACTAAAGTGAGAGAACGGAAATTTTGGGACGTACGTACGGTTGGACAAACAGAAGGACAAGGGTAACACTTAATTCTCTCTCCTCTGTGGTGGGGGCATAATTAGCCTCCAAGGGCAATAACTCCTAAAAGGGATTCTTCCAATTAGTTTAGTTGACAATTACAGTTGTGTTGACTTATTTGTAAATCTTATTGTGCTAAACATATTTTCTTTTTTACATTTCTCTCTAGCAATAATGATTTCTGCAAAAATGGATAGAACCATCTTTCAAGGGCAATAACTCCTGTAAGCCGTCATTTGACAATTTCAGTTCAAGTTGACTTAATTTAAGATCTTATTTTGCTGAACACTTTTGCTTTTCAATTTCTCTCCATCTATTATAGTTTCTACAAAAATGAATAGAGTTAGTCTTCCAAGGGCAGTAACTCCTATAAGGGGTCAATTAACAATTCATCTATGATGACTCATTTGTAGATCTTATTGTTCTTGTCACTTTTAAAGTGAAAACTTTCTCTCCATCTGTTATAGTTTTCAACATAATAACCAAAAACTGTGAAATTTGCAATTAATTTACATTTCAGTGGCAATTACTTCAAAATAAGTGGTCCATATTTTCTGAAAATTTTAGCCCAGAAATATCAGAGGAGAAGATTTTTTTGAAAGTTTACGACAATGGACAACAACGAATGCAAACTGATAGCAAAAGCTCACATGGCCTTGTAGGCCAGGTGAGCTAAAAATGAAGATGTATTTAAGTATGCTGAGGCAAAAGCAAATCTGTATGTGCCAGCCACCTTCCTCTGAAGGTCGTAAATTCTAGAAAATGTATTCTGCTTTCCATTATAATACTTACCAATAACATATCTGCTACTATTGACCAGTTTAAACATAAACATACTTCTCCCAGGAATATAAGTATCTAAAATACAGAAAAAAAGAGTAAGTAAATGACAAAATTTCCCTCCCAATCACCTTTATCTTAAACAAAAAGGGTTGAACACACCAGAGAGCATACTTTGGTTTATATTATGAGTGTAATACCTTTATATCATAAGGGGTGCACTTGATTGAATAATATGAAGTAAAATATGTCATCCTACAGACATAGTATTTTCTATACTAGCAAAGGACAAAAACATAAATGTGGGGCGGTAGGAGGGGGTGTCATCCAAGACTTCCCCCAAAAGTAGGGTAATCTTTCCCAGATATGAAAAATCAAAAATTAATTCCAGAGTCACTATAGCTATAAATCCCAAATCCCAGAGAAAATAAAGGCCCAATCATGAAAATTCCCACAAAAATAAAGGCCCAATCCCAAAGTCCTGAAAAAGGTCCTTCCGCCCCTCATAAATGTTACTAGAATGTCAAATATTATTACTTTACAGTAAAAGACCTTTAAACAACTGCTATCTGCTCAAATGTAGAACAACAAGAATGTGTCCATAGTACATGGATGCCCCACTCGCACTATCATTTTCTATGTTCAGTGGACCATGAAAATGGGGGAAAATCTCTAATTTGGCATTAAAATTAAAAAGATCATATCATAGGGAACATGTATTCTAAGTTTCAAGTTGATTGGACTTCAACTTCATCAAAAACTACCTCGACCAAAAACTTTAACCTGAAGCGGGACGGACGGACGGACGAACAGACAAAGGAACGAACGAACGGACGGACGGACGCACAGACCAGAAAACATAATGCCCCTCTACTATCGTAGGTGGGGCATAAAAATAAAAGCACTGCCTTTGATATACAGGCAATTTCCAATTTAAAAAAAAAAAAATTTTGTTTCATGCATTTTTTAAAATAGCTTATTATTGCAATATACATGCTTAATGACTGTTTGTCTCTGCTGCTGTGAAGATGCAATTAAAAATGTTTCCCCTTTTTAGATGTAAGCTCCTTATTTTAACATGTAACAAAAACTTTTTGATTTTAGTCTTTTTTTTTTTTAAAAGAGAGTTAATGACAGATATTTGTAAGTCTGTTGTTAAGGACCATATCTTGACCTTGAGATGTCTTTTGTGTTATTTTCTAATTGACATATATCATACACCTCCTGTAATTTATATTGAACAACTGAAACTGTGAGCTACTGCTCACTGATGATACCCCCCTGCAAGTGGATAATTTAAATAGTGTAAAAATTTGTAAGTGTATGGTAAACAGGAAGTTGTTGAATGATGAATCTGAAAATGCATCAAACGGTATAGCTGACTTATATAAACCCTGAAACCAAATTTCAAAAATCCTTGATGTAGTTCCTGAGAAAAATGTGACGAAAAATATTCATGGGACGGAAGGACGATGGATGGATGGATGGATGGATGGACGAATGGACAGAGGTAAAACAGTATACCCCCACTTTTTTAAAGTGAGGGTATAATTATAAATTTACAATATGTACAAATATAAGTCAGAAATATAGCAATAATTTTTCATTAATTTTATAGGTTGATTTTTCTAAACTTTCCAAATAAAAATGACCTTGGAAATAAGTTTGTAATGTTCTCCTCATTTTACTTACCCATGTGGCTGTTGTATTATATTTTGATACTACTAATGCAAAGAATAGGAATGGAGTACAAGATAACAACCCAAAGGCACAAATCAATGGATCAGCTCTGGGATTCACTCTTTTGTACCTCCGTGAAGATTCGGCACCTAAAAACACACCGATAAAACCTGCAGCTATAGTTATTCCTCCAAAGGTCAAACTCACTCTGAAATATTTAGATAAATCTCAAATTACAAAACTTAAAATTTACAAACATTCTAAAAATTCTGTCACTGTACATTGTGCGACTCTTTTTATTGTTACTGTATTATTGCCCACTATTTAACCTTCATGTTTTGTTGTACTTTATTTGTAATTTTTTTCTAAGATGAGCTTTAATCTACTTGTGTAAAAACAAAACCCTTTATCAATGGTCTGAGTGAGGTCCTTTCTAATCTTGTTTCCAAATGTTAGAACATACTCAGTGTTGAAGACCATTGATCTTTGAATATTAATTAAGTTTTCTTGCTTGTATAAACATAGACATGCTTAACTCTCGTTTGCTTAGTTGATTTCATCTGAATAAAGGTCAAGTACAAGTGACTTATGTCAAACCATAATTTCAAACCACAAACCAGAAACATGCAAAATATGTATTGATAGCCCTTCTACCTTCTGAAATATTCAATTTTATTCAATTAGTTTTCAGACTCGAGGCTGACACTGAAATATTCAACTTTATTCAATTAGTTTTCAGACTTAAGGCTGACACTGAAATATTCAATTAGTTTTCAGACTCGAGGCTGACACTAAAATATTCAACTTAATTCAATTAGTTTTCAGACTCGAGGCTGACACTGAAATATTAGTCGAATCCTAAATGTCTCACATTCTGCATCTTTTGTCACATGCAAGATAAATATTCAATCTGGGAATAACTGTTAAATAATTCAGATACCCTTTTATTCTTGACTTTGTTTTTGGTTACCTGCCTTCTTCAATAGCACTTTTAAAACCACCATAACAATTTTAAACTAAATATCCAGGATTAAATTACAGTAATTCCTATAAGCTATAGCTGATTTTCAGGAGAAAGATTTCAAAAATATATAAACAATAGCTCAAACTTGCAAAAAAAAAATCATCATGAAGACTGATACATGTATTGAAAAATATCTAAAGAACTGGGCCAACAACCATTTCACAGTTTCTGCAGATAAACCATTATTTTTTTTTTTGGTTTTAAGTGAAGGAAGGGAGACAACTCCTGATATTTTAAAGCAGTGTTGACAATATTCATATTTAATCTAAATTAATATGACTTGTATAAAAATATTCTGGATTCATTTACTTTTGTTGGCAACAATTGTTTGAACTGAGGAAAACTTGCATTTTGATGGATATTTGATTTTATGACATTTTTCTAAACTCTGCATACAAGCCTATAGAATCTTTTTTAACTGTTTGGATATTTGATTTCAAGATTGACCTGTATAGAAGATTTCAATGAAAATTGGTATCCCACAGTACACAAAAATAAAAAAGAATTAAATATTCGTGTACAGTTTATTGACTGAAACTGATACTTACATGCTTTCTTTTTGATATCCGCCCTGAACACTGATAGAACGCTGCATGTACAGTGGGGCCCACAGAGCTAGAGCTCCTGTCACAAAAGCTACACATGTAAATCCTAACGTGGATAACATAAAACTTTTACTGAAATGTAAAAATTATTAATAATAATACCTTTTGAAAATTTTGAAATAAAATAAAATAAAAGAAGAATGAATCTATGGGACACAGGGGCTCTTTACATAAAAAATCTTAGGATTAAAATTGATCATAAGTAATACTGAAATGTTCATGACTTATGATTTTTTTTTTTTTTTTAGGTTTTTTATGAAATGAGTCGCAGATGCCCCCGCTTGTAAATATACGGCAAATTCAGCAATTTTCCATTTATAAAGGGACATAACTTGAGAACGGAAAAAGTGACACCACCCAAATCCCAACTTGATATGTTTGTGGTGGTAATAAGCATTGTGTATGAGTGTATAAGTTTCATTAAATTTAGTTGAGGTAAACGAAAGTTAGAAAACAGGAAACCAATTTTGGGATGTACAAATGTGATATAGATGGACAGGTGAAAAACTTAATAGCAACAGGGGCATAATAAAAACATATGTCCATTTTTACATGTTATTTCACCAATGTGAGTTTAACATATACTTCAAAACTTCCTTTTAATCTATTAATTTTTTTGTTTTTACTATTGGATATTTTTAAGGAATAAAGTACCTCAATATGTCAATACTTCGTAATGGCTCAGCATATCACAGGAGATAAAAAGACAGAATATTCACTTTTAAATATTATCAATTTAAAGAGGAGATGGTTCACACGATTGTAAAGGCAAGATGGCTGATGCTATCATTGTTAATATAAATTTGCAAAAACTCGATAAAACCGTGTACTTACTTTTTAAATAAATACATGAGATCACTTAAGAATGTAGTATTATGTAGATTTCTCCCTCCCTCAGAATGTCCTCTCTGAGGCTCTTTTAAGACAAACACAATTAATATCACACATACCATACCTAATGTAGGTGTAAACTGAAAGTAGAAATATAAAACACTTAAATCTACAAATTTTTTAATTAATGCAAAAATTATTTTAACACAATATGGACTGCCTCACTAGGCTTTAAAACAGTGTCATGATAAGATTTGTCCTTTTGTCTTAAATAAGAACCAAATTTTGATGTCAAACATTACTGAAGGTGATATTTTGATTAGTTGGATGTAGGCCAATAGCTGTCTCAGTTGATGAAGTTATATCATGTGAATACTGGTAATGGATGTAATACTACTGGGAGAAAAGATTTAAAAAAAAAATAGAGCTTTGAGAAGAAGGGGTTACTAGGAACCTCTAACATTTGATGTAACTATATCAAATTCTCTTTTAATTAGTTTGTGGTGACGTGCATGGAATGGTATAAAGGCATATTAGCCATAGACACATCTATTTCAAAATTCAAATTCAAATCTCAAGTATGATAAGTTGCATGAACTTTATCTTTTCTATGCTAAAACTATTGATAAAAACTATCTAAATGTGTACTTTCAAATACACAGACTTTTTACAAAACAACAAAACTAGGAACCTTTCCAAGAATGGTACACAGAGGTTCGACAGAAGTATTGAATATCACTAATGGGAAATTTGCATGTCTCAACAGAGGTTTC
Organism: Mytilus coruscus; assembly: GCA_017311375.1. NCBI lineage: Eukaryota > Metazoa > Mollusca > Bivalvia > Mytilida > Mytilidae > Mytilus > Mytilus coruscus. Next base: position 47,881,556 of record CM029598.1, read on the forward strand.
ATATTACATGGCAACATATAAAAGTACCTGAAGATGTAAGAATGAACAATATAGTTTCAAAACCTGAATTGACACTTCAACAACACCTTACAGAGACCATGAGGTAAGAACAACATTTTTGAAATTCATAAAATGCTGAAAACAATTAATGGTAGTAGTCAACGAGGGTGGTAAAGGGTTATTTTCGTGCAACGTGTTTTGCCATTTTTATTTCACGTGCAGCCGTGAAAAAGGTTCGTTATTCACTGTGTTTCGTGAAATCGGTAAAAAGATCAACGTGCAAGAAATTTTTAATTGTTCGTTCATCGTGAAATGGGAATTTTATTTCGCGTTCTTCCGTGCAGATACCCCCCCTTTACGCCCCTCGTCAACAATGTACATTTTTTCCCTTTATTTATGTCATTTATGAATATTTCATATTCCTTTAAATTATTTCATCATGTTGCTGTCAGATAGAGAGTATGGCAGCTATAATTTTCGTTGTAGTTAAATTATTATAAATCATAATGTACTATATGAATATAATCATAAACTATCATTTTTAACTCTGACAGAGTAGATTTGAGTTAAAATTATTTCGATATAACTTATTTGAGTTTGAACTTTTTTCCCTACATCCCAGTATTGAAGGGCACAAGCCGTTTCATTTTCTTATTTGACTAATCAAATTAAAACATATGGTACAAGCAAGTCTGCTAAAAAGATACTTTTAATACTTTATTGCAGTGATGAAATATATATATATATGCAAGGCTTAAACAGATTAAAATTGTTCAGAAAACAGCTTTTCTAAAGTCTAGTCTAATTACAAATTGAATTTGGTTACTTTATGTAGGAACTTGTGCACATTGACCTCCAACATGGTGGCATTAACTCGTACTCAAATTATGGCAATCAAAAACTATCCATTGACTCACTTTTAAAGCATTATTTAATACCACTTAAAAAAAATATAATAAACAGGAAAATGTGATTCCTTTTGTGAAAAGTTTAATTATTAAAATTCTGTATTTTCTCTATAGATGAATAAGAAACTTTTCTTGTTGTAAAAATCATATTACAAAAATTTTATATAATGTATATAGAGCTGACTCATCTTTTAAGGTAAAACATTCTGTTTTCAGTATGTTCACAACAATTGTTTGGATAACCTTACTCCAAGCAGCCATTGCTCACAAGCAATGTTCTAAAAATGCCAACCTTTGGAAAAGTATCAAATATCAACTTAAGTTGGTTGAGAGTACAGAAGGAAGATGTGACTGTGGACCCAGAGACTTATGTAAGTAATTACATATCTAAATGTGCCTGTAGAGATACATTGCAATCAACATATGTATTGTGTTCACCCATATTTTCTCCATCTTTCCCCAAATAAATGACAAGACAATGCCATTAGTTACAATGGGTCTCAACATTGGATTTTGGGTACAGTTGTGCAGCTGGGATTTAAAACCCCCTTTTCATATATTGAATAATAGTGAAATCCCTACCTATACATATATTTCAAAGCGAAATCATAACCCATTCATATATTTATCAGCTCAAATAGTACCTATATGCATATACAATCTTATTATATATTAATGACAAAGAGTTTGGGAAATTCAGTGAAGATAGTAGCACAACAAAGTGAAAAATTATGACCCACTGATATATCACAATTGGTCAATTACTACCTATTGATATATTTCCTTGGTAAAATTGCACCCCATTGATATATTTGACGTATCAAAAAAGTGACCCATTCCAGCGGCACATATGTATATACCTTCATATAGGAAGAGACCCCCCCCCGTGCAATTACTACCAAGTACAGAGTAAATTGTGCACGTCAATGACCATAATTATTAAATTAAAAATCCAAACTTACTCTTTGTTGTAAACATTTAAACTCTGAATTTACATCCCAGCAATAATGATAAATTTCCATGAACATTCTCACAATATAATTATGGCATTACATTTATTTTTCAGACAATAACAAAATGGTTGGATTTCTAGCTAAAAATTCCAAAACACTACTAAATTTCAAAGGAGTGGTGGTTTTTGATACAGTTGTCACTAATACTGGCAGTGGATATGATTCTTCCAACGGACACTTTGTTGCCCCATATGAAGGTCTATATTACTTTTCCTGGACAATACTAGTTAATAAAGGCAATAACTTCGTAACAGATTTTATGCACAATGACAAAATAATTGTAGCCAACCATGCAAAAGCTGCCCAAATATCCCAGTCCCAGTCAACTACACATAGTCTTGTACTACAACTGGCAGCCAAGGATAAAGTGTATATTAAAACTCAAGGAAAAGGAACATATATGTTTGGTGGTGAATGGTCTTCTTTCACTGGTTTCAAAATCTAACAGTTTTAAACATATTAAATAGATTTATTTTGGATGGAGAGTTGTCTCATTGGCACTCACACCACATCTTCCTATATCTATTATACATGCTGACTTGTATTTCATTTATGATTTATTTCATATACAAATAAACAGAACATAAAAATAAGGAGATATGGTATGATTGAAAATTAAAACTATTCACCAAAGTACAAAGTGATATTGATGTAAGTAATTATAGATCACCTTATGACCTTAAACAATGAGCAAACCCATACTGTGTAGCCAAACATAAGAGGTCCTAACATGAAAAAATATTATATAATTCAAACAGGAAAACCAATGGCCTGATTTATGACAAAGTAATAGATAAAAAACATTATTTGAGAGACATCAACCAACAAACACTGTAGTGCAGGCTCCTCACTTGGGACAAGCACATAGAAAATTGGGTTTGGTTAAACATGTGTGCATTTGCTTATTAAGTTTACTGTTCACTGAGAAAAAGTATGGTTGAGGTATCTGGAGCAATAAATATCAGATGTGGCATAAATATACATGCCGCAGTATCAAATAATAAAACAGAAAAGTCATAAAAACAAACAAGACACACAAATGATGCAATTCATCAGGAAATCATTCAAGACTATCAAGTCCTTACTATTTCTTATGCACTCAGCCTACAGTTTACATCATTTAACATGTTACACTTAGTAAGTTATTGCATAGGGTTTATATACATACAACAAAACAACATGTGTACTTTATTTTCTTTGTCAGTATTTCATATGTAGAAGAATATAAATTAGCTTATGGTCTGTATATGCTACAGAATAGAGAAAATGTCTTTCAATTAAAAAATAAATAGAAAAAATGGGTAATTGAATGAAGAAAACAGAATAAGAGGTGTGTAAATTTACAGAATAGTGAAAATTTGTATTATAAATAAAAAATACAGAAAAAGATGACCAAGGCACACTACCAACCCTACCCATCCTGCTACTAAACCCCTCTTTAACTCTTCCCATAACTCAAAAGACCCAAACATATAAATTCTAAAGTCAGAAGTATGTAGCCATATCTAAGACATGTCTTAAGTAGGTATCTCAATAATAGGAAAAAGTAAAATTGAGTTCTTACTTTATTCGGGTGTGCTCCTTCTTTGGAGGATTATACACAGTACGTAGAAGAAGTAAATATGATCAACAATGGCAGCCGGTTTTGTTATTTTCGTATCATAACTGATGGCAGTCAAAGACAAATTTCGTCTGAATTTGCTATTTTTTTACGGAAAACAAGTAAAACGATGTTTAAACAAGTTGATTTTGGTTTTCGACTTCCTGTCAATTATGCTTTCATTATTCAACTACGGTAAACATTGCAAATTGTGTTGTCGTATGAACATTTCTTCAAATGAAATAGACAAATGCAGACTGACCAATTCTATTTGAATTATTTAATGTTGATGATCATTAATGACCCATCCGATAAATGGATTACCTGTAACAACAGATTATGACACCGTTGATTAGCTTGGGGTCGTAAACAAAGTCATAAACTTGTCGCCAGGTAAAATTTTGTACAATTTACATTGGACACATTTTTTAAACTAGATACCCTAGTGATGATTGTGGCCAAGTTTGGTTAAATTTGTCTCAGTTGTTTCAGGAGACAAGATTTTTGTAAGATTACAAAAATTGACCAATAATTGTTAATTTGACTTCAAAGGGCAATAACTCCTTATGGGGTCAATTGACCATTTTGGTCATGTTTTGACTTTTTTGTAGATCTTACTTTGCTGAACATTATTGCTGTTTACAGTTTATCTCTATCTATAATAATATTCAAGATAATAACAAAAAACTGCAAAATTTCCTTAAAATTACTAATTCAGGGGCAGCAACCCAACAACAGGTTGTCTGATTATTCTGAAAATTACAGAGCAGATAGATCTTAACCTGATGAACATTTTTACCCCATGTCAGATTTGCTCTAAATGCTTTAGTTTCAGAGATATAAGCCAAAAACTGCATTTTACCCCTATGTTCTATTTTTAGCCATGTCCGCCATCTTGGTTGGCAAGCGTGGTCATTGGACACATTTTTTAAACTAGATACCCTAGTGATGATTGTGGCCAAGTTTGGTTAAATTTGGCCCAGTAGTTTCAGAGAAGATTTTGTAAAGTAAAATGATACAATATAGCCATAGTTACATCATAATACGCACTTTGCATGCCATGACCTTCAGAAGGTTGTTTTGCCTGAAAATTTCTGAACTATAAACACACAGGGGCAAATATTGTTCTTTACCTCAAATCATATGGAGAATTTTGATTTTCTTTATGTTTACATTTTTATCATTTGAACCTGTAACACAATTCTTTCATTCTTGACATGTGTTTTGTGGAAACAAAAGATATAAGCACAAAGGATGATATTACCATACAATATGTTCGTTCATATCATTTCCATTACCAGAAAAAATGTTTTACTATACCCCTAATTTTTGCATCATTTACACATTTTTGGCAAACTGGGTCCCTGCATCCTTAAACTGACCAGGCCATTTTGCATGCTATGAAATTTTTCAAGCGTCTCTGAATTTTGTATATTATTTAACTCTACCTACAGAAATATGTCAATTGTATCATTTATCATGTTTATAGAATTGTGATACGAAAATCAGCCCAATTCAGATATTCTTCCCTTTGCTCATCATATTGACATAGATTTAATGCCCAACAAACGCACCATTGACGCTATAACATCGTCTTAAACCAAATATTTTGATGGGAATAAAAAAGATTTGAATCAAGAGTATTGCAAGTTCTAGTTCAAGATTCTGGTGTAGTAATTCCAAAAGGGAACATACTTTACTTTGTTGTAGTGAGCAGACTGTAAATAAGACTTCAGTCACAGGCTTTGTTCAGTTAATGTGTTATTAAATTCAAATGTTTTGTAAAAAGCAACTCTTCTACCATGTTGTTTAGAAGGATAACAAAGAAAATTGAAGAAGGCAAGTGGCAGAAACATCTTATAAAAGGTTTATTTATAATACATCAAAGTTCAAGATTTAACAGTTTGGACTTCTTTTGAAATTCAAACACATTTTCTAAATTTGAGAGCTGTAGTATGATGTGACACAAGGCAGAGTTTCATTGCTATTTATCTGTACACACAATGCTGATGATATGTGTATCACCATACAATTTCAAATTTCTTATTCAAGATTTTGCAGTTTGTGCTTATTTTGAAATATACATGTAAATGTGTTACAGCATGAACGGACACAAGGCAGTCTTGTTTTGCTATTTATCTGAACTACTACAATAGGATATTGTTATCTTTAACATATAACCCATTGTAAATATGTTAATGACAACATATAAATATTACATTTTAGTGATTAACTAGCAAAGAAACCATAACCAAAGTGACTGAAATCACTGTCGGAAAGATAGGAAGAATTGTGTGCATAAATTCAAACCATATTTTAGTCTTCCATTGAAAGGAGCCTAGGTGGCCAAGTGGTTTAAGTATCAAAAGAAAAAGATAAACTATAAATTCAGAAATTTATGTAAGGGAAGATAATTCAGAAATTATTGCGAGGTTTTTATTTATGCTAATAATGCAACTGGGTGGGTATCACAATGATAAGTACTCGCATTCTGATATCTGGAGTTCAAACCCAGCATGCATTAATAAATTCACGCAAAAATTTTTGAGTAAACAGTAGTTCCATCTACTGTATCAATTGACTGGGAGTTTAGCAGTTTTCCTGCTGAAGGTCGTGATTCTCTCTGGCTTCCTCCACCAATAAAAGCTGACTGCCACGATATAGCCAACAGTGCTGAAAGTGGCGTTTAAACCAACAATTAATCTTTCATTGGTGATTGGTGGAGAAACATATACTGTAAATTCGATGTTTTTTTAGAAAGATAAAATATTTATCTGAAAAAATATAGCACATTTTAGTCTAAAATTTAAACATTTCTGCAGTACTTGCAATTCTTTAAAAGAGCACAATTATAACAGCTTACCCTTAATGCCCACTGCCAGTGACCAAATGCCTCTGCAATGTTAGATCCTACAATATAACCCATACCACTGAAAAAGAAAACATAAACAATTACATACTGTGTACATCATGGAAGAAAAATAGTAAGGGCATAACACTTCAAAGGATTGCAGGTATAAATTATTTATAGATTAACATGTTTCCCATTCTCTTTCCCGTCATTAGGATAAATACAATGAGAATTTTCTTCTTGAAATACTAAAATTCAGGTACCTCAAGTGTGAAGTCAAAATTCATAGTGTGATTTTTGTAAAAAGAAAGATAACCCAAAGGTTGTATTACTTGTCTATGTGTGTTGATATCATCTTATGATTTGATTTTGATTTTTGGTGTTTTAACGCCACTTTTAAGCACCACTTTTTGGGCTATTTCGTGGCGGCCAGTTTTTATTGGTGGAGGAAGCCGGAGTGCCCGGAGAAAACCACCGACCTTCGATAGGAAAACTGACAATCCTAGTCAATTAAGATTGGAGTCGAGTGCACCCGCACGAGCGGGGTTCGTACTCGCAACCTCAGTGTTGACTGGCTAGTGATTACAGTAGTAACTACTTAGACCACTCGGCCACCGAGGCCCCTAATATCATCTTATGTATACATAGTAAAGTAGAATTCTCTATTACACATTCATCCACTTTGTCATCTTCCTTTTTGAGTAGTTTTGTTGTACTGAATAGTTTGTGTGTACATTTATTGTTGCGATCGTTGAACAACAGAAACAAAGGTGAGATTAATTATTGTGATTTTAGGAAATACTACATACAAAAAATGCTATAAAATTTTTAAATGCGAGGTTCTATTTTTGAAAACCTATTCCCTCTAAATTTCTAAATAATCCAAACTTCCTAAATTTTTGGAATTGACAGTATTAATATTTGAGACAACAAAGAAAGTCACCACACAAAAGCAGAAGGGTGTGAAATGTTGAGTCGACAGATCTGAAAGAATAACACCTTATAAATTTCTGACCAAATATGAAGTAATTCAGTTCTGTAGTACTTGAGAAATGTGTGACATAAATTTTAAGTTCTTTCCCCATATTGAAATATACAAAGTATCAGCAAACAGGAAAGTAGGTGTCGGTTATATATGAAAAGGACTCATTACAACTCATCACTGTCCAGCTGTTGTCAAAATGTGAAGTCATTCTGTTCAGTTGTACATGAGAAATGTGGGATTGAATTTATTTGTTTGATGAAGGGATGGACAGATGGACAAGGTGAAAGCAATATACCTCGCCCTCCTAGAGTGGAGTTATAATAATTGATTAATTGTAACAGGCTTTTGTGCATGTTTGACAAATTTTTATATTACAGCAAATGTGTATGTTTCTATTTTATTTCCATGCTTTAACTAGCAACATATAAAATTATAATAAAAAGGTAAATCAGAGGCTGTGATTGTAAATGGTTTTTTTCTAAACCTAGTATCTAAGCAAGTTCTGGGATATATTTTTAACATTTAACAAGTTTAGTTTTTTTTCTCAATTTGTAAAAAAAAATTTCAATCTTTTGCATAAAAATACTACTTGTATCATGTCACTAATTTATATCTGGAAACATAGAATAACCATACACAGTTTACAGATATATAATTTATCTTATAAGGCTTGAATAGAAACTATTCTGATTTGTGTACAAATAAAAATCTATAGTGTAAATTCCAAAATTTTTGTGTGCATCTATTATTACTGTTAAAGGATGTTTACTCCTCTGCTTCATAATAATAAGCTTTTTAAAAGACTGTTACCAATTAATAGTATATATATAACGGAACTAAAAAAGCAGAAAAAAATGAAGGGTCAGTGTCCTTGTTTTTGAAATATAAGCAATTAAAAATTAGACAGGAAATGATTCTCTCTAGATTTTTCATACATTTAACATTGGCACCTTCTTTTCTTTCAAAAGCTATGAAAAAATAAGGATTTTATACAATTTTCAAAAATGGATTTTTAATCTATATGTAATAAAATTATGAGAAGAAAAGTAGGGGTTAGCGGGTAAAATTGTTATTGGCACCACATGGACAAAACCAAAGGCTTCCGAATATCTGACAAAAAGACGAAAACAAGACAAGCAAAATTCCTTAAGCAATGAACTCAAATCTGATAGTTATCACAGCAATTTCAGAAAATGATGCATTAAAATAATGCTGATAAAATTTAAAATGGGACTTTCTATTTTTGTAAAACCCATCTCATTCAAATTTTTTGCAATTTAGTGAGAACATTGCAAAAATTTCTGAATTTAGAGTATCCAAGACAGTGTATTTCCTGTTCTGTAGGCCTTTAAATTCATTTTAGGTGAAAACAGGTGAAAACAGAATATTTTGTTCCTGAAAAAGATTTAATAAAAACGAAGTTTCTATAGCTATATCTTTAAACAGTACAAACCTGCCAACAGGTATGGCAAAATAAAATATCATTAACATTCTGGTTCTAAGATCACCCACAAATAAATCAGCTATCAATGTAGGGGCAATGGTAGAGTAGCTAGCTTCTCCAACTCCAACTGCAGCTCGCAAAACAAAGAACCATAACTTATGCTGGAAAAAATTATTACAAATGTAAACTGATATATCAATTTGTTAATCATGCTTGTGGTCTAAAAATTTAACAGTATACATTGGCAACAGTAACTAGCTTCACAACTAATAGTAGTTTTTATGTTTTATAGATGACGTTCACAATTGTGCATTTTCCTTTTCTTTTTTCTTTTCTTTTTCTTTTCTTTTTATTCAACAACATATTGACAATTGTGCGTATTCCTGTACATTTCTGATGTCACCATGCTTATATTATTACATTACAGGAATAGTCATTGAAATGAAATTATTTACATCGATTAACCTAGGGTCAACTGGCTTAACTGATTCATAATCACCAAATTGGTCTATTGTTGAAAATGACAAATGAATTAGACTTTTAACAAAATCAACTTGACCAATTTCAATAGTGGAACAGGAACTTCTGATCCTTCCAGAGCACCTTTGTTCACCGCCTGTTTTTTTGGTTGGGTTCCTGTTGTTCAGATTCGCAATCAGATCAATATTTGCAGACATAATGTTAAAAACTCCAGACAATTGTTCTATTTCAGAAGGACAAATGATGGACATGGGTACCACTATTTGAAACTGCAACTTAAGTGTTGAGAAAAGAGGTAGCTGCACTCATACTTGTTGAATTTCAAACAATTTTTTTTTATAAACTAAAGAATGACTTAGCTGAAAATCTCCAAACAAATGAAAATGAGACTATCTCCATAACATAAAACTGTATGTACCAAAATGTGTCATGTTTATTTGGCAATGAGATAGTAATATATTTCACTGAAACAAAAATTCAGTTTTATAAATGCTCTCTGTAGCTAAAAACAGGAAAAGAAAAAACACTAATGCAGTGCCAGTTGTTAAAATAAGTTGCATACCTTATTCCCTGTTATCCTTTTTTGTAATGAAAACTGTTTAAATTAAGACTTAAATATCAATTGATTTGGAATTTGTTTCCACTTACTGATATATTTTTTTAGATAATGCATGTCTGTACTTGGTGCTTCGGACTAAAAGGTAGCCTGTATATTTTCAATTAAAGTAGTTACATTTACTATACATATATGTGCATCTTTATATATAATATATCTTACCTCCTTGTCAACAAATGATCCTGCTAAAGTAACACATGACCAGAAAAATATGCCTCCTGCCATGATGTATTTTCTTGTATATCTGTCACCAAGGTAACCAAAAATAGGAGAGAAAATCATGTAGGTTCCAATAAATACTGTTTGCAGCAGGCCATCACTTGCACTACCTAAGTTATAGTAGGTCTGTATCTGGTTTAGTACACCTAAAAATAAAATAGAGAATGGAAACCGGGAATGTGTCAAATAGCAGAAAACAGCCCACGGCCACCAATGGGTCTTCAACACAGAGAGAAAATTCTGCACCCGGAGGCGGGCTTTACCTGGCCCCTAAACAAAAATGTATACCAGTTCAGCAAAAAATGGACAAAACTGCGAAACATATAAATGAACCAAAATTTTAAAAAAACCAACGCATTTTTTAGACTAAAATATTGGCATTTTGTTATATGATTCTCTTGGTAAAATTTCAATGAAAACCCTTTAGCCCTTGAATATACATTTTGCTAAAGGTCCCACTGGTACAACTATGTACGAACTTAATGTGCTCTGAACAGAAGTCACATATTTATACCTCTGTTTCCGAGAATGTTATTCATTAAGAATCTATTTTTCTACCTTTAAAGCAAATCCAACAAATCATCCAGTTCAAATACAAAAATAAATTGGTAGTAAATGTAGTACACCTTATTTGCCATTCTAATATGACGTTCCTCTTTCCCTCTGGAAACAAAGCCATGTACTAATTCCAATAGAACATGGGCTGCACGTGATTGATGTCACAATTGAAATTGCAACGCGAGTTGTATTTTAAAGAACACCGGAGATCAAAATGGACATTTGTGTTGGTGTTGCTCGCTAGGAAATTTAATAAAATCATCCTAAAATTAAGTTCACATGTATCTGTTCATTTTTATCATGAAACGGTGGATTTTCTATAACATTTCAACCTAATCAAATCAAAATGGCTTCCTTTCAAACGTGTATTATAGATCCGCTTTGAAGTAGAAAAGTTCTAAATTTTCCTATTAGAATTGGAATAATTCTATCATGTCATGCTCAATGCTCATTTTAACATGGGTTGGTAACACAGATTTGATAAGGGAAAAAAGGTTAACCCTAGGCTATGATAACCAATCTAAAAATACAAAAGTTAGTGCAAAACTGCCAAAAGGGAATTATATTTTGAGGATAAAATACAAGATTCCAAGCAATCCATTAAGTGGTATACAGACAGCTTATTTCACTTTGATATGTTCTCATTCTTGACATGTGCACTTTAAACAAAATTTGGAAACAAGACATGACCTAATTGAGATATGATAACGAAAATATTTGTCCCCTACTCTCCCAACAGGGTTACCATTCCGTCCCATTACTTACAATGGAGTAGTCCAGGAGTGATTCTTTCCTGGCCCACTTACATGTAATGTTTTTAATCGTTCTGGAATGAAAATATTTAAGTTTACAATACTTAATTCAGTGATATAAATCGATTTGTAAGTCTTGGATAGTTTGGGAAAGAAAACATTTTATTCAAGAAAATGTCATGTTAGGGCAAACATAAAGATAAAAATGAATGAAGTTTGAGATTGATCCTTCAAGAGACAAGTATCCTGTATTCAAATTAAAATTTTGTCCACTATCTTGACTTTTCTTGCTGTTGCTGGATACGACCGCAGAGGTCCAACCCTGAACAGTTAGGGCAAAATGGACACAATATTCAAGCTTGATACATTTGACACATTATAGGTTTCTGACACAGAATAAATGTAGTCAAAGAACTTGAAATTGGTTATATGATTTGAATTCATATTCAATTAAAGATTTCTTGCTGTTGTGCAATACACTGTACCGTTGTGCAATACTTAGTAAATCAGTTTTCAGACTATATACAAAAATTGTTACCCCCAATTTTTTTTTTTTTTAAATTGATAATTTCTTAAATCTTGAAAAAATTGACCTTCACCCCCCAATTTTTTTTTTTACCTCCCCCCTCCCAAAAAAAAAATTTTTGAAGGAATTTTCTTTTTGGAAAATGTGGTACAATTTAAGAAACATCCATACACTTAAACACAAGTTATTGTCTGAAAACTAAGAAAATGCATGCTTTTGGCCCCTAATTCCTAAACGGTTTGGGCAATTACCCCAGAATGAATCCAAACCTTCTACTTGTGGTATTGAAACTTGTGGTGCAATTTCAGAGCAATCAAAATACTTATATACAAGTTATTGTCCTGAAACTAGAAAATGCTTGTTTTGGGGGCCCCTAATTCCTAAACAGTTGGGACTATAACCCCCAAAATCAATCCCAACCTTCCTTTTGTGGTATTAAACCTTGTGTTTAAATATCATAGAATTCCATTCACTTATACTAAAATTGTTGTCTGGAAACCAAATGTCTTCGGACGACGACGTGATAGCAATATATGAACGCAAATTTTTTGCGGTCGTATAAAAACTCAAAATGATTTTGGTATTCTCTTTGTGATTAACCTTTTGAATTTGACCTGAATTACCAGTAATTGATATGGATTGACAGAAATTAATAAACATAAAATGATTAAGAACATTCCAATACAAAGGTCTACTAGCTTAAACAACTAATTTAAAAGATCCTCTACAAGTAAAACTTGGCAGTGAAGCTCATTAGATGCCATCACCTGACCACAAGTGCACTACCACTGAACTTCTGAATGGTCCAGCAGTGATACCTGTACCAACAGTTGACAAAAATCATAACAATTAGTGATTTGTTCCAGTGCTATTCTATGCAAACAGATGACCAAGTCCAAGACAATATTTAAAGCTGTAATTCTACATAAAAATTATTAGGGCCCGCCGAATGGCGGACGCCCTATAGTGATCAGTCTGTCCCCACAGATGGCTCCCATCTCAATGATATCTATTTTGTATGTTCTTGTAACAATTTTGCCAGTTTGGTCTGATTACTTTTAAGTCATTTTATTCATTTTAAAAAAGTTCAACCAAATACATTTGATTTATTCAGTTATATCTAAAAATTTATGTTTAACATTTACAAAATGTCACATAATTTCGTACAGTAATTTGGGTCCATCTCAATGAGTTTGTACAGCTCTGGAATAGTACCAGTTTGCAGACTTTGTATGAGTTGAAATTGGTACAAGTTTGCAATGGTACAAGTTTACTATAATTCTTCTTCTTTATAATTCAGCACTCAATACTGAGGGCACTTGTGTTACTATGATGCATGTGCGTGGGATATTATTTCTATTTACTTTTAAATATATACATGTAAAAATTTCAACCTAATTTCCTTTTTCTCCTGTTTACGTTCTTTACATTTTGGTTAAAACTATTTACAGTATACAGTATAGGTTTTATCTAGATGGTTAGATATTCAGGAGAAATTCATTTGTTCTTATGTTGTACCATTACACCACTGTCCCAGGTTAGGGAGGGTTGGTGCCAGCAAACATGTTTAACCCAACCTCATTCTGTATGTGTCTGTCCCAAGTCAGGAGCCTGTTATTCCGTGGTTGTCTTTTGTTGCTGTATATAATATTTGTTTTTCGTTTCTTGTTTTGAATATAAACCAGACCGTGAGGTTTCTCTTTTGAATTGTCTTACATTTTTTATTTCGGGTCCTTTCAAAATGTATCTACATATGCAGTATGGGTTGTGCTCCTTGTTGAAGGCCATACAGTGACCTATATTTGTTAACTTCTATGTCATTTGGTCTCTGGTGGAGAGTTGTCTCATTGACAATCATACCACATCTTCTTATTTTTGTACTTATCCCCAAAACCTTTGTTTCACAGACATATAAACGACATTAACATATTAAGATAATGAATTCACTCTTGCTCATATATGTGTAATGGGACAGTATCATAAACCTGTTGGTAGAGCAGTGAATAAAGCATTACAACATTGTACAATATACATTATCATACGTGTAATTATTTAACAGGTTGGGACCAAACCCCTTTTTTTGGTGATTATACCTGTATAGAGTGATTACCCTTTTATAGAGGGATAATTTTATCCCTCTATAGTCATAGAGGAGTATATTTGTTAAGACTGGATTTAAAGCAGAACATGGCAAATGCACATTTTCTACTTATTATGGCAGTAACCTGCAACATTGGATGCACCAATTGATGTACTTATTTTAATATGCACATGTCTAGTTTACTACTAAACGGACTGAATATACAATCTATTGTCCATCAAAATTGAAAGCTGTGATGATCAGGTAATTTCCACTCAGTAATGCCTCAATGAACAGATTTCTATAGTTAGATTTAACATAAAATTTAAAGGTCAACTGTCCCTATTGTTGTTGATCGGCAGTGTATGCTCGACCCCTCATGCGAGCGAGTAGCCAAATTGGCATTCAAGGCTATGCGTATCAGCTTCTGGTTTTATAATAAAATGTGAAGTCTTAAAATGAAAGAATGTGATATATATGCAGGAAGACATCTGGTCAAAATTACCAATCAAATAACTAAATACAATTGTATAAAAGAAATCTCAGAATCAATTGCGGCTTTAGAGAAAAGTAGATATTTTAAAATTTTGGTTTCTGTTTTGCATTTTATTACAAAACTATTTTCACACTTGAGTTTTCACAGCTTTTTTCAAATTCTGTATAATTTTATTCTTTTGATGTGCATTTACATTTAATTTCTAATTTTTATCATGTTTTCTTTTACAGGACTGTCCAGTTTTATTCCTTCTGTGTGTATATAATTTGCAATGTTTCTTATATATTTTAGTCAACACTGAGGTTGTGAGTTCGAACCCGCCGTGCGGGTGCACTCGACTCAATCTTAATTGACTAGGATTGTCAGTTTTCCTATCAAGGTCGGTGGTTTTCTCCGGCACCGCTTCCACCACCAATAAAACTGGCCGCCACGAATAGCCCAAAAGCGGTGTTAAAAGTGGCGTTAAAACCAAAATCAAATCAAATTATGTATTTTTAACTAATAAATACAAATTAAAAAAAAATTAGTTGCCATTCTCTTCACTGAATTCACAAAATCCGCAAATTACCGATAATTTCTGTGTATATTTCAAGTTTCATTGGGATGATTCCCAATCCGATGACATTTTATTATAAAACCAGATGCAGGTTCGTGTAGCCTATGAAGGCCAATTTGGCTACCCATCCCTGTATGCCGGATCGCGCAGACACTGCCTTGTTGATCAGGTGTTCAGATAGGTACACAATAGATTGCAAGCTCTGTCACTTTAGCAGAAAACTGGGCATCCCAATTTTTAGTAAAGTGCAATAATTGATACCTATAATGCACATTCGCCATCTTCCTGAGCTTTAAATCAAGTCTAAACAAATATATATATATCCTCTATAGAAGGGTTATCACTCTATGTAGGTATTATCACCATGTAGAGGGTTTGGTCCCAACCTGTTTAAAACACCTTCTTGAATCTTCATTTACCTGCAACAGTATATCTGTCCATATAATTCAACAAATTAATGGTGAGAAGTATTGCCACTGTGACAAAAGCTCTTCCTTTACTTATGTCAGATGTTGTCCCTGACTGGATGGTCGGTTCTGGTGTGGTTGTCACGTTAGGGGTCCTGTCATCTTCGTTTATCGGGTTGTTCTGGACTATCGGCTCTGTATCTGAAACATCAACAGGCATAGCATCGAGCTGAAATGTATCGTCAATTGGTGTAATTACTAAACTCATTTATCTATTAATGTTTACAAAAGTTTGGTGATTCATTGGTTAGTGACAGGTCAAAAGAAGTCAACTGATTTTTTTGCGTGAATGACCAGGAAGTAGGTAGATCCTATGTAGTAGTAGGCCAAATGACGGTAGTATCATGAAATACGGATCACAATTAAATGTAATGTCATTGTATTGACGACTTGAGAATTGATATCAACGGATTACTAAAATTTTCAAGTTGGTGACTAGTAGTAGTATGGGACAAGGATTTTAATCTATACTTGTTTATACCAAAAAATATGCATTTTATCATAATCTTGAATGTCTCTGGTATAAGTTTTATATTGTGCTTTGAATTTTCCAAAAATATAATAAACGTAATAGGTCACCTCTTCAAACTACAAATTGTGAAAAAATGACACATTTTGTAAGGATTATACAGGGGGAGCATTTTATGTGAATACTAGAAAGAAAACTGTAAATGACAGAATTGCTTTTACAATAGACCTTGAGAAAATTAAAAGACTGAAAATTGGGGTCACTGCATGCTGGGAACAGTATATCAATATAGTATGTTCCTGCTGCATGGTTTTCTTTTTCCTACTATAATACAAAAAAGAGAAATACTAAATTAACATTCCTATATAGAATTAAATATTCTGAGTTACCTCCGCTATTAAGCCCAAGTTTAACAAAATTTAACCAATCGAAACATATTACGAATGTGTGAAAATAGTCGAAATAATAAAACAAAACAATCTTACAAGTGTTCTTTACTTTAATGAATAGTCTCACTATTGAATTGCATTCCTGTTTCAAAATTTGCTTATCAAGTTATAGTATGGAGCTAAAAGATGTAATGTATTGTTTTAATTAGGGTCAAATAGTCACAAAACAACATGCATGATATTTTGGCACGTGCGAATGCTTTTGGATCTTGAAGATGCATTTCAATAAATTCCGTTGAAAAAAAATCCACGTAAAAATAAGAGATTGGTCGGTTCAAAGCATTCAATTGCATCTCCGCCCTGGCAACAGTCTTTTGAAGAAAAGAATCCTGGAACTAGGTACCGTCCTTATTGTGAAGAGAAAGTCGGGTACACCTTTTACATTAAAGGGTGTTCAGTGAGTCCACTGTTTGGTTCCGGTTTGGTTCTTAAAATGTAGAAAAAAGAAAAAAAAAGTGATATATCATCTCGCTTCAGATTCCACTGATTACTTTTATATTTTAAATTAGAATATTATAACATTCAAAATTCATGTGCTACTATATAATTGTTTAAAATGCAAGTTCACCTCTTTTTCGTAAATTTATTTGTTTTTCTTTGACACAACATCGAGGTAAAATTCAGGCATATTTCAACATTATCTTATTCATGAAAATTTACTATACCAATAGATGTCAGAAGTGCACAGACATCACCTTAATCCCATGACGACAGACTTCAATTTTGGATATTCAAAATGCATAGCTGAATTTCAGTGCTGGTAGTCTTAAGCTTCAACTTCTGAAAATTTCTAGTCTACTCTTTCACGAAATGTTTTTAATAGAATTGTTTTAGTGTTTTATCGAACATTCCTAAATAATTTGAAGTACTATAAAGGCATCAAAATTTTTAATGATGCTAATTAGTATTATTTGTCTTTCCAATGCAGCTTCGCTTAAAGTAGGTATTGTAATTGTGCAGTGCGAAAAAATAAACGGTTACCGAGAGATATCATGACAACGTGTCATCTCTTCAAAGGCTATTGATTTCTTGGTTGAAAAAATCAATACGTATAAAGGAGAGAACAATTTTGGAGAAGAAGAATTCTGCCTGGGTATACAGAGTGGGGTTGGGAGATGGGGTACGAATTCAATAACTAACGCTCCCACAAAGCGATTATTACAGATATTTTCTTTTTTTTTTCTATTCTACCTTGTTCACCATTGTAATATGTTGTTCGTATTATTTGTATGTCTCTTGTTACAGTGTAAACTGTCATGAGTGTTTAAATAAAGTTCAAAGATGAAAGCTTAAACTATAAATAGATATAGGAAGATGTGGTATGAGTGCCAATGAGACAACTCTCCATCCAAGTCACAATTTATAAAAGTAAACCATTATAGGTCGAGGTACGGCCTTCAACACGGAGCCTTGGCTCACACCGAACATCAAGCTATAAAGGGCCCCAAAAATTTCTAGAGTAAAACAATTCAAACGGGAAAAACCAGCGGTCTAATCTATATAAAAACGAAAAACGAGAAACACGTATGAACTACTAGTACATAAACAGACGACAACTACTGTACATCAGATTCCTGACTTAGGAGAGGTGCAAACATTTGCAGCGGGATTAAACGTTTTAATATAAAGACTGTATTATTAGATTCCACACAATCTGCATATCTTTTAGATATATAACTGCACATTTTTATAAATTCAAATCTTTTTTTCAAAACAACAAAACAGAGCACTATATTGTTCAAATTTTGAAAATATTTTCCGATTTTTTTTTCTGGTTAAGGACTTATCATTTTTTTTTACCAGGGAGCTAGGTCGGTTGGTCTTTTTAAAAATGAGGCCTAGACTTGGTATTAGTTTGATCCCCCTTTCTTCAATCACGATCAAGAGATAAATCATGTATTAGTTCCAGCTATAATGAACATCAACATTACAAACTTTCTTCAGAATTTGTTTCTTCATTCATTTCAATTAGTTAAGTTTACGTACCTTAATTAGATATTAAGATAAGGAGATGTTATACGATTTCCAAGGAGACAACACACCACCAGACACAAAAAGGAGGAGAATGTAAACAACTATAGGTCATCGTACAGTCTTCGACATAGATTCTTACCGGCATGACTAAATGTCACTATTTCGATTGGGAAAACACAATTGTTTTAATTGTCACCGGCATGTATGGGCTTTGCTAAATGTCAACTATTTCGACATGTCTCATTGGCAATCAACAAACATTCTAATTTATTTATAAGTGATACACAAAAATCAAATATTGCTGAAACCAACGACAACCATTGCATCAAAGAGCTCTAGAGTAGGATCAGTCACACTGTGGATGTGTCCGATGGCATGATATGGTATCGTCATTTTAAACAGACAAATTAGGAAAAAATATATTGTCTATATACATAACTGTAGAAGATAGACATTTGGAACACAATTGGTCGACATCGATTCGATGTCGTGGATATCGTCGATGTCGACATCTTAAACAGACGAACCAGGAGAAACTATATTGTCTGTATACATAACTGTAGCAAATATACATATGAAACATGATTTGTCGATATCGAATCAGTGTCGTTGATATCGTCGATGTCGACATCTCAAAAAATACGAACCAGGAGAAACTAAATTGTCTATATAGATAACTGTAGCAGATAGACAATTGGATCATAATTTGTCGATATCGAAACTACATCGTGTCTTGGACATACCTCTCCGTTGAGGTATTATACCAAGGAGGTTGCATACAACCTTCTTGATTATACTAAGCGGGGTTTATAACTACGAAGACATACTGGACCGGTCCGGTTGGAACCAGTACAGGATAACTGTGTTCTACACATGCACAAATGAAATGCCTCTGTATACTTATTATAAGTAATTGTATCAATCCGCTGTTGTATGGAGGTAACACTATATATATATATTGGAAAAGGAACTGGCGATCCTTCCAGATCATATCTGTTTACCCACGGCAGGTTTTTGCGGGCCCAAGTTCATGTTGCCAAATCATTTTACAGAGAATTCTGAGTTTTTACCGATTTTTGCTAAATGCTGTAACTTTGTATTTGTGTTGTTTGTTTGTTTTTAATATAAGTTGTTGACAGTTATCATAATCAACAATATCTCTAAAATTGGGTTGCAAGATTGTTTAAATGAACACCTACGGTCAGTAACATTTAGATGACATGTAATGTATGTACTATTACATATCAGTTTATCGAGATAATAAATAAAGATTTTCAGTGCCGATAATGAATATATCTTTCCGAGCAATATATAGGACTGTGATATAAGCAATTCAATATAACTTGATATAATACCATTTGCCTCATTGTGTGTGGCAGAGGTGGTGATACCTACATCTATATACAGAAACAAATCAGTGTATGCTGCAAAATATCTTTACTTTCTCCTCTTTATATAAAATAAGGAGATGGCACTATCCACCAGAGTTCAAATGAAGTGGATGTAAGCATTTTAGGCATTCATACGACCTTCAACAATGAGAAAAACACATACCATATAGTCGGTTATAAAAGGCCCCGACATGAAAAATGTGAAACAATTCAAACGAGAAAACCAACGGCCTAGTTTATAATAAACAATCAAGTTACGAAAAACAAAAATGACAGACATGAACCAACGACAACCACTACACTACAGGCGTCTGACTTGGGACAGTCACATAAAGAACGTGGCGGTGTTAAACATGTTTGTGAGCGCTCAAACCTTCCCTTACCTGGGACACTACAGTGGTGTAACAGCACAACATAAGAACAAACTGTTAAAATCAGTAGCAACTGGCGTAACTCAAAAGATCGTCGGTACGAGGCACAAACACAACTAATATAAAAATAATAGAAACAAAGCACCGAAATAAGAGTACTCGCAGTTACTGAAAGCTAATTCAAAGCCAATTACAACTGATTTATAAGTAAATCATGTTATCCCAGACCAAAGTATCAATCAGTACACATCCAACGGATTTAGTGTAAAGACGTCATAAACAGTCTGAGAAACGAATGATTGTGTGCAATTCAAAAATATAGGTAAACAGTATCGAGAGAATGAAGGGTAATGATTTCTCATGTTTTTTATTCTTTATTTTATTTTCTTTCTTTTTGTATTAGGACTATAATTTTTTATTCTTCCTTTTCCCTTCTAATTCAAATTTTGAGTCAAAAGTTTCACCAATGTCTTATTTTCGTTTCGTTTCTTTTCATTTTTCTATTTCTTTTTGACAACTGTTTCTATTATGCTATAAAAATAAGGAGATGTGGTATGATTGTCAATGAGACAACTATCCACCAAAGTTCAAATGAAGTGGATGTAAGCAATTATAGGCAACCGTACGGTCTTCAACAATGAGAAAAACCCATACCGTATAGTCGGCTATAAAAGGCCCCGACATGAAAAATATGAAACAATTCAATTATGCTAGGTCACTTTTATATAAGAGTATCACTATGTATAGATTGTTTCTTGGTGCCATAGGCTACTTTGAAATATCTTTTATTTCGTATGATACACTAGCGTCAGTTGATTCTTGTTTCTTTTTTTATAGGGCGGGAGCGAAATAATATAAAGGCTCTAA
Organism: Mytilus coruscus; assembly: GCA_017311375.1. NCBI lineage: Eukaryota > Metazoa > Mollusca > Bivalvia > Mytilida > Mytilidae > Mytilus > Mytilus coruscus. Next base: position 47,902,628 of record CM029598.1, read on the forward strand.
AGAGCCGGTCGCTCACCTATGTGCATTTTCGACAATGGACACTTTCCAACATTGCAGACTATAATAAAATGCATGACAAAAATCTCTGGGTTTTTTTTTTCGATCTTGTATTGCTTATCTTTTTTTTTTCTGTTTACAGTTTTTTTCTGTTTCTTAACTTTTTGCCCAAAACACAATAAAAAGGGGATCAAATCGCCATTTAAGGGCAATCAATTCTTTACAGATTCACCAAACGATTTTGGCAAAATTGACCTTTTTTTAGATCTTATCTTGCTGATCATATTTGTCTATCTATCTTTTATAAAGGCAAAAACCCCAAAAATGTGTAAACATCGTCTTTAAAGTGCAAGAACTCCAATAAGAAGTCGACTGACGATTTCGGCAATGTTGACTTATTTGTACATATCATGTCTTGCTGATTATGTTTGCTATTCTCTCTATCTATAATAGTTTTCCGGCAGAATATGAGGCAAAAAATATATTTTAAAAAATGGTAAAATTTGTAATTTAAGGACAATAACTCCTAAAAGAAGTCGTCTGGCAGTTTTGAAATAAATAGACAGTATAGGTAGATCTCAACATAGTGAGCATTTCTGCCTCCGTCAGAGTTTCTCTATTTATTTTACATTATAAGGAAATAAAGTTGCAATTGATTTGAGTATGATTGCCAATGAGGCAAATCTCCATATGATAGAGCTCAGCAAAGGACGAGGATGTAAACAACTACAGGTCACTGTAAACAGCTTCAACAGTGAGCAAAACCTATGCTATATCAGGGCCGGATCCAGCCATTTATAAAAGGGGGGTTCCTAACCCAGGATAAAGCGGGGGTTCCAACTATATGTCCCCATTCAAATGCATTGATCGTCAAAAAGGGGTCCAACCCCGGAACCCCCTGGATCCGCCACTGTATATAGTAAGTTGTATAAGGCACCGGGATAACAAAATGTGAAATAAATCAATAATTATACCGACTATACGGTATGGGTTTTTCACAATGTTGAAGGCCGTACGGGTACCTATTATTGCTTATCTCCTTATTTTTACACAAAAGAGAAAGAAAGTGGCATGATTTAAGCAAGTAAACATGATAAAATGAAAATCAATTATGAGAGACGGCATACATAGAGATAAACTGGACTATACATATGCGAGTTGGGACATGCACATAGAATTTGGCTGAGTTAAATATATTTGTGAGCGCTCAACCCCTCCCCTTTTACCTCATATAGTAGTGTAAAATCAGTTGATAAGGGCACAACTAACAAAATGACAACAGACCGAAAGTATCGATCTCAGAGTTCTCAGCTTTACTGCAAGCTAGTTCAAAGTTGATATTCAACTATAAATAAATAAACTACGATGTTTTCCCAGACAAAGCTATAATAAGTACACCTCTAACGAATTTAGTGTAATCATAAACGGTTCTTTATGGCGAACACAACTTGACAGGATTTGTAAGTAATGATTGTTACCAAAAAATTTAATGCGTGGTTCTATAATTGAAAATTTGAAGATATGAAGTATGTTAAAATTTATTTATATTTTGCTAATTTAAATTGACAAAACAGAAGCTACGAAAAATTTGAGTATATACAAACAAAGTTCACGATTATTTAAAATGTCATCCTGAGGTTGCAATAATCTGCCTTTTATATGTTTTACAAGTGTTTAGATGAGATGTCATCGAATTCACACCAAGCTTCCCGCATATGTATTCGCTTAAAAAAACAAAGAAACAAACAAAAAATGATACATGTTCATCGTATTTTTTTCATTTGATTAAATAAGAAGAAAATTCTAGAGTACAACACGAAATTAGAGCCTTTTAAGCTTCTTTGCCAGAGAAGAGAGACCCGCATCTTATTTATTACACAAAGTTTTTTTGCAAAATCATTGCTTACGATTCGCAGAAATTTATCAGTTCTGCACATAGGGTAAAGACTTTTTATCACTTTTCCTATTAAGCGCAAAATTTTAGATGAATAACGTTTCTCATTTTGAAATTCGACCCATATATTATTGTTTTAGACAACGTGATTTAAAAGATAACATTACTGTTCTTCGCATTTGCTTTAAGCTTTTACATGATCACAAGGCATACGTATATATGGTATTTTGCACCGACAATTTGTGCATGGTCATGCGTCTGTCAATTATATTTTTTTGAAATCTGACATCATGCAGTCACCAGATGTTTGCTTGGAGTCTTTTCTTTTAATCATACAAATTTTCAGCATCAATGGTTTTCAATATTTGCTACTTTTATACCACAGAACCAGGACTTATGTGCACAGAACAAAACAGTTTTTCTATAATCACCAGCACTTAATCAGGACATTTTTATTGACTTTGCCGGTCGACTTTTGCAATTAAAAATCGACGACACATATACTTCAAGAAGTTAGTATATTATACCTATAATATAAGGGATTGGTGAAAAGGCATTGTTGTTTTATTAATTTGTCGTTATGATACAATGTAAACACGCTGAAATGTCTCGCCTGTTTTACTGACCATTGATTGTATGTTGAAAGTCTTAAAGATAAAGGTTTTACTTCAAGTATCACAAAAACTTAACATTTTCAAAGATCCATGACAATGAGGTCAAGGTCAGATAAAAAACTGCCACACAGACATGTACACCTTACAATTATTCCATACACCAAATATAGTTGACCCATTGCTTATGGTAATTGAAAAACAGACCAAAGCAAAAAAACTTAATGTTAACCAATGAACCATGGAAATGAGGTCAAGGCCAGATGATACCGGCTAGACAGACATGGACACCTTACAATCATTCCACACACCAATTATAGTTGACCTATTGCTATTAGTATTTGAAAAACAGACCAAAACACAAAAACTTAACATTGACCAATGAACCATGAAAATGAGGTCAAGGTCAGATGACACCGGTTAGAGAGACATGGACACCTTACAATCATTCCATACATCAATTATAGTTGACCTATTCTATTAGTATTTGAAAAACAGACCAAAACACAAAAACTTAACATTGACCAATGAACCATGAAAATGCGGTCCATGTCAGATGACACTGGCTAGACAGACATTGTACACCTTAAAATCATTCCATAAACCAAATATAGTTGACCTATTGCTTATGGTAATTGAAAAACAGACCAAAACACAAAAACTTAACATTGACCAATGAACCATTAAAATGAGGTCAAGGTCAGATGACATGTACCCTTACAATCATTCCATACACCACATATAGTTGACCTGCTGCTTGTAGTATCTGAAAAACGGACCTAATCACGAAACTTTAACCTTGATTACCGATCCATGAATTGGGGTCGAGGTCAGGTTAACCCTGTCTGACGGACATGTAGACGTTGCAAGAAACATATATACCAAATATAGTTATCCTATTACTCATAATAAGTGAGAAATTCACATGACAAAAAACTGTATTTTTTTCAAGCAGTCACTGAACCATGAAAATGAGGTCAAGGACAATGGGCATATGACAGACAGAAACTTCGTAACATAAGGTATCTGCATACAAGGTATGAAGCATCCATGTCTTCTACCTTCTGAAATATAAAACTTTATACAAATAGTTTACGCCACCGCCGCCGCCGGATAGTAATACCTATGTCTCGCATACTGCGACTTTCGTCGCAGGCGAGACAAAAACCACTATAGGACAGAATCATGAACCGCCAGCCGCGCGATCAGGACCAAATCAACCACACTTAACATACTCTCGTAGGACAACCTTAGTCACCGTGATGCTGAAGATGAATAGTATGTTCCTTGATATAGTTTTACGGAAAACAAAAGAGTAACGTCTTCGATTTTTTCTCTAATTGACCCTTAATTTGACTTCAGATAGAAAAAAAGTACTGTTTTTGTCCCCAAACTTTATACTGTTCGGCAGAATATTTCGAAAAATAATTTCAAAAAAAAAAAACACCAAACACACACACATACACACATTCGGAAATTTGTTTCACTTCCATTTTTTCCCACAGTTTAAAAGAATTCAAAATTTATTTTCTTTCCATTAAACATAAATTAATTGACATTAGCTTTCGACTATATCTGTCCTCATCATTAACGATTTTGAAATTCGCTGAAAAATTATTATAATTTTTTCAAAGTAAATATTTCATATTTTGTTTAGAAAAGACGGGATATCGCGTATAAAGACAGTTAATGAAAATTGCTTATCCTGTTATCATTTATAACTATATTTTTAAAACCTTTCCTTGCCACACAATTCTAGATCCAATTCATCGATAAAATACACGGATTCCATTTTGCAAAAGCAATTTTGTAAACGTCATCTGGGCCATATTCAAAGATATAGAAAGACTGGTGAATTAACAAAATTAGTGATTTCAGAACCCGTGTTTTGTCAGTGTCAGGCTATATGACCAAATATCGTGTTTTCTTTTTAAAGATATATTTTATATACATGTATACTCTTAAGATTATAAGTGGCGTAGTTTGCCTTCTGTTATAACCGAGGCAGGGTGTCTAGAGGGCGCAGCCCTCCCCTCAGAAGCTGTTGAAGTTTTGCAATTTGAAAAAAGAATCTATTAAAAATAAAAGCATTGACTGTTGTTTTATTTTTCTTCATCATAATAATGTTAATATGCCTTACAATAAGCTATACTACAGATTTTTGAGTTGATTACTGGTACCTACAACATTTTCAATGTTCGGAAGGAATACATAAATGTTCTCAATAACATTTACCACTTTTTTCAAATTGAATCCTTCCAGTGAACGTCCCAGATTTTAAATTCTTTACGAATAAAAGGAAATGGGTATGGGGTTTATTTTAATGACACAGCAAGTCAACAATGCAGCTGAGAATCCTCAAAGAAACCATATCAACTGACTTACAGAATAGTGGACTTAACAACAAAATTCAAAATGTGCGCTTTGCAATGCAGAAATATGCTCTTGATTGGATTTGCTGTAAGCGGGTTTTAATGTCAGAAACATTACCAGACGTCACGCTTGCAGCATTTCTTGATTAACTAGGAAATAAATACATGCTACATGTGAAATGCACCACGGCACTTTTATTGGTTGTGATTTGTCCTGATAGTTTTTGGATGGTCTTCAAATTCTTATAAGGTTTTGAACTTTTTCCCATTGTGAAAATCACAACCGGTGAAGTACTAACGGAAAAATTTACGTTTTTTCTGAAGTCTTCATAATAAATGAAAACAGTATTTGGTTGAAAATTTTATATAGAAACTGATATATATTATTTATGTCGCTGGAATTAATGACTCCTTCAATTATTTAAAATTCCCTGCTAGTGAAAAAACTATAAATTTTAATAGTGATAACAAGGATTTGTATAGTAAGACACTATACTTTACAAATCCTTGGTGAGAATAAACTTTAGAACAACATAGCAAATTATTTTATGTGCATGTTGATTAATATTAGTAATTTTATTTCAATTGGTATCAAAGTTTAACGGATTATTTATGTACAGTTCTCTTAAATTTAGTCAAATGGATCGGGACTAATAGATAAATTCAATGCATAAGTCCCAGATTTGGTGTAGTTTAGATGAGACTTTATTAAGCTCATGTTTGTAGATTTCTATTAAATTGTTATAGCAGTCTCAGGTTCGCCAAGTCACATTTTGTACTGGTTGCATAATCATAATAAACTTTCAAGTCTTTAAATTGAGTAAAAGCTCTAAAGGCGCCAAATCCTATCTCACAGTACCTTTTAGAACTGTTCAAGAATATTATTCTAGTAGACTTGGGACTATTATACTAATATCAATATATTATGTCCCAGAGTAGACCCAGTGACAAATACATTACTTGTACAATGTATGTCTCTAATTAAAAAGTAGACCCCAATATGGAATAATATATTCTAGTAGACCCCAGTAATTCTATTCCCTAAAAGTACAGTTTTTAAAAGTTGTGAAGTAAGGGGCGACCATTTAGTGATATTGTGGTGGGCATTAGGATTTTGGAAACGAATATTCTGGCCTAGCTGGGATTATTATACTAGTACACTAAATTTTAGTTACCAAATTTTGGCAAAATATTAATTGCCATGCTGATGAAAATTAATATTTTGCCAAACAAAATTTATGCGGTTTTTAAATTTGTATAAACGTGAAAATAAGCAAGATGTACACAAGGAAAAAATAAATATTCCGTCAGAAAAAAAATCCTCAAGCAAACGGCATGATTGCATCGCTATCTTGATTAAAATCCAAATAAGGTCAAATTTCAAATACGCATGCGTAAATAATATCAACATAATAAACATGGCGGGTACAGTACCGGAAGGCTAGATGTTGAATGAAATTATTTGTATAACTTTCTAATGATGGCAACACAAAAACCAGGAGAATGGGTGCAGGCACTGATCAGTCGATTTGATGCTCAGGTAAGACTGTCATGTGTGATCGGTGGGTGTGAGTTGATGAATTCGTCGTAGTAAAAGCGCAGCTGTAAGAATTGGCTTCAAAAATTTATGAATGAATGTCACCGACACAATGCCCTGGAGCGTGTGACCGAATTTTATGTTTGTTTACTCACTCGTTACAGATTAAATTGGATAATGTCATTGATAAAATTTAAACAATATGACTGTTGTAAATTGACATTGTATATGCACGAAACAGAATTGTTGTTGGAACCTCGATTTTTTGTTTTGCAAGAAAATAGGATAGGTTTTTGCGTAGGCGTTTTTCATAATTTATTATCTGTCTGACGACTTATCACCATAATAAATTCTATATTTTTAACATCTTTTACATTTGTAAAATAAAACTTTAAAATCGAAATCCTTGAATTTGTATTGAAATCATTAACAGAAAACCTCCCAAATTGTTGAAAATGCAGTGATGTAATTCAGAGGATAAATGCAGCCAGCTTCAAAATCTTTAAAGTCAATTACAATGGACCCAAACTAATAGGATTTTTAAAAAGAATTACCCACAAACAACAGAGTCGACTACAGCCCAACATATTAAGTTACAAAATTGAACCGACAAAATGTTATTTTCATAGTCCAGTCCCAACTATATGTTAATGAATCTGTATCCATGGCAGTATACGATGTACATAATATCCTTTGTGTACCTAGGCATTTTAGTTCTGTAATGATGAGCACATGTACATGTATTATAAACAAATTAAAAAGTAAATTGTAACAGTCATGACAGTGTTGTCATTTACATTTTTGTAATTTGTTGGTTCCTGGAAATTTTTAAGTATATAGCACAAAAAAAGTATAAAACGTTCCCCATAGCCCCTACAAAATATTACAGGGCCTTTAAATGCCCAATTTTCAGTAGACCTTAAAATTACTAACAGGATCACCATTTGCAACAATTTGGGAATTTTATTTTCCAAAAGAAAAGAAATGGCTTAACTGTTGTACAAGTTTGCAAGTTTTGTCATTAAAAATGTATGAAAGAATGATTTTAATTACATTGTGTAACTATAAAATATAGAAAAATATTGAGTCATTTCTTACATTTGCAGAATCATATCTTTGGAAAATCTCTCCCAACTTTTTTATTCTTTTGAATACTAGCAAAAATCTGAACATGAAGAGAATAATAAAAAAAAACCATGCATTATTTCTTGAACCAAAAAGATCTCAGATTATTTGTGTGAGATTTTAATATCAGGAAAGTTAAAATGGCTTTTGAAAATGGTAACATGCAATGTATATTCTAATCAAACCATCACAAGAGTCATGCTACCATTGCTAATTTTTTGGACTAACATTTAAATACATTTATCATGTATACATGTATTATGTACCCTTTCAAAAGATTACAAGAAAAGAGACAAAACTTTGAATGATAAGTGTTTCTCTGATCATTATTGTCAAATTTTGAAAAAATAAGGAAACTTTCATTTTTTATACACTATATTTCAAGTAGATTTTGTCATTTCTTCCTGTAGATATTAGAAGGCCACTTGAATATAATTATGTCCACTCAAATTTGATCATAATTTGTAAAAGTATTGAATATATATATGTAGGACTCTAAATTGCGATGGTCATGCTAAAGTGCGATGGAGTCAAACGTTAAAGTGTGATGGAGTCAAACTCTAAAGTGCGATGGAGTCAAACGCTAAAGTGCGATGGTATAACACGCTAAAGTGCGATAGTATAACACATTAAAGTGCAATAGTATAGCACGCTAAAGTGCGATGGTGTAACGGGAATGGGGTTCAGGCAATGGTTTTCCTTTATTGCTGTGTTTCTGTTATTGTAGTTTTTCGTTTATTATTATGTTTATTAATCAAGCTGTTGTCTTTCTCTTTTTGGTTGTTTTACACTGGTAGTTGTGTGGCCCTGTGTGTATATATAGACTGCTATGAGGAGTAGGCTAAGGCTCCACATTAAAGGCCGTAGTTATTAGTTGCATATATCGACGACATTTGGTCTTGGTAGAATATATGTCTCATTTTTTTATTTAAAGAACGATACTTGTCAAAAAAGTGTAATGGTTACATTGCAGAACATATATGGCTTAAGAGAGGTTCATAAAGTATATACTAGCAAAGTTGCTAGTATATACTTTATGAACCTCTCTTAAGCCATATTCATAACATCTGATTACAAACATAGAAAGTGCTGCTAAATTAAAATTGGACGAATTTAATTCCTCAACATCCAAGTGAGCCAGCTCTAGAATCTTCTTTTCCTCTTAAGTTAAATTATATTTTGTAACCTTAACATGAATAGTAGAAATACTAAAACTATTTCAGTATAAATGATCAAATGGTCATGCGTATGATCGTCCTGTATATGCATGTGATATTTGCCACTGTACGTTCAACAAGCAAAAAAAAAAATTTATATTACTATGTTAATTAATTTTACCGAGTCACTGCAAAATATGGTTTTCCAAGTGTTTTATACACATCGTCAATTTTAAGGTAATCCCCTTTTTCATGTTTGTTGATTTCCATTGTTGTCGGAGCCTATAATTCAGTGGTTGTGGTTTGTTGCTGAATATCATATTTGTTTTTAATTTTTTTTCGTTCATTGTATTGTACATAAATCAGGCTGTTTAAGTTTTCTCGTTTCTATTGTTTAATATTTTGTCATTTCAGGGCCTTTTATATCAAAGTAAATCTAATTCTCCACGGTTGTTAAACTTGTATATGTTTAATTTTTATGATGGAAACCAAAAAATTGCATATGTTCTCCAAAAAGTTGCTCCATTTGACCATCTTCAAAACTGTAGATGATTTTGTTTGATTTTGGTGAAAATGTTATGTTATCTAACAAACCTGATTTTACCAAATGCTAATTTTTTAATGGCATATTGTTTAAAAATCAAACAAGGTGTCTGATATTTTAAACTGGATCAGTTGTCTTTTGCTTATGATAGTATGAAATGTTCAAATGTCCAGTTAACATTCTCTTTTTTTTTCTTTTGGTTGTATTTAATTTACAGGATTAAAGATATTACCAAAGTAGAGATTAGCTATGGGGATACATTTGAAAAAGAAAAACTTCAAAATTAAATTCCTGATTACAATAAAATATACGGAGAAATAAGAAAAAAGTTTTGACCAACAAATAAGTTATTAGTAAAGTAAGGGTTACTGGGCAATAAATTTATGCATTGCTTATGAAAAATCCAGAAAGGTAAAGAACTGTAAAGGTTAAAGTTTAATGATTGAAGATTCACTGTTAAATTGTTTCCCTAAATTTATAGCACCACATTTATTCAATTGTAAAACTATTCTATTGTATCATCTATAATTTATTCTATTGAAAAAAAGAATGATAAAAAAGATAACAAAGCACCATTGTACCATGTGCCCAGCCTGGGATCCTGGCTCACTGCTTGATAGTAAAGCCAGTCGAAATACATCAACATGTATTCATTTATTCTATGTGAGAATGATGCATCGTGAGATAGCATCATTTCTTGACACATGCCAGGCAAGAAACATTTATATTGCCATAAATTTATTGAAAATTATTTGAAATTCATAAAAATGCTAATTCCAGTAAAAAATAGCAATAATAATCAAACACTACTGATTTACAGCGGGAATCACCTGCTAATTAGTAATTCAATTAATATATTCATTGTTATAATATAACATAAACATGCATAGTAATTCAGTCCTGTTCAGCAGTAAAAATGCCTTATTGACACTGAGGAGGGACAGGGACATTAGGAATCTTTAGGTACAAAATGTAGATAAAGTACATTTTCCCTGTTTCCAGTGATTTTTTTATTTTCTTCAGCTGCCTATCAAGACGGGCTTACATACAACACAATCCATACAGAATGTAGAACAGAACAAAGAATGTCTGATTAATGTTAGCAAATACAAGTTCAGAGAAGTCATCAATGGTCTTACAAAGACACTGCAGTCTGTTTCCAGTATGGTAAGCGGTACAATTGTACATTACACACAAGGTGACTCAGTTAAAAATCACTCTGTCTGGTGTTGAGTGAATCACAGGTGAAACAAAGTGATTGCTGTTGATTTAAAGTGAAAACTATTGGATTTGTCATCCTGTCATATGTATACAGAGAGATTCAAACTGTATTTCTAAGTGAATCACCCCAAATCACCAAGATTCACTGTAATAATGCACAACAAAAGTGATTTTTAACAGAGGTACCTAATATGTTTACTTTAATGTGATTTTTTATACGCCCATCAAAATTTTGACGGGACGTATTATGGTATACAAATGTCTGTCGTAAACATGTCGCACCGTAACTTGAGAACAACTTATTCAAATTTCATAAAACTTAACAGAGTTGTTTCTTATGATGGTAAAACTATCTATACTTTTTGGTGAAAATAAGATTAAAACTTTTTGAGTTACAGGACTTTGTAACTAAAACAGGGGTGTGTTTTCACATGCCGCGCCGTATCTCAAAAACAATTTATGATTATTGCTTAAAACTTTACACACTTCTTAGTTATATTACTCTAAAGATCTGTATACTTTTTGGTGATGATTCAAAATTTTATTTTAGAGTTATTGAGTTTTTTGTAAAAAAAGGGGGTTTTTCACATGTCGCGCCGTATCTCAGAAACGATTTATGATTATTGCTTAAAACTTTACACACTTCTTAGTTATATTAATCTAAAGATCTGTATTATTTTTGGTGATGATTCAAAATTTTAGAGTTATTGAGTTTTTTGTAAAAAAAGGGGGGTTTCACATGTTGCGCAGTATCTCAAAAACTATTCATGATTATTGCATTAAACTTCACACACAAGACGACGGGCGTATCATGCACTCGTGGCGCAGCTGTTTATTATAATTCTGTTTTCAGTATGACAGGTGAGCTTATATCAGGTATTTGATTGCTAATGGGTGATGAATTTCACAAATCAATAAAATTATTTTACATTAAGTTTTCAAATATAAAATCATTCAACGATTACATTTATTCCTTCTTTTTTCTCTCCATCATTTGGCATAATCATTAGTTATTTTTTTAAGTCCAGGGTGTAAGATAGGGAATAAAAATATGATTACCCAGTGATCGGGAAGGACGTGCGCCATGCGCCAATTGCGCTTTTCGACCAGAAATGGCACATAGAGTGACAAATGTAAACGCCCACATGGCGCACAATATTTTTCACTTCATTTTGAAACGTTTAGATATCATAAAATGGATTTCCGATCGTGTTTCGTGTCGCCATGTGTGTGTGTACAAAACTGTGTAGTGTTCCCTCCAATGATAGGAGCACCGCCTATATATTTTTGGGACGTCTCGGGCGTTTTCCTATGGTAATAACTGCAACATGCAGTATAACTGATTACCGAAAAAAACGTAATTAGTTTAAACATATTTATTTATAGTGGATTGGAAAACAAGTTATTGCAACTTATATTAATCCCTTTCCAAAAAAACGTAATTAACCATCATTCATGGTATAAATTTTTATAAACAACTTAAAATTTGTGAAATTTGGCTTGTACAGACAAGATTTTTTTCTCTAATTATAATCTTTAAAGTAAGCTTGCTATTTTGATTGAAAAACCCAAAAGTCTTTTTATGAATTTAGTATTTGTCTCCACAAAAGGCGCTAAACTGTCCTTGTCAATTTTGGTCTTTGGCTCGTTTGAATATTTTGTAAACATGCCTTCAGCGAATTGTTGTTGTCCCTTATCAATTAACAAAACTCTCTACTGTTATTTCTTGTCATCGTGATGATGTTATAATAATACAAGAAGTGCAGAGGAAATGTCAGAAACGTCCTCTAATAGGGACGTCTGGAATAAAGGATGGCAATCGACGAAGACCCAAATGTAATGTAAAAAAACTTGAACATGAACAAGGCAACAGTACCAGTTTTAACATTGTAGATAAAGGTTATCATAAATATTGCCGGTTTGGAAGAAGTTATTCATTGAAATTGAAATTACAAAAGCACAGGAACAATATCCATGATATCAATTAGAATCATACCAGTAACCACTACCTCTTTGCTGAAATATACACTTTTTATTTTTTTTTTCATTGTAAATGAATGGCCCACTCATTTGACAACATGGCCCATTAATTCTAAAAATGGCCCATTGAATTTATGTTTGGGTGGCCCTGGGCCCATAGAGAAAAATCCTTCCAGATCACTGGATTACCTGAACTTGTCATGTCTGGTAGTTCATCATAATATGAAGGACACCCATTTGGCTATGTGGGATGTGTAGCCATGTTAGGTAGGTTTGGAGACTTTTTATCTGAGACCAATGCTAAGAGAGTGTTAAGCTCTTAACACATTGAAGAACTTATTGAGTGGTTTGTAGGTAGTCCTACATTTCTTTTTCCATAGGCTATCCATATTACCTGTATTTTAACCAGGACAGCCCTGCCTCACTTTGCAGAATCTATTTCTTTGTTAAATAGTTCAATTTATTCTTGTAGTGAATATGTGTGAAACATTTTCCACTGGACATTATACATGTTACAATAAACAATCAACCAAATAACTATTAATTCATCTTCACATTTATGTTGTTTGTATAGCCAGTTATCTCCCTTACACAGATAAGTAACCAAGGTAAACATATTTTGAGGTCTTGAAATGTACAATTAATATGAATTTATTGGCCTAAGACTAACATACAAGTTAAACATGAAAAATGTAAACAATTCTTTTGCTTTATGGCATGTCTTAGTCTTAAATTTTTTTAAGATATGTTCTGATGATCAAAAAATATAAAATCAGTAGGTTGAGGCAATCCAACTTGGTAATTGATTGTAAAATTTTATAATGGATTCTAATCAGCTATAAATAAATACTTTGAAAGTCCTGGAGCCCATTCTAAATAGTTGCAGTTTACATGTAGAATCGCTTCAACTATATTCTAAATCTTCAAGCAAGAAGTTTCATTGCATTTTAAATGAACTTTAAAGCATTGCTCTTCATTTGTAATAAATAAGAATGGGATTCTTGTTTCTATTCACTTTTTAAAACACATTCAATTACATAATCTATAGTTGATTGTTTAAGCAACCAATTATAGCTGATCTTAGGTTGCATTTTTTGTCAATCAAACAACAGTAGCTACCATAACTATTTTTGAATATTTAAGTAAACTCAGTTTTGGCGACACATTTCAAATCTTTACATTACATCTTTGTTATGTGTATAAAATCAGTGCAACACAATAGGAATCTTTTAGGTTCATCTGTGAAGATTAACTAAAATGGTATTAAGTCATGTTAGTCATTGATCATTCCATAAATATTTCCATGTTTTAGGTAGTACCATCTAGTTTGTATGACTTTGGTTCTGTTTTAATTATTATGCCCCATTTATGGGCATTATGTTTTCTGGTCTGTGCGTGCGTCCGTGCGTTTGTCTGTTCGTCCGTTCGTCCCGCTTCAGGTTAAAGTTTTTGGTCGAGGTAGTTTTGATGAAGTTGAAGTCCAATCAACTTGAAACTTAGAATACATGTTCCTATGATATCATCTTTCTAATTTCAATGCCAAATAAGAGATTTTCCCCATTTTCACGGTCCACTGAACATAGAAAATGATAGTGCGGATGGGGCATCCGTGTACTGGGACACATTCTTGTTAAAAATATATAGGACTTACAAATGTAGATATAAGCCATACATGCATGTTTCGTCTGTACAGTAACATTATTATTATTATGTTAAGCGTCCTACATAAGAAATTGATGCTTTAAGTCAATCAGGACTTTTGTAAATAATTTTGCAAATGCAAATCTTTCGATTGCTTTTGTGAAACTTTTCTTTGGTCTGTGTAATGTTTTACCTGGTATTTAAGATAATGGATTTTTATATGATGAAATAACGACACTTTTTATTAGTGAAAGATGAATATGAATTATTATTGGAATGATTATTTGATCTATCGTAAATTCTGATTCAAACTTTGAAAAATTCAGCAACGAAGAGACGGCTAATTCAAACATGTTTGAAAAGAACAAAATCATAAATGCAAGTAAAAGGTAAACATTTCTTTTAGAATTCTGTTAACAAATTTTAATCAGTCACGTTTTAAAATATAAGCAATTGTAAAGCTTAATTCACCAGTGAGAACTTGTTTAAAAAATCCAGTTGCAAAAGTTTATCAGAATACTCAGATTTGATATACATTTACAAAGCAAATATCCAAGTTACAAAGTTTTGTTGATATTTGATAATAAGACAAATAATCTGTATATAAGACATGTGAAATTCTATAAATCTTACTTGCTTTTCCATTTGTCATAGCCAGCAACTCTACAGTAGAATTTGTTTTCCTTTTAGTCCATTTGTTATTCCATTCTTATAATCCATATTTTGAAATTTCACTATTTTTGTTTCAACTACACGTGGTTTCCATTATCATTATTTCTCTCTTATCATACGAGGTACACTATGGGAGTGTCAGTATACAAGTATTTTATCAGTTTGTGATAAATTGTAATTTAGTCAACTTTACCTGAATTTACCTAACCTGACCTTAATTGATACAGTGTTAATTTATATTGACCTTGTTGTTGATATCTGTTACCAGGACTGACTGACATAGTTTCATCTTGTTGATACCAATTTTGTTTCTATTTAAAACATGTATAAAAGTAAACAAATATAAATATGGAGAATTGATATGCGTTTTATATGTGTTTTTCAATTTCACACATGTATCAATTTGAGACATCAATATAACCCTGAGAGCTCTGGCGGAGGGATTATATTGGTTGATGGTTGAGATCTTGTGTATTATTGAAAAGTCATGTCCGATGTAATTTATAGTTTACTTAAAATACTTAAATACGTCATCAGACTGGTACTTCTGTATTGGCATGAAAATATAGAAATTGTTTCACCAACATTTGCTATTGTAAAACTAAGGTAATTATTTGAAATTAAGGAATGTATCTCCCTCATGCTTAGATCTGATTCCTTGTTGAGCATGACAACACTTCTGATCTTTTCAAAATTTCATATCAGCTCTTACAACGTTACTAATAGGTTTTGGTTCCAAATATTTTGGCCTCGAGCATTACTGAAGAGACATTAATTGTTGAAATACAGAATTATTATCATTGATTGTATTACACATTAAATTTACCTGTATTCGTTATTACATGTATAATTAACATTTGATTTATTATTTTTCCATACGTTAAAAATGCTGCTGTTTGGAAAATTCATGTGTTTGACAAAATAGGCCAGAGATACAACTTTTTGTTAATAGTTGTATGGCCACTCCAATAACTGTTATATGATCCTCAGGCTACTGTGCCAACTGTTCAAGATGTGTAGATCCATCGGTCCTTGAGTATCTTAAAAATATAGAAGTAGCAAGAGGTGTAAAGTAAATTTTTGACAAATATTTAGTACAAATATTTCTAATAAAAAAGTATAAATAGATTGATGATTAAGTTTCCTCACAGAAATTCTGATAACTCTCCTTAACAAGTGTTTGATTATATTTAAGTTGTTTGATTTGAGACTCAAAACTTTTCACTACAGGTATGAGCTTGTGGACTTACCAAATCAGAACCTTTATAAATTAAAACTTTCACTACGGGTATGAGCTTGTGAACTTACCAAATCAGAACCTTCTATAAATTAAAACTTTTCACTACGGGTATGAGCTTGTGGAGTTACCAAATCCGAACCTTTTATAAATTAAAACTTTTCACTACGGTATGAGCTTGTGGACTTACCAAATCAGAACCTTTATAGATTAAAACTTTTCACTACGGGTATGAGCTTGTGGACTTACCAAATCAGAACCTTTTATAAATTTCATGTGTCCAAATCACTTTTCAAGTACATGTATTTCTATTTCACATTTGAAAAGTCACTACATACATTTAATCATTTATTTTCACAAATGTTGTCGACATATATATACACTGGACTTTAACTTATTTTGTGTTTGTAATTTTATTATTTTAGAGAATTATTGGGCCAGAGGCAGAAAGGAATTACTTTGAATCTCAGTTGATAATCCTAGACACACTAGAGCAAGTACTCAACTCTGTAAGTTATAAAGGAAATAAATTAATTTACATGAATATATAAACAGAATCAAATCTTGACATTTAAAAGAGGCAAAGATTAATTTCAAAAATAATATTTGCCACTTGAGGAAACATTAACCAATGATGAAAAAATTTGGTGGTATAAAAGAACTTGCATGAGTTGACCATTTTCTAGTAACTGGTCAGTGGTTAATCTTAAATAGAGCTGTTTCATTAAGTATATTATTTCAAATGAAGAAATATAATTACCCTTTCCATAATATTTAAGTGTTATTAAAGACTTGCTTTAATATAAAAGGCTAACATAAAGTCATATTCCAAGATGAATATGGTAGAAGTCCTATATATTTTTTAAAGATTGTTTATTAAAGGTTGATTATCAATTAAATAAATTATGTTTGCCAATTGAAACATTACTACCACCTTTGAAGGTTGTGTTTGATAATTTCATAAACATTTGAATATTGGTTATTAGTAGTTTTTTTCACAAAAATCTTAAGTGTAAAATTAATCTTACGATAAAAATATTTAGTTGAATTGTTAAGGAATATTTTAGACTTACGATAAATTTTACACTTAAGTTTTTTGTGAAAAGGGCTACAGAAATATTTGTCAAGATTTGACAATACTTGTTTTAGAATTTTCCTTCGAAATTGTCTCCTTACTGGCTTACATAACTTCCTGTTTACACTTGTGGCTATATGCTTCATTTAATGCCATTCCCTATCCAAGCCATCCTCTGTTTACATTAATTTTAAAACACTATTTAATTAATATATTTTGACATTTGGATGACAAATATCGATATTTTATATATATTCACGCAATTTTTTTCGTTTTGTTTTATTCTCCATTCGATTTTGAAAAGAGCAATGCAAGGACAGTTATCGTAAAATATACGGGCTTGTAATGAATCCCTGGACAACAGGAATGCTTTCCTAAAAGCAATACAGGTTCAACAGTTCAGCTGTTAACGCGAAAAATAATGAAATGATCGTAGTTTGTTCAAAAATGGCAGAGATCACGTTGTCAAAGAAGGTAAACTTCCCTTAAATAATTTAGGAATGAACTTTTGAGCACTATCCATCCCTTTCATGAAGTTTCTGCATCTTTTAAAGCGACAAACTAGGGAAGGAAAGGTTTTTGACAGTAAAAGTATTGCAAATGGCGCCATTTTATTCATTTATTGAACTGGCCCTCCGATATTGGACTTGGTTAGGTGAATAAACGATCTCTCAGACAAATCAACCAGTCGAACCAATTATAGCTGATCTTAGGTTGCATTTTTTGTCAATCAAACAACAGTAGCTACCATAACTATTTTTGAATATTTAAGTAAACTCAGTTTTGGCGACACATTTCAAATCTTTACATTACATCTTTGTTATGTGTATAAAATCAGTGCAACACAATAGGAATCTTTTAGGTTCATCTGTGAAGATTAACTAAAATGGTATTAAGTCATGTTAGTCATTGATCATTCCATAAATATTTCCATGTTTTAGGTAGTACCATCTAGTTTGTATGGCCTTGGTTGTGTTTTAATTATTATGCCCCATTTATGGGCATTATGTTTTCTGGTCTGTGCGTGCGTCCGTGCATTCGTCTGTTCGTCCGTTCGTCCCGCTTCAGGTTAAAGTTTTTGGTCGAGGTAGTTTTTGATGAAGTTGAAGTCCAATCAACTTGAAACTTAGAATACATGTTCCCTATGATATCATCTTTCTAATTTCAATGCCAAATAAGAGATTTTCCCCCATTTTCACGGTCCACTGAACATAGAAAATGATAGTGCGGATGGGGCATCTGTGTACTGGGGACACATTCTTGTTAAAAAATATATAGGACTTACAAATGTAGATATGAGCCATACATGCATGTTTCGTCTGTACAGTAACATTATTATTATTATGTTAAGCGTCCTACATAAGAACTTGATGCTTTAAGTCAATCAGGACTTTTGTAAATAATTTTGCAAATGCAAATCTTTCGATTGCTTTTGTGAAACTTTTCTTTGGTCTGTGTAATGTTTTACCTGGTATTTAAGATAATGGATTTTTTATATGATGAAATAACGACACTTTTTATTAGTGAAAGATGAATATGAATTATTATTGGAATGATTATTTGATCTATCGTAAATTCTGATTCAAACTTTGAAAAATTCAGCAACGAAGAGACGGCTAATTCAAACATGTTTGAAAAGAACAAAATCATAAATGCAAGTAAAAGGTAAACATTTCTTTTAGAATTCTGTTAACAACCACGTGATTGGAATTGTGCGGAATAATACCGGAAGTTTGAAAATTCAAAAACGATAGCGCTGATATTTGATTGGATAGCGCTGCGGTCTGCCCAATACCAACGCGCTGAAATACGATAGCGCTGAATACCGCAGCGCTAAAACGGCCTGGGGAGAACACTGGTAGATAAAGGTTATCATAAATATTGCCGGTTTGGAAGAAGTTATTCATTGAAATTGAAATTACAAAAGCACAGGAACAATATCCATGATATCAATTAGAATCATACCAGTAACCACTACCTCTTTGCTGAAATATACACTTTTTTTTTTTTTCATTGTAAATGAATGGCCCACTATTTGACAACATGGCCCATTAATTCTAAAAATGGCCCATTGAATTTATGTTTGGGTGGCCCTGGGCCCATAGAGAAAAAATCCTTCCAGATCACTGGATTACCTGAACTTGTCATGTCTGGTAGTTCATCATAATATGAAGGGACACCCATTTGGCTATGTGGGATGTGTAGCCATGTTAGGTAGGTTTGGAGACTTTTTATCTGAGACCAATGCTAAGAGAGTGTTAAGCTCTTAACACATTGAAGAACTTATTGAGTGGTTTGTAGGTAGTCCTACATTTCTTTCTCCATAGGCTATCCATATTACCTGTATTTTAACCAGGACAGCCCTGCCTCATTTTGCAGAATCTATTTCTTTGTTAAATAGTTCAATTTATTCTTGTAGTGAATATGTGTGAAACATTTTCCACTGGACATTATACATGTTACAATAAACAATCAACCAAATAACTATTGAAGATTCATCTTCACATTTATGTTGTTTGTATAGCCAGTTATCTCCCTTACACAGATAAGTAACCAAGGTAAACATATTTTGAGGTCTTCAAATGTACAATTAATATGAATTTATTGGCCTAAGACTAACATACAAGTTAAAGATGAAAAAATATAAACAATTCATTTGCTGTATGGCATGTCTTAGTCTTAAATTTTTTAAAGATGTGTTCTGATGATAAAAAAATATAAAATCAGTAGGTTGAGGCAATCCAACTTGGTAATTGATTGTAAAATTTTATAATGGATTCTAATCAGCTATAAATAAATACTTTGAAAGTCTTGGAGCCCATTCTAAATGGTTGCAGTTTACATGTAGAATCGCTTCAACTATATTCTAAATCTTCAAGCAAGAAGTTTCATTGCATTTTAAATGAACTTTAAAGCATTGCTCTTCATTTGTAATAAATAAGAATGTGATTCTTGTTTCTATTCACTTTTTTAAAACACATTCAATTACATAATCTATAGTTGATTGTTTAAGCTTAACCAATTATAGCTGATCTTAGGTTGCATTTTTTTTGTCAATCAAACAACAGTAGCTACCATAACTATTTTTGAATATTTAAGTAAACTCAGTTTTTGGCGACACATTTCAAATCTTTACATTACATCTTTGTTATGTGTATAAAATCAGTGCAACACAATAGGAATCTTTAAGGTTCATCTGTCATGTCTGTGAAGAATTAACTAAAATGGTATTAAGTCATGTTAGTCATTGATCATTCCCATAAATGTTTCCATGTTTTAGATTCAACCATCTAGTTTGTATGGCCTTGGTTGTGTTTTAATTATTATGCCCCATTTATGGGCATTATGTTTTCTGGTCTGTGCGTGCGTCCGCATGCTCGTCTGTTCGTCCGTTCGTCCCGCTTCAGGTTAAAGTTTTTGGTCGAGGTAGTTTTTGATGAAGTTGAAGTCCAATCAACTTGAAACTTAGAATACATGTTCCTTATGATATGATCTGTCTAATTTTAATACCAAATAAGAGATTTTCCCCCATTTTCACGGTCCACTGAACATAGAAAATGATAGTGCGGATGGGGCATCCGTGTACTGGGGACACATTCTTGTTAAAAAATATATAGGACTTACAAATGTAGATATGAGCCATACATGCATGTTTCGTCTGTACAGTAACATTATTATTATTATGTTAAGCGTCCTACATAAGAACTTGATGCTTTAAGTCAATCAGGACTTTTTTGTAAATAATTTTTGCAAATGCAAATCTTTCGATTGCTTTTGTGAAACTTTTCTTTGGTCTGTGTAATGTTTTACCTGGTATTTAAGATAATGGATTTTTTCATATGATGAAATAACGACACTTTTTTATTAGTGAAAGATGAATATGAATTATTATTGGAATGATTATTTGATCTATGCGTAAATTCTGAATCAAACTTTGAAAAATTCAGCAACGAAGAGAAGGCTAATTCAAACATGTTTGAAAAGAACAAAAACATAAATGCAAATAAAAGGTAAACATTTCTTTCAGAATTCTGTTAACAAATTTTAATCAGTCACATTTTAAAATATAAGCAATTGTAAAGCTTAATTCACCAGTGAGAACTTGTTTAAAAAAAATCCAGTTGCAAAAGTTTATCAGAATACTCAGATTTGATATACATTTACAAAGCAAATATCCAAGTTACAAAGTTTTGTTGATATTTGATAATAAGACAAATAATCTGTATATAAGACATGTGAAATTCTATAAATCTTACTTGATTTTCCATTTGTCATAGCCAGCAATTCTACAGTAGAATTTGTTTTTCCTTTTAGCCCATTTGTTATTCCATTCTTATAATCCATATTTTGAAATTTCACTATTTTTTGTTTCAACTACACGTGGTTTCCATTATCATGATTTCTCTCTTATCATACGAGGTACACTATGGGAGTGTCAGTATACAAGTATTTTATCAGTTTGTGATAAATTGTAATTTAGTCAACTTTTACCTGAATTTACCTAACATGACCTTAATTGATACAGTGTTAATTTATATTGACCTTGTTGTTGATATCTGTTACCAGGACTGACTGACATAGTTTTTTTTATCTTGTTGATACTAATTTTGTTTCTATTTAAAACATTTATAAAAGTAAACGAGTATAAATATGGAGAATGATATATATGTGTTTTTTTCAGTTTCACACATGTATCAATTTGAGACATCAATATAACCCTGAGAGCTCTGGCCGAGGGATTATATTGGTTGAGGGTTGAGATCTTGTGTAATATTGAAAAAGTCATGTCTGATGTAATTTATTGTTTACTTAAAAATACTTAAATACACATGTCATCAGACTGGTACTTCTGTATTGGCATGAAAATATAGAAATTGTTTTACCAACATTTGCTATTGTAAAACTAAAACTAAGGTAATTATTTGAAATTAAGGAATGTATCTCCCTCATGCTTAGATCTGATTCCTTGTTTAGCATGACAACACTTCTGATCTTTTTCAAAATTTCATATCAGCTCTTACACCGTTTCTAATAGGTTTTGGTTCCAAATATTTTGGCCTCGAGCATTACTGAAGAGACATTAGTTGTTGAAATACAGAATTATTATCATTGATTGTATTACACATTAAATTTACCTGTATTGGTTATTACATGTATAATTAACATTTTGATTTATTATTTTTTCCACACGTTAAAAAATGCTGCCATTTGGAAAATTCATGTGTTTGACAAAATAGGCCAGAGATACAACTTTTTTTGTTAAAAGTTGTTTGGCCACCCCAATTACTGTTATATGATCATCAGGCTACTGTGCCAACTGTTCAAGATGTGTAGATCCATCGGTCCTTGAGTATCTTAAAAAATATAGAAGAAGCAATAGTTGTAAAGTAATTTTTTGACAAATATTTAGTACAAATATTTCTAATAAAAAAGCAAAAAAAAAAATCATTTCTTGTTACATACATGTATAAATAGATTGATGATTAAGTTTCCTGACAGAAATTCTGACTACTCTCCTTAAAAAGTGTTTGATTATAATTAAAATGTTTGACTTGAGACTCAAAACTTTTCACTACAGGTATGAGCTTGTGGACTTACTAAATCAGAACCTTTTATAAATTATAACTTTTCACGACAGGTATAGCTTGTGGACTTACCAAATCAGAACCTTTTATAAATTAAAACTTTTCACTACAGGTATGAGCTTGTGGACTTACCAAATCAGAACCTTTTATAGATTAAAACTTTTCACTAAGGGTATGAGCTTGTGGACTTACCAAATCAGAACCTTTTATAAATTAAAACTTTTCACTACGGGTATGAGCTTGTGGACTTACCAAATCAGAACCTTTTATAAATTTCATGTGTCCAAATCGCTTTTCAAGTATTTCTATTTCACATTTGAAAAGTCACTACATACATTTAATCATTTATTTTCACAAATGTTTCAACATATATATACACTGAACTTTAACTTATTTTGTTTGTAATTTTATTATTTTAGAGAATTATTGGGCCAGAGGCAGAAAGGAATTACTTTGAATCTCAGTTGATAATCCTAGACACACTAGAGCAAGTACTCAACTCTGTAAGTTATAAAAGGAAATAAATTAATTTACATGAATACATAAACAGAATAAAATCTTGACATTTAAAAATAGGCAAAAGATTAATTTCAAAAATAATATTTGCCACTTGAGCAAACATTAACCAATGATGAAAAAAATTTGGTGGTATAAAAAAAAAACTTACATGAGTTTTATAGTAACTGGTCAGTGGTTAATCTTAAATAGAGCTGTTTCTCTAACTCTTAGCCGACTATATATACTTCCTCTGATCAGTTGATTACTTTTTTTTGCTTATCAACATTCAGTCATGTGATCTCAGTTTTTCATTGTTAAAGAATTAATTATGATGTCATGTTTTCTTGCTTTCCTCTGATATTGCTTATGTGATATCCCGAAAAAGGTGACCATGCCTGATGGCATCACTTAGAAAGAACTCAATCTTTTTGAAAGCATTGAGAAAAAAGAGTTTGCTTAGATATTGTTTAAAAATCATTAGATAATGGAGAGGATGACAAAACCGAAAATGTAAGCAATTAGTTTGTGGTTACACAAATTTACACATGTGTATTATTCATTTTTCAGCAACCAAAAGATACTTCAAGACTTGATGAAGCCATCTATGTCAAGCTGTTACTGCCAGAAATTTGTAAGGTTAGTTGGAATAAACTTTTCTTATACATGTTTGAAAAAATATGTGTAATTCAATGGGTTTGGAGACACTATTACTTGTCTGTGGTAACATTTTACCATAAGAATTTTAATTCTGTGATCCTGCATTGACTTTAAACAGCAGGAGATAGATGTTTCTCTGACAGAGTACACAGTATTGTTAACCTTGGTAAAGAGTTCCATATGGCACCCCACATAGTAAACTGTAACATGTTATTGTGGCCATATAGTATGGTTGTGTCAAATGGAACTCTTGCCTAATCTTGCTTGGTTAAAATTGAGCTATTGCAGTAACTCGGCAGTTCAAAGAAATTTCAAATATAATTGAAAATGTAATTATAAATAAGAAGGTGTGGTATGCAGGGGTTTCATTATCTTTCATGTTGACCGTTACATTCCTATTTGAAAGTGGTATATTCAATGAACATCTTATATAAAAATTTCTGAATTCAGGCGGTACTTATCAGTAGCATAGGAGGGTAAAAGTACCGGGTACCAACTCCTAATGAATGGTCTGGGTATGAGTGCCAATGAGACAACTCTCCATCCAAGTCACAATGTATAAAAAGTTAACAATAATGGGTCAAAGTAGGGCTATCAACATGGAGCCTTGGCTCACACCGAACAGCAAGCTATAAAAGGCCCCAAAATGACTAGTGTAAAACAATTCAAACAGGAAAACCAATGGTCTAATCTATATAAGAAACGAGAAACACCTATGAACCACACAAACAAACGACAACCACTGAACAACAGGCTCCTGACTTAGGACTGGTGCATAGAAATGCAGTAGGTTTAAACGTTTTAACAGGCGCCAACCTTCACTCTAACCTGATACAGTAGTGTAACATTACAACATAAAAAGATACACTATAAAATATCAATTGAATTAATGGCTTAACTCGATCAAAAAGACATTAAAACAAAAACAAGTAAACATACACTAAACGAATAAGTTTGATCTATGACACAATATAAATACAATATTAAAATGTAGGTGCCTATATAACATAGACGTTACAGGTTTTGATAAAAAAAAGATGAATAAGAGTGTCAATAAGCCAACTCTAACCTGGGACAAAATGGTGTTAATTAAAACAACATTCACAGGTAAATTTAAATATAATAATTTTGTTGTTAGGAGTACAGAATTTTTTTACAAAATTAATAAATTTGTTGTTCAGAGTACGAGTACGGAAGTGAAAAATTATCGTCATACTAAATACTTATCAAAGGTGGTACATCTTAAACATAGTGAGACGAGATATAACATAAAATAAGTAAACATTATTACAGATATGCATTACAAATTATGTCAACAGGTCAACTTTACACAAAAGTACGATTTGAGAGTACTCACAGTTACTGAAAGCTAGTTAAAAGCCAAAAACAATTAACAATAAAAAAAATCATGCATCAGAGACTAAATTCAATTAAAACACATACCAGGGATTTAGTGTTTTAACGTCATGGACAGTCAAGACACCATGACTTGTGCATTGCCAAAATAAAAGTATTGACAGGCAGTAGGATCGTTAGGATATAACCTTATAATAAATATGTATCATGTTATATATAGATATATAAAGCAATCTCTAAATAGAAAATAAACGTGGATGTGTATTTATACATCCCAAAAACCATTCGAAAAGAATACCAATTTAGTTATGTTTCATCAGAGATGAGTGGAAAGATCTAGTCTTTGCCCTATGTGCCTCCGGGCATAATAAGGACTAGGTAGGTAGGTAGGTCCGTCCGTCCATCCGTCAATCTTTCCATCCGTCCCATGAATATTTTTTGTCGCATCTTTCTCAGGAACTACTTCATAAGGATTTCTGAAATTTGGTTTCAGGGTTTATATAAATCAACTATACCGTGTGATGCGTTTTCAGATTTATCATTCAACAACTTCCTGTTTACCGAACACTTACATATTTTTACACTATTAAAATTATCCAGTTGCGGCGAGGTATCATCAGTGAGCAGTAGCTCGCAGTTTCACTTGTTTTAACTTCCTTTGTAGATCTATACTTTTTAAGTCTAACATCTAATTTTGATCTTTTTTTAAAATAGTTTCTGAACCAGTCAACAGACACACCAAACACGTTGGTATTACAACTGAAGAATCTGTCGTCCAAGGTCTTGTTTGCTCTCAGTCTGAACAACTTTGGAGCAGTTTTCAACAGGATCTCGGCAAAGTGAGTAAACATTCAAAAGATGTAGTAAACAATAACAAAAATGTGATTTATTTCTTCAGTCAAACTTAATCAAATGAAACAGAAAAACACTTAAAAAAGAAGACATTCTTTTTAGACAAGTCAGAATAATTGTAATTTAAATGACACTAAAGAGATTAGAGAAATAATACATGTTAAATAATACCTTTATTTGACACTCAGGGAGTAAATGGTTCACAGCATTCTCCATGTCCATTGTCTGTCCATGATTCCATCCATAACTTTTGTTAAATATTATAATAAATATGTACATGTATCATGTTATACATAGATATATAAAGCAATCTAGTTATGTTTTAATTTGTTGATGACAAAATCGATGTTAGCGCCAATGTAAACAATATTCAAAGATCTTATTACAACATTAATAAGATAACCTTTACTAATACGTTTGTTTAAAGGGTTGATGAGTTTACACAGATCACTTAGTGATTTCCGCACTTTTAGTACAATATTACCGTAAAACTTAGATGTGAAATACCGTTTTTAATCAGTTTTCTACAGGTAAAGCCAAATTTACTAATCAAATCTTTGTATCTATGAAAGAATTTAGTAAATGTTTTAAGTAATTTATGGTAACGAAATCCCTAACTTAATAATTTACCAGTGATGCATTGATTACGTTTGTTAAAATCTATGACATCACTACACACATGGGCATAACGAACAAGTTGGCCATTAATGCCTTTAAGACTATGAATTAAATTATTAAGTTATTTTGGTTGAATTATAATCAAACCTCAAATGGGCTATGAGAAGAAATTGAACTTTATTTGTTTATAGTCTGACAACAGATTTACTAAGTATTGGGCAACAGCACAGTGTATTGCACAACAGCAAGAAATCTTTAATTTAATATAAATTCAATTCATATAACCAATTTCAAGTTCTTTGACTACATTTATTCAGAAACCTATAATATGTCAAATATTTAATTACAATCCAAATTCAGACCTGTATCAAGCTTGAATATTGTGTCCATTTTTGCCCCAACTGTTCGGGGTTGGACCTCTCCGGGCATATCCAGCTACCCTCAGCGAAGCAGTTTATTTATTATCATTCAGCAGCAGATAATTATGCATTTAAAAGAATCAGAACATGTTAATTTGATATTATGATATAAATTTTACTTTGTAAGACAGACACACTGAGCTGGATTTTTAAAGCGCTAGATAAGAAGGTAACAGTCACCTCATCTGGACACATTATTTTGGCTTCTAGTCTTTGACTCATACTTCTAAAACTATGGGCTTAACAGTGAAGCAACAGATATCAATGTTAAAGTTCTTGGTAGGATCTGGTGTGAGATTAATCCCACATCCTCCTATACAGATCAAACCCACATCCCCCCACACAGATCAAACCCACATCCCCCACACAGATCAAACCCACATCCTCCCACACAGATCAAACCCACATCCTCCCACACAGATCAAACCCTCCCACACAGATCAAACCCACCTCCTCCCACATAGATCAAACCCTCCCACACAGATCAAACCCACATCCTCTCACACAGATCAAACCCACATCCTTCCACACAGATCAAAGATCAAACCCACATCCTCCCACAGATCAAACCCTCCACCACAGATGAAACCCCCGTCCTCCCACACTTGAGTAGAGAATACTTCCATGAGACGACTGAAGCTATTAATTATATATATGAATAATTATACCTTCACTTTAAAAAAGTGGGGATATACTGTTTTACCTCTGTCTGTCCATCCGTCAATCTTTCCATCCGTCCCATGAATATTTTTCGTCGCATCTTTCTCAGGAACTACTTCATAAGGATTTCTGAAATTTGGTTTCAGGGTTTATATAAGTCAACTATACCGTGCGATGCGTTTTCAGATTCATCACTCAACAACTTCTTGTTTACCGAACACTTACATATTTTTACACTATTAAAATTATCCAGTTGCGGCAGGGGTATCATCAGTGAGCAGTAGCTCGCAGTTTCACTTGTTTTAACTTCCTTTGTAGATCTCTACTTTTTAAGTCTAACTTCTAATTTTGATCTTTTTTTAAAATAGTTTCTGAACCAGTCAACAGACACACCAAACACATTGGTATTACAACTGAAGAATCTGTCGTCCAAGGTCTTGTTTGCTCTCAGTCTGAACAACTTTGGAGCAGTTTTCAACAGGATCTCGGCAAAGTGAGTAAACATTCAAAAGTTGTAGTAAACAATAACAAAAATGTGATTTATTTCTTCAGTCAAACTTAATCAAATGAAACAGAAAAACACTTAAAAAGAAGACATTCTTTTAGACAAGTCAGAATAATTGTAATTTAAATGACACTAAAGAGTCCATTGTCTGTCCATGAGTCCATCCATAACTTTTGTTAAATATAACTCAGCTCTTGTATTATGGAATGATTTGATATTTGGTCTGTCACTTTATAATGATGTACTGTGAAAGTGATTTTCAGATTTGCTGTTCATTCATGTCCTGCTTGACAACACTTTGAACCGTTATTATACCCACTGAGTATTCATTTTTTCATTACATATTACTCAGCTTCTATGTTAAGTAATGATTTGATATTTGGTCTGTTACTTTAAATGAAGCCTTGTACTGTTAAAGCGATTGATAGATCTACTTTGCAGTCACTTCCTGTTTGACAATACATTGAATTTTATAATATCTGCAGTGCATGGAATTTTTCATTAATGTAAAATAATGAGTTCTGTAATAATTGAAAAAAATCCCATGTTAGAATTGATTTATTCCAAAATTCCCATGTAAGAATTGAATTATTTCAAAATTCCCATGTTAGAATTGATTTATTCCAAAATTCCCACGTTAAAATTGATTTATTCCAAAATTCCCATGTTAGAATTGATTTATTCCTCAGATGTTAAAATTTATTTATTTAGAAATGACAGCAGTGACCTTAACAAAATGTATGTATTTTGCACAAGTGCACTTCTTGTCAGTGCATATGCAGTATTCTGTCGTTATAATGCCCCTCATTACTGTAATACAATTAATTCCTGTAGCCAATTTTTCCGAGATGAAAGATGTTTTCATACTTTTACTTCCCGCGACATATTGCCACCCTCATTTATTGCCAAAAATAAGCCTAGTCTACATTTTTCAGAGATAAAATTCTTCATTTAAATATCTCCCACGATATATTGCCACCCTTGTTTACTGCCAAGAATAAGCCTTCTCTAAAAGGTGGTATTATAACGAGGTTGCACTGTATATTATATATATAGGATACCCTGCATTCAGTGTTTGTATGTAATAATTTATTAATTAATTTGATATGTAGTTCATACAAGTGATTGTCGCTATTTAGGCAGAACTAACGATTAAATGTTCATAATTATTTTTAATTTGATTAAAGAAGATCTAATTTTTGGAATTAAAAGTTAATATATGTACTTTGATAAAACACTGCAGCTTGGGTTTAAAATATATCCTTTTCATGGGTTATAGTATAACCAGCCATGAAATGATTGCAAATTTATCAAAATGGACAAAATATCCAAAATCTAGACAGTTTGACTCAAAATTTTGGGAAATAATGTATTCACAACTGTCGCCCAAATTTTTTTTTTTACATGATGTGTGTTTATGTTTATCTATTTCCTGGCAAAATATTAATTTATGCAATGCCCGTGTTTTATGTTGATTTAAAATAATTTTCCATTTTTGTTTAAAAAAAAAATTTGACCAATCTTTCTTATGACATCACTTATATGATGTAACAGTTAAATTGTGTTGTTTATACCTAAGCTAATACATACATTTCTGGAAGCTTTCTTTCTGAACTTTCAAAATTTGTGTTTAATTATGGTATCATATTTTTTTCTGTGAACTTGCATGGCCAAATAGCCCCAAATGTACCTTCTCCTTTAACAAACTAAAAACATTAGAATGCTTATAAAACGTTTTGTTGCCTACGTAGTCTAACATGTTAATGAAGTACCATTTATACTAGATGATTTCACTGTCCACTTCTCAGGTCTACTTCTCTTTCACAGTTTTCACTCCGGCATTCATTTTGATACTGAACGGAATATCATTTGTCTTTGGTCAGGACATGTTTTCAAATACAGATTGACCTACAATTACGTTTCTTGGCACGTTGATGAATTGAAGCAGATCCATTAACTTCAATATTTGATGGTCATATTGAAAGGAAAAATACTTTAGTTTAGGAATTGTCTATTTTGTACATGTTATAGTAATAAAGGTTATTTTGAAGGAACTATATTTTTGAAGAAACTATATAATAGTTGAAAAGGTTATTTAGAAGTTTGAGCTTATTGATATATAAACTCAGCCTTCACTCACAAACATTTTCAATTCGAAAGGGACTTTGTTTAATTTGTGAGTGAGTAGGCCAGGTTAATTCAATTTATGGAGACAGGCAGAGTTTAAACATCAATAAACTCCTTAGAAATAACTTTGACTTGTTTAGTATATTTCCTTTAAAATAGGCTTTATTACTATAAATAAAAAGCAGTCAAAATTATGTCTTAGATAAAATTACAGTCATAACAGTACTATTTAGCCTATGTATAGAAATTCATACTTTTGATGTTGTGAAAATGGTTTATACATGTATAAACTTTTGGTTGCCATGACGCTGGCCAATGAAGTGAGATTTAACAAACAACATTGTAACAATTGTATTTTGTTGATTTGATGATTGCAAAATGTTTTAGCTAATGATTTGTGTGAGGAACAATTAAATGGTAATGTGCAAACAGCAAATTGATGCCAGCAAATATTATAATACTAAACTGTTTTAACCATTCTTGTGCATCTGTAATATTAACAAAATGTTCCTGTTATGAAGCCAAGCATGTGCAGAATAATTTGATGTCATCAGTCATGGAATTGATGAATGAAAAATTTCAGTGTTGTCCAATTAGAACTGACATTACAAAAAATTGCATAAGATATATACATTATTATAAAAGATATTATAAAAGTTTTGTGTCAATTACAGGTTGACATCATTATCAAGTGCCAGTGATGACCCAGATCTGTCAGATTTAGAATTGATACAACACATAAATGTAGATGTTCTCAGACTTATAAAATTATTCAATGGTATGTAAATTATACAGGCTTTGGTTTTCAGATTCTCATGTTCATTTACCATGTTTACTGTTTCAGTAAATTGGCTTGCATTGAATTATTTTTGCAAAACTGATATCATGGATATGATATGATAGCAATTTTTGTTTGTTCAACATTTGATTGTTGAATTTCCTGAAACAAGACCAAATGTTTGGTTGATTGATTGATGACTGTTTTACACTGTGTTAGCACAGACAAGTAATGCCACAAAGGCCAAGAGAAAATTTTTATTAAAATTTAGCAATGTGGAATCCAAATTGAAATATTTGAAAATTTCTCTTAATTTAAACTGATTTTTGTATCTAATTAATATTAAATTTTTTTTCCATCTTTTCTCCTCCTATATATTCATTTCTGGATAAGTTGACCCACTTTTCTTCCTTTATACTTTTATTTCTGGATAAGTTAACCGTCTATTTTGTCAGTGTATATTTTGAGTATTTTGGTTTCATTTGTCATACAGGTTGACCAATAATGTTTTGATAAAAATATTACCGACAGAAAGTTATTAAACTAAATAGAATGTAAAGTATATTGTACATTATTATATCTTCATTTCAGATATTAATTCCAAGTTTAAATTCCTGAAAAACAAGCATGTTATTACTCTGGCTTATAATCTGGAAAAGGTAATTAAAACAGATATGAGTCAACCACAAACACACACACACACACACAAACACCAAAGACACCCAGAATTTGTTTATTTAGGAGTGACTGCAAGATGATTCAATGAATATATTTACATATAGAGAATAAATGCATGGTTAAAGTACCCAGCATGAAAAATGAACAGAACTCACTGATATTGAACTTATTGATATATTAAATGCAATTTATATAACTTATAAAATAAGATCACAAAGGATATATTAATATTGATGATCATAAAATCTGTTTAAGAGAGTTAGATGTGAGTTTATCTGTGAAGTATTTGTAAATAAACTCATCATAGATACCAAGATTAAAATTGTACACCAGACAAGTGTTTCGTCTACACATTAGTGATGCTCGAATAAAAAAAGTTAAAAAAGGCAAAATAAAATACGAAGTAGAAGAGCATTGAGGACCCAAAATTCTGAAAAGTTTTGCCAAATACAGCTAAGGTTATAGTCAGTTTCTGCAATGTGTTCACACATTCATGTGATGCAGATTTAAATAATCTGTATTACTTAGAACTCTTGAGTATATGATGTTTGAGAGTTATGTCCCTTATGACCCTTAACCTATGGATACATTAGATATGTTTAGTAGGTACTAAGGATTCATTTATTTTCGTGGATACCAATTTTCGTGGACTGAGGAAAAATGTACTTTCGTGGATATAAGATTTCATGGTTTTGCCTATACCATGAATAATAATGAATCCACAGTATGCTGGGAAAAAAATATATATACACCTAATAAAAGGTCATCAAGAAAAGGAAGACACAATTTGACAATTTCTAAATGGTAGATAATTCTTCACAAAGTCAGATTGATATTATTGTCAATCTAATCATTTTAATAAAAATCAAAAGATGTATTATATATATATAGAAGTCTATAAAAAGGACCAACCAGCAAATTTACTATGTACCGGATCGTCTAGAATAGACGATACTGTGCAGATAAGGGAAAAATTATATAAGTCTAAAAATTTGCACAACGATACTAATATAAGATGGTATTATACGAAGATGTTGTTATTAAATCGTGTTGACAAATATTTAGGCTTAACAAATAGCCTTCGTGGGTGTCAATAATTTTAACAATACTGATTGTAGGTGTAAAAATAGATCAGTAATACAGGTAAGTTTTGGTCTATTGATTTTAATCCATAATCTTGAACATCATAATATAAACAAAACTCGATACTTTAATATATGTGACTGTGTATATTTACATTCCAAAATGAGTGAAAAACAAAACTTAGTATTTCTTATTGATGCCATTTGGATGACGTACATTTAGTTCCTTTATCCAAAAGCTTTCCTGAACCTGTCCCTGGGCATCACTCCAGTGAATGTTCTGTTCAATCACTAGGATTTTCATGCGGTTAAAGTCATCAAGTCTGTGACCTGATTGTCTGAAATGCTGAGAAACTGGGAGAAGTGTCTTCTTAGAGATATCACTCCTATGGCCATTGAGGCGTTTGTGGAAAGGCTGCTTTGACTCACCAACATATTGGAGGCCACAAACCGAACATTCCAGTATGTAATATATATACATGTATATTACATAGATTCTGTTTAAAAAATGAATGCATGTCAATTTTCTAGGCAATCTGGATGTGGATGGACAATTATCCTGAAGAATTCACAGAATTACAGAAAAAGCCAAATGATGAACTACAAGGTGAAATTTGAGTTATCTCCATTGGAATATCTTTGCAGCTTCGTTTTAAGAAAAGAGGACCTGTATTTGTACATATGTGTGTTTTAAGAAAATAGGACCTGTATTCGTACATATGTGTGTTTTAAGAAAGGATTTCTGATACTAAGAAATATATCAATATTGTATTTATGCTGCAAAAACGTTTAAAAAATGAACTCAGTTTTCGAAAAGATAAGATATCCTCATTTTTACCTTTTAAAAAATCATAAATTGATGTATAAAATGTAGCAGAAATTGATATCAGCATTTACAGGAACACAATTAAGTCCCCATAAGATATTCAGGGTATTTTCTTTGTTCTTGCACCATTATAAAATATTACACCTTTTGTCGAATATCAATTGTTAAGAATGTTGTCAATCAATCGCAACATTCCATGAATTAAAGTATACTCTTGAACTGAGTACCCAGAATGCATCAGATTTGATACTGCAAATTATTCTCTTATTGATTTTGGTTATAGAAGCTGCATATATCAAATTCTGAGTATACAGTATTATAAAGTGAAATATTATTTTATTTAATTTGACAGATTGTTGTGATAAGTTATTTGACCAGTTCAACCAGTGTATGGAGAATTCGAAGAAGAAAGCTGCTATCTGGCCTCTACAGATGATGTTGTTGGTCTTATGTCCTGTGAGTACTGAAATCAAACTAGAAGTTAACAAATTTAAAAAGTGGTAAAATTTGATAATTTAGAACAAAAGCAAACTGAAACTCATAATCACAATTTTGTTTTTTTTTGGCAGCTATTTAAAGCTACATGAATATCATAGACGTATTTACACTTGTATGCAAATTTGTCGGCCATTACTTAAAATCACACAAGTTCCCTTAAAAGGAGTAGGCCCGGTAAGACCCCCTTTTGACCCCAAAATATAGCATTTTTACAAATTTGTTAAAATGTAAACTTTTAGCTATTTCTTGGAAAGTAGAATACTTTTGCTACATAAATAGTGACTGTTTTTGACAATACAATGCACATGCATCAGGTACTAGCATCATTAATTCATGTAAAATTACTGAAATCTTCACAATTTTAACATTTGTGCTATTTTTTAGACGTTTTTTGTCGAAAATGGAAGTGGCCTTACTTGTGTTCAGTCTTAATATTAAGATATATATTGTACTTCATGATATTACATAACATATATGAAGGTTGAGACTGAACACGAATGCAGCCACTTTCATTTTAGACAAAAACCATCTAAAAAGTGACATTTTATAGCATATTTGATAGATTTTTCATATTCAAGCTTGAATTTGAGAGTCTTTAATGACCAAATCAGTTCAAATCTTTTACAAAAAAACCAATTAAATCGACTGAAGTAGACACTTAAGTGTTTAAAAAATGTCAAAAATCTTTCTTTAGATGTACTTCAAATTTTAGGCCAAAATTAGCTTTACCAGACCTTCTCCTTTGACATCACAATTTAAAAAGTTTGACGTCATAATTAAAAAGTGATTGTTGCTTGACGTCAGAAGGTTAATTGTAGCAGATCTAAGGTCATTCGGAGACAAAATTCAGCTAAATACAAAAAGTGTAAATACGTTTATTCAAAGCAAGTCATCATTTGAGAATTTTATTTATATGGCTTATTTCACTGTTCATACACCAAAATGATGAATGATAAATAACTTGACCTCATAGGTTAAATATCCTTTGTTTAAGACTTCAACCAATTACAATCTTTTTATGTACACTTTTATAGTATTACCCAGAATGCATTAGATTCTAAAACATTGAGTTCTATCCAAATATAGTTTTATACTTTTATTATAGAAAATTTTGGAAGAAATAAACAATGCAGACAATGGAGCACCCTGTTCAGCACAACATCTGAAGAAGGTAAAAATAATTAAGATAAGTTAATGTTTAGTTTAGGAGTGATTGCCTTTAATATAGAAGTTTATTATAATGTAAACCCTCTCATACAGTAAAGGGGTTTATTTTTAGCAGGGTTTTTTTAATTTCTCAATTTATAGGATCAAATCTGTTTGCTTTGTTTTATTTTTATGTTTTATTGTCCCTTATTCTGCTAAAAATTTCAAGAGTGAAAATTTTGCGATTTTATTGTAAGGGCAAATTAGCAAAATTAACCCCTCGCTAAAATTTTTACACTTTCCAGTATTGTGAGTGCTATTTTAACATTACCCTTTGAAGGCATAGACGTGATAGATATGCTATATAGAGTTAGTTTTTATTGCATATGCAGTGTTATCCCAAGGCCCTTAAAGCACAGCAGACCCGCGGTCCTATAATTTCCAAGTGTTGTCCTATCAATCATAGCGGTCATGGCTCTATATTTCTGGCCTGTGGTGCTATAATTTTCAGTCAAAAATCGTATTGTAGGTAAAATTTAACTGCATGACTTGTTAAATTTTATCTGTGTGGTATAAATTCCAGGTGAGAAATTTTACCAGGACATTGATTGTTTACAACACTTGATTGATTTACGGATCAGGTTAACCTGTGTCGTTGATTGGATTTAATCGCTGAATTAGCACTAGTAACTGGATTCTATTGTGTTATAATTAATATAGAGATAGTTTATGACTTCCAACAACAATTTTATGGCTTCACTCACGATCCAATCACTGACCAGTGACACAATCGGAAGTGATTATTGTCCCCACAAAATGCGTTATGGGGACATAGAAATACCAGGCGTCTGTCTGTCCGTCTGGTCTTGTTAGGGTTCTCACATGTACATTTCTTGCCAGATTTTTATAAAACTTATATCATAGATTCATATCAGCAATGTTAGCACCCTCATATGTACAATTCTTGCCACATTTTTATGAAACTTATATTGTAGGTTTATATCAGCAATGTCTTTGACAAGTTTGTAAATCAGTGCTGATCAACTATTTTTAAAGAGTTATGCCCCTTGGAAACATTAATTATGTGAAAAATTGAATGAACTTATATTGTAGGTTTATATCAGCAATGTCTCGGACAAGTTGGAAAATAAGTGTGAAAATTTATTTTTAATGAGTTTCCCTTGGAAATATTGAATAATCCGGAAACTGCTCTCAAGTCTTCAACTCTCTAGTAAGATAATTTTAAAAGTTCTAAAGAACACAAAAATTTTTTGGACAGAACAGATAAAATATGTGCAACACAGGGGACATTGGAACTCTGTTCTTTTATTTGTACACAAACAGCTAGCGCAGTCAGTTGTACACATGCTGTATAAATTGTTTATACTTAATAAAAGATAAATTGTTATAAGTGTTGCCCAATGAATAAAAATAATTGATAATTATGCATATGTTTATTCTATATGAAACACACTGTACAAGCTATTTCTGATTTCCTGTCTGTTATAATGAGTCATCCTTCTCTTTTGAAAACTTTTTTTTTTTTACCGCCCAATTTGGCAGTCAATTTAGTGATCTTTAATGAGCTTGTTACATAAGGCACATTTAATTTGGACCCTAAAGAGGCCTCTATTACAGTCACATTTTGGGTATCAAACATAGTACTGTTCTGTCATTTCACAACAGGTATGATGAGTTTTTAAAACGGCAAAATAAATGTATTTCATAATAAATTCATAAAGAGTTACTTCCCTTATTTTTGCCTATTTTAAAATTCTAGTGCTTGAAATTATGTTCATTCATAAAAATATTTAGAGGTTAAAATTGATTACAAAATATTAAAATGGAATGTAATTTAATAAAAATGATATTCTGTAAAATTACAGAAATAAAACATTGTAAATGAGAGATAACATCTTCAAATACTTCCAATGAAATCAAACCAGTAAAGTATATATAAATTAGACTTAAGGAGGCTCGAGGGTATAAAAATTTCGGAAAAAAATTAAACATTTATTTTTCATTACAAATTTTATGTATTACCTTTATTAGTTGTAACTTTATCATATTGTACCAAAATCATTCAAAAAAATTAATTCGTGTTGGCAACAGATGACTTTTAAAATGTATGTGTCATTGAAAAGCTCCAAATTATCTCCCTTTGGTGAAAAAATGCCTTTTTTTGGCATTAAAATTGAAATATCTTTTTTAATTCATCGGTGACCTATATTTTTTATTATAATTTGCAAATAAGCTGTACTTAAACTAAACTATTGTAAAATTTGAGCGATTTCTGTAATTTAGTTCTTTTTTTATTTCGATATTACCTCTATTTCTCATATTAGTTCAACAGAAAAAAAGTACCTTTACAAAAATGTATGCTTCTTTCGAAGGCAGATTGTGAGCGTAAATGAACGGTGACCCCATTTTTTTATTTCATTTTTCTATTTAGTATAAGATAAAGTTCATTTATAGAAAAATATAGCAAAATCCTATATCAAAATAAAATTTCGATTTAAACCCGCGAGCCCCCTTAAATTGATATGCTATTTGTATTTCCAGTGGATATTAGATAGTATGTAGATATTGTTGAGAGGACATTTTAGTTACTTAAATAATTAATAATATAACTAATTCATTCATGGACCCAGTACTTTCTACATACACATTGAAGAATTAATTCCCATCTATTATATAGTTAATGCATGATCCTACAACACCGTACAAAAGAAAACAAAACTCAAATAAACCACAAAAATAAAGAACAGTATGTCAACTGTCCATATGGAGAAAGGATAGAGGAAATGTGTCATGACTCAATGCAAACTATGTCTAATTTGTCGTCACACTAACCCTGGTGCTATCCAAAAAATCCTGGGGATAACACTGAAACGCTTGTACAATTTATTGCACAGCATGAACATTTTCTACAATACAATTGATGCTTTTTTTAAAGAAAAGATTTGAACTATTTGCCTTCTTTAGTGCTAAAATACTGTGATTATTGATTAGTTTTGAAATCACATCTTGCTATATTCCAGTTTTCTTAAGAAAAAGAAATAAATATTTTCATATTTGATGTATACAACTGTTATAGAACAAAACACTGTAAGCAGATATAGCTTTAATTTGATTTTTCTTTTAGAAACATTTCATAGATGAGGTAAAGAAAGCCATTTCACCACATCATGCAGGATCCAAGTTGACAGAGGGAGCTGCAGTCACATGTGTTCGTCTTTGTAAAGCATCTACATACATCAGCATCAATGATCGTCTTAATGTTTTATTTAGTCTGGTTCAATCTGTTATAAATGATCTCAAGGTAAATTGTCTCCCTTTGTTAAAAATTTATAAAACTCTATCATCTTAATGTTCTATGGAATCTGTTTTTAGTCAGTTTGATGGTCTTAAGATAAGTTTCATTCCTTCGGATTGATAATGAACTTTCTCTGGATAATGCTTCATTAAATTTTGGATTAAATCCATTTTAAGGAAAACAAAATTGTCATTTTACAATGGTGTAATAGCTGAGACAAATATTTTCAGGATAAATTTGGGGGCTTTGTTTTATTATATTAGAGTCAAGTATTGTTTACTTGTTGTCAGCTTTAGAAGCAGAGTGTAGAAAACCTAACTTTCTCATAATTTGAGTTTCTTACATTAGCAAAATGACTTGGGTAAAGAGCTTTGTTTATAAAATGACTTAGGTAAAGAGCTTTGTTTGTAAAATGACTTAGGTATAAGCTTTGTTTATAAGCTTTCTGTCCCATCATGATCATATTTATTTTCAAATATAATTAAAATATTTTTCTTGTTAAGACTATATAGTAGTTAACAATGATTTCCTTTGCAGCAATTATTGTTTAACCCGCCACCCAACACCAAGCCATTTTCTCGTGGACAGAGTATTGTTGACCTGGATTTGTATAATGACTGTTTTGTATCATGTTTTCGTATCACACCACACAACAATGATGTGCTCAAAGTGTGTCTTCACCCTAACTCGCCACCCATCTATCATTTTGTTCTAGTCAATGCATTACACAGAATCATTACTCAGGTAGGTCAAAACAATTTTGATTTTATATTTTTAAATATGGAAGATAATTAATTCACATATAAGCATGAATAGAGTTGTTTAAATCAGCAAATTTCTGCTTGTAATTGTTGTATTTACTTAAGACTATAAAGCATTTTATCATCATAATAATTTTCTGTGCAAGTTTCAGATAAATTTAATATTGAAATATCACCACTAAAATTTGAATTTTGGAAGAATATAAGCTTTTCAGATTATTTGAAGTGTGTATTCATAATTGTAATAAATTGATTTTAGTGAATACTAATGGGAAATATTTTCATTTGTAAGCCAAATATGATATAATTTTGTTATTTACAGCCAAGACTGCCCTGGTGGCCAAACATTACTATCATCTATGGGAAAGCAGCAGAGTTACGGAACATGTTTACAGACACATTAAACAAAGTTACACAAGGAATGGCTGCCCACACAGCACCTAAATCAGTCGGTGTTTTCCTGCCATATGTAAGTGTTTGATCAGGATAAATGCCAGAGGGGCGGTAGATGGGGGTGTCATCCCCCATTCCCCAAAAATAAATCATTCTTTCCCAGAACCCCCAAAAAAATTATTAATTCCCAAGTATCGATAGGTGTAAATCCCGAATTCCCGTGAAAATAAGGACCCAATCCTGAATTCCCGCAAAAACAAAGGCCAATTTCTGTTGTCTGGAAAAAGGTCCTTCCTCCCCTCATGCCAGTATATAAATTTTTTTCATGTGAAATTTTCATGTCTTGGTTTGTAATGAGAAACCAGTCAGTCTGTCACACTCGGTATTTAAGTAATTTCTTCAAGTACTGTGGATTCATCATTATACCCCTGCTTTAAAAAGTGGGGTATACTGTTTTACCTCTGTCTGTCCATCTATCCGCCAGTCTGTCCGTCCGTCCCATGAATATTTTTCGTCGCATCTTTCTCAGGAACTACATTACAAGGATTTCTGAAATTCGGTTGCAGGGTTTATTTAAGTCAGCTATACCATGTGATGCGTTTTAGATTCATCACTCAACAACTTCCTGTTTACTGAACACTTACATTATTTTACACATGACATCCAAGTTGAAAATTTTGTCACATTTTCTCAGGAACTACATTACAAGGATTTCTGAAATTTGGTTTCAGGGTTTATATAAGTCAGCTATACCGTCTGATGTGTTTTCAGATTTATCACTCAAGAACTTCCTGTTTACCGTCAAGTATTTGGGCGGGTATCATCAGTGAGCAGTAGCTCATAATTTCACTTGTTATTCGTTGGATACCAATTTTTGTGGATTTCGTGGGTATAGGAAAATCACAAATTTAAATGTTCAACTATGTACAGATTTTCTAAAGGATTGCATGCAGTCTTTGGCAAAACCACTAAATCAAGTATCCACGAAAACACAATTTGTCCTCAATCCACGAAAATAAATGAATCCACTGTACATATAGTCTGTCTATTCCAAAGTTTTATGCACTAAAGAAATATACAACCTAAAATCTGAAGATTATATAACCAGAAAAAAATGACATAAATTATGTACTTTAAGATTGCAGTAATAACTGTTCTGCTTTAGAAAATGCTGCTGATATGTCATACATGAAGAGATGGATAAAAAATTACAAACTTTAGACATCTTTTTATGACCCACCTCTGATAGTAGAGGGGCATTATGTTTTTCGGTCTGTGCATCTGTTCGTTTGTCTGTCTGTCCATCCATCCGTCCATTCGTCAGTCTGTCCGCTTCAGGTTAAAGTTTTGGTCAAGGTAGTTTTGCTGAAGTTGAAGTCCAAAGGGCATTATGTTTTTTCGGTCTGTGTCTGTTCGCACGTTCATTCGTTCGTCGTCTGTCCCGCTTCAGGTTAAAGTTTTTGGTCAAGGTAGTTTTGATGAAGATGAAGTCCAATCGACTTGAAATGTAGTACATGTTCCATATGATATGATCTTTTAATTTTAATGCCAAATTAGAGTTTTGACCCCAATTTCACGGTCCACTGAACATAGAAAATGATAGTGCGAGTGGGGCATCCGTGTACTATGGACACATTCTTGTAAGTTGATAATAAAAACCTTAATAATATTATTACACACCTGAGACATTTGTGTTTTATTTTTATTATCAAGAAGAACAAATGTTGTCATAGAGCTGTTACCTGACAAAATGATGTTTCTTATGTCACATTAGGGTAATAATTTTTTTATTCCAGTCAAGGGCTATAAGATTTTGGGCAAAGTGTCACAGAGTCATGAATAGGGTTTAGAATAAATATTTTTCTTTGTGCAATAATTGAATTATTTTCGGTAAAAAAGATTGCAGTATGGGTTTGCTAGATTTTTAAGGCTGAACGGTGACTAATAGTTGCTTACTTCTACAACATTCGGTATCTGGTGGAATGTTGTCTCATTGGCAATCATACCACATCTTCTTATTTTTACATTCTTGTATTAAGTACCCCTGAAAGATTGTTGTTAACTTGTTTATTATTTATTTACAGCTGTCATTTCAGACCATATCTAAGTTAACATTACAGAAGATAAATAAAACTACTGATGAAACTATGACAACGTACAGGTATCTTCTGTTGTGGATTGTACGACTAATCCATGATGATCCAAATCTGATGTTACATGTAAGTAATATACATTAGACTCCAAGGGTTGACTATGACAACGTACAGATATCTTCTGTTGTGGATTGTACGACTAATCCATGATGATCCAAATCTGATGTTACATGTAAGTAATTTACATTAGACTCCAAGGGTTGACTATGACAACGTACAGATATCTTCTGATGTGGAATGTGCGGCTAATCCATGATGATCCAAATCTGATGTTACATGTAAGTAATATACATTAGACTCAAGGGTTGACTATGACAACGTACAGATATCTTCTGTTGTGGATTGTACGACTAATCCATGATGATCCAAATCTGATGTTACATGTAAGTAATATACATTAGACTCAAGGGTTGACTATGACAACGCACAGATATCTTCTGTTGTGGATTGTACGACTAATCCATGATGATCCAAATCTGATGTTACATGTAAGTAATATACATTAGACTCCAAGGGTTGACTATGACAACGTACAGATATCTTCTGTTGTGGATTGTACGACTAATCCATGATGATCCAAATCTGATGTTACATGTAAGTAATATACATTAGACTCCAAGGGTTGACTATGACAACGTACAGATATCTTCTGTTGTGGATTGTACGACTAATCCATGATGATCCAAATCTGATGTTACATGTAAGTAATTTACATTAGACTCCAAGGGTTGACTATGACAACGTACAGATATCTTCTGTTGTGGATTGTACGGCTAATCCATGATGATCCAAATCTGATGTTACATGTAAGTAATATACATTAGACTCCAAGGGTTGACTATGACAACGTACAGATATCTTCTGTTGTGGATTGTACGGCTAATCCATGATGATCCAAATCTGATGTTACATGTAAGTAATA
Source organism: Mytilus coruscus (assembly GCA_017311375.1). Lineage (NCBI taxonomy): Eukaryota > Metazoa > Mollusca > Bivalvia > Mytilida > Mytilidae > Mytilus > Mytilus coruscus. The sequence goes on from CM029598.1 coordinate 47,945,521, forward strand.
TACATTAGACTCAAGGGTTGACTATGACAACGTACAGATATCTTCTGTTGTGGATTGTACGACTAATCCATGATGATCCAAATCTGATGTTACATGTAAGTAATTTACATTAGACTCCAAGGGTTGACTATGACAACGTACAGATATCTTCTGATGTGGAATGTGCGGCTAATCCATGATGATCCAAATCTGATGTTACATGTAAGTAATATACATTAGACTCCAAGGGTTGACTTGGGCTTAGAAATATGGTCACCTGGACTTCTCCTGTTCCAGCAGTAAAACTCTTTCGAAGATTGGGTGTTCATCTGGCTCTTCGGGATATTTAGATTAGAAGCCATGTCAGGTCGAATGAGGACATTCATGAATTAAGTGTAACACTCTCTGACTTTAAAAAACCCTTGCAGCAACTCTTTTTAAGGGGTCTGTAGGTTGCCTGTTGCAGGGCAAAATGTCTGCCCCTACCCAACACCCTCATTTTTCTAGTCAAAGTCTAAATTTCCTGCCTTTCATCCTGGCAGACCCCAAATTGCAGGACCTACTTTTTGTATTAATTGTTATCTGTTCTTGTCCTGAAATTGGATGAAATATTTGTTACTGGACGTTAAGTAGACAACAATCATTCAATCATATTAAAATTAGTGAGGAAACCAAGACAACATAATGGTATCTTATTTTGTGGACAGAATTAAAAATACAATTATACATGTAAGTGCTTGTAGAATTTGATATTAAGATTTTATTTTAATCTGGAAAACTATTTATTTTTACAGAACCAAGGTAAACCTGGCCATGAGGTTCAGAGTAGTACCCTAGAATTGATGAATGGACTTGTGTCACTTGTTCATCAACAGTGTATGCCTGATGTATCATCAGAGGCTATGGAGGTAATGTAAAACATAAATTATAATGAAGTTCATCAATACATATTTCAAATATTAGAAGTATTCTTTATTTAATGAAAGTTTAATCAAATGCTTCCCATGTTAAAAAACATACAGATTTATTACATTTTGGAAATTTTGGTTTTTTAGGCTTTATTGTGTTTACATCAGCCAGAGAACATAGAGTTGTGGAATCCAGAATCACCTATCCATACGTTCTGGGATGTCAGGTAAATTTCATAACTTGTCATCCAATGGTTTTGGGAGTTTGGTAATCATGATAAAATTTAGAATAATTTAGAAATACTATCTGAGAAGATATGTGTTACATCTGGGTTAGGTTATGGTGAATATTTCTAAATGAGGCAGAAATCCTAAACCACAAAATAAACAGACATTTGATAAGACATGTTAAATTACAATCAGGTGTTATATTAATTAAATTTCAGAAATAAATTGTCATTAGAATTCAGAATTTATCTGTATATAATGGCTAAATTCAAATGTGTTTTGTGTACATTGTAAGATATGAGGTAAAGAGTATTTCATAAAATTGAGAATGGAAATGGGGAATGTGTCAAAGAGACAACAACCCGACCACAGAACAGACAACAACAGAAGGTCACCAATAGGTCTTCAATGCAGCGAAATTCCACACCGAGGCGCCCTTAAGCTGGCCCCTAAACAAATATATATACTAGTTCCGTGATAATGGACGTCATACTAAACTCCAAATTATACACAAGAAACTAAAAGTAAAAATAATACAAGACTAACATAGGCTATTTCTCGAATCATGTCTTTCACCATAAAAGATTGTCAATTACGCACACCTTTATGACGTCATTTACCAGATAGAAAGTACACCTTTATCCCCGCACTAGTAAAGTCTGAAGCATTTTCAGGATCATCATTCTGCAGGGTAGTTTAGAAATAATCTATGTTCCCTAAGTACGTAATCTCAATTCCCGTACGACTAAGGTGACCATCTAATTTCCCGAATATTTTGTGCAGTATAGCATCAAACTTTTCACCTGTTTGCTCAACATGTGTTGGAAGTGACATTGCCTACATTTTTGTCACATGGTGATGGAAGTCACATGTCAGATTCAACTTACTACCGTATCTCGGAATTGGCGTATTGGACTTGATAATAAAACTTGAATATCTTCACCTGTTTGCAATGATGTATGAATAAACACTTTGTTGTCCTGTTTGCAAGGTTGTAAGAATCACTTATAATACGTTTCTTTCCTATAATTTATCTTTATTTTCTTGGTTTCAAAAATAATACTCAGCAGTCAGGATTTACCTTCAGTCAACACCATGCTGTAAAGTGGGAAATTTTCATGAGGGGTTTATTTTTGCTAGTTTTGTGATTAAGATATGATCAGTAAAATATCCCCATGTGCAAATTTTATCTCAAGATATATCATAATCAGGAACATCAGGAACAAGAAAAACGTGAAAATACAATCTGGGGAACAGGTTTGGGCGGTAGAAATCACTAACTTTAAACTCGGAGAAAATAAACACCATTTTACAGTACTGAGGTGGAAACAGTAAAATCAGTGATTACTAATGAAAAGTGTAAGTTTAAAAAAAATACGACATACATTTAAATATTTCAAATGTGAAGTTCATTTATAGCACTTTAAATGGATAAAGGTTCATTTACAGCACTGAAATGGGTAGTAATAGAAACAAAATTGTATTTTTTTATTTCAGTTCCCAGGTGCTGTTTTCAATATCACAGAAACTGATCCAAAGACAGCTAGCTAATTACACAGACATTCTTAAATGGCTTCGTGAAATCCTTGTCTGTCGTAATATCTTCTTGAACAAAAACAGTGCCAATGCTAACATTGGAAATAATAAAACTATTTGCATACATATCAAATTAGAGGTGAGTTACAGACGTTTGTTTTGTGTGGTATTTTTACTGTTTAGAATTTCTAGAAATAATCAAAAAGTTGAATGTGGTTAGGAGAAGGAAAGTGTAAGATTTTTTACATGTAAAAGTGCTTGGTAACACAAAATAATTTGAATTTTAAGTTTTAACTTTTTGTATTGGTATGGAAAAGTAAAGTGTATTAAGAAAATGCAGACGACAAATTATGAAGTGAAAAGTCAAATTAGTTCAACTTAATTGAGTACATTGTTTTTTGTGTGTACTAAGTGTTTTGAATTTGTTATATCGAAACCTGGTCATTAATGAAACTCCTGTGAACTTGGGACTAAAATATTTCAAAAAGTGAAAATTTTAGGGCTTTTGTTCATATTCATGAAATATACAGTAATAGCAGAATATAAAATTACAGCCATGTATGTTATTGTTTTACAGGTTGTGTTTTTCATGTATTTATGGAGTATAGATATTGACGCTGTGTTGACTGCCATGTCATGTTTTAGTTTATTGTGTGAGGAAGCTGATATCAGATGTGGGGCCGATGAGATGGCCGTCACTCAGATTTTACCAAACTATAATGTCTACGCTGATTTAGCCCAAGCCAGTACTGTCTTAACTACAGGTTAGTGCATTTTATATTACTTTGAATTTTGTTAAAAAACACGGAGACAGCAAGAAACACCAACAAGATATTTTTACCACACTGCTGACAGACAAGTAAACTTTCAGTAGATTTTGAAAATACCCAGCTTTCTTCTATTTTGTTAATCCATAGAAAAAACCAAAAGATACAATTAAAAATACACAACTTGATTCTGCAAAACAGAAAGTAAAATATTTGTTCCTCTACCATTACAGTTGATCAACACCACAACTTAAGCAGCTTCTTCTGCAGCTGTGCTCAGCAGCTTTTTTAGCTGAGGGGTGTTCCATTAAAACATACATGGTACCAAGGAAAGGCACTTTTATAAAAATGGGGTAACCACCTATAGAGGTACATTAAAATTTCACTTACATTTCCACTATGCAAAAACATAGATGACACCCACCCATAGTTGAGATTTGGAAGTGCCTTCCTGGGTCCTATGTATGTTTTTATGGAACAGCCCTGAGCTAAAATATCTGCTTTTTTTCTACAAACTTACATTCATGACTTTAAAAAAAAAAGAGTCAAACCACAAAATGTGCTTAATAAAGTTGAGAATGGAATTCAATTTTATTTATGATACATGTATATATATTGCCCTATTATAGGTAGAGCTGCCCTACAGAAAAGAATCATGGCCTTACTCAGGAAGATAGACCAACACACTTCAGGTAATTCACAAGCCTGGGATGACACTCACAGAAACTGGGATCTCATCACACAGTACTTAGAGACCTTCCCTAAAGATCCCAAAGTAAAAATGGAGGAATGCCAAGCCCCTGGACTTGGAGCTAGTAATCCAATAAAGAGGAAACCTCCACACCATGCCAGCACTGAACATGAACTTGAGGTAGGCTGTTGTCTTGACATAATTAGTCCCCCTGCTTTAAAAAAGTGGGGGTATACTGTTTTACCTCTGTCTGTACATCCATCCGTCCATCCCTCCGTCCGTCCGTCCCATGAATATTTTTTGTCGCATTTTTCTCAGGAACTACATCATAAGGATTTCTGAAATTTGGTTTCAGGGTTTATATAAGTCAGCTATGCTGTGTGATGCGTTTTCAGATTCATCACTCAATAACTTCCTGTTTACCGAACACTTACATATTTTTACACTATTAAAATTATCCACTTGCAGTGGGGGTATCATCAGTGAGCAGTAGCTCGCAGTTTCACTTGCTATTTTTAGCTCACCTGGCCCAAAGGGCCAAGTGAGCTTTTCTCATCACTTGGCGTCCGTCGTCCGTCGTCAGTCCGCTAACTTTACAAAATCTTCTCCTCTGAAACTACTTGGTCAAATTTAACCAAACTTGGCCACAATCATCATTGGGGTATCTAGTTTAAAATTGTGTCCGTGACCCGCCAACCAACCAAGATGGCCGCCATGGCTAAAAATAGAACATAGGGTAAAATGTAGATTTTGGCTTATATCTCTGAAACCAAAGCATTTAGAGCAAATCTGACATGGGGTAAAATTGTTGATCAAGTCAAGATCTTTCTGCCCTGAAATTTTCAGATGAATCAGACAATGGGTTGTTGGGTTGCTGCCCTGAATTAGTAATTTTAAGGATTTTTTCCGTTTTCGGTTATTATCTTGAAAATTATTATAGATAGAGATAAACTGTAAACAGCAATAAAGATCTTCAAATAAGTCAACATGATCAAAATGGTCAGTTGACCCTTAAGGAGTTATTGCCCTTTAAAGTAATTTTTACCAATTTTTGTAAATTTTGTAATCTTTACAAAATCTTCTCCTCTGAAACTACTGGACCAAATTCAACCAAACTTATCCACAATCATTATTAGGTATTTAGTTTAAAAATGTGTGGTGACCCAGCCAACCAACCAAGATGGCTGCCATGGCTAAAAATAGAACATAGGGTAAATGTAGATTTTGGCGTGTAACTCTGAAACCAAAGCATTTAAAGCAAATCTTACAGGGATTAACTTGTTTATCAAGTAAATATCTATCTGCCCTCAAATTTTCAGATGAATTGGACAACTGGTTGTTGGGTTGCTGCCCTGAATTGGTAATTTTAAGGAAATTTTGCGTTTTTGGTTATTATCTTGAAAATTATTACAGATAGAGATAAACTGTAAACAGCAATAATGTTCAGCAAAGTAAGATCTTCAAATAAGTCAACATGACCAAAATGGTCAGTTGACCCTTAAGGAGTTATTGCCCTTTATAGTCAATTTTAACAATTTTCATTAATTTGGTAAATTTTGGTAAGTTTTACAAAATGTTTTCCTTTTGTAATCTTCTTTTCTGAAACTGCAGTAGAAAATCAATATAGAAAACAATCTACTAATGTACTGGGAATAAAATTTGATAATTCTATAACATAAAAAATAACCACATTAATACCTGATGATGGTGTTTCTTTCTTTACATTGAAAATGATGTCACAACTATAATCCCAAACAATAGGTCGAATGTCAGATATGTTTCAGTGCTTTGGCTTCATTTTCTACAGATTCCAGTGCAAATGATGCTTGAATTCCTACACTAATTTATACAGACTTCATCCCTTTCACAGGTAATGCCTGCCTCATATTATATTTAAAACTTTAATAGAATCAGGCCATAATCTTGCCGGCGAATGACGATTTAAGTCGCCAAAGAATTTTGAAAATCGCAAAATCTCGCCGCCGACTGACTTCATAGCGAAGTCAAATCGCTATCAAAATCGGTAAAGGGAGACAACTTGTGATTGACAAGTCTCACAGGTAAAAAAAATGGCGGCTGACAAGGAAAATCGAGATTTTCAAACGACCCAGGACTAATACTGTCAACGATCAAATTAGATAAATACAACGGCGACTTTGAACATCCTCGGATATAACTTTCAAAACTATTCAAACGGAAAACTGAACGTCTATTTAAGTTATCATTTTACGATGATTTTCATCTGAGGATATTGCGTAATCACTCAGCTAATTTGTTTTATTTTATTACTTGCACGAGTTGATCAATTTTATTATTCGGTAGGTAAAAGGTGGGAATTAACGGCAGATTTATTATATTGATTGAATAAAAATTGAAATATAAAAGGTAGAAAGACGACTGGTGGATATAAATGTGATTGCAAACGTCGACATTCGAACAGATTGTGATTAGCAATGGATTTTTCTCACGATCGACCATTTCGTTGATATGGATGATATTTTTAAAAATGATAGAAATTGGCTCTTTTTCGGATAATTATTATGCGATTGAAAGATATTTTCATTTATAGACTTACAATCTTTAACGATAATCTCAATTTACAACTAACATAAATGTCCTGGACATTCAATATTGTTTTACAAAATAATGGCAAGTGGCCGATGATATAAATTAAATCCCCAGTCATGTGAAAATCATCAGGAAAACTGGGAGTATTATTTTTCTGGACTTTTAAAATAAATTGAGGCAGATGCACATGAATGTAATGCATCATAATCATGGTAATATTACTAGCTAGGCTACTCCTCCATGTCCCAACCCAATCAACAAATTTTATTTAGAACACAACGGTATCAATAAATACATAACAACTATATATTGTCTAAACCTTTTATTAAGAACTTTCTATATATACATTGTGTACAATAACATATGAAAAAACTGCAAGTATATCTTTTATTGAATATAAAACAATTTCCTTAGTGATAAGCATGATAACACGATGCAACCAAAACGGTAATGGAATCTCACTTCTCCAAGAAATTGACCACTTCTCCTTCTCTCTCTTGAAAGGAGAAGTCACTTCTCCTCTTCAAAATCCTAGATTAGGCCCTGAATAGAATATCAGAAATTTTGAGAGAAAATTAATCAACTATGCAAGATCTAAAACTTAATTAATATTGTTCAAATTATCAATTAACTATTAAAAAAATTCTCATACAAAAATATAGTTCTTCATTTTATATTTTATCAGAAATTTAGGGAAAAATTGAATTTAATTGTGTCCCTTGTTCTCATTTCCTGGGATAAATCCAATACAAATTAAAGTATTGGTATTGAATTAATATTTAAGAAATATTTCAAACCTTACCATTTTCTTCACAAGAATGAACACCATATTTTCAGTGTCATGAGTATCAGTCATCATATTTGTTGTACTTTGTTGTTTAAAAGTTGAATACAAAAAGATCAACAAAGCAATTCAAAACCACTTGAATTTTGCAACAACAAATGAGAGTTTTAACGACCTCAGCTGGCTATACAACCCTTGCACAATCAACTGAATTTTGCAGAAATCATTAATAGGAAAGATTGCCCTTAAATGATAATTTTTATTACCTTTTTGTTTTTGGGGGTGTTGCGAACAACAAAACTTCACAACAAACTTTCTCATCACTTCACATTTCTCGTTAGATAAATTTTACAAAATTCTCCCTGAAACTACTGTCAAATTAAACCAAACTTGGTTTAAATCACCACTAGGATATCCAGGGACCACTATGTATGATGACCCTGCCTGCCAACATGGCACACATGGCTGAAATAAAACGCACTTTTTAGTCTTATATCTCTGAAACTAACGACAGTACAACAGTTGCATTTATCATGCATCAATTGTAAATAAAAATATCAGGTGAGCGACACAGGGTCCTTGGAGCCTCTAGTTTGTTTTAGATTTAGTTATCAAGGAATTTAAAAATACTGCATCTGTTCTATTTATAATGCTCAAGCAGTTCTATTTTCGAACAAATTATGATGAATATAGCAACAATTTTACTTGGTACCAAAACTTGTCTTTATTAACTATTGTTAAAATAGACAAATTTGATTAGAATTACATGGACATTTTGTTTTGTTAATTTTGTGAAAACTTCATTCAAACTGATAGTTTTAGTTTTATGAATAATTTATTGACATTTTATTTTTCAGGACCAGTTGAATGAATGGGCTAACATGACAGGATTTTTATGTGCTCTTGGTGGAGTTAGGCTACAGAACAAACCACACAGAATTAGTGCTACAAGTATACCCAGTGGTCTGGACTCTAGAAAGACAAGTTTAATGCAGAGTTGTGGTGATTCTCAGTACTGCCCTGTCACACAGTAAGATCTTATTTTTCACATATATTCAATGTGAATACTGTAAAGAGAGTTTAAATTTTAGGATTTTTAGGGCCAAAACTATTTGTGAGGTTTTATTTTCACAATTTTCTTTTATTTGATTCTGATCTCAATTTTACACCATGGAATATGTTCACAATTTCACCATTATCACAAAAAACGCCAAATTTGCGAAACAAAAACTTTGCAAATTGCATTAATATCAGTGCTTTTATTGCTTGTCTCCATCTACAAAAATGGCTTTGGATTGACAGTGACACATTATTCTCTCTAGTATGCCCAAGTGCTGAAAGAATGATAAGCTTTATGGAAATTTTTAAAACATTATAAAATACACTATTTCTAATTAATCTAAACACTTATTCCCAACACCTTTTGTTTTTCAGGTTCATCAGTAATTTACTGAAGTTGTTAGTTTGTCAGAATGAGAAGTTTGGTGCCCAGATACAGAAGCATGTAAAGGAACTGGTTGGTCACGAACTGAACCCAGCTCTATTCCCCATACTATTTGATCAAATCAAAGTTTGTGTTGATAAATTCTTTGATCCATCTGGTCAGGTAAAGATATTTCTATGTGTGGGATTTTATTGAAAAAGTGTACAAAGTTTAAACAAGGAAGGAAAATAGCTGAATAAAACAAAGGGTCAGGAGTTTCCTTTCAATGAAATTTTCAAGAGGTCTGAGATAAATATTGTAAGGACCAACAATGTCTTTGTTTTGTATTAATGTAAAAAAATACTTATTAACTAAGAGACTATCATTTGTATTTGGTATTCCAGACACGCGTTTCGTCTACATAAGACTCATCAGTGGCACTCAAATCAAAACAGTTTGAAGGCCAAGTCAAATACAAAGTTGAAGAGCATTAAAAACCGAAAATTCATTCATTCTTTTTTATATAGAATTATCAGATATATGTTTTTTCAAGTTGTCTGTTGAAAACAGAAAGGATCGAGTTACTTTTTTAATGCTTTTGAAAAGAAACCTCAGGTTTTATCTGTTTCACCTTAAAGAAATAATCTTATTAAAGTTACATCAGAAATCATGGTAACACAGAGCCGTAGGAACAGTTTACATGACGGATGCCACATGTGGAGCAGGATCTGCTTACCCTTCCTGAGTACCTGAGATCACCCCAGGTTTTTGGTGGGTTCGTGTTGCTCAGTCTTTAGTTTTTATGTTGTGTTTTGTGTACTATTGTTTGTCTGTTGGTCTTTTCTTTTTAGCCATGGCGTTGTCAGTTTATTTTCGACTTATGAGTTTGAATGTCCCTCTGGTATCTTTCGCTCTCTTTACAATGTCAGAAACTTTTATTGCAAATGAAAGCCTAATTTTTCACACAGTGGTGATTCACATAATTTAATTTAATTTTTACCCACTGTTTGCTATTATTTCCATGCTGATTTCTTTATTGCAGGTAATAGTGACAGATTTGAATACTCAGTTTATAGAAAATGTCATATTCATCATGAAAACATCTTAGAAATCAAAACAGATCAGCCTTGTGATAATGTTGGTGTTACAAGTATTGAATCACTCATGTTAGCTATTGTCAGGTATGTCATGGGATAATGATGGTGTTACAAGTATTGAATCACTCATGTTAGCTATTGTCAGGTATGTCATGTGACAATGTTGGTGTTACAAGTATTGAATCACTCATGTTAGCTATTGTCAGGTATGTCATGTGATAATGTTGGTGTTAAAAGTATTGAATCACTCATGTTAGCTATTGTCAGGTGTGTTGAAATTTTAATAGCATAATTAAATTATTTTATAAGAAATTTTATACTTTTCATCAAATTTGCTGTAGTTAATAGCTAGTTTGCAAATATCTCTTTTCTAATTACATTTTTGTTTTTGGTTCATGTATGTGTATATACTTTTGAAAGAATGATACAAATTTCTAAACATCAATTTATAGATATATGACTCTGGAGTTATCATTGTCATAACCGGCTCGCCGAATGGCGGACGTCCCATAGTCATCTGAGGATATTGCGTAATCACTCAGCTAATTTGTTTTATTTTATTACTTGCACGAGTTGATCAATTTTATTATTCGGTAGGTAAAAGGTGGGAATTAACGGCAGATTTATTATATTGATTGAATAAAATTGAAATATAAAAGGTAGAAAGACGACTGGTGGATATAAATGTGATTGCAAACGATCGACATTCGAACAGATTGTGATTAGCAGTGGATTTTTTCTCACGATCGACCATTTCGTTGATATGGATGATATTTTTAAAAATGATAGAAATTGGCTCTTTTTCGGATAATTATTATGCGATTGAAAGATATTTTCATTTATAGACTTACAATCTTTAACGATAATCTCAATTTACAACTAACATAATGTCCTGGACATTCAATATTGTTTTACAAAATAATGGCAAGTGGCCGATGATATAAATTAAATCCCCAGTCATGTGAAAATCATCAGGAAAACTGGGAGTATTATTTTTCTGGACTTTTAAAATAAATTGAGGCAGATGCACATGAATGTAATGCATCATAATCATGGTAATATTACTAGCTAGGCTACTCCTCCATGTCCCAACCCAATCAACAAATTTTATTTAGAACACAACGGTATCAATAAATACATAACAACTATATATTGTCTAAACCTTTTATTAAGAACTTTCTATATATACATTGTGTACAATAACATATAAAAACTGCAAGTATATCTTTATTGAATATAAAACAATTTCCTTAGTGATAACAAACAGTAACCAAACGGTAATGGAATCTATTCCAAGAAATTGACCATTCTTCTCTCTGAAAGGAGAATCATCCTCTTCAAAATCCTAGATTAGCCCTGAATAGAATATCAGAAATTTTGAGAGAAAATTAATCAACTAGCAACAAAACTTAATTAATATTGTTCAAATTATCAATTAACTATTAAAAATTCCAAACAAAATGAGAATTAAGCTCATTTTATTTTACAGAAATTTAGGAAAAATTGAATTTATGATCAGTCTGTCTGTCTGTCTGTCCGTCCTTCTGTCCGTCTGTCCATAGTGATCAGTCTGACCGTCTGTCTATCCGTCCGTCTGTCTGTAATTAGGGCTCCGCCGAATGGCAGACGCCCTAAAGTGGTCAGTCTGTCCGTCCGTCTGTCCGTCCATCCGTAACAAATTGTGTCCGCTCTATATCTAGAGAACCATTATGATTTCAAAGTTTATACTTGACATGTATATTAACCAACACCAGAGGGTGTGTCATAATGTATGTACAACTTCCTAGGTCAAAGGTCAAGGTCAAAAACTTTGGTTTTAGTTGACAACCCCATGTCCTATGGTAAAGATCGTGTATGCTCTATATCTTGAGAACCGTTATGATTTCAAAATTTATACTTGACATGTATATGAACAAACACCAGAGGGTGTGTCATAATTTATGTACAACTTCCTAGGTCAAAGGTCAAGGTCAAAAACTTTGGTTTCAGTTGACAACCCCATGTCCAATGATAACGATACAAAATTTTTACCACACATTATTCACAGCGGGGACCACAGAGATGGCTCCCATCTCAGTGATATCTAGTTATTTTTGTTTTAGATTTAGTTCTCAAGGAATTTAAAAATACTGCATCTGCTCTATTTATAATGCTCATGCAATTCTATTTTCGAACAAATTATGATGAATATAGCAACAATTTTACTAGGTACCAAAACTTGTCTGTGTTAACTATTGTTAAAATAGACAAATTTAATTAAAATTATGTGGACATTTTGTTTTGTTAATTTTGTGAAAACTTCATTCAAACTGATAGTTTTAGTTTTATGAATAATTTTTTGACATTTTATTTTTCAGGACCAGTTGAATGAATGGGCTAACATGACAGGATTTTTATGTGCCCTGGGTGGAGTTAGGCTACAGAACAAACCACACAGAATTAGTGCTACAAGTATACCGAGTGGTCTGGACTCTAGAAAGACAAGTTTAATGCAGAGTTGTGGTGATTCTCAGTACTGCCCTGTCACACAGTAAGATCTTATTTTTCACATATATTCAATGTGAATACTGTAAAGAGAGTTTAAATTTTAGGATTTTTAGGGCCAAAACTATTTGTGAGGTTTTATTTTCACAATTTTCTTTTATTTGATTCTGATCTCAATTTTACACCATGGAATATGTTCACAATTTGACCATTATCACAAAAATAGCCAAATTTGCGAAACAAAAAACTTTGCACATTGCATTGATATTAATGCTTTTATTGCTTGTCTCCATCTACAAAAATGGCTTTGGATTGACAGTAACACATTATTCTCTCTATTATGCCCAAGTGCTTAAAGAATGATAAGCTTTATGGAAATTTTTAAAACATTATAAAATACACTATTTCTAATTAATCTAAACACTTATTCCCAACACCTTTTGTTTTTCAGGTTCATCAGTAATTTACTGAAGTTGTTAGTTTGTCAGAATGAGAAGTTTGGTGCCCAGATACAGAAGCATGTAAAGGAACTGGTTGGTCACGAACTGAACCCAGCTCTATTCCCCATACTATTTGATCAAATCAAAGTTTGTGTTGATAAATTCTTTGATCCATCTGGTCAGGTAAAGATATTTCTATGTGTGGGATTTTATTGAAAAAGTGTATAAAGTTTGAACAAGGAAGGAAAATAGCTGAATTAAACAAAGGGTCAGGAGTTTCTTTCCATGAAATTTTCAAGAGGTCTGAGATAAATATTGTAAGGACCAACAATGTCTTTGTTTTGTGTAAATGTAAAAAAAACACTTATTAACTAAGAAACTATCATTTGTATTTGGTATTCCAGACACGAGTTTCGTCTACATAAGACTCATCAGTGGCGCTCGAATCAAAACAGTAAGAAGGCCAAGTCAAATACAACGTTGAAGAGCTTAAAAAACTGAAAATTCATTCATTCTTTTTTATATAGAATTATCAGATATATGTTTTTTCAAGTTGTCTGTTGAAAACAGAAAGGATCGAGTTACTTTTTTAATGCTTTTGAAAAGAAACCTCAGATTTTATCTGTTTCACCTTAAAGAAATAATCTTATTAGAGCTACATCAGAAATCATGGTAACACAGAGCCAGAGGAACAGTTTACATGACGGATGCCACATGTGGAGCAGGATCTGCTTACCCTTCCTGAGTACCTGAGATCACCCCAGGTTTTTGTGGGGTTCGTGTTGCTCAGTCTTTAGTTTTTATGTTGTGTTTTGTGTACTATTGTTTGTCTGTTGGTCTTTTTCTTTTTAGCCATGGCGTTGTCAGTTTATTTTCGACTTATGAGTTTGAATGTCCCTCCGTATCTTTCGCCTCTCTTTACAATGTCAGAAACTTTTATTGCAAATGAAAGCCTAATTTTCACACAGTGGTGATACACATAATTTAATTTTTTACCCACAGTTTGCTATTATTTCCATGCTGATTTATTTATTGCAGGTAATAGTGACAGATTTGAATACTCAGTTTATAGAAAATGTCATATTCATCATGAAAAACATCTTAGAAATCAAAACAGATCAGCCTTGTGATAATGTTGGTGTTACAAGTATTGAATCACTCATGTTAGCTATTGTCAGGTATGTCATGTGATAATGTTGGTGTTACAAGTATCGAATCACTCATGTTAGCTATTGTCAGGTATGTCATGTGATAATGTTGGTGTTACAAGTATTGAATCACTCATGTTAGCTATTGTCAGGTATGTCATGTGATAATGTTGGTGTTACAAGTATTGAATCACTCATGTTAGCTATTGTCAGGTGTGTTGAAATTTTAATAGCATAATTAAATTATTTTATAAGAAATTTTATACTTTTCATCAAATTTGCTGTAGTTAATAGCTAGTTTGCAAATATCTCTTTTCTAATTACATTTTGTTTTTGGTTCATGTATGTGTATATACTTTTGAAAGAATGATACAAATTTCTAAACATCAATTTATAGATATATGAATCTGGAGTTATCATTGTCATAACCGACTTAGAATTGGAGCTTTGATTTTCCAGCCAGAACAATTCTCTGTGTAATTCTGATTTTATTGAAATGAAAGGTATAGATGGATAGATGATTATCTAAAAGCTAATCAATCGGTTTGGAATTGTAAAAAAAAAATTTGAGAAATATAATAATATTTATTTGATACATGTTAATGAAGTCGTTCAATACGTTTAGTTCAAACATTTTTTATTTGCTCAATTTAAGCAAAATGGATTAGATACAAGAAAAACAAACTTATGAATTCTTCTCTTTTTATTAGGTATGTCAGACATCTAGATTCAACAGTTCATGCCATACAGATTAAGATCAAACTCTGTCAGTTGGTAGAAACCATGATGCAGAGAAGGGATGATCTCACATTCAGACAGGAAATGAAATTCAGGAACAAATTGGTGGAATACTTAACTGACTGGATCATGGGGAATTCCCACCAGGTCAATATTGGGGACATCTGCAGTATGTCAAGGTAACAAAATATGGAATTTTTGGACATCTTTTCCTTTTCTTGGTCATTTATCATTGCTGGTAGCATTCATTTTGTCAGTGCATGTTGTGATATCTATTTTCAAATGTCAGCTGATTTAAAGTTGACTGCGGCTGAATTTCCCTTAAAGCCTGTTATATCTTTCCTGGTGGTATGCAAAACTCATTTTGTATAAAACTCTGATACAAATCATGTTCTTGCTTAGTCTTGGATTTGCTTGCCTGAAACTACTGATATTTCTGTTATATTTGAGAATTGCCTTTATTTACTTTAGGGAACCCTGAAGCAGGGCTCAGTTAAATGTTAAGATAAGTTTAGAAGTAGGTTTTGGGCTAGGGTTAAAGGTTAAGGTTAGTTTAGGGTTAGGTTTTGGGCTAGGGTTAAAGGTTAAGGTTAGTTTAGGGTTAGGTTTTGAACTAGGGTTAAAGGTTAAGGTTAGTTAGGGTTAGGTTTTGGGCTAGGGCAAAGTTTGGGTTAGGTATGAGTAAATTTAGTATAGCCCTATATGGGTTGTATCTCCTAAAGTAAATGAAGGCCTGAAGAATTGTGTAATTGGTCTTGGTCCGCATCAAATGCATACATTTTCTGTTCTAGGGAATGAGGACTGGATTGTGGATTTTCGTATATTGTTGAACTTAATCATGCATTGCAATATTAACTTATGACATTTTCACCCTCAGTGCATTTGACTTTACAGTTCAAAAGGTTCAAACTTTTTAAGGAAAATAAAATATGAACTTGCGGTCATAATTTTTCACCACACCACAAGTCATTTGGGTTTTTCTTCTTCCAGCCATTTACAGTGGACAGCTTGTCCATTTCCTTTCGAGCCTTGATCTCAGTTGTTGTTAAATAAGAAAATTTGAACACAAATGCTGATCTACTTATATCTCTTAGTCTTGGTTGTAATTGCAAATACTTTTATTTTCGTTGATACAAAGTTTTGTGGATTGAAGAAAATTATATATTTTCGTGGATATTTGATTTCTTGTTTTCATAAAAGTCTGGATACAAGCCTATAGAAAATTTGTAATTTGTTGAACATTTATATTTGTGGTAAACTTTACCCACCAAATCCACGAAAATTGGCATCCCACGAATAAACTGTGAATTCATTATTGTCTCGCCTGCGATGAAAGTCACAGAATGAGAGACATAGGGATTGCAATCTTGAGGAGGCGGCAGCGACGGCGTAAACTATTTGTATAAAGCTTTATATTTCAGAAATTAGAAGACCTGAATGTTTCATACCTTGTATACAGATACTTTATGTTACAAAGTTTCCGTCTGTCAAATGCCCATTGTCCTTGACCTCATTTTCATGGTTTAGTGACTGCTTGAAATACTCTCTTATTATGAGTAATAGGATAATTATATTTGGTATATGGGTTCCTTGCAATGTCTTCATGTCTGTCAGGTAGGGTTCACCTGACCTCGACCTCATTTCATGGATCAGTGATTAAGGTTAAAGTTACTTGGTCAAGTCCGTATCTCAGATACTATAAAAGTATAAGCATTAGGTCCACTATATTTGGTGTATGGAATGATTGTAAGGTGAACATGAATGACTGGCGGGTTTCATCTGACCTTGACCTCAATTTTATGGTTGATTGGACAATGTTTATTTTTTTGTGATTTGGTCTATTTCTCAGATACTATAGGCATTAGGGCCACTATATTTGGTGTATGAAATAATTGTACGGTGTACATGTCTGTCTGGCATGGTTCATCTGACCCTGACCTCATTTTCATAGAACATTGATAATGTTAAGTTTATGTGTACATGTAGTAAAACCTTCATGTTACAGACTTTCAACATGAATTCAATGATGAAGTAAAACAGACGAGACATTTCAGCGTGTGCACTCTTATTATTATTCGGATACCAATTTTGTGAATTTCTTGGGTACAGATGATCCATGAACTTAAATGTTCAATAAAGAGCAAATTTTCTATAGGCTTGTATGCACACTTTTGTAAAACCACAAATCAAATATCCACAAAAATACAAGTTTTCCTTTATCCACAAAAATTGGTACCCACGAAATTAATGAATCCACAGTAGTCATGTTACGGTGGATAAGCAAGAAATTTCGCTGAACCAGTGCCACTATCACTGTGTACAGACGGAAGAAACAAAATTCACCGTAGCTTTAATGTATTTGTATGTAATTCTGTTGTGTTCATGCTTCTCCCCACATTTCTTTAATATTCCTTTGTTGCTGTTTTATCCTAGAGTATTAAAATAAATTTGTAAATTATTATTTATTTATTTTATAATAGGAATTGGTGTATAGCTGGGATATTCCTGTTTATTGAATAAATTTGTAGAAAACATACAACATACTAAAGTAAACACCCTATGGTCTCTGGTGGATAAGTGTCTCATTGCCAATTATACCACATCTTAATTTTATATATGATATTTGTGCACACAAATGTGACTCTAGTCCATAAAAAAAATGTAGGGAATCGAAATATATTTACAGAACAACTGTTTGGAATGTTAATTTGTCTATTTCATCACTGTCATTTTAAGGTTCTTAATTAAAGCAAAATTGTTAAAATCATACATATTCATGCAAAGTATAATTATTACAGTTGCTTAATATCATCATGGCAAGGTATTATACAATTATTATGCAATAAAACAAATTTTTTATTCACAATTCGTTTTAGCAATTTTTTTCACTGCACAAATAAAGCTTCCTTTAACCTTAATCTTATTTTTGATTGGAACTTCGGCTGTTTACATCAAAACTAATTATAATGCCTTCTTTGTGGCTTGTAAGCAATCATTTGTTTTAATTCATTGATTGTATTTTAATGCCAGATCAGCATACATTGACTTTTTTGTGGCAAAGGGTTTTGGTTTGAATAAAAAAAGCGTAAGGAATGTAAAAAATGGTACTAAAAAAGATTATAATGACATAACCTTTTCAAAAATATATAAATAATTTTTATATTTTCAACAAAGTATCTTAATTGCATAGTTAAATGTAAAACTTTGATTATTTTATAAACTAGACGGGCAGTAGAAATTGTACCACTGTCCTTAAACAGGAATATCCAAAATAAAAAACTACTTAGTCCCATATATATGTACCTGTATTTTGTTTCTTTTTGTGATGGTATTCTTATTCAAAAGTAATTTAGTTTATTTTGTGTATTTTGTGTTGTTTCCTTTGTTGCCAGGCGACCAACACGAACAGCTATTCAGAGAATCATCCATTCCAATCAAACAACCAATCAGAATTCAAATAAAGCTCCCACGCCTTTATTTCTGCGATCACAAACAGATGTGTGAGTATCAGTCGGACAATTTAATATTTCAACATCAGTATTGCTTTCAAATTAAGGGGGGGAGGTAGGGATAAGAATTTTCCACACTCACACCCTTTTCAGGTACCGTAATTATACTTTTAACTTTTGAATTTATTGAATCGTCCATTTTAATCTTTACCTTGAAAACTTCCATAATATTGCAACATTGACAATGTAGGAATGACATGAGGAAAATCACATGTATATATTATAACATTATTAATTTTGTCCTGATTATAGTGTTGGGCTATCATACAAAAAACATAATCAATTATCAGAAATCCTTTTGACATATTTGTGGTATACTTGTCTACACAACTTGAAATTTTTGTATTTGGGTAAGGAGCATAATATTGTCCTTAAAAGATGATGAAAATAATAAAAAGATGAATAAAATGCAAAATATTTGTTCAAATTTCTTAACTTGACTTACATCCATTCTGCATTATGTTTGAATTCAGAACTAACTATAAATAATTAACAATTATCAATTGTTTTTGGGTGACTTGAAGCTTTTTCACATCGCTTAACTGCTTCATTATGAAACAAACTTTTGTTGTTTATGCTTATTTTAGTTTTGTGCATGTTGTCTTTTTCTATATTCAGGCTTATTATTCAGTTATTTCTGTAACCTTTATCTTTTGTTAATATAACTTTTTGTGACAATATAAGGCCTTAGGTATGTATAAGTCTAATTTAAAAGAAATTTGTTTTTTACTAAAAAAAAAATTATCATATTTCTAATAAGAAAATCCTTAGTAATTGTTTGGCTGAAAATAATCTGTTAGAGGATGATGCATTAATGTTAAAAGTCCAACGACAATCAGATGTATTTAGGAAGAGAACATCTTGGGTCAATATGAATTTTGACCTTGCTTTGTACAAAAAAAAGTAGGATATTATTTCCATGGAGACAACATATTTCCGGAATTGCATTCTTCTGGTACATAGACCTTATCGCTATTTGGAAATCTGCGACACTTGAACTATTGACGTCATACAACAATCACTTTTCCTTTGTGGCGTCAGACATTTTCTATTGTGACTTCAAAATTATGTAGTAACCTTTGTGATGTGGAGTAATGGCAGACAAATAGCCATAAGGTGTATTGCAGACCAGATGTTTAGAAAGGCCAAGATATTAAATGGTAGAGAGCATAAAAAAAAGGGCCTGAACAGAACAATGAAATCCTTTTACAGTCAATTTTGCCCTGAGGATATTGTTGCCTTAGTTAACAACAATTACATACTTTTATAAAGTAGATATTAACAGACAAAATGTTTCAATATACCAACATTGGGGGTATATAAGAATCATGTTCATGATGTTGTCCGTCCATTTGCCTTGCAAGTACAACAACTAAAAGGCTAGAGGGATATTAATGAACTTTAAACTTATATTCATAAAGGCATATATAATATCAGTTCAGTATGTTTAATGGGAGATAATAGAAATTTACTTACCTCAATTAGATAATAGTACTGTGTGATGGGGAGTAAGTTGTTTTTTCACTGATGGTAAGGGTTAAAATCCATGGTTCACCTAATAGAATGCTCTGCACAACTACAGATGATGGTTTCCTTTCCTCTAATAATTTAACAATCACAGTTAAACAATCCCTTTGAAAAGGAATAAATGTGATGTATTTTAATATTAGTCACCGTCAGATTTATATTTACAGTTATGATTATCTCTCACAGTAAACTCATTTGCCACATTATATTCCAAGACTGACATCAAGTATGAAAATGCTAAAAATGATTTATTCTTCAACCGAGATATATATCTTATTTAATTATTTGTGAAATTTTCCAGAGATTTAGACCAAGCCAGTATGGAAGCAGTAGCTGCTTTGTTAGCTGGACTACCTCTACAGCCAGAGGAAAGTGACAGAGGTGATTTGATGGAGGCTAAATCTCAACTCTTCCTCAAGTAAGATCATACTGAAAAGCATGTAATGTTTGTAACTGGGTATTCAGCTCTATCAAAAATTTTAAATTTAAATTTAACAGAAATCTAATGGGGACTAAAACCAGTTTTCTAGTAAATTTCTTTACTCTTTCTCTTAAATAAAAGTGATCATGATTTTGAAATGGCTAAAGCTTAGCTTTTCTGTACTACATATCAATACTGAGAATATACAATCTACCATGTTCTGATTAGAAATTTTAATTTTGATTTTCACAAGTTTTTTACATTTACATGAAATATCATTTGCTTCAAACATTGAAAGTTTAGAACATGTATCAAATGTTATGGGAAAGTTTTCTTTGAAAAATTGGTTATGTATAATATTATTTTATTTATTTTCACTGGATTTAACAATAGTTTTTTTAATTATAAGATGCAATCAAGCATGTCAATAACTAAAATTAGATATATTTTCGTTATATGCAATCATGCTCATAAGGTGTATTGATATTCATTTGCAAAAAAGATTGCGATGTTGAATATAAGATTTTGTCTTAATATTGATAGATATATGCATCTAAATTTTATTCTTTCTAGGTATCTGACATTGTTTATGAACTTGTTGAATGACTGTTCAGAAGAAGAACAAGATACAGCCATGGACCCAAATAGAAAACGTAGCACGTCAAATCTGAGTGCTCTACGTAACTGTACGGTACAAGCCATGTCTAACTTACTCAATGCTAATATTGACAGTGGATTGATGCATTCAATTGGTATGTTCAAATACTGTAAACCAACTTATTTTCGCGGATACTTTATTTCGCTAAACCCTTTCTAGTCCACTTCACCGATTTAATTTCTCTTGTTAAATATAATTGATGTAGTTAAATAGGAAAGATCCAAGTTTTACGATTCATGGCGATTTATATTCGCTTTATTTTTCTTCTATCGAAAATAAATCGCACGAAAAATTGTTGGTTTACAATACTAGGGATTCTTTTATTATTGTGGGTACCAATTTACGTGGATTGAGGAAAACTTGCATTTTCGTGGATATATAATTTCGTTGTTTTGGCATAATCTACAAACATTTCTTTAGAAAATGTGTAATTCTTCGAACATTTAAATTTGTGGTTCCCTGTACCCACTAAATCAACGAAAAATTGGTATCCAACGAATATTAATGAATCCACAATACTAGGGATTCATTTATTATCGGGGACCAATTTACGTGGATTGATTAACGATTGTATTATTGTGGATACTTGATTTCGTGGCTTTGTCAAAGTTTGCATACAAGCCTGCTGAAAATTTGTACTCCTTTGAACACTTATATTAGGGTTCACCTATACATATAATCCTTCCACATATTTGTTGGCTTGCCCAAATTCACAAATCTCACCAGTGTTAGAAGAACTTTAAATTTATTGTCTATTTAGGAAAATCAGCTTTCCTTTTCGATTCTCAATCGACTCATTATGTACTTGTCAATAGACATTACTGTTACTTTGAGATGAAGAACAGCAATAAAAGCCCTATTCCTTTGCTTTTGTGTGTTTTTGCTGTGCATGTTCTGATTTTGTGTCATGGATGGATACCCCATATCCTTTGTTTTCTATGGGTAAGTATGAAACAGACTGACATATCAATTGGGAGGTTTTACACTCATAACTCATCAAAACTGATGTTTTAAACTCAAAACTCATCAAAACCAAGCAAAGGAGTAGTTCTTATATAACTGTTCTTCATCTCAAAACACAAAGGTCTTCAACAAGAAGAAAAACCTTACACCTAACTGCAAGTTCAAATTGCTCACAGATTGGGATTTAGTTGAATTCTTTGCAAACTGTTGATAATACAATTGTTTAGGGGTTTGTCCATCCGTGAACACCACAAGTGTTGTGTTAATTTGAATAATTGGATAGCTGTATTATTGACATTTATCCTATTTTATTTACTTACCTGAGAACATTTAAATTAATTAAATATGTTCAAGCAAAGACTTATCAGTCCCAAAATATTACATGTTAAACAAATGACTTTTATCATTAAGTTCTACAAGTTGTGGTGTAATTTGACTTTCTTTTAAAGAGAACTTACAAATAAACACTTTATTTTTACAGCCTTGGGTTACCACAAAGATCCTCAGACCAGAGCAGCTTTCATGGAAGTGTTGACCAAGATTTTGCAGCAGGGAACAGAGTTTGAAACATTAGCTGAGACAGCCCTGGCAGACAGATTTGAAAGACTGGTTGAACTGGTAACCATGATAGGTGATAAAGGGGAACTACCTATCGCCATGGCATTGGCTACTGTTGTACCTACTCAGCAGATGGTAAGATACTAGATGCTAATGATTTCTTTTCATAGATAATATTCTCTTAAACATGTTAAACTGATAATGAACAACTAGCAGCAGTAGTAGTGGTACATTTGAGATATTTATGAACTTACTTCTTATGTAATTCATCGTGTTTAGTATATGTTGCCACTAGGTGTCCTATGACAAGATTGTTTATATGAAACTTATGCGAAGAAACAACAGATATTAAGCTGTATAAAAAATATATAGACATATAATAATTAAGTTTTACCCTTGTCTGTCTGTATGTCTGTCCGTACGTACGTCCCAAAAATGGTTTCCATTCTCTAACTTTAGTTTGCCTCAACCAAATGTTATGAAACTTATACCCAATGCTAATTACCATAAAACACAGATCTAGTTTGAAAGAACAATTACATACTTTTATAAGTAGAAATTAACAGACAAAATATTTCAATATACCAACATTTGGGGTATATAAGAATCATGCTCATGATGATGTCCGTCCATTTGCCTTGCAAGTGCAACAACTAAAAGGCTAGAGGATATTGATGAACTTTACACTTTAGGTGAACACTACCTGAGTATATTCGTAAAGGCATATAATATCAGTCCAGTATGTTTAATGGGAGATAATAGAAATTTACTTACCTCAATTAGATAATAGTACTGTGTGATGGGGAGTAAGTTGTTTTTTCACTGATGGTAAGGGTTAAAATCCATGGTTCACCTAATAGAATGCTCTGCACAACTACAGATGATGGTTTCCTTTCCTCTAATAATTTAACACTCATGGTTAAACAATCCTTTGAAAAGGAATAAATGTGATGTATTTTGATATTAGTCACCGTCAGATTTATATTTACAGTTATGATTATCTCTCACAGTAAACTCATTTGCCACATTATATTCCAAGACTGACATCAAGTATGAAAATGCTAAAAATGATTTATTCTTCAACCGAGATATATATCTTATTTAATTATTTGTGAAATTTTCCAGAGATTTAGACCAAGCCAGTATGGAAGCAGTAGCTGCTTTGTTAGCTGGACTACCTCTACAGCCAGAAGAAAGTGACAGAGGTGATTTGATGGAGGCTAAATCTCAGCTCTTCCTCAAGTAAGATTATACTGAAAAAGAATGTAATGTTTGTAACTGGGTATTCAGCTCTATCAAAAATTTTAAAATTTAAATTTAACAGAAGTCTAATGGGGACTAAAAACCAGTTTTCTAGTAAATTTCTTTACTCCTTCTCTTAAATAAAAGTGATCATGATTTTGAAATGGCTAAAGCTCAGCTTTTCTGTATTACATATCAATACTGAGAATATACAATCAACCATGTTCTGATTAGAAATTCTTAATTTTTGATTTTCACAAGTTTTTTTACATTTACATGAAATATCATTTGCTTCAAACATTGAAAGTTTAAAACATGTATCAAATGTTATGGGAAAGTTTTTCTTTAAATTGGTTTGTATAATATTATTTTGTTTATTTTCACTGGATTTAACAATAGCTTTTTTAATTATAAGATGCAATCAAGCATGTCAATAACTAAAATTAGATATATTTTCGTTATATGCAATCATGCTCATAAGGTGTATTGATATTCATTTGCAAAAAAGATTGCGATGTTGAATATAAGATTTTGTCTTAATATTGATAGATATATGCATCTAAATTTTATTCTTTCTAGGTATCTGACATTGTTTATGAACTTGTTGAATGACTGTTCAGAAGAAGAACAAGATACAGCCATGGACCCAAATAGAAAACGTAGCACGTCAAATCTGAGTGCTCTACGTAACTGTACGGTACAAGCCATGTCTAACTTACTCAATGCTAATATTGACAGTGGATTGATGCATTCAATTGGTATGTTCAAATACTGTAAACCAACTTATTTTCGCGGATACTTTATTTCACGTTAAACCCTTTCTAGTCCACTTCACGCCGATTTAATTTCTCTTGTTAAATATAATTGATGTAGTTAATAGGAAAGATCCAAGTTTTACGTATTCGCGTCGATTTATATTCGCTTTATTTTTCTTCTAGCGAAAATAAATCGCACGCGAAAAATTGTTGGTTTACAATACTAGGGATTCTTTTATTATCGTGGGTACCAATTTACGTGGATTGAGGAAAACTTGCATTTTCGTGGATATATAATTTCGTTGTTTTGGCATAATCTACAAACATTTCTTTAGAAAATGTGTAATTCTTCGAACATTTAAATTTGTGGTTCCCCTGTACCCACTAAATCCATGAAAAATTGGTATCCAACGAATATTAATGAATCCACAATACTAGGGATTCATTTATTATCGTGGGGACCAATTTACATGGATTGATTAGCGATTGTATTATTGTGGATACTTGATTTCGTGGCTTTGTCAAAGTTTGCATACAAGCCTGCTGAAAATTTGTACTCCTTTGAACACTTATATTAGGGTTCACCTATACATATAATCCTTCCACATATTTTTTGGCTTGCCCAAATTCACAAATCTCACCAGTGTTAGAAGAACTTTAAATTTATTGTCTATTTAGGAAAATCAGCTTTCCTTTTCGATTCTCAATGGACTCATTACATACTTGTCAATAGACATTACTGTGACTTTGAGATGAAGAACAGCAATAAAAGCCCTGTTCCTTTGCTTTTTGTGTGTTTTTTGCTGTGCATGTACTGATTTTGTGTCATGGATGGATACCCCATATCCTTTGTTTTCTATGGGTAAGTATAAAACAGACTGACATATCAATTGGGAGTGTTTTACACTCATAACTCATCAAAAACTGATGTTTTAAACTCAAAACTCATCAAAAACCAAGCAAAGGAGTAGTTCTTATATAACTGTTCTTCATCTCAAAACACAAAGGTCTTCAAGAAGAAAAACCTTACACCTAACTGCAAGTTCAAATTGCTCACAGATTGGGATTTAGTTGAATTCTTTGCAAACTGTTGATAATACAATTGTTTAGGGGTTTGTCCATCCGTGAACACCACAAGTGTTGTGTTAATTTGAATAATTGGATAGCTGTATTATTGACATTTATCCTATTTTATTTACTTACCTGAGAACATTTAAATTAATTAAATATGTTCAAGCAAAGACTTATCAGTCCCAAAATATTACATGTTAAACAAATGACTTTTATCATTAAGTTCTACAAGTTGTGGTGTAATTTGACTTTCTTTTAAAGAGAACTTACAAATAAACACTTTATTTTTACAGCCTTGGGTTACCACAAAGATCCTCAGACCAGAGCAGCTTTCATGGAAGTGTTGACCAAGATTTTGCAGCAGGGAACAGAGTTTGAAACATTAGCTGAGACAGCCCTGGCAGACAGATTTGAAAGACTGGTTGAACTGGTAACCATGATAGGTGATAAAGGGGAACTACCTATCGCCATGGCATTGGCTACTGTTGTACCTACTCAGCAGATGGTAAGATACTAGATACTAATGATTTCTTTTTCATAGATAATATTTCTCTTAAACATGTTAAACTGATAATGAACAACAAGCAGCAGTAGTAGTGGTACATTTGAGATATTTATGAACTTACTTCTTATGTAATTCATCGTGTTTAGTATATGTTGCCACTAGGTGTCCTATGACAAGATTGTTTATATGAAAAAATATATAGACATATAATAATTAAGTTTTACCCTTGTCTGTCTGTATGTCTGTCTGTCCGTACGTCCCAAAAATGGTTTCCATTCTCTAACTTTAGTTTGCCTCAACCAAATGTTATGAAACTTATACCCAATGCTTATTACCATAAAACACAGATCTAGTTTGAATTTTGGTGGCGTCACTTTTAATGTTCTAGAGTTATGCCCCTTTACAAATGGAAAAATTGCTGAATTTTTTGTTTCCATTCTCTTTCTTTAGTTTGCCTCAACCAAATATTATGAAACTTATGCATAATGCTTTTTACCACAAAACACAGATCAAGTTTGAATTTTGGTGGCGTCACTTTTACCGTTCTAGAGTTATGCCCCTATACAAATGGAAAAAAATTGCTGAATTTTTCGTTTCTGTTCTCTAACTTAAGTTTGCCTCAACTAAATGTTATGAAATGTATACACAATGCTTATTACCACAAAACTCAGATCAAGTACAAATTTGGGTAGCATCACTTTTACAGTTCTTGAGTTATGTCCCTTTATAACGTTATATGCAAGCGGGGCATCATCTGTGTCCCATGGACACATTCCCCATTTATATTTTGGCTAAATGAGCAGAAATGTATTTGAAAGGTAAGTTAAAAGAAATTATTGAAAACAGGGCGCAGTCTAGCATATATGTTTAATATAAATAAGAAGATGTGGTATGAGAGATAGGAATATCTTTATAGAAATTACCAGGTCTCATGTTCTGACTTATTATACCCCATGCAACGAAGTTGCGAAGGGTATAATGTTTTTGACCCATCCGTCCGTCTGTCTGTCCATCCGTCAGTCCGTCAGTCCTGTTTCTTGTCATCGCAACTCCTCTCAAACCACACAACAGAATTTCATGAAACCTTTTTAGATAATAAGGACATACTATGTAGATGTGCATATCGACAGGAAATTACGATTCAATTTTTTTTCTAGGAGTTACGCCCCTTTGAACTTATTTGCTTCAATATACTACTGCAACAGTTTGTCATCGCAACTCCTCTGAAACCACACAACAGAATTTCATGAAACTTTGTAGATAATAAGGACATAATATTACATGATGTAGATGTGCATATCGACAGGAAATTACGATTCAATTTTTTTTTCTAGGAGTTACGCCCCTTTGAACTTATTTGCTTCAATATACTACTGCAACAGTTTGTCATCGCAACTCCTCTGAAACCACACAACAGAATTTCATGAAACTTTGTAAATAATAAGGACATACTATGTAGATGTGCATATCGACAGGAAATTATGATTCAGTTTTTTCTAGGAATTTATGCCCCTTTGAACTTATTTGCTTCAATATACCTCTGCAACAGTTTGTCATCGCAACTCCTCTGAAACCACACAACAGAATTTCATGAAACTTTGTAGATAATAAGGACATACTATGTAAATGTGCATATCGACAGGAAATTAGGATTCAATTTTTTTTCTTATACAATTTTTTTTCTTACAGTTATTTTATTTCTCCAGTGACAATGTGGGGACGTTGTGTTTGTGAGCGTGCTCACTAAGGTTCTTTGATTTTTATTATAGGATGAGCTTGCAAGAGTATTTGTTAATTTATTTGATGCCAAACACCTGTTGTACCAGCTTTTATGGAACATGTTTTCCAAAGAGGTTTGTAAAAAAAATTATTTTAAGAATTTTTTATATCAAATACAAGATGGAAAAGTGCATTTAATCTTTCTGTTCTGAAGGCTTGTTCAATTGTATCATTTTCTAGATATTGTAGATGTTTATTGGAATGGGAATATGAATATTCACCAATATCTCAAACTTGGATCTTCTTTGATATGAATTCATGAAGAAAGTTAAAGCATCAGGAATATGAATCACAGAAAAATTGACTAAAACATAAAAAAGGCCAAAATGCGAAAAAACAGTAGCCATGAAAATAATTGGGTTAACAGTATTCTAAAAGGGTAAGGAGTGCATTTAGTCACAATTGTATTTATTAGTTTACAGAAAAAATGTACTTGAAGAAGAAAAATCAATCCCACCTAAATATTTTTTGTGAAAATGTACCCCTTTTTAAAACTTTTTGACTAGTTTTCAATTTTTAGTTCCCTACCGACAAGGCTTAGTTAAGTTAGCATTTTGTTCAGTACAATGAATTTTTCACCGGTAGGGGACTATGTATCATGTGCATTGCCATGCAATACTCTCAGAATGCTTGTTGTAAGTATGCTTTAATTGAGTACCTGTAGCCTTTATTTTATTTGTATTTTTAGGTAGAAATAGCTGACTGTATGCAGACATTATTCCGGGGTAACAGTCTTGCCAGTAAGATCATGGCATACTGTTTCAGATTTTATGGCCAGCAGTACTTACGAGATTTACTGTATCCATTGATAATGGAAATGGTTGTCATGGAAAAAGAACAAAAGGAATCATATGAAATAGATCCTAAAAGGTACTACTTTTAGCAAATCTTGAAATAAGTCAAACTAGTATACAAAAGTCACCATAAGAGAGTTGACCTTTGAAATGAGGTTCAAAATATATCTGTATTAACACTGTCAAACCTGTATACAAAGGACCAGAGAAAACTGAGGATAAGAGAGTGAACTGACGAGATAGGTTTTCCCTCAAAAAAGGTAACTTCATAACAGGTTTTACTGTAGTTTTTGCTTAAAAGAAATGACCTGTATAACAGATTTTACTGTAGTTTTGGCTTAATAGAGGTGATCTTGATAACAGGTTTATCTGTAGTTTGTCTGACTGGTAACTGACTATCAAAGCATCTACAAATAACTTTTTTTGTTGCCATGTTTAAGAAAGTTAGGGAATGAAGCATGTGTAGATAATTTCAAATCTACTAACTTCCCAAAATCATAGGACCGAAAGCCTATAAATCCACTGTTGCCAAATTACTGTTACTGTACATGATCTTTATACAGTCAAACTTGTATTAAGCAGTGACTGCTCAAGAGAGATAACCTTTTTAATGAGGTTCTGAAAAAATTCCGATTCCTACATCGCACGTGGCCTGGATTGGGGCAAATTGTTTTAGTGTTTTCAATCGGTGGAGTTATCGTTAGTGGGGGCAGACAATAAAAATTCGTGAATTCCGGCGCTCTGAATTTGAAGAAAACATTTGAAATAGTTAATATTTGTGGAGAAATAAGTCAATGATACGGTTTTCAATGGAAACTGAAAGGAGTGGAACACGAGAAATTCACAAATTCACCTCTTATTGCACGAACTCGGTTGCATACAGGTTCAGATTCTCATTTTGGCCTCAATACTAACACATATATTTTTCGTCATGATGATATTTTGCTTGTTAAAAACATGAAAATGACAGTTGTTAAAAGGTTAAATGACGATTTTCTGTGAAAATTAGGTGAACGCTGACCGCTAGACAGATGACCGCTGAAAAGAGTTACATTATATAGAGAAAACATTTGGGAGGGTTTAAAAGTGACGGTTAGAGGCAGGTTTGACTGTATCTCATAGCAGTTTTGTTTTGAGAGAAACCCTGATTTCATGTTAGTAATCCATTTTTTTAAAACTTTGATGTTGTTTTTTCAGAATAGAGGAAGGAGAAAAATTAGAAGACAATAAACGACATCTCATGCTGATCACACAGAAAGTATTCAATGCTATTGTGGAATCAGCTCACGCGTATGTACTTCAATGTTTAGCATGAAATATTATAATGTAAAAGTCTTCATCTACGTATGTAATTTATAGTTTTCATTCTATCCAATAAACTTTCACTTTCAGTTATACAATAGAAGAAAACTTTATCTATATATTATTTAGACTTATTACATTTAAAAAAAAAAAAAAAAATTTCTTTTTGTTGTTTTAAGAAAATGTTAAAACCTTAAAATTATTCAGTATCTGATATAGAAATTTAATTTGAAAATAATTGATTTATGCTGTTGAATTCAGAAACTGATACATATACATGTATAATTAAAGTATTTTTTGTCTACATGTATATATTCTTTAGTTCCTAAGACGTAGTAAATGCAATTGTTGACATATATTTTAGTTTTTTCAGATGACAGTTATGGACCAATTTTTGTTTAGTTGATTTCTTATTTGAATGATAATTTTCAGTTTTTTCCCGCCAAAATTACGTATTATGTGTCACTGTACTTACGAGGTGATATCTATGAGGTTCCCACAAGTACACAGCATACATGCCACAGGAACTGTTATATTTCTGAGGTTTTTCAACCCAGCTTTAGGTAACAAGCAGATTTTTTTCTATTGCAGAATCTTTCTTATTATATCCTGAATTTTGTTGATTGTTCTTCAGTCGCTTTGAAAAAAAATTTTTGAGATAATGCATCTTTATTTCATAGCTTTGGGAATGTTTATAATAAATTAGATTAACTTGTAATGAATGATTGTATTATAGTAAAACATCCATTGAGTAAATTCAGTTATCAGAATATACAGTGAAACATGTTATGAAAGTTTGGTTTGTAGTTAAACTCCCATTAACTGAATTCATATCTAGTATCTGTCTAATCGGAACAAAATCTCAAGTCTGGATTAGGGTCGGTTAAGCCTTTTTAAGTCTTTCTTCAATTCTTTTTTTTTAAAATCCAAATTTGATTACTATTTTAAACAGAATAAAGTCCAAATCAACAATTTGTTATTTGATTAATTAGTAAATCTATTCAAACAATTATGATTTTTGATTTAAAAAGGCCTGAGTGCAATAAATGCTTTATGCTATGTCCAATTGCTCTGTCAGCATCCCAGTAGAAACAAGTTATATATGGCATCCATAAAATTGTTTGTTTGTCGTTTGTTACCGTGTCCTATATTTTGGAATTCCTCTGCTTCTTGGTAAAAATATGCATTTAGTTAGGTGGTTTATAATTGTTTTCATTCTAAAATTCAGAGCAAGATAATCAAATTTTTTTTTCCTGTGAAATAGACAACACGTTGGAACCTAGTGCTAATCATTTGATGAAAACCACCGGAAAGTCATTGAGAAAAGTTAATAGATTAATAAATTTATGATAAAAATATTTTAATCAGGAAAAGCTCAATTAATTTAAAAGTGAATAATTAAGCAAAAAACAAGATGTTTATGTATCCCCTGCTTGTGGTCGAGCTGCGATTAATTTCACAAAAAAACTTACAAGAAAAAATACTCTCAAAACCTGAACATTTCAGTATAAGTTATTATCAATTTTTGTCGTAAGATTATTTGCAAAAAATGCCCCTGAATTTAAATTAACTGATGAACCATCAACAAAATGAAGGTCTGCTTGTAACACTTTTACCTTTGACCTTTCAGTACTGGCATGGCCACTTGTATCTAGAGCTTGTCGTATGCTAACCCTGCATTGACCTTTAACCTTCTACTGACAGGTTTCCATCAAAACTACGGAGTATGTGCCACTGTTTATACCAAGTCGTGGTTCAGCGATTTCAGCAAAGTAGCGCTGAAGCCGTGTGGACCGTTATAGGAACGGTTATATTTTTACGATTCATCAACCCTGCAATAGGTAACAAAGATTCCTATTAATAGATGTGGTGGTGTTATGCAATGTAAACCTCCATTTTGAAGATTTTTTTGTGAGATACTTAGCTATAAATTAATGGCAGAATATTTGGAAATTATAATTATTTTTTTATCATTTTATTTATTTTTTGTTGAATTTATCATTTATAAATAATTTTTCGTTTGCAAATAATATCTGCTTTTTTAGTTTAAAATCAATTATGTTCCAAACAGAATTTATTCTCCAAATTACAGTAAGTAGCTCAAAGTTAATGATTTGGCCTCAGACCTTTTTCAAGGTCATTACCTGCAAGAATTTAATTTTGTTTCACTTTTGTCTTTGCTTTTTTTTTTTTTTTAAAGATTTCTTTTATTGCTGCAATTCAATATTTTTTCATTATCAAATCTCACAAATAAACCTGAGAAAAGGTTATCTGTTGTAATTGATCAAGTTGGGGTGAAATTCTGTTATTGGAGTTTTATTTTCTACTAAAAGAGTATTTTGGTTTGTTTTAGGAATTGATGAAATTTTGGTTGAGTTTGTAGTTTTGACATTAATTTTGAATTTTACTCATTTGCGATTTAACACAAAAGTTTACTTCTAAAAAGACTAATTAAACTAATTTCAGATTTTAGCTTTAAGATTCCTAATTTATCCTATAATATTCTAACTTTTTGGTTTCTTATGCTAGATTTGTAATATTTTTAAACAAATGTTGTATTCCATGAGAAAAGGTGAGTGGAAAGGTTTAGGGGAATAGCCAACTAATTTTCACAAGGGATTTATATACTATATAAAAATAAGGAGATGTGGTATGATTGCCAATGAGACAACTATCCACCAAAGTTCAAATGAAGTGGATGTAAGCAATTATAGGCAACCATACGGCCTTCAACTATGAGAAAAACCCATACCGTATGGTCGGCTATAAAAGGCCCCGACATGAAAAATATAAAACAATTCAATTGAGAAAACTAATGGCCTAATTTATAACAAACCAATTTATGTAAATAAATATGACAGACATGAACCAACGTCAACCACTGATCTAGAGGCTTTTGACTTGGGACAGGCACATAAAGAATCGTGAATAGAAAATAGCACAAATATATTCAACGAAGTTAGAAAATCTTGCAAAATGTGATTAATAGTGAGAAAATTAGTCGCAAAAGGCCAAATGAAATGAATTAAGCATACAACAATATAGCTTATTGCACTAGTGCAACAAAGATTCAAATTAGTATCATCATCAGTGACAAAATATGTTTTAAACAGATATTCAAGCTTTATTGAAGGCCGTACGGTGACCTATAGTTGTTAATTTCTGTGTTATTTGGTCTCTTGTGGAGAGTTGTCTCATTGGCAATCATACCACATCTTCTTATTTCTATATTTGCTATTCAATAAAGGGTTATTTCATGAATATTAATGATAGTTATCCCTTGTAGAATATATATTGCACTCGCAAGCTTGTTCAGTATAAAAATCTACTCAGGACGATATTCACCAAGATTCTTACAATAACCCTATACTACAGTTTGCCCAACAGCTATTATCTAGCATTGTCAATATATAATGATTCAAAACCAAGTCTTAGTTTTAGAACGGGAATGTGAGCGATACTCTGTTTAAAAAAAAAAATCATAACAGCATTCAATTTCATACATTTATCAATTCTCGTAAAGTGAGATATTAAAGTTTGTACATTTATTTTCCGTTTTGAGAGTGGATTCTTGAGGATAAAATTCAATATTAAGCAATATTGATGTAATTTGAGGAACTGATTAAAAAAATCAAAATGAAAATTGTTCATAAGAGATTTTAATATGGCAGTTCATATGGAGGTTTACATTGTATGTTGTCATAGAATTACAGTGTTGGTGATGGGTGTCAATAAAAATGTGATAAAAATATGTGGTGAAATATAAAAGAAATAATTTCCATGGGAATGACGCATATTTTGGGGCTAACCTTCTTCAGGTATGCTTGTGAGCAAAAGTCTTGAAAGGCAAAAATACAAAACATTTGAGGGCTTAAAAATATTTTATATATAGAATAGCCGAAAAGTATCTAAGGTCAGCTTTGCCTGAAGTCGTTGCAACCTTAGTAAAAATAATTTTTGAAACTGGAAATTAACAAACAAAATATATTGTATGTATGTTTTAATTTGATAGAGAGAAAGATGTTTGTGGTATAGGATTTTCATTGGGGAGGGGGGCTTAAGGAGAGTTAAAATTCATAAAATTTTATTGCAAGATATTTTGCTTAGCACACCATTTCATAATTTCTACTCTTTTCTATTAAGTGATATGTTTCTGTCAGCACTAAATGTTGTAAATATTTTTCTCTCAAACACTTGAAATACGTTAAATATATTTTTTTTTTAATATTTTATTCTTATTTTTTAAATAATCTATATTATATGTTATATTATTACTTATTTGTGTTCTTTTATATTTTGCTGCAGTAAAATTATTGATTTGATTATTAAAAAAATATGACTATGCGGTATGAGCTTTGCTCATTGTTGAAGGTCGTATGGTGACCTATAGTTGTTAATTTCTGTGTCATTTGGTCTCTTGTGGAGAGTTGTCTCATTGGCAAATACCACATCTTCTTTTAATATATACAATTTATAAGGATACATGTAACAAGATATACACACATAATGATATATGTAATCGCTAGCCTGTCAACCCTGAGGCCATGAGTTTGAATCCCACTGGTAGAGATGGGTGTCCAACTCCAAACTTTATTGACAAGTATTGCCAGTTTTTCTGCCGAATGTTGGTGGTCCTATCAAGGAATTCAGGCTTCCTCCATTAATAAAAACTAGCCAACATGATATAACCAAGGTCGCCAATATGAAAAAACAACAGAAAAGACGAACAAACTGATATATGACTCACAATTTTTACTGGGAAGTCAGTTTTACATGTATATAAAAAAAAATATTATGAATCGGATTGTGTTTGCCATGGAATGCAATGTTTTTTTTCCCTGAACTGTGTTTTGCTGCAGAGTATATAGCGTTGTGCATTAATATATAGTCAAGCCTAAATCTTGATGTTTAGCATAAATGGAGAATAATGTTATTTGTATAAATACATGGAAAAACACTAAAAACAATATTAAGCATGATGAAAATGCCCTAATATATAAATTATAAATGTGTGCTTTGGGATTGCAGAATTTTCCATATTTATAGAGGCATGATTAATACTATACCATTAATTATGTATGTGCATATTTATTCTAACCATTTATTGATAGTAAAAATGTTTTTAAGAATAAAAGAAAAAACAGAAATAGTAAGATAGAATAATAAATTTATCATAAAATGGTGTAAATGACAAATAAATATTTGATATTTTTCTCTATGGTTAAATGTCATTTTTATGAGGAAAAATGGAATTAGTTTTGAACAGCATACATTCATGAGAATTGTCTGTGATATGTTTAACATATGAGCATTGTCTGCGACATATTTTACATATAAATAAAAAAAATTATACCATTTTACAGAAATACTCATTGCAATATGTTACACCTGTAAATAAGCAATTTAAACTGGCAAACTTCATGGCATTGTGAAAAGGTAGATTACATCTAAGATGATTTAATGAATATGTATGGGGAGAGTTGCTAGGATTGGAAATTGAGAGAAATGCAAAATTACAGAATTTAATCACACATATCATTTTGCTATAAGGAGTCAAATTAAAGTGTAATTTTTATGTCACCTGTATTGTATCCAAATTGAGATATCACTATCTGTCATCTATCAAAAATGTTTTTTTCTCTCTGTAAAATAGAATTTTTTGTCCATTCTTATGGCCAAGTATATATCGCAAAATCACAGCATTGTAAAATTAAAAATTTTGAAAAAAAATGATTGTAGTATACATGTAGCATGGTATTTTTAGTGTCGCCATACGAATCTGGTATAATCGATGAGGAGCCATCAACTAAAGTGAAACGTGGATTGACGTTGATGTGTAAGATCATGCAGAACATTGCCAACCATCTCCTGTTTACCAAGGAAACACACATGAGGACGTTTAATGACTTTCTTAAAACAAACTTTGAAGCTGGGAGAAGGTGAATAATTTGACTTTTTTGTCTTGCATATAAAATCTTGTCTATAAGTAAACTCATCTTGGATAACAGGATTAAAATTTTGTACGTCAGACGTGCGTTTAGTCTACAAAAGACTCATCAGTGATGCTTGAATCAAAAAATTTAAAAAGGTCAAATAAAGTACGAAGCTGAAAAGCATTGAAGACCCAAAGTTCCGACAGGTTTTTTCAAATACAGCTAAGGTAATGTATTCCTATGGGTAGAAAATCCTTAGTATTCCGAAAAATTTAAAGTTTTATAAAAAGTTGATTTATAATTATGACCATATCAATGATAATTCATGTCAACACAGAAAGGTAAAACAATAATGGTAGTAAAACATCTTTTTTTTTTACTTTGTTGAAAAAGAGATTGTATCGTAAATAAATATAAGACATAAGATTCTAACAGTATATCAGAAATAACCAAATGACAATGAAACAGCACTAGCATTGCAGTTCTTTATCTTGATGGTTCTGTTTTAAGACACATAGACAAATATTGACTGCAAAATCATGTGATTAAAATGTGTACTCACAGGTATAAATTGGAATCAGGTAAAAACAGAACCATCAAGATGAAGAACTGCAATGCTTGTACTGTTTCATTGTCATATGGTCATTTCTGATATATTAATTTTACGTCTTATGTACATTTACGATGCAATCTCTTTTGCTACAAAGACAATTAAAAAGATGTTCTTATTATCAATATAGATTTTACGTTTCAAATGTTCAGTGAATATCAGTTTTTCTAAGTGAAAATGCCACTCATTTACTCATCAAAACACAATTATTGTTTATTTAAAATATTGAAAAAAGTTGGATTTTGCACAAAATAGAAATTAACACTGTCAACTAAAGTCTTGCACATAAGTAGAAGTTCAATTTCTTGAAATACTGTGTATTTATTTATTTTCATGGATACAAATTTTCGTGGATTGAGGAAAAAGTGTATATTTGTGGATATTAGATTTCGTGGTTTTGCCAAATTCTCCATATAAGCCTACAGAAAATTTGAATTTTGTTGAATATTAAAATTTGTGGTTTTTCTATCTATACCCATGAAATAGACAAACATTAGTATCCCACCGAATATTACTGTAAATTCAGTAATTATTGCGAAAAATGCGACAGGGTTATAATCGCAATAATTTAAACTCGCATTTTGAAATTTTTAATTTGAATTAAACAGGATTTTTCTCAATATTGCAAAAATTAAAATCGCATTTTAGTCTAAAATGACAAAATTGCAATAATAAATGCACGCAATAATTTCTG
Source organism: Mytilus coruscus (assembly GCA_017311375.1). Lineage (NCBI taxonomy): Eukaryota > Metazoa > Mollusca > Bivalvia > Mytilida > Mytilidae > Mytilus > Mytilus coruscus. The sequence continues at coordinate 47,982,633 of CM029598.1, forward strand.
AATTTACAGTACTGAATCCTCAGTACCAAAATCTTTTCTAGTTACATGAATTTTCTAGATATCTTAAAGGCTTCAAAGTACAAAATTTACATTACAGGAATTTAAAAAATGTTCCAAAAAAATTACTTATGATGTATTGAAATTGACGTTTAATTGTAAATAAAATCAGTGAATATATTCTGATTGTCTTCTTTTGTAGATTTTTCACAGAGATAGCATCAGACTGTGATATTCCAGATACTGGTAACCACAGCCTCTCTTTTATCAATGACGCCAATGTTCTTGCTCTTCATCGCCTGCTCTGGAATAATCAAGAAAAAATTGGCGATTATTTATCCAGTAGCAGGTATACAGGAGAAAAAAGGCAAATGTTTTTTTCTGATTTTTATAGATGTTGTTTGTAGACTGGTGTTGTACGTATGTATAGAACTTCATTGCCAAAACTCATTATTTTTTTCTGTAAAAAAGCTGTATTAGATTTTGGCAATTTTCATTGGATATTTCGTCAAAGTCACTTTGACAATGTGTGAAAACTTAAAAATATATACAACAACTTTTGCAAGTTTATTTCTTTTATTTCCCCATAGTTAATGATTCGTGTATTTTGACATTTATACCAATCATAAAAAAAAAAAAAAAATGGGAAAGAGGAAAATGTGCTAGTATCTGACAATAGGAAAAGAAAGTTTAATATCCAGATGAACATATGCTCAGTAAATAGTGAGATTTGATAATGATTACTTAGTATATATAAATATCTAGCTTTACAATAGATAAAAAATGAATTTTATAGTATAAACATATTATATCATTATTTTTCTCAAATTTGTCTTTGATCTTTCTGTATGATGATTTTCATCTCACAACAAATGACTGATATGAGTTTTTCTCATTCAAGTAGAAAAAGAATGTATGATATGAGTTTGTTCAGTCCAGTAGAAAGAGAATGCAAGACGTCATAAGCCTACTTTATTGACATTGCCTAGGAAAAGAGCGATAAAGAGATATATCAATCATCTTTCAAACTCAAGGATGTTTCTCGGCTACATCTCTTCTCAGGGGTATTGCCCTTCACTGAAATTATAGCTGTGAAACTCCTTCTCATTTGAAAATCTATCAATAATCTATAAATAGTGTATTCATTTCTTTAGAAATAGTGATAATAACTATTACTATATGTGTCATATGAAAATATTTATTTTTTGGTTCATTCAGATGAAATTTTTTATTAGAAAAGATTAAGTGTCTTAAGAACCATCAAAAAGACATATGAACAACTATTCCTCTTTTCATATTGTCTACTCAAATGTTTTAAGGGATATTGGATTAATTTTAACTCATGAGTTATTGTTACGACCAGAAAAATCGACTTTTAATTGTAGCCAACAAAAGACACAAATCAATAATAAAATTTAACAAGATTTATTATACACAAGTTTACAAGAAGTGTTACAAAAAAGAAATGTCAACTTAACTGTCAAAATATGTGTCCGATCTTTTATCTTTTCTTTATCCGGAAATCTTCACGGGAATCCACAGAATATTACGTCCAATAGGTCACAAATTAGTATGATGTTGTTAGTAAATAAAAGTGTCAATCCAACTGCTGAGAATGTTGATGTCTTTCAATGTCTAAGTCTGTAACTAACCCTAGGGTCTGCATATATATATACTTGTAATGGAAACTTATAGATAACTGTAGATGTTTAAATTACGAATCTTTTGTTATGATCATTCTGGAAACGTTATGTAAGTGAAATAGAAAGTTCTAATCATTCCATGAGTATCTATGATTGTTCCAGTGATTTCTAAACTGCATAGTTGTAACACAATTGCATCATTTTGTACACAATGTTAAAAATATATAATGTAAACATTCTTAGGCCACACAAAACAAATTAGGCGAACTAAATGAATATGATAGTTACAATATCATAACATTATACAGTACCTTAACAAAGTTCTATGAACTTTTCATTTATGATACAGGAATTTCAAAATTTTTTGGTCTGGGATGTATATTGAGTAGTATGTTTTATGTATTTGATCAATAGATGAACATAGCCACTGTAACGGTTTTTACTGCAGTTCTGGTAAAATTTCATGCCATCTGTGTGACATTAAATAACCTTTGTTCAGTAACTTATGAGATATTTGTGGTTGTTTTTTCTTAGCCAATCAGATTCTAGTACAGGATTCAAACAGATGACTGAATAAACATCTTAGTGAAGTTAACAATTCTTAAAAATTCTGAAAATGGTTGTTAAAAAATATTTCAGAATTTGAAAATTGTTTTTGTTTGCAAAAGCTTGATGACTACAGTGTAAGTCAGATTTTTTCTTAAGACTTTATAATCAATGCCATTAAAAAACCAACATATTTTTTTATGCTTCCTGGGCTGTTCTTAGACAAATTTAAAATTATACTAGAATTAAAATAAACCCTTAAAAATATTTCATTATTTAAAAATTGTTTTTTTTAAAACAGCTTGATGACTCTTGAGTCAGTCAGATTTTTTTCTAAGACTTTATAATCAATGCCATTAAAAAGTCAACATATTTTTTTATGCATTCTATGCTGTTTACAGACAAGCTTAATTACACCAGTATTGTGCTCATGCTTTTCATGTTGAAAATGTATTTAGCATGTAAAAAATCAACACTTTAAAGTACAAAGTATTCTAAGATATCCTTAAATAAAACATAAGGAAACTAAGAATGCACTGGAATAGAAAAAATAAATGTCTACATGTTCTAAGAAGGAATTGTGAAAAAATGAAAATTTATGGTAAAAGTAATTTTTGATGCGCTATTCAGTATAATTTATTTATTTGAAGTAATTAAATACCATCAAGATTTCTTACCACAACTTAGTTTTAAATAATCCTTATTTGAACTTTTGACCTATAGAGATCACAAGGCTGTTGGAAGAAGACCATTCGACAAGATGGCTACTTTACTGGCCTACTTGGGACCACCAGAACACAGGCCATTGGACTCACAGTAAGTTTTTTTTTTATAAACTCAGTTTCAAGTTCAGATGTTAAAGAAAGGCAGACAATGCTATGACCAAAAGTCGAACAACAGTCCACAACACTACATGGAAAACTAAATATTGAGACACTCAAACTCCATCAAAAACAAGGTATTAACTCAGGTGTGATTGAACAGTCGGCTTTTCCTGTTCCACTATGGACAACCTTTATGTTAATTTTATAGCTAAAAGAATTTATTATTTAAACATAATTTTGTAGTAGCCTCAATGTTGTAATCATAATTTGAATAAAGATGGCCTATTTAGTTCAGATGAAGGGAAAGTAATCTGTTAAATTTGCCAACTATGTCAGATTATAAATATCATTGATGTTATTACCTGAAATGGTGGCAAATTTTACAATTATACAATTTAGGTGTCTCTACTGCATTAAATTTTGACAACTATTTCTCTTTATTATTGATCAGACCTGAAATATGTGAAGTTGGCAAATTTTACAGTTGAATTACGTAGGTGTACTTACTCATAAAATTTTTGCTAACTATTTCAAGTTCTCAAAATTATTGATGTAATGACCTGAAATAGTGGCAAATTTTACTGTTAAACAACTTAGGTGTGTATCTACTGTATTAAATTTTTATTTGCTTTATCTCAGATGAACCATTGATCTTTATTAGCTACTATGAATGTACAAATAAAAGTTGTCAAACAAGTTTTTCAGTCATCTTTTTTGTAACCTGTACTAGAATTTGATTGGCTAATAAACCAACAATTATTAGTGTCTCATTAGGTACTGAACAAAGGTAATATTGATTTTATGATCCACCTAGGAAGCAAGCAAAATATAGTTCATTGTTATTGGTCCACACTCAAATATATGTGCTTAAACATTGACTTTTTTTGCTTCATGTCAAATAATAGAACGTAGCTCATTTGATATTTTGATGCCTTTGTATAATTGCTGCCTCTCACAATTGCAGGGTTACACCCTTGTAGCCTCTTCACCTACCAGATATCATGACCCACCAGAGAAACTCAAGTTAGCCATTTTCTATTAGTAATGCAATTAATTAATCAGAAGTTTTTGGATCTTCATGACTAAATAGACCTAATCTGTTTGTTTAAACAAAATTTATTTGATTAAACTTTCAGTAAACTCTACCTCACCCCATCACCTCCCAATACCCCCAAAAAAAAAAAAAAAAAAAAAAAAGAGAAAGATGTGATTCTATTTTACTTAGGAGGTGCAAGTATGTTGTTAACTTCAACAATGCAGAAAGTGTAAAGAACTCTTTTCAATTTTCTGTAGCCTTCACGATTAATTTTGCAGCAGCAGGCCCGACACTAAATTTTTGGAAAATTGTGTATGGATTCTATTGGCCAGTAGTAGTAATTCTTACAGATTCTGTAAAAATTTTACAAGCCTGTGCTGGTGGGCCTGTGGCCAAGTTGGAAGACTGTTTCTGACAGGTACCCAGTAACAAAATAAGATTTGCTCTGCTTTATAAACCAATTCTTAAATCTCAAATGTTGGATCATGATCTAGATAACAGCTCAAGTGGGGTTTATTTCCACCTTCCCATCTTGGGCAATCCACATTTGCCTACTCAATCTCACCATATATTTCAAAAGCTTGAATAATTTTTTACCATGTATATCAGGTACAATTCTTATGATGAAAGGTTAGAAATGTCATGTCCAGTCTAAATGACAAGCACAGGGGACTTTCTAGAATTTTTGCCCTCTCTGTGGCGACTCCGCTTTGGGCAAGTGGAAATGGCAAAATCCATCTGGGCTGTAGTGTACTGAAGTATTTCTACAGTTTGGAAGCCATACCTTTATCATAGAACAGTGAAAGCATGTAAACAATAGAAGCCTTGTGCCTTGTAGGTGGAGCAGTATGGATATGACCAGCACAAAGTTTGAAGAGATCATGTCAAAACACAACATGCATGAAAAGGATGAATTCAAATCACTGAAAAATCTCCATATATTCTACCAAGCTGGGACCAGTAAACAGGGACACCCTGTCTTCTACTATATTGCTAGGAGATACAAGTAAGTAAGACTAGTAGACATATTGAAAAGAGGCTAATTTTAGCAGAGTTTTAATTTTTTTTGATTTCTAGTGCCAAACCTATTCATCAAGTTTTTCGTTTCGTCTTTTTCTTTTCTTTATATTATAATCTTCTTCAAAGATGAAATATGCGCTAATGGATATTTTCACAATTTTATCTCTTTTGTGAAATTTCCCACAAATTTCCCACTTTACAGTATACATATACTCTGGGATAAGCACTATGGAGAAGAAGGTTGTTGTATGTTGTATGGTCAGTTGTTCTATTCAAATTTGTGGTAACTCTTATACTTTTTCTGTGATATATATAATAAAAATCCAGACATTTTTATATATGCAATTTTTTTATTTTCAGAGTTGGAGAAATAAACGGTGATTTGTTGATCTACCATGTATTATTGACACTGAAGCCATTTTACAATAAACCATTTGAGCTAGTTATTGACTTTACACATACATGTGCTGAAAACAGATTCAGAGTAAGTCTTCTAGTGTACAAAGCTAAAACTAAATAAACATTTTTTTTTATGCCCCATTTATGGGCATTATGTTTTTCGGTCTGTGCTTCCGTTCGTTGGTTCGTTCGTCCATCTGTCCGTCTTCAGGTTAAAGTTTTTGGTCAAGGTAGTTTTAATGAAGTTGAAGTCCAATCAACTTGAAACTTAGTACACATGTTCCCTATGATATATTCTTTCTAATTTTAATGCCAAATTGAGTTTTGACCCCAATTCACGGTCCACTGAACATAGAAATTGATAGTGCAAGTGGGGCATCCATGTACTTTGGACACATTCTTGTTAAAAAGAGGCGGAAAATACTAAAGGGACAATCAAAACTCATATGTCAAAGAGACCGCAAAACCATAGCAACCCCCCTACCCCATAAAAAAAATTAAGAAAGGATAAACAAAAATCTACAAAACACCACATAGAAAACTTTAAGACTGAGCCACACAAACCCACCAAAAACTGGGGTGATCTCAGGTGTACAGGAAGGGTTCACAGATTCTGCTCCATATGTGGCCCCCATCGTGTTGCTCATGTATGTTCATCTTTTATTTATGATTTTAAGTACATTATGAAAAAAAGAAGATGCAAATAGATTTTGTATTTATTCAAAATTGAAAATATTATGATTTGAAAGAAGTAATAGTGCACTCTGTAGAGGTTTTGTTGTAACCAGGACAGTTATTTCACATTTGTTTGACATGGCATTTTACTATCCCTTGTGGAGTTTATTTTGTGTAATTAAGCAAAGTATCCGTAGGACAATCTTCTTCTGAAGTATATTTAAAAACCAATTTTGCAGTATATCAAAAAGAAGTTGACAAAAACAGTAAATGTTATTTCTATTTAACTGATAAAATTTGTTTACACAATTAGAATTAGTTATTTGGTATAATGTCAATTTTTATATAACTGATAGAATGACTTTACACCGTTGAAATGAATTATTTGATATGATATCAATTTTAGAAAACCAAACATGTCTTTACACAATTTGAAATGAATTACTGTTAATTCAAAAATGTTTTGCAATGTTTTTATTATTGCGAAAATTGCAATGAGATAGATAGGTTACACAAAAATAAAAACTTGATTTTAAATTTTGATGCCATTATTTTTATGCAGCGTTTCCTGAAATCATTCTAATTAATCTCACATTTTTGTTCAAATGCACACAGACATTTCTGACTTCACAGTATTTGATATAATGTCAACTTAGTGAATTTATTTATTAGCTTTTTCGTATATCACAGACTGATTTCCTGTCAAAATGGTTTGTGGTAATGCCAGAAGCTGTGTATCAAAACATTGTGCAGGCCTACATCTACAACTGTAATTCTTGGGTTAGAGAGTATACCAAATATCATGACAGGATACTGACTCCACTCAGGGTAGGTACAACATTGATCAAGAATGTCTCTAAATGAAGTTTTTTGGTTAGAGACTATACCAAATGATATGATAGGATTTTCACCCCTCTTCGTAAAGGTAAAAAAATGTAGAGGTCTACATAATGTATCTATTTTTTTTTTGGTTAGAGATTATTTTATGTCATAACTTTATTTTCAAAATTTAGTTCTTTGTCACATTAATTATAATGAGAATGCATATAATATTTTGATAAAAAAAATCTTTTTTTTTTATGCTGAAAAGTAATGGATATGAGACAACACAAATAATCATGAACAGCCTTGTTAAATATAATCAAACAAGTCGCATTTGAGCTAGTCATAATTAATAAAAAATAAATTAGCATTTTCTTCTTGCAATATTTACATATTTGTATGTTTTATTGTAGGGAAACAGAAAGTTGGTGTTTATTGACCACCCTGCAAAGCTACATGAGTTTATAGAACCAGATCAGATAAAGTTACCAGGATCAACATTGTCTCTGGAAGAAGATCTCAAAATATCTAACAATGCACTCAAACTGTCTCATAAAGATACCAAAGTTACAATAAAGGTAAAATATGAATTGTCTCACAAAGATACTGAAGTCACAATTCAGGTGAAATATCAAACAATACCCTCAAACTGTGTAGGAAAGATACCAAAGTTAATATAAAAGTAAAATATGAAATGTTTCATAAAGATACCAAAGTCACAATTCAGGTAAAATATCAAACAATACACTCAAATACCAAAGTTATTATAAATGTAAAATATCTTAACATTGCACTCAAACTGTCTAATAAAGATACCAAAGTTACTATCAAGGTAAAATATCAAACAATGCACTGAAATTGTTTCATAAAGATACCAAAGTTACTATAATGGTAAAATATCAATTGTCTAGCAAAGATACTAAAGCCGCAATACAGGTTAAAATTCAAATAGTGCATTCAAACTGTCTTATAATGGTACCAAAGTTATTATAAAGATAAAAGACCTCTGGGATGTAGAAAAAGAGGCAGAAGATACCATAGAGACAAACAAACATAAAAACACAGACAATATCATGGCCAAAAGGAAAGATGATGAAAAGACAAGAAATATAAAAATAAGAAGATGTGGTATAACTGCAAATGAGACAACTCTCCACAAGAGACCAAATGACACAGAAATTAACAACTATAGGTCACCGTACGGCCTTCGACAATTAGCAAAGCCCATATCGCATAGTCAGCTATAAAAGGCCCCTAAATGACAAATGTAAAACAATTCAAATGAGAAAACTAATGGCCTGATTTATGTACAAAATAATGAACGACAAACAAATATGTTACACAGCAACAAACGACAACCACTGAATTACAGGCTCCTGACTTGGGACAGGCACATACAAAATGTGGCGGGGTTAAATTCGTTTGAAGGCGCCAACCCTCCCTCTAACCTGGGACAGTGATGTACCAAAATCAGTTGAAAAATAATAAAAGAAATAGTCTATTAAACACTCCACAGAAATCTGAAGACTGAGCAAGACAAACCCCAGCAAAAATTAGTTGTGATCTCAGGTTCTTCGAAAGGGTAACCAAAATACAATATGATTTGATTTTGATGGTAGGAACATCTGTAAGAATATTTGTATTTTCAGGTTGGTCCTAATGCCATACAGATAACATCAGCAGAGAAGTTGAGAGTTCTGGGACACCAGGTTTTGTTAAATGATGTCTACTATGCTTCAGAAATCGAGGAGGTCAGTGATTTTACGACATATTACCATGTATACGGTCACTAAATTGTTAGAAAAATGTTAAAAGTTTGCATTAACAAACAAAAAAAGAAGAATGGCAAATGTTAAAGAACCAGCAACAGCCTTATTACATTAATTGTAAATGTTTTATCAACTGGTCTGCATAAGGAAATCTGCCACTTCATAAGTCAACAGCCTCATTACATTAGTTGTGAATGTTTTATCAACTGGTCTGCATAAGGAAATCTGCCACTTCATAAGTCAACAGCCTTATTACATTAGTTGTTCATGTTTTTATCAACTGGTCTGCATAAGGAAATCTGCCATTTCATAAGTCAACAGCCTTATTACATTAGCTGTGAATGTTTTTATCAACTGGTCTGCATAAGGAAATCTGCCACTTCATAAGTCAACAGCCTTATTACATTAGTTGTAAATGTTTTTATCAACTGGTCTGCATAAGGAAATCTGCCACTTCATAAGTCAACAGCCTTATTACATTAGTTGTTAATGTTTTATCAACTGGTCTGCATAAGGAAATCTGCCACTTTATAAGTCAACAGCCTTATTACATTAGTTGTGAATGTTTTTATCAACTGGTCTGCATAAGGAAATCTGCCACTTCATAAGTAGGGGGTTCAAATTACTTTATATTAAATACATAGGGTATGGGGTTCATAACAATTTCCATAGTAAACATGTAAATTCGAAGGCGGCATTAAGGTTTACCCTTGTCTGTACATACCTCCTTCCATACGTACTTGCGTCCCAAAATTGGTTTCCATTTTCTAACTTTTAGTTTGCCTTAAACAAATGTTATGAAACTTATACACTATGCTTTTTACCACCAAACACAAATATAGTTTGAATTTCGGTGGTGTCACTTTCACTGTTCTCGAGTTATGTCCCTTTATAAATAGAAAAATTGCTAGTTTGCCTTTACCACACTATATCTTTTCTTTGCCACAACCAAACGTTATACACAGTGCTTATTACAACCAAATACAGATCAAGTTCGAATATGGGAGGCATCACATTTACTGTTCTAGGTGGCAGCCTGATTTACTGTTGATACTCGTGTACATGTCAGAAATTTGGGAGTAAAACTAATGAGAAAGGGTAACCAACTTATAAGCAAGATCTAGCAGCTGGAGGAAAAATCCAAGCTATAAAAAGGTGGGAGGAAAGTCAATTTCCAGCTGGAAATTACAGTGGTAGATGCACCACCTATCTAAATATCTGAATAAATAGTCCTTATTAAAAAAAAAAAAAAAAAAATGTATACTGACTGTACTGTTTTATTTGTTCTCCATTAGCCAGTTTCTGTCATTTTGTATTAAATCTCCCATTGTTAACATTTTGTGTAATAATTTTCAACCAGGTTTTATAGACGGAAATCTTGTTATTGATTTGGGGTTTATGGAAGTCGTGTGGGTGGATGGCTCTAGTTATTTCAGTACAATAACTCGATCATCTTCAACCAATCCTTTTCAAACTTTAATATGTTGTTATTGATGACAAAATGTAGGTCAAGATTGATATTGAAGATTTTCACATTTGCCCTCCAAGAGTCGTGGTCCTTGACTGAATGAAAGTTTGCAATTTTAGATGTTTCAACTCAATAAGTTGAGAATTGTGCGATCAATGCTTTTCAAACTTTATTATGTTGTTACTGATGACAAAATTGCGGTCAAGTTCTAGATTGACAAGTTTGACTTTTGCAGTTCAGGAGTTATGGCTCATCATTGCTTTAAAAATGACACTAATAAAATAACAAAGACTGGTTTGCCATTGTTTTGACAGTTTTTGTTCCATGCTCACATGGTTTGTGTTTAAATCCATAAAAGAGCTAAATATGACAACATACCAAATATAATGAAGTATGTGTAGCGGAATGAATCTGTATAATTAATGATTTTCACAGTTTAAATGGCATACTATATAAATTACATAATAGAATAAACTATTTGAAAAATGCCTTCCGCTTGAACAAAATAATCAATACAAGGGTGGTTAAAAGATCTCAGGTAGAAAATGTAATGTATTGATTGACAAGCCGTAATAATTCATTGAATACTCGAAATTAAGTAACAAAGAGTTGATTTCACTGTGGGTTGAAACACATTAGCGACAGGTGCATAGTAGAGTGTTTAGAGATCTGATCATGATTATGAATTAATAGTAGTTAATTAGCGTCCCTTGATTTCTTTGATTATTTTCGTCATTACAATAAGAAAATAAAGTGTGCTCATAACTGAACTGATTAAATTTTTAATTCTATGTTTTTATGCACTGCTTATGATAGAACAAGGGCATTATGTTTTCTTGCCTGTGCATGCATCTCTCCATCCCTTCTCGAATTTGTTCATCAGCCTCCTATAAAGTTAAAGTTTTAATTCAGGTTACTGTTAGTTTGTGACCATATCAACATTAAACTTAATACACATGTTCATTATGGACAGAACTATTTAATATATATGCCAACTTTAAGAGTTTTGACCCCGATTTCACTGTTCATTGAACATTGAAATGTTATAGTTTGAGCAAGGCATGGTTACCTAAAGACACATATTCTTGTTTACTTATGACTTCTAAAATGTTCATGTTAATTACGATTTATATTATGTTTTTTTTTTATCATAACTGGGTTTTAGTCATACTCTACAAAATCACTAATGAATTATGTAAACAACACTAGAAGGAAAATGACAATTTTTAAGACATCTCTTTGTAAACTTGAAATAGAATTCCTCACTTGCAAGACATTTGGTGAAGACATTCAATGTCTGAGATGTAAAAACGAATGATCAGGATAATTTGATCTACAAAAATTATTTTTATACTAAAATACAGAAAACTACATTAAATTATTTCATTTTTTTTTGTTAATTGTTTTGTTCAGGTGTGTTTAGTAGATGATAACCAGTTTACCCTGACAATATCCAATGAGAGTGGACCATTATCCTTCATTCACAATGACTGTGACAACATTGTACACGATATCATACATATCAGAACACGATGGGAACTCTCACAGCCTGTAAGTATAGAGTGACCGTGACAACATTGTACACGATATCATACATATCAGAACAAGATGGGAACTCTCATAGCCTGTAAGTATATAGTGACCGTGACAACATTGTACACGATATCATACATATCAGAACATGATGGGAACTCTCACAGCCTGTAAGTAAAGAGTGACCGTGCAACATTTCATACACAATATAATGCATAATAGAATAAGTTGGAAGTTTTATAAGAGCTCACACTAAAATATCTCAAATTTAAGACGAAGGAGAAAGTGTAGAAAAAGTGGTATGTGTGCAAGAAACGGTAATTTATAATGTTATTTCTCTAAGGATAAAAAAAAGAAATTAATGTTTTATAAATTTGGTGTGTTCAAATGCTATTCAGTAAAATTGAGAATAGAAATGGGGAATGTGTCAAAGAGACAACAATGCGACCATAGAGCAGAAAACAGCTGAAGGCCACCAATGGGTCTTCAACACAGCGAGAAAATCCTGCACCCGTGGGCGGGCTTCAGGTGGCCCCTTAACAAAAAAGTGTACTAGTTCAATGAAAATGGACGTCACACTAAACTCCAAAACATATAAATGAACTAAAATTAAAAAACATACAAGACTAACAAAGGCCAAAGCTCCTGACTTAGGACAGGCGCAAAAATGCGGGATTTACCTTCTTCAAGAATGATCAAACTTAAACATTTGAAATTCAGGAATGTTTAAAAAATGTAGCAACATTAGGAGCTATATATACGACAAGAGGGTCCTAAAAAGAATAGGCAAGTTCAGATAAGGTCAACTCTGCTGGAACTAAAGTTTCTTAATAAGTTCTTAATTTATCACATGGGAATTTTTTTTAAAGTATGTTATAATTCATGACAGTACCAAGCACTGACTACTGAGTTGATGATCAATGATTAAGTACAAAAAAGTCATAATAAATATTAACTTAAACTTTTAGAAATTATAAATGGTAACATGTTGCATAACTATTTCAAAGTTAGTTTGATAGAAAATTTGACAAAAAAGTATGTGGGAAATTTTATTTGGTTCATTAGGTTTTATATATAATAGAAAATAAAACATGTAAGTTAAAGGTTTTACTGTCCTAATAGAAATGTTTTATGACTAATTGTTTAAATATAAATCTAGTTAAAATGTACAATGATTATAAATTGACTTTTGGTTTTTATTTGTCATCAGCTTATGAGATATATCATGTTTCAGGACACTGTAACAGTCCATACAAAGATCAGACCTAAGGATGTGCCAGGAACGTTATTGAATGTAGCTTTGTTAAACTTAGGCAGCTCTGATCCAAGTCTTAGATCTGCTGCATACAATTTATTGTGTGCTCTTACTCAGACATTTGATCTCAAAATAGAGGGACAGCTGTTAGAAACAACAGGTCAGTAGTATTAATGATAATTGTTTCTTCCAGCTATGTTAAAACTAGGTAATTATTTCCACTATCAAAGTTTGCCATAGAACTGTAAATTTAGAAATTTTTGCATGCGTTTATTATTGGGATTGTTGAGGAATGCACGAAAATGTGAGATAAATTTTTGCAATTTGAAATCAAATCAAATCGGACAAATTGTTTAGGGATTAAATGTCTCTTTAAATGGACATTTGAATAATCCAGCCAAAATTTAAAAAGTCAATCAGAAGGGGACCAAAAAAGGTCATGTCTTTGACAAAATAAAACAATTAAAAATCTATAAAAAAACCCAAAATGTAATAAAGATTGATTGATTGATTGGTAATTGCTGAACATCCAGTGTCAGATATCTCATGCATATCCATATATAAAATTTGTAACTAAATAACATGGATCTTTTCAAATTATTTGTAATTGTAATCTTCTGGTTTACATGGAGAAATATTGCCATGATTTTAGTATTTGTGATTCCATAGATACAGAAAAAAATAATTTTTAATTGAACTATTATCATTTACAAAATGTTTTTATTGTTCATCTAGGTTTATGTATACCTGCCAACAACACCATCTTTATCAAGACAATCAGTGAGACTTTGGCAGCCAATGAGCCACATCTGACGTTGGAGTTTCTGGAGGAATGTATTCAGGGATTTGGCAACTCCAACATAGAACTGAAGCATTTGTGTTTAGAGTACATCACACCATGGTTACCAAATCTTACCAGGTAATGTGAGCTAAAATAAGGTTTATGTATGTCAGGAAAAAATGCAATGCATGCAGTTATCTTGATGATTGGTCAAATTTTTAGCCATTGGTCAAGTTATGTATTAATCTTTAAAAAAAACTTATTTGTTCTTGACGCGTAGACTTCTTAATTTGGCGGTATTTCACATTTTATTATAGGATTTAACACATTTCAACGTAGTATTTACAAAGGCTACAATTATAGTTCTGGCAACATGGTCTATCAATGTGTAAACCAAGGAAAAAAATTCCAATAGACCAATCACATTCAAGTATTTGTAGATATGCAAATCATAAAAAATATGAAATTTTGTATGCATTTAAACTGAACTAAATGAACTGCATCTGAAAATTAATAAAAAACTTAACATATAGCATTGACACTTCCTGAGATACAATCAGTTAAAAGTTTGTGAAAAAGGTCTATTTTTCACATAAAATTGGGATTTCTGAAAAAACCTGTCCTTAAATATTTTTTTCAAAAACTGCATGTGATTTTTATATAGTTTTAAAGACAATCTGGGATTCAGACATTATATTTGCAGCAGTGCAATTTTGGAAAATGCATTTCTCCTTTATACTGAAGAGCAAAAAACTTTTCCCTTGACTTTAATGGAATTTGATGTACTCTTCCTGCATTTGAATATAAAAAAAAATAAGATATATAGCATTTATACCTCCAGAGATACAATCAATTAAAAATAGGTAAAATACATCTATATGGATTCTTGCATTGGTACCAGTGGATTATCGGATTTATCCAATCGAGATAGTTAAATTATTGAATTTGAAAGTCTGATCCTTGCCGATGATCCAATCATCTTCTGAGATCATTGGCAACCACACGTTGATTAAATTTTTTTATACTATGGGGCGGAAAAAGTTAAATTGCCAAAGAATTAGAGAAATAGATAATATAGAATGCATTTATAAAGCGCTGTAAATATGCATTTTTTCCATTTTAAATAGGAGTCCTAAAAACCTATATCTATCCAAAGAAATTTCTTCATAAATGACACAAATTTCGCTCATGAAATAAAGTTTATCAAATATTATTATGATGGCTTATTTTATATTTAATTTTCATTTGTCAATTATTCCTAGTGAATTAATAAAAATTTCATTGGTAAAAAATACTCAGATATCTATTTTTTTGATAGGCGGATATTTTTAGACTGCACTCTACATCTTAATCTAACACATTCTATATGATAGGATTTTTTGTTATGCCTCCGCCATAGCGGCATTAAGTGTTACGGTTGTCTGTCCCGTCCCCACGTCCCCAAAATTGGTTTCCATTCTCTTAACTTTAGTTTGCCTCAACCAAATGTTATAAAACTTATACACAATGCTTATTACCACAAAACACAGATCAATTTCGAAATTGGATGGCGTCACTTTTACCGTTCATGAGTTATGCCCCCCTTATAAACAGAAAATTTGCTGAATTTTTGGTTTGCGTTCTCTGACTTTAGTTTGCCTCAACCAAATGTTCACAATGATTATAATCACAAAACGGTTTTCAGTATGTGAATCCTGCATCTGTATGTGGAAGTTGACTCATGCATATTTACAAGGGGGGCATCTGTGGCCCATAGACACATTCTCCATTTATTGAAATTAAAGCATGATATTATTGTTTTCCTTACAAAGCACATCCAAAACAAGTATGCAGAAAACAATCTTGATTCCAGTTTTATCATTTATCTTTACAATCAAAAATTTACTGTGTATACTACAAGATTGTGTTTCAGAATGGGCATGTTGAAGATTCCAGTAGTTTCAGATTGCCTCTATACATGTTGTAGGTGTCCTGTTGTAAGGCTGAATTTCTTACCCTACCTAATATGGCTGCTATAACATGCATATTGAAAGCGGGAATTGTCAATGTTGTATGAAATTACGTGGCTTTATATTAGCCCGACACTTTAAACATGCTAGCTCACAAGGTAGCAACAGTCCGCCATAACACCGGTCCCCATCAGGACACTTTATGATGACTCTGAGATGACCAAACTCTGCTCTAGGTCCTCAATTTCACGTGGATCACATATTTGTAGCAAATTTCAATTTTAAAGTCTTTGATTTCATTCAGTTGAACTTGTGACCTCCAATCATCTAGGCAAATACCCATCATTTATCCCACATTAGCTGTAGGCCAATGAAATCCATAAATGTTATCTTTGTTTTTATTCATATATATGAATGTGTATAAATAAAAATCCATTTGATATTGACAATCGTGTTTTTGTTATCATTTCCTTTAGGTACATAAGTCAACATTTAGATGACGATTATAAACAGCAAAGGTAAATTGTTTTTTTAGAAAACGTTTCCCCTGAATTTATTTCGCATCATGGCTGTTTTTGTAGTCTACCAATCTTTACTAAAATACACAGTATCAGAAAATGCAGCTTCATGTGTGTACATTTAGGGTTTTAACAACATTATGGTGTATTTCTGACCATGTGACCCAAATTTAATGTCTAAAGACAAAACTGCAATTTAATGGAAAAAAATATTAGATGTTATTTTTGTTAATCACAGTAATAGCATCTCATTTTTAAACAAATTTTCTTATGGTTTAAATTTGAGAAATTGAAGTATAATGTGAAAAAATCTTTTTAATGGCTTTTTTTTAAATGTGCATAATGCATTTACCCCTTTATTTTACTTATATCTTTAGTTGATTGTATCTCTGACAGTATACATATATACTGTTTTCAAGACTTCGATGCAGCATGCATACAAAATTTCATAAAAATCCGCAATACTTCCTATAAATTTACATATAATTTGCCCATAATTAGCAAACTTTAATTTGAACTTTTATGCCCCCGCCGTAGCAGAGGGGGCATTAAGTTTTACCCTTGTCCGTCTGTACGTCTGTCGGTACATCCCAAAATTGGTTTCTGTTCTCTAACTTTAGTTTGCCTCAACCAAATGTAAGGAAACTTATATACAATGCTTATTACCACAAAACACAGATCAAGTTTGAATTTGGGTGGCGTCACTGTGACCTTTGTAGAGTTATGCCCCTTTACAAATGGAAAAATTGCTGAATTTTTCGTTTCTGTTCTCTAACTTAAGTTTGCCTCAACCAAATGTTATGGATCTTATACACAATGCTTATTACCACAAAACACAGATCAAGTTTGAATTTTGGTGGTGTCTCTTTTACCGTTCTAGAGTTATGCCCCTTTAGTCAAAAGGAAAATTGCTGAATTTTTCGTTTCCCTTCTCTTACCTAAGTTTGCCTCAACCAAATGTTATGAAACTTATACGCAATGCTTATTACCACAAAACTCAGATCAAGTATGAATTTGGGTAGCGTCACTTTTACCGTTCTTGAGTTATGTCCCTTTATAATGTTATATGCAAGTGGGGGCATCATCTGTGTCCCATGGACACTTTCCCCATTTATTTGCTTATATGTCAATACATGGATCTTAATTTCAGTTTTCCTCATATTCTTTTCATAATACAACGATATTCATTATGTAAAGAAACTTTACAAATTTGGCATTTCTTGTTGACAGTTATTATTTAATATGGAAAAAAAATATATATTAAGAATTTTAATTATTGAACATAATTTGGAAAACAATGTATTTAATTGCTATGTTTGGTTCTTCAGTGTGTAAACATGAAATCTTTTTTTGCAGGTTTTGTCGTCATACAGATGAAAACAAGCGACAGAAAGTGGCGTTGATTCTTGACAAACTTATTACAATGACTATAGAGGAAGTTGAGGTATGAAAATATTTTTAAATGCTTCGGATTAGAATAAGGTTTTTTTCTCATTTATTATAGGTCGGTGGTATTCTTTCTATTAGACATGTGCCGTCATTGTTACAAGACAGATTTATACACAATTTGTGGACTGAGAAATGTGTATGTGGGTAGTAGATTGAAATACACCAATTTCAAGTCCTGGGACTTTACTTCAACTGACCTCAATTTTCTGTGGGTTAACATAATGACATTGCAAAAGGATCACTTTTGGTCGATGATATCGAGTCTCTTCTGTTGTTACACTAAAACAAAAATCAACAGATAGTATTTGATTTCCTTCAATGATGAATAAAATCTGAAATTTGCATATTGTGTCTGTATAGGTGAATTTAGCCTTTTTGATCTACTCTAGGCATTTGTAACTCACTGTGATCATTTGATAACTGACATGAGGCTCTTTATCTACTGTAAATATAGTGAGTTTGTCAGTTTTCTATGAAGGTTTATCCCAAGCTATCAAGTTTTCTCCACTAACAACGCTAATTGCTTTGAAATTTTAAAAATGTGTAGAAAATAATATTAAAACAAATTAAACATAAAAAACAAACACATTTATTTTCTCATAAATATGAATAGTTGTTATTCTATTGCTCTCTGTTTTTAAAGATTTTTATGCCCCTGCCGTAGCGTCCGTACGTCCCAAAGTTGGTTTCCGTTCTCTAACTTTAGTTTGCCTCAACCAAATGTTATGAAACTTATACACAATGCTAATTACCACGAAACACAGATCAAGTTTGAATTTTGGTGGCGTCACTATAACCGTTCTAGAGTTATGCCACTTTATTTTATAAAGAAAAGTGGGTCACTTTTTTTTATGCTGCTATCTATAACGATCTATACATGAAAATGAAAAGAGAATATCTTATAAAATTTTATCATAAGCACCAGAGAAATTTTAGAATACATTTATTATATTACATCAGTTGTTGATTAATTAGAAAGAAAACATATATTATTTGCGGATGTATGTTGTAGATGTACCCCTCAATACAAGCCAAGATTTGGGGAAACATTGGCCAGGTCGCTGATCTTTTAGACATGGTACTGGATAGCTTTATCAAGGTAAAGTAAACCTATAGAGAAAAGTTTTATTATTTTAAACTATTAAGCCTGGAAATTTACCTGGGGGCTGTTCCAAAATTAAATACATGGGGGCATGGCAGGCACTATTTTTAGACCCCAATCACCCATTAAAAAAAATCATTTTGCTAATAATATTTACAAGATTCTAAGAAAAATGCAATAACCTACATTTAATTATTTCGAGTGCCTTCCATTCCTCTTTGATTTGCTTTGAACTTGGCCTCATTGCAGGGCAATTGTAAACAAAATGGTCATCATCTTTTGGGTTTTTTTTTGTCATCGGTATATCAAAAGAAAAATGGTCAGGTTAACTTGAAATAATATCATAAAATAAACTGATCACTGGATAGGCGAGTTTCTTATTGATAATTCTAACTATTGACTTGGATCTTGGATTATTTCCTTTAAACTTTTTCTTGCTTGCATCATAATAAAACGTTACTATTGTATATATACTGTGGATTCATTATTATTCGTTGGATACCAATTTTGTTGATTTCGTGGGAACATGGAAACCACGAATTTAAATGTTCAACGAATTGCAAATTTGCTGTATGATTAAATGGAAACTTTTGAAAAACCACGAAATCAAATATCCATGAAAATGCAAGTTTTCCTCAATCCACGAAAATTGGTACCCACGAAAATAAATGAATCCACAGTATTGCATTATGAATAAATCTATGCTGAAATTTGACAGAGGAGTGTAACAGGAGGATTAGGATCCATACAGGCAGAAATAATGGCAGACACCGCTGTGGCATTGACGTCTGCTAATGTTCAACTTGTGTCAAGAAAAGTCATTGGACGATTATGCAGGGTAAGTGTCTAATGAACAATGCACATGTCTGGCAGCAAATACTTCAAGGTACTGTAAATTCAGAATTTTTTGCAATGTTTTTATTATTGTGAAAATTGCAGTCTCACTTATTAGCAACAAGAAGAGTTTAAGCGTCAGGAAGCGACAAGAAGAAAAAATATTGACAAGAAGAAAAAATTAGCGATAAGAAATTTTTTATACAATCAAAACAATAAATCTATAAAAAAAAAAGTCACTTAATTAGAGGTTATTATAATTGATTTATAAACTTTCAAATTTTGTTGCATTTAGTAGCTATGCCTTCTTGTTGTGAATTTTTCAGTAAACAAATTTTTTTTTCAAGTATTTATGAAAAATAAAAACTTGCTTTTTTAATAATCATAGCATTATTTATGCAGCATTTCCTGTTATTGCAATAACAAATTTTACATTTTTGTCCATTGTTCAATATTTACAAAAGAATAATGCATTCAAAATTTACAGAAGTTCAAAGTATATGCTTCTTGGACTATTTAATCAGGAGAGAACATACATATTACAAACATAGTCATCACTTTATCTTTTGTCCTCATAAAGGGAGATAAGTCTTGAAATTAGTAATGGGTTTTATAATACTCAGTTTCACCAGTGCTTTTTAATCATTCATGTGAAACAGAATAAAACTAATCTGTATTACTTAAAAGCATAGAGTTTTTTCATTGAAAATGGATAACTCAAACGTTACTGTGATTTTCAAGATTTATTTCCCATAATATCGATCTACCTCCTTAAAAGGACAGGATTATTTTACTCAGTAGGCTGATGTGTATACTCATTACTCAATGTTTTATTTGACAGTTGATAGACAAGACATGTACCTCACCAACGCCCACTCTAGAACAACATCTGATGTGGGACGACATAGCCATCTTAGCCAGATATCTACTCATGTTGTCATTCAATAACTCATTAGATGGTAAGTTACCAGATATCTACTCATGTTGTCATTCAATAACTCATTAGATGGTAAGTTACCAGATATCTACTCATGTTGTCATTCAATAACTCATTAGATGGTAAGTTACCGTAAATCTACTCATGTTGTCATTCAATAACTCATTAGATGATAAGTTACCAGAAATCCACTCTTGTTGTCATTCAATAACTCATTAGATGTTAAGACCGACCGTGCGAGGGCTTAATAGCCAGTCAAGGTCGTTAAACACCCCCAGTAGTAGTAGATGGTAAGTTACCAGAAATCTTCCTATTTTGTGAGTTAATTACTCATTAGATGGTAAGTTACCAGATATCTTCCTATTTGTGAGTTAATTACTCATTAGATGGTAAGTTACCAGAAATCTTCCTATGTTGTGAGTTAATTACTAATTCATTAGATGGTAAGTTACCAGATATCTACATATGACATTCAATACGTCATTAGATGCTGAGATTACTGTAACACAGAGATTGGTCACTTCCGATATCGTATAGGAATCTCAGTTAGATGGCAAGTTACCAGATATCTTATGTATGTTATCAATCTTGACATTATCAGATGGAAGGTTACCTGATTTCTGAGATATCCTCTTTGTTGTCATTCAGAAACTTATTAGATGGTAAATGACCAGATATCTTATTAAAAAAAAAATGTAGTCATGTAATTAGTGACAGTAGTGTATGTTACCAGGTATGAAAACAAAGTAGATTTCCAAGAGAAAAAGGTGGGGGGCATGGGGCCTGACCCACCTTATAGAGCTTAATATTTCATAAATGATTTATAAATGCATAGACTTTTTACAAGTATCACTCCAAACGTTGCCTTGCCAGGTTCTCCCCCCCTCCTTTTTTTTCTCTTGGAAATCTACTTTGTTTTCATTTAATAACTCATTAGATAGAATTTACCTGATATCTGCTCATGTTATTATAAAAAAATTAGATAGTGATTCACCAGATACCTTAGTCATGACATTCAATAAGTAATTTGATCAGGTAAGTTACAGGGTGTATTAGTCTTTTAATAACTGAATAGGCTTCTGGTGTGACTATTTTACATTAGACTTTTATGTGCATCGTGATAAATTAAATTTAAATTGTGCCTAGTAAAGAAGTATTCTATTTATGAACTAGAACAGGACAAGTTTCTCTTTGTTGGAATTAAGATAAAAAATTAGATGTAAATTTACCCTTCATCAAAATTTAAAAAAGAAAGTGTTTTAAGATTGGAACAAAGTAATGGGAAAAAAAATGTGTTTGTACCAGAATGCTAATTGAACAGAAATAACTGATATTTAATCCATCTTTCTGTTTACAGTTGCCAGTCATTTGCCATTTTTATTCCACATTGTGACATTACTTGTATGTACAGGACCATTGTCTCTGAGAGCCTCCACACATGGACTTGTTATCAACATAATCCATTCTCTATGTACATGTTCACAGCTTAATTTCAAAGGTATGATTGTAAAACTGTATTGGTTAATTTAGAATTTGTAAATAAGTCTATTTGATGAGGAAATAAACTCATCATAGATACCAGGATTAAAATTTTGACATGTGTTTCATTTAAAAAGACTCATCATTGAGTTTTGAATCATAAAAGTTAAAAAGGCCAAATTAAGTATGAAGTTAATGAGTATTGAGGACCCAAAATTTTGAAAGGTTTTGCCAAATACAGCTAAGGTTATCTATTCCTGGGGGTAGAAAATCATTAGTATTTCAAAAAATTCAAAGTTTTGTAAAAACAGGAATGTATTTTAATACCATCATACATATGAAAGCAGGAAATCAAAACAATCTTATGTGCAGAATTTAAAATGAAAATAAGAAGAATGTGAACTTACCAAATCTATGTTTGCACGCTTGGATTGATGTTGAAACTTCAGCAATATTTACTTTCTAATTTAATCAAGAATTTAATGGAAAAAAAAACAACTAACAAAAAGACGATTGACACAAAGTACAGATCTGAGAGTACTCACAGTTTCTGAAAGCTAGTTTAAAGCCAATTACAACTAAGGGCTATTCCATTAAAATGTATGTGGGAGGGTAGGAAGGGAAGTTTAATAATGGAATGTGGGTCATGGGTCTTTTTTCAGTATGCGTCTATTACCATTATGCAAAATTTTCTAAAAAAATGTTTCTTGGTTGTAGAGATATTTTGAAAGTCCCTTCCTACCCTCCCACATACATTTTAATGGAATAGCCCTAATTGATATGATCACATGAACATACAGCACTCAATGTCAAATCAGTATGAAAAAGTAAATAATTTAGGGTTTAAAATGTGAAACCGACATTACACAAAGAAAAATTATGAAAAAGTAAATCTGTTTTAAGTAATGATAGCCTGTTACACAGTAGAAAATGGCTTACTAGACTCCTATGTTATAAAACTGAGCAAAAATAAATGGCAACATGCATAACAAATTGGTAAGAACAAGTTACAAAATTCATGTTTGCATGCTTGGACTGATGTTGAAACTTTAGCATATTTACACAAAATGAAAAAAGAATCTTTTTAATTTTTCTAGTGTAATCAAAAATTCTAAATATAGATTTTATTGGTGATGAACAGTTAATCAAAAATGTTTTTTTTTCAATTTTCTTGAAAACAGAAGCTACATTGAAGGTATTGAAGATGAGCCTTGCAGAGTTTTCCTTGCCAAAATTTTACCAGTTGTTTGGTATCAGTAAAGTAAAATCTGCTGCAGTTAGTGCATTCCGGACAAGTTTCCGACCAGGAGATCGGTCCTTCACCATGTCCGCACCAGAACATGAGAAATTGTCACTTAGTTCATTAGAAACAATTGTTGATGCTCTGTTAGAAATTATGGAGGTGAGTTTAAAAAAAAAGTAAAAATATGATTTTAAAAAATGCTGAACGTAAAAAAAAAAAATTGAAAAAATCAAAAATTGAAAAAAATGTTATCACTAATACAATGGGGGTTGTAGGATCATTTCAACAAATGTATCACATAGATTTTTACTCTGACATTCCTGACTTGATCTAGATGCTTACCAAGAAAAGGGTGTGCAGAATGAGTATAATAAATAGTCTCAAAATTTACCTCAAAGGAAATTTTCTCACTGAATACAGTTAAACCTGATTGCATGAAAATATATATGAAATTATTAGTAGACTAGAAATTTGATGACATTATCTGCTAAAGACAATAATAACTAATACATAAATCATGTTTTCCTAGTTTGACCAGTGTCAATTTCAGGCTAGTGTTAAAGACATTCCAAATTGTGATTGGTTACAACAGTGGACTGATCTGTCAAAAAGGTAGGTACGGGATAATGAAATACTGGAAATTCAGAAATTATTGTGTGCATTTATTAAAAATTGCGATTTTTGCGGAATGGACAAATATGCAAGTTTAATCATTGCGATTTCAGGAAAATCTGCATACAGATATATATGCCGAATTCAGAATGCGAGTTTTTATTATTGCGATATTCAATTCTTCGCATTATTCACATTAATGATGACTTCAGAATAATTTCTAAATTTACAGTAAATGATAGCTTTAATTTCACAGGAAATTATGGTCATTTTATAGCCTTACTGATTTTGCACAAGCAGTACATTTTGACAAATAATGTTGCTTCAGTAATGACTGAGCCAAGATATTTATTTGAAAGTGAAAAGCTTAACAAAAATTGAATGAGCGAATTTAATTCAAATAAGCTAAAATTTAGCAGAACCTGTATGAGGAATAAGAGCTATGCCTGAGGGATATACAGTATACCAAGCTTCTTTAGATGCACAAAAAAACAAAAGCTGTTTGATTGATGGTTGTCTATAAACCAGTTGGAATTGATACATGCATAATTTCTTAAATATGTATATGATAAGAAAAGAATACGTTTATTTCAATTTGAATTGTGAAGGAATAACTGTCATTTATACTCCTAATAAAAAGAGGTTTTGTTTTGTAGATTTGCATTCCAGTATAATCCAGCATTGCAACCAAGAGCTATTATTGTGTTCGGTTGTATAAGTAAAACTGTCACAGACTCAGAAGTAAAACAGTTACTTAAAATCATGATGAAGGTCAGTTTTAAAAAATTGATTTAAATGTGGTTTGAAAATAAAATATAATCATTATATTAATCAAAACACCTTAAACATCACAGAGATTTCTTGTTGTATGATAAAATCAAAAGGTGAGGTATATGTCAATGAGACAGAAACATGATGAAACAAAAGACAAGCGACTCTTTTAAAAAAATCCTATGATTAAAATTGGTTTTAAGTTTAATACTAAAATGTTCATTACAAGTAATTTTACTCGTAATATTTTTGTGAAAAGAGCCACAGTAGCCCTTTTCACAGAAAATCTTGGGACTAAAATTGGTGGTAAGTTATAATGAAATGATCATGATCTTGTCCTTCCATTGATCTAGAAATCATAAAGTTTTAAAATCTCAATAATCTAGGTCATCCGTGGAATGAGGAAATTTTGAATTTTCTTGAATACTTGGATTTTATATACGGCCGCAAAAATTAAAAATTTTTTGGTTGTATATTGGTATCACGTCATCGTCGTCATCGTTGTCGTCGTCGTCAGCATCGTCCAAAGACAGATGGTTTCCGGATAATAACTTTAGTATAAGTAAATAGAAATCAATAAAATTTTAACACAAGGTTTATAACCACTAAAGGAAGGTTGGGATTGATTTTGGGGGGTTATGGTCCCAACTGTTTAGGAATTAGGGGCCAAAAAAGGAGCCCAAATAAGCATTTTTGTAGTTTCCAGACAATAACTTGTGTTAAAGTGTATGAATCTCTCTGAAATTATACCATAAGTTTCCATACTACAAAGGGATGGTTAGGATTGACTTTGGGGGGTTATGGCTCAAACCATATAGGAATTAGGGGCAAAAAGGGAAAAACAAGGGTTTTTTCTGGTAAAAGGACAATTGAGACAATTTAAAAGCAGTGTAAGGGAGGTAATCCAAATCAAAATCCAAATCAATTTAAATAACCATGTTTGATTACCTCCCTTACACTGCTTGTAAACTATGTATTAAGAAATGATGATTGTCTGAGATACCGACCATAACTTGAGGGAAAGAATTATTTTTTGGAATAAGGGAAAGGGCGGAGGTGAAAAAAATTGGAGGGAGACAATTTTTCTCATTTCAGATTTCAAAGAAAATTTCTTCAAATTTTTTTTTTTGGGGGGGTTAATATTCAGCAGCATAGTGTATTGCACAAACGCAAAAAAACAGGGTAAAGTTGTGTTTTTTTTTGGGGGGGGGTCAATTCGCATAGTGCATTGCACAAAAACAAAAAATTGAATATAAATTCAAATCATATAACCAATTTGAAGTTCTTTGGCTACAGTTATTCTGTATCAGAAACCTATTATGTGTCAAAAATTTAATTACAATCCAAATTCAGACATGTATCAAGCTTGAATATTGTGTCCATTTTGGCCCCAACTTTTCAGGTTTGGACATCTGTGGTCGTATCCAGCTGCGCTCAGCGAAGCAATTTATTGGTTTTGCCAAAGTTTGCATACAAGCCTGTAGCTTTTAAATTTATACTTTGTTTAACACTCAAATTCCTGGTTCACCATAGAAATTTTCCCTTTATCAATGAAAATTGGTATTTACCAAAAAAAAATAATCCACAATAATAACGTAATAAAAGAATGTTGAGTTTTACAAGTTGAAACAAAAGTTTTCATAAATTTTTAGTTTAAGGTGGTACCAAACACCCTGACTAAAATTAATTTGGCTAGTTTAATTTACATAAAATTTTGACAAAATATTTACTTTGACCCTTTGACAAGTATATAAAAATTTCAAAAAACTTGAACCACACACTTTATCGGAAAAATTTCATTGGATATATAGCAGTTTGACAAACACTAATTGTGTGATCATTGAGAAGCTTAATATTTCCTGAACAATAGAACGTGTTTAAAACAGTCAGCTGATTTTTACAGTGTTATCTCCCTGTAGTGTTATGTACCACCTTAATCATAATTTTGATTTGTTGTAGGCATTGGAATCCTTTACAGACCTTGTGTTGATTGAAGCCATTGTCATGTGTCTCACCAGATTACAGCCATTACTTAGATCTGTAAGTCACTTGTTTCTCACCAGATTACAGCCATTACTTAGATCTGTAAGTCACTTGTGTCTCACCAGATTACAGCCATTACTTAGATCTGTAAGTCACTTGTGTCTCACCAGATTACAGCCTTTACTTAGATCTGTAAGTCACTTGTTTCTCATCAGATATTGTCTAAAGAATTTTGAATGAAAACATACAAAAAATAATAATTTGATGCCATGAATTTGACCAGCTTCAAATTTTTATGCAAAATTTTAATGAACAAGTAACTGCACTTTACCTTAAAAAATACAAGGGAAAAACTTCAAAAGAAAATAAAAATACTAAAATTCATTTTTTAGAAAATTTTCATGATTCTTAAGTTTTCTTGATTCTAATGAGGGCTGTTCAAGAAAAGGTTAACTGCCGTTCTTTGATGTCACTTGCATATTAATTTCATTGGGCCGTTTGGTATAGAGTGTTTTAATAATAAGCATTATGTAACCATCTATTTTTTTTTTTTAAAAGAAGTGCCTCAAAAGACCCCCATAAACATTTACCTGGACTAGCCCAGGGATCAATAAACTATATTTATCAACTAAATTACAGCCAAATCTTTTTTCTTAAATGTTTTATACGACCGCAAAAATTTTTGTGGTCGATATTGGTATGACGCTGGCGCCGTCGTCGTCGCCGTCGCCGTCGCCGCCGCCGCCGCCGCCGTCGTCCGGCGTCATCGTGCCGTCCGAAGACACATTGGTTTTCGTGACTCTAACTTTAGTTTAAGTAAATGGATCTCTAGGAAATTTTACCATAAGGTTCAATACCACAAAAGGAAGGTTGGGATTGATTTTGGGGTTATAGTACCAACAGTTAAGGAATTAGGGGCCAAAGGGGCCAAAATAAGCATTTTGTAACTTCCAGACAATAACTTGTGTGTAAGTGTATGGATCTCTCTGACATTGTACCACAAGGTTCCATATCACAAAGGGAATGCTGGGATTGATTTTGGGGTAATTGCCTCAAAATTTTAGGAATTAGGGCCAAAAAGGCAAAAATAAGCATTTTCTAGTTTCAGGACAATAACTGTGTGTAAGTGTATGGATCTTTCTGAAATTGTACTACAAGGTTCCATATCACAAAGGAAAGCTGGAATTGAGTTTGGGGTAATTGCCCTAAACGTTTAGGAATTAGGGGCCAAAAGGGCCAAAATAAGCATTTTCTAGTTTCCAGACAATAACTTGTGTTTAAGTGTATGGATCTCTGAAATTGTACTGCAAGGTACCATACCTCATTGAAGGCTGGGATTGAGTTTGGGGTGATGAATCATAAGGGGTTCAAAAATGGGGGATTTTTTTCCTTTTTCTTCCTTTTTTCCTTTTTTTTTTCTTTAAAATTTTCGATTTTAAGTTGGTTATTTCTGATTTATATTTAAAAGCAAATAATAATGATATGGCAGGAGATACACACCAAACAGGATGTGTAAATTATTATATAATAAGTATTGTGCAATAGCAAGAAATTTTCAATTGCACAGTATTGCGCAATAGCAAGAAATCTTCAATTGCACAGTATTGCGCAATAGCAAGAAATATCCAATAGTACAATATTGCACAATAGGAAGAAATTGTCAATTGTACAGTATTGCACAATAGCAAGAAATATTCAATTGCACAGTATTGCGCAATTGCAAGAAATATTCAATTGCACAGTATTGTGCAAAAGAAGATACTTTGTATAAATTGCTTATTTCTTGACCAATTTCAATGGGGTTTTATTCTTGAATTCTTGGGGTTCTTTAATATGCTGAATCTAACCGTGTATTAAGTTTTTGGATTTTGGGCCCGCTTTAAATTGGTCCACATTGAGGTCCAAAGGGTCCAAAATTAAACTTTGTTTGATTTCATCAAAATTGAATTATTGGGGTTCTTTGATATGCCGAATCTAACCGTGTATTTAGATTCTTAATTTTGGTCCCGTTTTCAAATTGGTCTACATTAAGGTCCAAAGGGTCCAAAATTAAACTTAGTTTGATTTTAACAAAATTGAATTCTTAGGGTTCTTTGATATGCTGAATCTAATCATGTATTTAGATTTTTGATTATGGGCCCAGTTTTCAAGTTGGTCCAAATTGGGGTCCAAAATTAAACTTTGTTTGATTTCAACAAAAGTTGAATATATGGGGTTCTTTGATATGCTGAATCTAACCATGTATTTAGATTCTTAATTTTGGTCCCGCTTTCAAATTGATCTACATTAAGGTCCAAAGGGTCCAAAATTAAACTTAATTTGATTTTAACAAAATTGAATTCTTAGGGTTCTTTGATATGCTGAATCTAAACATGTCTTTAATTTTTGATTATGGGCCCAGTTTTCAAGTTGGTCCAAATCGGGTCCAAAATTAAACTTTGTTTGATTTCAACAAAATTGAATATATTGGGTTCTTTGATATGCTGAATCTAACCATGTATTTAGATTTTGATTTTTGGCCCGTTATCAACTTTGTCCACATTGAGGTCAAAAGGGTCCAAAATTAAACTTTGTTTGATTTCAACAAAATTGAATTATTGGGGTTCTTTGATATGCTGAATCTAGCCGTGTATTTAGATTCTTAATTTTGGTCCCGTTTTCAAATTGGTCTACATTAAGGTCCAAAGGGTCCAAAATTAAACTTAATTTGATTTTAACAAAATTGAATTCTTAGGGTTCTTTGATATGCTGAATCTAAACATGTCTTTAAATTTTTGATTATGGGCCCAGTTTTCAAGTTGGTCCAAATCGGGTCCAAAATTAAACTTTGTTTGATTTCAACAAAATTGAATATATTGGGTTCTTTGATATGCTGAATCTAACCATGTATTTAGATTTTGATTTTTGGCCCCGTTATCAACTTTGTCCACATTGAGGTCAAAAGGGTCCAAAATTAAACTTTGTTTGATTTCAACAAAATTGAATATATGGGGTTCTTTGATATGCTGAATCTAACCATGTATTTAGATTTTGATTTTGAGCCCTTTATCAACTTTGTCCACATTGAGGTCAAAAGGGTCCAAAATTAAACTTTGTTTGATTTCATCAAAATTGAACTCTTAGGGTTCTTTGATATGCTGAATCTAACCATGTATTTAGATTTTGGATATTGGACCATAATAGGTGAATGTCCAATTTAAAATTTTAAGTTCTTAGACCACATTCATTCAGAAACCAGTGTCAAATATTTAATCACAATCCAAATTCAGAGCTCCAATGTTGTGTCCATGCCCCAACTGTTCAATTCCTATTCTGGGTAGATTCTCCAATCCATAAATTCCTATTCTGGGTAGCTATATCTGTGTTACAACTAGATGAGACATCACTATACGCTGCAGGCCTGGCTTTGTTGGAACAAAATTTACACACTCTTGATAACATGGGACTGTTTGATATAAAGGTATGTATGTTCAGCATATATTATTTTTTGTCTGTGAAATATTCTGCAAACCAACTAATTTTTGAAAGCAATTTATTTTTCGTGAGTTTCGCAAGTAGAAAAATAATGTGGATATGAATTGTCTTGAATATATAAATCATGAAGAATCTTTTCCCTAATAAAATACATGAAGAATTTAGGAAATTGTGAAAATAAATTGTTGGCTAGAAAGGGCTAAATGCGAAAGAAAGTATCTGCCAAAAAAATTTGTTATAGTTTGTGAAACAGAAATATAAATGAATTTATTTTTAGTTTAAAGATTAGGAACAAGGTCAATGCAAACAAAAGGACCCCCTTGCCAAAAACCCTTTGCATATGTTGACCTTTGATCTACAAACTTCATATTAAATTGGATACCTCCCCCTTTTTTACGAAGGTGAAATATAATTTTTTTTTTGTCCGCCCTTTCATCATTCTATCTCACTCTTGTATTAGCTGCTGCTCTTGAACTGCTCGACAGAATTTATGAAACTTTCAAAGAATTGTACTCACATGATGTACTTTTGTACCTTCTATTTTATTTCTTTATCCTAATGATGTTCACACTACAGTACCCATTTGTATCTGCTTTTCCTAAACCCAAAATCAGAATTTGATAAAACTTTCTCAGACCTTTTACCATGTAATGCCAAGGTGCACCTTGTTAAAAAAATATTATTATCCAAATTCTTTTATACGACCGCAAAAAAATTTTTGTGGTCGTATATTGGTATGACGTTGGCGTCGTCGTCCGAAGACGCATTGGTTTTCGCACTCTAACTTTAGTTTAAGTGAATGGATCTCTATGAAATTTTAGCATAAGGTTCAATATCACAAAAGGAAGGTTGGGATTGATTTTGGGGGTTATGGTACCAACAGTTAAGGAATTAGGGGCCAAAAAGGGACCAAAAATAAGCATTTTTGTAACTTCCAGACATAACTTGTGTGTTAGTGTATGGATCTCTCTGACATTGTACCACAAGGTTCCATATCACAAAGGGAATGCTGGGATTGATTTTTGGGGGTAATTGCCTCAAAATTTCAGGAATTAGGGGCCAAAAAAGGGGCAAAAAACAAGCATTTTTCTAGTTTCATGACAATAACTTAAGTGTAAGTCTATGGATCTTTCTGAAATTGTACTACAAGGTTCCATATCACAAAGGGAAAGCTGGAATTGAGTTTGGGGGTAATTGCCTGAAACGTTTAGGAATTAGGGGCCAAAAGGGCTAAAATAAGCATTTTCTAGTTTCCAGACAATAACTTGTGTTCAAGTGTATGGATCTCTCTGAAATTGTACTGCAAGGTACCATACCTCAAAGGGAAGGCTGGGATTGAGTTTGGGGTGATGAATCATAAGGGGTTCAAAAATGGGGGATTTTTTTTTTCCTTTTTCCTTTTTTTTCTTTAAAATTTTCCATTTTAAGTTGGTTATTTCTGATTTATATTTAAAAGCAAATAATGATGATATGGCAGGAGATACACACCAAACAGGATGTGTAAATTATTATATAATAAGTATTGTGCTATAGCAAGAAATTTTCAATTGCACAGTATTGCGCAATAGCAAGAAATCTTCAATTGCACAGTATTGCGCAATAGCAAGAAATATCCAATAGCACAATATTGCGCAATAGCAAGAAATTGTCAATTGTACAGTATTGCTAATAGCAAGAAATATTCAATTGCACAGTATTAGCAATTGCAAGAAATATTCAATTGCAAAGTATTGTGCAAAAGAAGATACTTTGTATAAATTGCTTATTTCTTGACCAATTTCAATGGGGTTTTATTCTTGAACTCTTGGGGTTCTTTAATATGCTGAATCTAACCGTGTATTAAGTTTTTGGATTTTGGGCCCGTTTTAAATTGGTCCACATTGAGGTCCAAAGGGTCCAAAATTAAACTTTGTTTGATTTCATCAAAATTGAATTATTGGGGTTCTTTGATATGCCGAATCTAACCGTGTATTTAGATTCTTAATTTTTGGTCCGTTTTCAAATTGGTCTACATTAAGGTCCAAAGGGTCCAAAATTAAACTTAGTTTGATTTTAACAAAATTGAATTCTTAGGGTTCTTTGATATGCTGAATCTAAACATGTATTTAGATTTTGATTATGGGCCCAGTTTTCAAGTTGGTCCAAATCGGGTCCAAAATTAAACTTTGTTTGATTTCAACAAAATTGAATATATGGGGTTCTTTGATATGCTGAATCTAACCATGTATTTAGATTTTTGATTTTGGGCCCCATTATCAACTTTGTCCACATTGAGGTCAAAAGGGTCCAAAATTAAACTTTGTTTGATTTCATCAAAAATTGAACTCTTGGGGTTCTTTGATATGCTGAATCTAACCATGTATTTAGATTTTGGATATTGGACCATAATAGGTGAATGTCTAATTCAAAATTTTAAAGTTCTTAGACCACATTCATTCTGTGTCAGAAACCTATGCTGTGTCAAATATTTAATCACAATCCAAATTCAGAGCTGTATTAAGCTTGAATGTTGTGTCCATACTTGCCCCAACTGTTCAGGGTTCGACCTCTGCGGTCGTATCAAGCTGCGCCCTGCGGAGCATTTTATTGGGGTTTCCCTTATAACAAATAATAGACTTTGCAAGAGGTAGGGAGTATCATTTTAGCACCTCTAGCTTTCTTCTTGTGTGCGATTTTATATATTTTGTTTTTAATAGAAATTGTTTATATCTTAATCCTTTTTTTTTTGTTCTTGTGTAGAAATTCCGATAGGGAACACATTTAAAACATTATTGGAGTAATTAAACCACCTTTTAGACGTTTTGGTCACTGGTATTTGTTATTATTATTTATGATTATTATTATTTGTAAAATTGATATATGATTTGTTCATTTTTTAGCCATTAGAGGTCATTATGATAGAGACAAGAGAGCCTTTAGAATGGCACTTTAAACAGCTGGATCATGCCATGGGTCTCAGCTTCAAAGCCAATTTTAATTTTGCTTTGGTTGGTCATTTACTCAAAGGTAACATGCTGTTGATTAATTATTATTCGTGGTACTGTAAATTCACAAATTATTGCGAGGTTTTTATTATTGCCAAAAATGCGACAGGGTTGTAAACGCAATAATTTAAACTCGCATTTTGAAATATTTTATATGAATTAAACATGATTTTTCTCAAAATCGTAAAAATTAAAATCGCAATTAAGTCTAAAATGACAAAATCGCAATAATAAATGCACGCAATAATTTCTGAATATACAGTGTACCAATTTTCGTTAATATCGTGGGTAAAGGTAAATTGCGAAAAATGCGACAGGGTTGTAAACGCAATAATTTAAACTCGCATTTTGAAATATTTTATGAATTAAACATGATTTTTCTCAAAATCGTAAAAATTAAAATCGCAATTAAGTCTAAAATGACAAAATCGCAATAATAAATGCACGCAATAATTTCTGAATATACAGTGTACCAATTTTCATTAATATCGTGGGTAAAGGTAAATTACAAATTTTATTATTTAACAAATTAAAAGTTAAATCACAAAAATACTGAACTCTGAGGAAAATTCAAAACGGAAAGTCCCTAATCAAATGGCAATCTCAAAAGCACAAACACATCAAACGAATGGACAACAGCTGTCATTGTTTATAGGATTGTATATAGAATTTGGCAAAGCCATGAAATCAAATATCCACGAAAGTACAATTTTCCCCAATTAACAAAAATTGGTATGCACAAAAATATATGAATCCACAATATTTAAGATTAAAATGCTTTGTGAATTGACCTGCAGGTGGCTAGCTTTAATTATTTTGTGGTTAGAAGCAAGATACAGATGGCTAGATTTAACTATTTAATGATTTAAATTCATGAATGGCAAATAAAGTATACGTTTTTGGCAGTGTTTTTACATGTTTTGTTAGTACAAAATGAAGTCAAGATATCACTTTTTTGAAGCCAAGTAGCAAATTTAGTCATTAACAAATTGCAGAATATATCATAAACAAATAATTCTGTTTTTCAGGATTCAGACATCCTCAAGCAACGACTGTCTCCAGAACAATACGGGTTCTCAACCAACTTTTGTCAATTACTGTCAAACCAACAAACAGGTAAGTTACCTGCCCTTTTCTTACATAATTTCAACAGAAATACACGATGAACTCCCTCTTGTTAATGACTATCAAAGCAACTAAATAAATAAACTCTTGATTAGCACTATCAGTCAGCAAACATAAAAGTTGTCTCAACTGTCAACCTCTATGAGTATAAAAATAAATAAAAGAAAATATGAGGTGTAGGTCAATGAGACAACCCATTCACGAAAATACACAAAAGACTTTAAGAGGGTAACAACAAAGACATGTGTACACACAATATGTCATGCACTGAATTGTCCTGAGTCTATAAAAGTTGTGAATAAATTTTACAGAAACATTCTATGACCTGCCATACAACCTATTATTATATAACAAAAACATTGGTCTTCTCATCACAAATTTTCCTCTTATCAATTGCATTTAAAACATTCATTACTTTCCCAGAAAAATTGTTAGTGAGGATAGGGCACTCATTCCTCACATCACTAACCATGCAAATTTATCAAGAAGGAGTGTATGTTTCTGAAAATTTCTGAAATCCCCAAATCCGCACCACCAATGCATAATTTATTTTTAATGCTACTTTAATCCAATACAACTTTATCTGGATGACATATTATTTCAACAATATTTGTGAAATTAAAATTTGTTAACCAGTAAGACTATTTTTCTAATTCTTAGCCGATTTATCCTTTTCCTGACCTGTTGGTTATTTTTATTTAATCAACATGTGGTTCGATTGATCTCAGTTGTTCATTGGTCAAAATTTCGATTATGACGCCAAATTTTCTTGTTTTCCTCTGAAATTCCTATTGTGACGTCATGAAAAAAGGCGACCATGCCCGATGACGTCACATAGAAAGAACACATCTTTCTGCAAGTCATTCAGAAAGAAGGATTAAGATTGTCTGCATATCGTCTAAAAATCATTAGAGAAACAGATTCCACCACCAAATCTCGTGCAATACGGTATTTATCCACTCTCGACAGTTAAATTTTAAATATTTAAAATTGAAAATTTAACTGTCTCGAGTGGATAAATATCGTATGACACTCGATGCAGTGGTAAAATCTATATTTATCTAGCTATGTACTTTGATATACAATTACAGTCTATCCTGTATATAAAGGTTATTATATGGACCTTATTAGAGAGTTGATCTTTAAATTGAGGTTCAAATTGCATAGGTATTACTACAGCGAGACAAGAAAAAGGTGGCCTGATAAGACCCTTTTCACTTAAAAGAGGGGACCTTTACAGCAGTTATAACTGTAATAATAACCTGTTGATGAAGTGGTTTAAAAAAAAAATCCAAATCAATGCAAGTTATTTTGGCATTTATAATTCTGACTCACAAAATATAATTCTATAGATAATATATCATGTGTAGAGATTTTATAAAAAAAAATATAATATAACAAGTTTCTGTATGAAAAAATAAACCCCCGCGAAATTTTTTCGACTTTAAATTAATTATCAATTCAGAATTGTGAAATCTAAAAAATGTGTGTTGGAAAATGTAAATTTGAAATGTGATACAAAAAATTTGAATTATTACATATTATTGACATATTCATTTCTTGATATGATTTTTTTTTTTTTTTCAGGGACAAGTTTGAGGTGACTCCCCAAACAGTTCCATATTTAGCAGGTAAGAAATACACACATATCAAGGTATTACTGAACAAAAAGTAAACAAAAGTTGATAATATAACTAATTTGATTCATTTAGAAAGAGTCACATGTTCAACTGTATTTTCAAAGGTAGACTGAAAAAAGGCAGATAGAAAAGAGATATTGCACAGTTATTTTTAAAATATCTAAAAATAGAAATAAAAAACCCTCTATACTTTGTGACACAATGGTAACAGCCATTCAATGAATTTCTGCTCTAATTCAGGTGTATTGACAATAATAATAAAACAATTGTAGCCTTTGTATGAGGTCGATACAAGAATATATCGACCTAAAGAAGTATATCCACTAAGGACAAGATTTCGGTCTACCTTTGAAAATACATATGAACATGTGACTCTTTCTGAACAAATCAAATTAGTTAGAATATACAAAATAATAATAGGGGCCTCGGTGGCTGAGTGGTCTAAGTAGTTACTACTGTAATCACTAGCCAGTCAACACTGAGGTTGTGAGTTCGAACCCTGCTCGTGCGGGTGCACGAGACTCCAATCTTAATTGACTAGGATTATCAGTTTTCCTATCGAAGGTCGGTGGTTTTCTCTGGGCACTCCGGCTTCCTCTACCAATAAAAACTGGCCGCCACGAAATAGCCCAAAAGCGGTGCTTAAAAGTGGCGTTAAAACACAAAAAATCAAAAATCAATCAAAATCAAAATAATAATATATTATTAATTAAAACATCCAGATAAAGAGAAATGGAATATGTTCTAGATTTAACAAATGTTGGCCATTCACCTATCCAAATGTTGCTAAACGAAAATGTCTAATCCCATATTTAGGGGCCAAATTAAAATGTAAAGTGTTTAAATATTTTTTGTTGACACCATCATTTTTATTTCATCCTTCATTTTTTTCTGGTTACATTGATTTTTGGTCAGTCACATGAATCATTGCAGTTTGTCTGACTATATGTCTGACAGTCCTTTGCTTTTGTTATGATTTGGGCAAGTTTTGTGGTCAAGGTCCATTTCTCGGAACCCCAAAGTATTATATCTATGATAGCCACTTCGATGAACATTTGCTCATTGTCTTTAAAAAAAAACATATATTATTTCCTTTTTTATCAGACACATTTTCTTTTTTTGGGGTATATTCCAACTGATACTGTAAATGAATCAACTTTCAATGTGAACTTTTTTTTCTAGCTTTGTGATACTCTCACAAGTCGATAAAGAGCACCTTTGATAAAAAAAAATCATCAAGATACCAGGCTTATAATTATGTACGCCTGGACATGTATGTCGTTTACAACTGACTTATGACTGTTCTTTCCATGAGAATTTATAAAATTGCAAAAATAAATCCCTACAAATATTTCAAAAAAGAGATGTGAAAAGATTGACTATGTACAAATTAGTGTGTTAACAGGTTGTTTCGGTATTGCGATGAAAGTTGGTGATTTTTGTATCTATTTTTAGCTTTAGTATCCGTGTCTGAAGAGGTTCGTAGTCGATGTCATCTAAAACACAGAATCAGTCAGTACATGATGACAGAGTCTCCGTCTAGTGATAGCCTCAATGCAGAAATCCCTCAGATGTCTACGACATCAGGTGGCAGTTCGAACAGTTCATCAGGTTCTGGTCAGTCAATGCCATCAACTCCAGCACCCCCTGTTCCACCACCAACCGTACCTATAGCACAAAATAATACTCTGCCCATGGCAACACCCACTCCTAAACGACAGAAAAGTTGGGATTTGTTAGACCAATCCGCAATGAATACAGCCAGAGGAATGCAGAAAGGAAATACTCATTTATCCCAAGGGCAGGTTAGTTGCAGTGAATTAACATCTTTACAAAAAAAAAATTTGATATCATTTGCAAGCAATATTTTGATGAAACTGTCTAAATTAGAGGCTTTTCTGGAAATAATTACCTCAATGGGTCAGAACTCCCATATTTTTTAATCCTAGATGAACGGTATTTCAAACAGTTTCATGGATTTATGAATTACAGAAATCAGTTAAGATTCTGTTTATGTGCGAGATGTTTAAAAAAATTTCCCATGTCACCTTAACCTATAACATTTATACCTTCATAAAGTAAGCAAATACTTCTTTATAAAAATAACAAATACAATAATTAAAAAAACTTTTATATGACATCGAAAATAAGAAAACATTTTTGTGAAGGATAACAGAATGCAGTCCTATTCAGTGTTAGAAAAAAAAATCCCTTATAATTTACAGCCAGCAAATAGTCCCAAGGTATGTTGGAGAAGCCTAGACAGTGAACCAGTCAGACCTCCCCTATCCAAAACAAACAGAAGTAGTTCTATGCCACTGCCATGCTCAAAGAAAGATGTCAAATCAGGGCTGGCAGTGAGAGTTGGTCGAGGATCTGTATCCAATGAAAACAATGTTTTATTAGATCCTGAAGTCCTAACAGACTATCCTACACAAGTCTTAGTGTTAACAGTTCTGGTAAGAATTTTTTTTAATAATTTTATCATTTTATTTTGATAATTTTTAATTATTACAAAGGTAAGTTTAAAAATAATAATCTTTAAATTTATATTTAATTGATGACTTATTTATTTGTTATGTGTAGTGAAATTTTAATGATATTTTGATAGAGAGAAATAACTGAAGTTACTTTATATAAGCAATTAAAGCAGCAATAAATTGATTTTGCTATTCCTGAATTTTACCCTTTGTTAAACCTTTCTAAGATAAGTTTCAGAATTTGAGTTTCTCCTCAAGCCAACTAAATACAGTACGGTAAACACATTAAGTTTTAATGTAAGCAAATTTCAGTCTTTTTATTGGTGGAAATTTAAGAAAGATAAAATTTATAAGAGCTCTGAACATGAAAAGTTGGGACGTATTTATCTCATTTCAAGTTTTAATAATAAAAGATTTTTTAAAGATGCTACATAATTTTAAATATTTATTCAGGCAACATTAGTACGGAACACTACAGATGAAAATGAGGCCAGAATTTTATACGAGTATTTGGCTGAAGCTTCTGTAGTTTTTCCTCGAGTATTCCCGGTTATGTGAGTACATTAAAGTGATATTTGGATTTTGGACTAATAACGCGACAAGTTGTGTGTGTAGATTATTTCAGGTAAAGGAAAACAAAAAGATTCAATTTATTTTTATGCCCCATTTATGGGCATTATGTTTTCTGGTCTGTGCGTGTGTGCGTCCGTTCGTTAGTTCGTCTGTTTGTCCGTCCGTCCATTCGTCCGTTCATCCCGCTTCAGGTTAAAGTTTTTGGTCGAGGTAGTTTTTGATGAAGTTGAAGTCCAATCAACTTGAAACTTAGAATACATGTTCCCTATGATATGATCTTTCTAATTTTAATGCCAAATTAGAGATTTTCCCCCATTTTCACGGTTCACTGAACATAAAAAATGATAGTGGGGATGGGACATCTGTGTACTGGGGACACATTCTTGTTTATAAGTACAATACACACAATGCAATTTACTTTTTAGCTCACCTGGCCCAAAGGGCCAAGTGAGCTTTTCTCATCACTTACGTCCGTCGTCCGTCGTCATCCGTCGTCCGTTAACTTTACAAAATCTTCTCCTCTGAAACTACTTGGCCAAATTTAACCAAACTTGGCCACAATCATCATTGGGGTATCTAGTTTAAAAATTGTGTCCGTGACCCGCCAACCAACCAAGATGGCCGCCATGGCTAAAAATAGAACATAGGGTAAAATGTAGATTTTGGCTTATATCTCTGAAACCAAAGCATTTAGAGCAAATCTGACATGGGGTAAAATTGTTGATCAAGTCAAGATCTATCTGCCCTGAAATTTTCAGATGAATCGGACAATTGGTTGTTGGGTTGCTGCCCCTGAATTAGTAATTTTAAGGATTTTTTCCGTTTTCGGTTATTATCTTGAAAATTATTATAGATAGAGATAAACTGTAAACAGCAATAATGTTCAGCAAAGTAAGATCTACAAATAAGTCAACATGATCAAAATGGTCAGTTGACCCCTTAAGGAGTTATTGCCCTTTAAAGTATTTTTACCAATTTTTGTAAATTTTGTAATCTTTACAAAATCTTCTCCTCTGAAACTACTGGACCAAATTCAACCAAACTTAGCCACAATCATTATTAGGGTATTTATTTTAAAAATGTGTGCGGTGACCCAGCCAACCAACCAAGATGGCTGCCATGGCTAAAAATAGAACATAGGGTAAAATGTAGATTTTGGCGTGTAACTCTGAAACCAAAGCATTTAAAGCAAATCTTACAGGGATTAACTTGTTTATCAAGTAAATATCTATCTGCCCTCAAATTTTCAGATGAATTGGACTACTGGTTGTTGGGTTGCTGCCCCTGAATTAGTAATTTTAAGGATTTTTTTCCGTTTTCGGTTATTATCTTGAAAATTATTATAGATAGAGATAAACTGTAAACAGCAATAATGTTCAGCAAAGTAAGATCTTCAAATAAGTCAACATGATCAAAATGGTCAGTTGACCCCTTAAGGAGTTATTGCCCTTTAAAGTAATTTTTTACCAATTTTTGTAAATTTTGTAATCTTTACAAAAATCTTCTCCTCTGAAACTACTGGACCAAATTCAACCAAACTTAGCCACAATCATTATTAGGGTATTTAGTTTAAAAAATGTGTGCGGTGACCCAGCCAACCAACCAAGATGGCTGCCATGGCTAAAAATAGAACATAGGGGTAAAATGTAGATTTTGGCGTGTAACTCTAAAACCAAAGCATTTAAAGCAAATCTTACAGGGATAAACTTGTTTATCAAGTAAATATCTATCTGCCCTCAAATTTTCAGATGAATTGGACTACTGGTTGTTGGGTTGCTGCCCTGAATTAGTAATTTTAAGGATTTTTTCCGTTTCGGTTATTATCTTGAAAATTATTATAGATAGAGATAAACTGTAAACAGCAATAATGTTCAGCAAAGTAAGATCTACAAATAAGTCAACATGATCAAAATGGTCAGTTGACCCCTTAAGGAGTTATTGCCCTTTAAAGTAATTTTTACTAATTTTTGTAAATTTTGTAATCTTTACAAAAATCTTCTCCTCTGAAACTACTGGACCAAATTCAACCAAACTTAGCCACAATCATTATTAGGGTATTTATTTTAAAAATGTGCGGTGACCCAGCCAACCAACCAAGATGGCTGCCATGGCTAAAAATAGAACATGGGGTAAAATGTAGATTTTGGCTTGTAACTCTGAAACCAAAGCATTTAAAGCAAATCTTACAGGGATTAACTTGTTTATCAAGTAAATATCTATCTGCCCTCAAATTTGCAGATGAATTGGACTACTGGTTGTTGGGTTGCTGCCCCTGAATTGGTAATTTTTAAGGAAATTTTGCCGTTTTTGGTTATTATCTTGAAAATTATTACAGATAGAGATAAACTGTAAACAGCAATAATGTTCAGCAAAGTATGATCTTCAAATAAGTCAACATGACCAAAATGGTCAGTTGACCCCTTAAGGAGTTATTGCCCTTTATAGTCAATTTTTAACAATTTTCATTAATTTGGTAAATTTTGGTAAGTTTTTACAAAATGTTTTCCTTTTGTAATCTTCTTTTCTGAAACTGCAGTAGAAAATCAATATAGAAAACAATCTACTAATGTACTGGCAATAAAAATAATTGATAATTCTATAACATGAAAAAAAAAACCACATTAATACCTGATGATGGTGTTTCTTTCTTTACATTGAAAATGATGTCACAACTATAATCCCGAACAATAGGTCGAATGTCGGATATGTTTCAGTACTTTGGCTTCATTTTCTACAGATTCAAGTGCAAATGATGCTTGAATTCCTACACTAATTTATACAGACTTCATCCCCTTTCACAGGTAATGCCTGCCTCATATTATATTTAAAACTTTAATAGAATATCAGAAATTTTGAGAGAAAATTAATCAACCATGCAAGATCTAAAACTTAATTAATATTGTTCAAATTATCAATTAACTATTAAAAAAAATTCTCATTAAAAAATATAGTTCTTCATTTTATATTTTTCTGAAATTTAGGAAAAAATTGAATTTAATTGTGTCCCTTGTTCTCATTTCCTGGGATAAATCCAATACAAATTAAAGTATTGGTATTGAATTAATATTTAAGAAATATTTCAAACCTTACCATTTTCTTCACAAGAATGAAGACCATATTTTCAGTGTCATGAGTATCAGTCATCATATTTGTTGTACTTTGTTGTTTAAAAGTTGAATACAAAAAAGATAAACAAAGCAATTCAAAACCACTTGAATTTTGCAACAACAAATGAGAGTTTTAACGACCTCAGCTGGCTATACAACCCTTGCACAATCAACTGAATTTTGCAGAAATCATTAATAGGAAAGATTGCCCTTAAATGATAATTTTTATTACCTTTTATTTTTTTGAGGGGGTGTTGCGCAACAACAAAACTTCACAACAAACTTTCTCATCACTTGCATTTCTCGTTAGATAAATTTTACAAAATTCTCCCTGAAACTACTGTCAAATTAAACCAAACTTGGTTTAAATCACCACTAGGATATCCATGGACCACTATGTATGATGACCCTGCCTGCCAACATGGCACACATGGCTGAAATAAAATGCACTTTTAGTCTTATATCTCTGAAACTAAACGACAGTACAACAGTTGCATTTATCATGCATCAATTGTAAATAAAAATATCAGGTGAGCGACACAGGGTCCTTGGAGCCTCTAGTTTTACACCAGAAACCAAAGAAATCTTCACCAATTTTCTTGAAGTTGGGTAATTAATCATATTTTTTATCAAGAGCTATTTAAGGACGTTTGCTCCTCCGTTTCAAAATAACAAGCTTTCTGAAAGACTGTTATAAATTGATAGTATATAAATAACGGAACTAAAAAAGGAGAAAAAAAAGAAAGGGTGTGTTCTTGTTTTTGAGATATAAGCCATTGAAAATTTGGCGGGAATGATTCTCTCTTTTCATACATTTAATGTTTGCACCTTTTTTCTTTCAAAAACTACAAAAAATAAGAAGGAGTACTAGTAGGGGTTAGTTGGCAAAATTTTTAAATGGCGCTACATGGATAAAACAAGAGGATTCTGAAAATCTGACAAAAAGTTGAAAGAATTTATTCGTTCATAGTGTGTTAATTTACGTTTTTTGATTGAGTTAAGCCTTCCAATTGATATTTTATCGTGTGTTTTTCTATGTTGTGATGTTATACTATTGTTTCAGAAAAAGGGAGAAGGTTTGGTACCATTAAAACGTTTAATCCCGCTGCAAATGTTTGCACCTGTCCTAAGTCAGGAATCTGATGTACAGTAGTTGTTGTTTGTTTATGTAATTTATACGTGTTTCTCGTTTTTTGTTTTTTATATAGACTAGACCGTTGGTTTTCCCATTTGAATGGTTTTACACTAGTAATTTTGGGGCCCTTTATAGCTTGTTGTTCGGTGTGAGCCAAGGCTCTGTGTTGAAGGCCGTACATTGACCTATAATGGTTTACTTTTATAAATTGTTATTTGGATGGAGAGTTGTCTCATTGGCACTCACACCACATCTTCCTATATCTATAAAAGCATGATAAGCAAACATCCTTTAAAGGTTATCAGATATTGAAATGAGTGAATAAGATCAGAGGTCTGTCCAAGTTCCACCTTAGCAGTTTTTGTTTTCATATTTGACTCCCAACAATTTATGGATAGATACATCCTGGCACAGCTTTTTATTCAATAACTGATTTGGTGGAGATTTTATGTTGATGTCAATAAGATAGAAACCCGCATCATAATTGAACAAAAAAGACATTTACAGGTAAATGGTTTTAACAGGTGAACATATCATGTGTCATGTTCTAAATCACTCTAATTCTGGTTTATTTTGTAAAGTTATTGATTAATAATTGATGTAGAGTTTTGTAAATGGATTTTTTTTTCAGACATTCATTGTTAGATGCGAAGATAAACAATGTGTTATCCTTGTGTCACGACCAAGCTATTCTGAATGCTGTACAGAGTATTATACAAAATATGATAGCCTGTGAAGACGTGTCACAGCAACAGCTCTCATATCTACAAAGTAAGCCATAAATGTGGAAAATTTGGTCCGCAACTGCTTGTCCCCATATCAATAAGGGGGGGATTATTGGCGAAGATAACACT
The DNA here is from genome assembly GCA_017311375.1 of Mytilus coruscus. Lineage (NCBI taxonomy): Eukaryota > Metazoa > Mollusca > Bivalvia > Mytilida > Mytilidae > Mytilus > Mytilus coruscus. The sequence goes on from CM029598.1 coordinate 48,026,650, forward strand.
CAGATTTTTTTTCTGAGAAAACCATATGATTGCAGCCATGAAAAAATCTTGTAAAACATCCCATAATACTTAATTTTTTTATGTGTTTTATGTTTTGAATAATAATTTTACATTGTGGTTATGCATAGAGATGGTCATCTGACTATTGATTTCATTTTTTATACCACAGTAATTTCAAATATTAAACTTTCAAGTGTCTCCCTTACACGACATAAAAAATATAGTCAATTCCTTGATAATTTTCAATATGAAGAATTAACTTAGGCAACTTTGAACATTAGATATATTTTATAAGTCCAAAAATGCTTTCAACAAATTATTGTTATTTGTTGATCAATTTTTCTCTCTTTTAGGTATTGGTTTTGGTGGCCTATGGAGATTTGCTGGGACATTTACCAAGGTAATATCATACAACTGTTTTAAAATAAAAAAGTTATGTATGTATTGTCCTAAACTTTAAGGTTAGTTAGTCCTACACAAAAGGAGCATATGTTTTAAAGCAAGACTGCACATCTTTTTAGTTTCAGTGGAGTGAATTATTCTAGATTTATACATGAAATACACTTATATATAAGAGTGTATATCAAAACGGATGCAGAATTTTAAACTTTGTTAATGAATTTCAAAATAGACATTTAATTTAACATAATAATGGGTTTCAAAGACCAATGAAGTTAAGGATGTACTTCGGTGATATTAAAAAAATCTAGAATTTAAAATTGATACTATAAGTCCGAAGAGCATTAATTAAGGAACAAAATAGGCTAAAAATATTGATAGGTTATGGAGCTCCTTTTCGAGATATTTAATTTTAAAAAAATGGCGGAAAAAGGCTGACTCAGACTTTTACCTTATATTTGCATTGATATTATTTGGGTCTCAAATCAAAAGAAAAAGAAATCTAGAATCTGCTTAAATTTTGGTAAATGACCTGTTATGAGCTATCGAAATTCTTTTATAAAAAGAAAAAATGGGTGTTATGGGGCAAAATATTTTACCCTGTATCGTAGGAAAAAAACCAAGGAGTCTGAACATCTGACAAAAATTCCAAATCCTGACCAAAGTACATCCTTAAGTATTTCATATAAAAGATGGGAAATGTTGAGAATAGTTCAAAGCTACAAAAAAAATCAAATTAAAGATATCTAGATGGCAACATACAGTTTTCAACAATAGACAGAATGATGTCTATACAATAGTTTATTCCGGCTTCCTGGTCAAATAAGAACTGGCTGCCAATATATAGCCAATAGTGCTGAAAGTGGTGTTTTTACTCATTGTTGAAGGCTATACAGTGACCTATAATTGTTAATTTCTATGTCATTTGTTCTCTTGTGGAGAGTTGTTTCATTGGCAATCATACAACATCTACTGATTTTTATTGAACACCAACAATCTGTCAGTCAATCTTATTTGGCCTGAGTAAGACTTGTAGTTTTTTTCTTGACAATATTTGATAAAGCATAGGTATAAAATTTCACTTTCTGTGTTCAATCAGTTAACCTGTTATAACATACATACCTTTTTCTTGATTATTATTTTAGTAATATATTTTTCAAGATGATATACATGCGATTTATTCTTTTTTAGTCTGCTCCAAGTGACACTGCAGAACTATTAGTCAATTGTTTAGAAGCTATGATGATGGAGAACTGTTTGCCTGGTGATGACCTTGACATTTTGAATCCATACCCTAGCTCATTGGGGATCTCATCAAATTTGAATCTGTCTAGTTCGATGTCAAGTTTGAGTGTCAGTAGCATGCATTCTCCGACAGATAAGGAAAATGTAGACAAAAATGGTGCGGCTGGTGGAAATCGAATGCGACATGGTTCTGCCAATAATATCCAATCAAAGAACAGGACGGGAAGTTTCAAAAGAAAGGACAGTAAAAAGAAAGCAAACATTGAAGCCATTGAATGACTGTATACCTGTTGTACTGGGGTTGTCTAGTTGTTCTTCATTTGTCTTTCATTCCGTTGTTATCGAGGCCCATTTTTGGGAATTATTACTCTCAAATAAGAAATATCTCAAATTTTTATGTTTACATTTTTGTCTAATTTGTTACAAATCATCATGGAAACATTACAGAAGCTTATACTCATTTACATTGTACATTATAAAACAGTTGTAAATCCCAAATTTTCCCAATGTGGGCCTCTTCTATTTGCTTGTTAGTGCTATAGTTGATCTATATGTGAGAGAGTGAGAGGGAGAACATTTTTGTAAAGAGAATGGTTGTGAGTGGAAAGAATTTATCAAGATTAAGTATATATTTAGGACTATTCCATTTAAGATTAGGTTTATATTTAGGACTATTCCTTTTAATGAATGTTGGAGGGTAGGAAGGAAAGTTTTATATTTTGACATAGGTCGTAGGTCAATTATGGTTGTTTATATATTTAATTTATGCACATTATCCGAGAAAGTATGTTGGTTGTTGATAGTTCCCTCAAACACTCCAACATACAATTAAATGGAATAGCCCAAATGGTGATTAGACACTGTATTGTTATGTTAAATTGGTTATGAGACTTTTGGAAAGTAAAACAATCATTTATTTTTACTTTGCTTGCGTTTATCCCGATATTACAACTTAAAGATAAGGTAGTATAAGGACTGTCTTAGCCCCTAACATGTTTTTTTGTATAGACCTTTCTCATTCAGTGAAATTGAGTTAAGATTTAAATGTCTGTTCATAGATTAATTTTGAAAAAGATACACTGTTTCTGTGTGTATTATCTGTTTCTTTCTGGATATTATTGAAATATTATATATTCAGGGAGGCTTATAGTTACTGTATCAATTGAAAGCTACAATAGCTGTAAGTATAGCTCAGGAATTAATACCAGGCTCCAAATTTAGCATAGAATGGTATATGGTTTCCTATTTGAAAATATCATACCAAGTGCAAAGATATTCAAAATTGTTGAAAAGGGCATTAATTTTTACACATGTTATGAGGGAAAAAAGTGGTCCTTATATTATCTTGTCCTAATAAGTTTTTAACTATTAAGTAAATGGTACTATGTTAGAACATAAGACTTTTCAAATAGGTTTTTTTTTAATAAACTTTTAAGTCCCATTCAAAGAGTCTTGTAGTGCTATAAAAGAAGAAGATATTTTTTCTTATTCACAGAAACTAACAAAGATTCTGGTGCATCAAAGAGTGCAATAAAAATTTCATAACATCTCTTCTCAGGTATGCATTTTTTCTGTATCTGCCACAAAGTCATTGATACATAATTGATTAAAGCATTTTTCGCTACTCAATTATGACATAATAAATCAGTTTTTTTGCATAACAGTGAAATACATACACTGGGGTCTCTTCCTTCATAAAGGTATACACAGACGTCCTGCCGCTTGTCACTTTTTTGCAAGTCAAATATATCAATGGGGTGCAATTTCACAGAGGTAATATAACAATGGGTGGAAATTTATATGTCAGTGGGTCATAAATGTTCATCTTCTGATAAGAAGTCTGTAAAAACTGTGTTCTCATAATATGAATGATCCCATGTGGTTAATGTTTAGATAAATGTCATAAAAGCTGGGAAATTTATATAAATGGGTTGTGATTTTTCTTTGATATATATATATATGTGTTAGGGAATTTTTGCATGACCCAAAATATGAATGTTTTTTTTTTTAAACACCAGGCAGACGTTTGTACCCAAAATTGTACGTGAGACCCCCTGTGAATTCATTCAGTTGTACCATTTTACAACAATTATGTCTTAGGGTTTTTTAGAAGTCAACCCAACAACACAAAATCCAATGATTTTATTATTTGCTTCCAACTACACCTGTTAATTTCAGACACAGTGGTAAGATTTCTTATCATCTCTTGACTGGGACAAGATGGGTCAGAAACGGGGAAATCTTACCCTGGGTCATCTCTGGACTAAGACAAGATGGATCAGAGATGAGGAAATCTTACCCTGGGTCATCCAATTGGGACATGCAGCACCAGAGATAAGGAAATCTTACCCTGGGTCATATCTCAACTGGGACAAGCTTGGTCAGAGAGAGGGAAATTATGCCCTGGGACATCTCACGACTTGGACAAGCTTGGTAAGAGACAGTGAAATCTTACCCTTGGTCATCTCTCTACTGGGACAAGATGGGTCAGAGACGGGGAAATCTTATCCTTGGTCATCCAACTGGGACATGGTGCACCAGAGACAGTGAAATCTTACCCTGGGGTCATCCAACGTGGACAAGGTGCATCAGAGACAGGGAAATCTTACCCTGGGTCATATCTCGACTGGGACAAGATGTGTCAAGAGACAGTTAAATCTTACACTTGTTCATCCAACTTGTACAAGGTGCATCAGAGACAGGAAAATCTTAACCTGGGTCATATCTCAATTGGGACAAGATGGGTCAGAGACAGTGAAATATTACCCTGGGTCATCCAACTGGGACAAGGTGCATCAGAGACGGGGGAAATCTTACCCTGGGTCATCGGACTGGGACAAGCTGGGTCAGAGACCGAGAAATCTTACCCTGGGTCATCCGACTGGGAAAGGCAGGGCCAGATACAGTGAAATCTAACCCTGGGTCATCCAACTGGAAGAAGCTGCATCAGAGACTGGGAAATTTTACCCTGGTATATCCCACTGAAAAAAGCTGGGTCAGAGAAAGTGAAATCTTACCCTGGGAGGTCCAACTGGGACAAGCTGGGTCAGAGACAGGGAAATCTTACCCGGGGTCATTTCTCCACTGAGACAAGCTTGGTCAGAGACTGGGAAATTTTGCATGTCATCCAACATTCAATCTGATATTAGATTCTTTTAAATGTGACTATTACAAATTTCTTAATCCGTTTTGATTTTGACATCTTTTAGCCATAAAAATATATATTCTCAGCATCAAAGGGTAAGGTAGGATAAACTCTTATTCACAAAAGTAGAAAAAGTAGATGTTATTAGCACATACTGATAATTTCTGATTAAAGTTTTAATATCAAGTCTTGTCCATTACAGAATAAATATGGTTGTGATCTTATAAAATGATTTGTTAACAGAAAATTTTTAAACATGTATCAATAATTTGATAAGCTGGAATAAATTTGATGTGTTTTCTGTTTGAAGGTAATGAAATGTTATAGATAATTATTACAAAAGGGGAAAATATGACTATGACATTGATCATTGAACAGCAACTATTTCTTGGAAAAAATATTGTATGATGAAATTATTTCGTATCCATGAAAACATAGAAATGATACTGAAGAAAAAATTAGCTTTTGTAAAGAAAATCATTTTTGGCTTAAAAAGAACAGCAAACACAACAACAAAAATAGGTTAAAAATATGTACATCACTGAACAGTGTATTTTGAAATGAAAGAGCCAATTATAGCCAGATCTTTTTTATTTTAAAATATTTTTAATTAATATCTGCATTTCATGAGATAAAAGAAATCGATGACTTGTAATTGATTTTGAAAATTAACTCAAGATTTTTTGTGTTAAAGTATATTTTGAATATCCAAGTTTCATAGAAACAATATACACTGTGTATGACCTTTAGAGGTGAAACTAGAAGGTAAAGTTTATTGGAGGGGTAGATAGGATGGGTTGTGGAGAGTGGGTGATATAACAGGAGGGGAATAACATTTATCCTAGGACATGATTGGATGGCACCTGGAGAGTTGGTGATGTAACAAGAGGGGAATAACCTATATCCTACATCATGATGGGATGGGATGTGGAGAGTGGATGTTGTAACAAGAGGGGAATAACACTTATCCTACACCATGACTGGATGGCATGTGGAGAATGGGTGATGTAACTGGAGGGGAATAACAATTATCCTATGACATGATTGGGTGAGATTTGGAGAAAAGGTGATGTGAAGGGAGGGAAATAACAATTATCCAACAACATGATTGGGTGGGATGTGATGAGTGGGTGATGTAACAAGAGGGGAATAACAATTACCCTACGACATAATCAGGTGGGATGTGGAGAGTAATTGATGTAAAGGGAGGGGAATAACAATTATCCTACGCCATGCTTGGATGGGATGTGGAAAGTTGATGATGTAAGGGGAGGGAAATAACAATTATCCTTCGACATGATTGAGTGAGATGTGTAAAGTGGATGATGCAGAGGGAGGGGAATAACATTTATTCTACGACATGATTGAGTGAGATTAGGAGAATGAGTGATGCAGAGGGAGGGGAATAACATTTATCCTACATGAAGCCATAGATTATTGTTGTCTTTCATTATTGTCAATTTTATTGAAATTTGTTGTATGAATAAAATATAGATTCAAATTATACAATCTTATTTAATAGAAACAACCAATTTTTCAAGTAGATTTTTATCTTGTCAATTTTTAGCTCTCCTGGCCCAAAGTGCCATGTGAGCTTTTCTCGTCACTTGGCATCCTTCGTCGTACATTAACTTTTACAAAAATCATCTCCCCTGAAACCAAACTTGGCCACAATTTTCACTGGGGTATCTTGTTGTGTCAGATGACCCCGCACCCCTGCAAACCAACATGAAACTTTTAATGAATTTATATATATATCAAACTGGTAACTTCATACATACAATTTTTGCAAATATGGCTTTGTTTAAACACTTCTAGTTCATATATTAGACAAATTATGTTAGATACTTGGTTAGAGATGATGTTATTGTGACAAGATTTCTGAACTGTCCATTTGAGATAGAAGTTGTGAACTTTAATAGATAAAATGGGCATACAGTAAGATGTAGACTGGAGATTGATTTTGATTTTGATTTTTGATGTTTTAACGCCACTTTTAAGCACAGCTTTTGGGCTATTTCGTGGCGGCCAGTTTTTATTGGTGGAGGAAGCTGGAGTGCCCGGAGAAAACCACCGACCTTCGATAGGAAAACTGACAATCCTAGTCAATTAAGATTGGAGTCGAGTACACCCGCACGAGCGGGGTTCGAACTCACAACCTCAGTGTTGACTGGCTAGTGATTACAGTAGTGACTACTTAGACCACTCGGCCACCGAGGCCCCTAGACTGGAGATAGAGGCAGGATTAGATACTTTATATAATCTTTAATGATGGAATGATTAACTATTAAAGTTTACATTTATAGTATTCTGAAATGCTTTCAATTTGTTATCAGAGTAGTTTCATACAGGTTCTAGGCATTTCATGTCAGAAAACATGCACATAGGGTAAACTGACAATAATTAAAGTATTGTTTTCATTTTCTTTAAATTTTGAAACAGGGGTGGGGGTATTAAATGTACTGTAAAAGAAATGTAAGAGTACATGCAGGGATTTCTTTTGGGCTATGATTCTGAAAAATAAGTATTGTGGTGGGAAAAAGTGTTTTTCAAGATTTTTCTATTTAAGTCAATGTCAGTATAGGTTGCACTTTGTAAATACACACAAATTTCACAAACCACGCCTCTTTTGGGGAGAAATTTAATATTCATAGATATTTTGTTTTGTTTACCTACTGGTTCCCAGATATGATCTTTATGTTTCATCTTTTAGTATAAGTTTAAAGTCTTAGAAGTTCGAGACATATAAATGTTGAAAGTATGCCGCACAGCCCTATGTTTTGACCTTTGAAAAAAATAGAAGCGCATATAAACTTTCCATGCAGGATATAATTTTTTACGAATCTTCATAGTAAAAGTGGCACAGTTTTAGCCGTAAAAGGAGTTCCTATGGGAAATTGCCTTGTCTATATTTACAGAAGTGCAACCTTTTACGCCATAATGACTGTCAAAAGGATAGAATCTAATGCAAATATGTCCTAACCTATTTAAGTGCAGGTGTGCATCCAGGATTTTAAAAGGGGCTGGCAAGACAACATTAGGAGTAGAACTTGTAAAAAGTCTAGACTCCAACCATGTATGCAGCTCCATTAGATGGGCAGGCCCCCTTGCCCCCCTAAATCCGCCTATGAGTTTGTACACACGCTATTTCAAAAAGTATGGAATCAAATTCTGGATTAATAACCTATATTTCTCTTTTTGCTTGATTTTTATCTTTATGTTCCTGATTTTGAATCTCCCTGAACATGCATGACATATTATGCCACTGGACTTTAAGCAGCCAACAATCAATTTTGACCAATATTAACGTTAGTAGCAAATTACTTTTATTGGGAAAGATATAATTTTCTTATTTGATGATTTGACAAATTAATACATCAAATTATTAATTATTAACTATCCTTAAAGTCAAAATGTGCTTTGTCAGACAGTTATTTGCAATATGTTACTTAGAAATTTCTTTTTTACTATCTTTAGTCATACATAACGTTGTATTCATACTAAACGCTCTTTCTTGAATCAAAAAAATAAAAAATATTGTTCGTGTGCAACCACTGAAACTGTTACAGCCACATACCGCGCAAATACTTGCGATGTATGAAACAGTATACCGTCTCTACCAACGTGTCATTTAAGAAGTTTTCCTTCAAGTGTACGATTGTGTGATCAGATTCTCCAGTTTTCACAACTATTATACTTGTAAGTAAAGATTTACATTTACATATTATATTTTTTTTAACCAACTAACTTGTGCAGTATATAGCATTAACATCATGCATTATCATTGATTTGGTCATACTTATAATTTAACTGTTAACAAAACTGAATTTTTCGAAATACTAAGGATTCTCTACCCAGGAATAGATTACCATAGCTGTATTCGGCAAAACCTTTAATTCATTCTCAGTTTAGTTTTACTTGAATCTAACTTATTGACGTCGAACTGTTTCCTTACTTTTTACTTTGAATTTTTGCCATATCGGATTTAGTTTGTATTGGGCAGTTATCACCTGACACTAATTATATCATGAATAACAAATAGTTTGACTTCAACATATGGCCAACTTGTCTGATTAGATTTTATTATTTTGTTTTGTATATTTTCCTTTATCTCTAAATTCAGGACCACCATTTTTTTTAAATAGCGGTACCTTGTGTAATGTAATGAACCAAGGTCTCGAAAAAACATCTATGACTATTATTTTTATTTGTTTCGTAATTTTTTCGCATTACCAACTTTTAAATCCGGATTATATAATTTTTCGACAAATAACCTACACTGTTGTAGGACATTCTGGTTCTCGGTCAGGTAAGAGCAACTAAAAGAATTAAAATCAAGCTACAATCGGTGCAATTTGGGGGGAAAATAGGGGTTTTCTGATGATTTTGTCGAGTATAGAAAACATAAAACAATTATTTTTCCCCTAAATTGCACCAACTGTAAACTTGATGGTAATTCTTTTACTTACTCTTACTTGGCCGAGTACCAGAATGTCCTACTACAGAGTAGGTAACCTGTCGAAAAAAAGTTTCTCCGGAGTCAAAAGTCGGTAATGCGAAAATAGTCTATTGTTTTTCATATATTATCAAATGATTGTTTTATAAGCTTCAATAATTAATTTTTCCATTCCAAAATTCTATATTACTGAACGTTTTTTAACGATTTTGAATCAATTTTATGCTATAATTTTATGTAAACATGATCTGAAATATTAAAATAGAAAATCTTCAGCTTTGTTATTTTATAAGCTGCTGCAACTTTTTACCTTGTAATACATTCAGTGATATTTCCCCTGCAAATTCGACTTCTAGCATTTTAACATGAGGTTTATAACAGGTAATAACTTTAAATGCATAAATGGTTAAAAGCCACGTGTCTGAACAGTACTACATTATTAGCATAACTATATTAATCTTTTATTTTATCGCAAATTATTCTGATCTCGGATAATGAAGTACGTTAATGTTGCATTGGTTAATATAATTTTGACTGATTCCCACTGTAACTTACAATTTTAAGGGTCTGGATGTGGGTCATTATTTCTGTATTCTTAAATTTTTTTTCTAAACAATTTATTAAAAAAACGACATTCAGACCCTCATATTTCCAGCTACGTTTGTTCGTCTTTGAACTGTTTTAATTTTGCATTGTGTTCTGTTTTTTCTTCGTTGATACTATTATTTACACCTGTTAATTTTGTGAGCCTTGGTTAACATTTTCGACTATATTTTGTAGTTAGTCTTTAAAACATTTTACTTTATATTGTTTTTGAATATTTAATTTACCAGTTATTCTTCAACTGTTTTTGTTCTTATACATCCTTGGTTTTGAAATATTCAGATTTGAGCGTTACTCGTGAAGGTTAATCCTGAAAAGAGCTTCGAACGCATGACATTTATTACATGTTGTTTTAATTTTTAACTGAAAAGAACAATTAATATGAGTTGATGTACAGAAGACAACCACCGCACTAGATTATAGGAAATAATAAATTAAAAGAAAGGCTTGTTGATTTCCATACTTTCTTTTCGAGATTTCAACAATGAGATTAATTTTTGATCAGCAAGATTGAACTTAACCGTTTTGATATTCACAAAGCTTTGGGTCATTTGATGTTCTATTTATAATGCTGTCCCTTTGTCGACTGTGACTTTTATTTCTAAAAATTGTTCCGGCAGCATTATGTTGGTCGTTTTCATGTAATTAGGACCCTACATCCTATGCTCCCTATAGTTAAACTTTGTTCGTCGGTCTGTTTGTCTGTCTATCTCTCCATCAACTATTTGTGTAAACGCAAAAACTCCAAAACTATTGGTAGAAAACCAGTGATATTTTCTAAGTTAATGTGCATAATATGTAGATATGAATATTATTTTGTTGTGATAATTGGCCAAATAATTAAAAAAAAGTTGGGAAAAATTACATTTTTTTTTAGAAATAATTTTTCTAAACGCAAAAACTCAAAATGTATTAATCTTAGGCAAATGTTTGTATCCTATTCAATCTTAAAGGTGAACTTTCCAAATAACTAGTTAAATCCAAACGCATTAAGTGTCAGTCCTAGATAATGATGTTCACGATGATTGTTTCTGTTTATTTAATTTTATATTGTGAATTGTTATTGGGTGTCTTTAAAATATTTCTATTGATTTGCTTGCAATTTTAAGATTTTAATTCATTTCATAATTACCTTAAAATTAGGAGTTGAATTAAAGAGTATAATTTCACTGACTTAAGAAGTCGACATATAAATCATTTGAAAACGTTAAAACACAGAGTCCTAAGAAGAAAAGCAACAATCGCCGAAGACTAACTTTTACAGAGAGAGTTGCAACCATAGCTTTGACACAAATTCATTATTTTATGCACTGAGAATTATTTTCCAACCAAATGTATCATTTAAATTCTGCAAAAACGAAAGGACTGGCTTATTTATAGATAATATCATGATTTACAAATAGTCCACTAGCATGGATGGTAGTAAGATACAGATGATTTCAAAGCAATCAAAACGTGTTTCTTGTCAAATTTTTGGACCTCGAGCATCACTAAAGAGAAATTAATTTTCGAAATGCACATTTGGTGCCAAAAAAAAAGCTGGTGCCACTTATATTATTAGTACTAATTAAGTGAAGGATTAAACTAAGATTAAGAAAGTGAACATAAACATTAAAAAGAACCATGGTTCATTTTGAAGGACGTATTACATTATCTCGCATTTGGATAACGTTGTTTAGTCTGGTCTATACCTGTTTAGTGATATATAAATTATGACATTACAAGCACAATCACAATGCCCTGTTATGTAATAACTTTAAACAGTACCAATTTCCCTGCCCTTTCAGTTGGTTTTATTTATTATTGAAATTATTGAAAACAGTAGCTCTGTAGATACATTATATTATAATAAAAGATACTCATTTTTTTTCTCAATTTTAGGAGCTTTATCCAAACCATTAAGATTTGTAGGTGGTACTCACATACTTAAGAAATTATAGTTTTTACCGATGAGACAATATGATTAAGATGTATTATGCATACAGCTCAGGAAAATGGTGTGGACTTTCCTTGTCTAAAATGTTTACCTCCAAGAAAATTTTAGCTTTATTAATATGGGCCCAGTTATTTTATCTAAAGATGTGTGTAGATCACCACGGATTTGAAAACAAAAAAAAAACGCTCTTCAACGATACCACCAGCCTTATCATGAAATATAGCTTAAAACAAATTATCTGTTTATATCAGAATATGCCTTTAAACAATCATTTATAAGATTGCAGGCAATTCAAGAAGTTTTTTATGTTGCTACTATACATTTTGTTGACATGGATTATCATTGATATGGTCATAATAATAAATTAGCTGTTTCCATTACTTTGAATTTTTCAAAATACTAAGGATTTTCTACCCAAGTTATAGATCACCATAGCTGTATTTGGCAAAACCTTTTGGAATTTTTGGTCCTCAATGCTCCTCAACTTCGTACTTTATTTTGACTTTTTAACTTTTTTGATTCGAGCGTCACTGATCAGTGTTTTGAAGACGAACGCGCGTCTCGCGTACAAAATTTTAATCATTCCATCTATGATGAGTTAATTTACTTTATCTATGAAATCAACGAAAATTGATATCTCACGAATAATAATGAACCACAGCACTAAACAGATTATGACTTATAGATATATTATTGTGCTTTCGTCTTTGGTAAAAAAATTTAACGTTGACCATCATATCATGTCTTCTTATATTTTAGTCCGCGATTGCTATGACATTAACACTTCGAAAATTTTACGGACACAGTCAAGAGTTGATTGACCTTTATGGAATATCTGTTTCACAGATGATGACGGTTATGTTCCAATTGTCGTAACCAAAATTCCGTCCTCTTTTCATCTTTGTTACCTACCGAATTAGACTTATCACCAGGTTTGTACTTACCTGAGCAACTAGACAGGTGCCACACATGGGATAGAATCTGCTTACCCTTCCGGGGCACCTGAGATCACCCTCTGTTTTTGGTTGGTTCGTGTCGCTCAGTTTTAAGTTTTCTAAATTGGTTTTTTGTGTACTGTTGTTTGTCATTTTGTCGTTGTTCGTTTGTATTTTGTCAAGTCATTGTCGGTTTGTTTTCGACTTATGAGTAAGTTTATGAAGGTTGGACAGAAGCTTGTTTATGACCAAAATACATTATCCATAGCAAAGTTTTGTAAAAAATATTTTCTTTTTTTTTTCTGTATTTTTACTGATAAATGGACTAATCTTTTTTTTTCAGTTCACATTCGAATTTAGTTTGAGGTTAAATTTTTTCAGTCTCCAATAGCTTTGTCAAACCTTAATGGGATTTGTGTCTAAAAGACCGAATCCAGAGCGAAATTTTGAAAATATTTATTTTCATTTTTCCGTATTTTACTGATAAATGGTCTTACTTTTTTTTTTACAGTTAACAAGTAGATACAGTCTTGGGTTGAAGTTTGTTCCATACCAATATCTTTGTCAAACCTTCGTACAATTTTATGAAACTTTGGCAGAAGCTTTTTTTTTATGATTAAATGATAATGTCTGAAGGAAACTTTTGAAAATATATGTTTTTTTCATTTTCAGTATTTTTCTTATTTTGTATGTCAACATTACACTTTTACACTGACAGGACGAGACACACGGCTCCGCGGAACTCCTTACGAATTTGTATGACTTACGGTGGTCGTTAGAAGTCAGGAAGCTAATTAATGAAATATGTTATCATGTGCAAATGTTTTAACAAGTTGCTTTCTTTAAAAAAGAAAAGCAATACGTGAACCCAAGACCGCTGCCTGGTCACCTAAAAAATGTTGCTGAATTTTTGTTTGCTTTTGAATTGAAATAATTGACTGTGAATAGAATAAGACACTAATATTGATGATGTTAAAATACCTTTATTTAAAATATGTAATTGTGTTTAGATTCTTGCACAAGTCAGTTGAAAGCAATTTTGGATATTTGTAAATAAAAAAAGTGTATATATATACAGCTACTATTTAAATTTACATTTTAAGGCTCGACTATTTTATTTATTACTTGGGAGTTTACATCATTTTTTCATAATCCTATTGCAAATCCCAGTTTCGGCAAACCGGATGTCTAATGCAAAATGGCAAAACCAATCGCAATATAAATTTAAGCACTCAGTTTGCTTTATAATCTGGATGCATTTATTTTATCTATCATATCTTCATATTTTGTTTCCTGGATGCCTTTAAATATTACTAACTCGTTATTGAAGCTGTCTTTACTCATGGTAGATGTTGTATAGATAAATTTAAAGTCCAATTTCCATGTGAAGTGAAACCCTGTGGCATGCAACTTATAAGGTTTCGTGTATTTTTCTTGACACACCACCTTCATAGGGTCCTCTTATATAGAGACTTATTTTGGTCTCATAAAACATCTTGAATTTTAAGGATTTCCTGATTTTACTTAAATCAATCCAAATATTCTACAGATAACTTGGTTTTGAAGAATGTCTTATTTTCAGAAGTTTTATGAATACCTGAACATACTCTCAAAAGAACCAATTTATATAAAAAGATATGTAGATATAAAAAGATATCAGGATTAAAATGATGTACGCCAGACGCGAGTTAAGACTACAAAGAATCATCAGTGACGCTCGAATAAAAAAAGTTAAAAAGGCCAAATAAAGTACGAAGTTGAAAGAAATTCAGGACCCAAAATTTCGAAACAAAGGTTTTGCCGAATACATCTAAAGTAATCTATTCCTAAGGTAGAAAGTCCTTAGCATTTCGAAAATGTAAAAGTTTATAATATGACAGTGACTCAGAAAAGAAAAGAAAAGAGAAAGAGCTAGAGGTCAGAATTCCGTAAGTAATGATGACCATGCTTGAAAGTCACATGTAAAGCTCTTACTGTCGTGTCCTGAATTTAGATAAGAAAAGCGAAAATTCATATTCGCGAGTGAAATTAATATTTATGCATGCACGTGGGTATTTTTGCGCAAGAAATAGTAAATAGAAAGCATACGCACTGATACTCTTGATAAGAATACGCATTTGCGTCATCACATATATTAATCTAATAGTTGAATTCGGATGTCAAACTACCTACCTCAAGTATTTTGACTCCGAATTCATTGCCATTTAATCCGGAATTTGTGTGAACACAAACCGATAGTGTGCGTGTGAACAGGTGATATAGAATGTGAATGAACCAAGACGTGTAGGATAGCTTGTCAACACAATGAATGCAATTTTCAAAATCGTACCATATATAGTACTAAGATTTAGATGCTATAAGGTTGAACTATTAAAACAAACTAATAAAAAAGAATTGAAATTTTATAATTAACATAATTCCTGTTAATGATTTTTTTTCCGATAATTTAGAATATAATATCAATACACAAACGTCAAGTTATTACAGATGGACATTTTGTTTATCAAGTCAATCTCTTCTTAAGGTCTAACATTCCACTATATGAATATATTGCTATACAAAATATAAGCAGACGCTTATAAATCCATACTTATACAGTATAAGATAATTAACATAATAATTAAATTTTGTTATGATTATTGTAAAATATTAATTACGTTTTTTTTGTGAATTAAAACCATGCAAGTATTTGTTCATTCACTACCGTTTAAAATTTAGATATTTAGCTAACTTTGGGTACGCATCACTGCTCATTGGTGCTCATACGTTGCATATAATTTTCATAAATGTAATGACTGTTCAAACCTGTGAGACATAATGCACGTATATATAACATTTTAAATTATTTTCTATTAAGAATCAATTCAGTCTCAGTTTCTTATTCGGTGAAAAGCTCATTAGAGCTTATGTTGTAGTATGTTTGTTAATATGCTGAATCATAATAAGTTTTACTTACTTACTTACTTTTAAACTTAATAATGAATATTCTCTTGGTCTGGTATTATCTATTAATGAAATTAGATATTTTTGACAGAAAAATCCTTTTGTTTAATTATCTTTCTGCTTTCCGACCACTGTGTTTCCGACCTAAGATAAATATTTATAACAGAAATATCGTTTTCTTAATTTTCTTCATGCTTTCCGACATTTTCCCATGCTATGATTGAAATACAAAATATCAAATGATAAACGTTCAGAAATAATCAGTTTATTGTGGGACATTATATATCAATAAACTATTCCCAGGTTTATTGTCACAATGCACAACAGCACGCTGTATTAAATACTACACACACACAACGCGTACAGGGACCGTCTCAAATCGTAAATTATATAATTGCGTTTTCATTATACTTGATATTTAATAAACATTCGCATTATTAAAAATACATATGTTTAGTCAAGAGGCAAAGAGCTTCTAACATTTAATGATTTTAAGACAGCAATCTAGTCATTATTGTTTTACTATCCAATCTACAAATGAACTTTGATTGTTGAAAATATACAATGTCACGTGGTAGCCTATCCATAGAGGGACCGTATCAAAGACATAGATAACTACCTGTATAAATGATCGAAAATTTTTGAGACGTTCCGAGAGTCCTGATTTCGAGGATATCGAATAGCCCATAGACACTTCCAAAACTCACCAATATATTAGCGTGAACCCCTCATGGGGTTCACGCAAAAAGTTTAAGAATCGTATCTTTTCAAAATATGAGTCTCACCGGACTCGCTTGTGTAAAATAATGGACTCATAGTTTTCAATAACAGTCACGTGAAAACTTAAAAAAAAGGACGCTTTAAGGAAGGAAGGTTGAATAAAATTCAGCTTTTGTTCGTGCTACAGTGAGCTAGTATGTGATTAAAATGTACCTTATTTTTGGAGAAATTTACAAAGGTATCGCATGCTGTCTAACTTATCTACTTGCAAAAGAATGTATTACGATATCGAGACAGATACATGCCGTTCAAAGTCTATGAAGTATTGGTCGGCAATTTCCATGTCTGCTATGTGTCCCACGACCCAAAACAAGTCCAGAGAAAGGCCGTAAGATTTGAGAGTAGTCACGACCTAATTATTTCGTACACTAAAATGGCAGAAAAGATATCAAGTTATTTAGATAGTTTCTGAGAAATATGCATATGTCATTGACCTTGAACTGATGGATGCATATTGAAAATTTAGCTACACTCAGTCCTCGGCGGTATCTAGCATTTCTTAGCAAGAATAATTTTCTGACTGTTTTCATGCATTGTTTAACAATCCATTTAGGAATACAGAAAAGAAAGTTGGAAGAATGTTGTATATAGTTACAGTTATTGTGATCGTCAGTTTATTAGAACAGACTTATGCTGTGCCGTGTAGTGGACAACAAATATCTGTATGTGAATGCATAATCACATTTGTCGGTTGTGAAAACCTAAATCTAACAACAGTACCTAGTAATATACCAATAACTACAACAAAGCTGTAAGTATGCTACTCCTAACTATTTTTAATCTTGTTTGTTAAGGATGTTCGCTACAATCTTTCAAAATAACAAGCTTTTGTTATAAATTGAAAGTATATGAATAAAGGAATTGAAAAAGCAGAAAAAAATGAAGGGTCCGTGTCCTTGTTTTCGAGATATAAGTCATTGAAAATTTGGCGGGAAGTGATTCTCTCTAGATTTTTCATACATTTAGCATTGGCACCTTTTTTCTGTCAAAAACTATGAAAAAATAACAAGGATTTTATAAGATTTTCAAAACTTGCTTTTTAAACTAGACATAACAAAATTATGAAAAGAAAAGTAGGGGTTTGCGGGCAAATATTTTTAATGGCACTACATGTATAAAACCAGAGGATTTCGAATATCTGGTAAAAATTAAAAAAACAAGAGGAGCAAAAAGTAAAATCACAAAAATACTGAACTCCGAGGAAAATTCAAAAAGGAAAGTCCCCAATCAAATGGCAAAATCAAAAAAAAAAAAAAAACAAAACACATCAAACGAATGGTTTACAACTGTCATATTCCTGACTTGGTACAGGCATTTTCGTATGTAGAAAATGGTGGATTGAACCTGGTTTTATAGCTAGCTAAACCTCTCACTTGTATGACAGTCGCATCAAATTCCATTATATTGACAACGATGCGTGAACAAAACAAACAGACACAATAGGTAAAAATGTCAAAAATAGGGGTACAGCAGTCAACATTGTGTTATCATCTTAATCACTATAAACATCCTTAAGTGTACACGTTGCCTTAAGAATTCGAATACTGAGTTGTTTACTTTAAAAATTAGGTTGATTTCTAATAACGTTCTGTATTATGGAAAGCATCTTCACTTCCTTGCCTGTTTTGTGTCAATTTTTATCTAGATGAGGAGTTGGGTCGGGTTAAGTCAATAAGTTCTATTCTATAAGGTATAGCATGTTGGTGATAATATACAATTATAGCCTTTGTATGAGGTCGATACATGGATTTATATACCTATGTGGAGTTATTTTCTTTCAGAACGACAGGTCTTTCTTTTGAAGAATCAATCCGGACGATACCAAGTTTCAATGAAATTTGCTTCAAGGCAGAAAATAATGACCTGTGTAAGGTCATTATTTTCCTTGATTGAAATGCAAACTATAATTTACTTAAACATTTAATTCGTTTGATAGTATCGCGTGCTATGGATAAAGACATAAACACTCCTGTCATCTGTGTTTAGATTGAATTACAAAAAAAAGTCGTGGACGCATATTTTAACGTCTGAAACAAATAATGTGAATTTTTGTTAAATCATCGCTACAATAAAGGGATAATATTTGAGATGAATTTGATAATGCAAAACCCTTCATAACACTAATAAAACAAACAGATTTAACACATTCATGTGTAGGATTTGAAAATCGTATTGAGTCACAATATATATAGGAAATCATACATTGACCTATGGATATTCGTTTTTCGTGTTATATTCACATGTATCAGTATTTCGTGCTCTATTCGTGTCACTTCTGAATTTATTACATCTATAGATACCTATACCTTTTATTCTATCAAATGATCAAATGACCAAATATTTCAAGTTAATTTCTATAGAATAACAGCCACATGCTTTATGATAGAGGTTTTTTGGGGGTATGATATTTAATTCTGACTAAGTTCTCTGTTTAAAAAATTGTCATTCAAAAGTGAAAACAATAATTCTGAACAGCTCGTTAAAAACTTGAAAAATAATCTGCTTTTCCGTGATGAAAATGTCACGAAAAAATAGAAAAAAACATAGCATCCCCCTTTCTTAAAATAAGTTGAAAATAAATTACTTACAAAGTGACTTGTATTTTTCATACACCGTAACAATTCATTTGTAACTTGCTTCATGCATTTAGTGATATTTCTTTTGTAACTCGATAATGATTGCTAAAGCTTATATCTAGATTAATTAGTGAGTTTTATTTCACGTTTCAAATGCGCCGTAGGGCATATCAAAACCAGTACGGATCAGAAAAGAATATCCCACTTTAGTGCGGTCGGTAAAATATGATGGAAATCTTGCAAATCTTTGCAAAAAATAATATTTTTGTACGGTATATAAGTCAGATAATGCATATTTTAAGTTTTTCTTGTCGTATTACACACCTCGGGATGTCAGGATTGCCCAAAGAAAGACCTCCCTCCGGTCGGTCTTTCATTTAATCAATCCTGACACCCCTCGGTGTGTTATACGACAAGAAAGACCTTACAATATGCATTATCTATAACATATTGACCTGAAAGAAGTATCTTGACTGAAGATGAAGTCCGAGGTCGATATACTTCTTTGGGTCGATATATCCTGTATTGACCTCATACAAAGGCTATAATTGTTATATTATTAATTTCAAACCATATTTGTCACATGTTAGTTGTTATTTCAATTATTTTTATGTTTTTATTGTGTACATCTTGTGTATTTGATTTTTTTTTTAAATAATCGATCATAAATATACATTTTTTAGAAACTTTTAACAATATCATGAAATTCATTAGATGATGTCACAAAGTATATCGGTTTTTAGATTATTCTAAAAATAACCGTGCAATATCACTTTTGCTATCCGGCGTTTTCTATCTACCTTGAAAATATAGTTTAACATGTGACTATCCCTGAACGAATCAAATTAGATAAAATAGTTAAAAATTAATAATATCAGATTTAGCTAAACATTGGTTATTTGAGTTCATTTTCACTTCTTAGATGATCATTAATCTAAAGTAGAGTACATGACTTGGAATGCGGTAGATATTACCAATATTATCAAATATGTGCACAAGTCTACATAAAGGCACGTTCTGGTCATCAAAATATGAATCCAGTCATGTGAAGCCAATCATCGACGATTAACTGTGCATTGTCTGGGAATGATATATATTTGACATACATTTGTGTATGCTAATGTGCTGGCCAACAAAACATGTCACTAAAGTATTTGCTAAGTAAAATACTATTCATCGTACAAGAAATTGAAATAGATAATATATCATTTTATTCATTGTCTCACCTGCGACTTTCGTCGCAGAAAGCGATACATAGGGATTGCTTTCCCGGCTACGACGGCTCCGACTCCGGCTCCGGCTCCGGCGTCAACAATTGTTAAGTTTTCTGTTTAAGTTAGTTTGATAGGAACTACTTGTGACAGATCATTGATATTTGTATGAAGTTACATTAACATTAGTACATATTAGTTTGACGACTATTTTGAGGCCCTGCTCCCTAGGACATGGTCCAGTGACTTTGCATTAATTAGCAATTTTCAATGTTAAGTTTTCTGCTTAAGTTTGTTTGATAGGATCTACTTGTGATAGATCAATGATATTTTGTATGAAGTTGCATTGCTATCATTTAATATCAGTGTGTCGACTAATTTGAAGCCCTGCCCCCTAAGACATGGTCCAGTGACTTTGAATTAATTAGCAATTTCAATGTTAAGTTTTCTGCTTAAGTTAGTTTGATAGAATCTATTTGTGATAGATGAATGATGTTTTGTATGAAGTCGCATTACCATCAGTACATACCAGTTTGATGACTATTTTGAGGCCCTGCCCCTAGTACATGGTCCAGTGACTTTGAATTAATTAGCAATTTTCAATGTTAAATTTTCTGCTTAAGTCAGTTTAATAAGAACTACTTGTGATAGATCAATGATATTTTGTATCAACTAGCATTACTATCAGTATATATCTGTTTAAAGACTATTTTGAGGCTCTGACCCCTAGGACATGGTCAAGTGACTTTGAATAAATTAGCAATTTTCCATGTTAAGTTTTTCTGCTTAAGTTTTATATTGATAGGAACTACTTAAATAAACAACGATATTTTCTATAAAGTAACATTACTGTTAACATCTAAGTTTGTCGACCAGTTTCAGGCCCTAATTATGGTCAAGTGACTGAATTGATAAGCAATGTAGCTGTCCATCAGATTGTCTTTTTCTAAATTTAATGCCGATATGCGAGACAGATCTCTGTGTCAACAGTTTATTTATACATTGTCGTCTCTTACAAAGGATAAAATTTTAGAAAACGATTAATCTCATTTTCTCCTGAGGAATGATTGTAATATTTTTTTCTGTCTATGAAGAAATAACATAAAAAATGTGGTGCCTATATGCGTGTGCACATTTCGAATAGACAGAAAAAATATTACAGTCTTTCCTTATAATTTAATTCTAAAATCTATTTTTAAGGAGTAAATCATGAAAAACGTTGATGACGTCACGGTCACATGACAAAATTATGTCTATGAGCTGATAGACAAAAAAATTCAGCCAATCAGAAGACGTGTTACATCCAAAATTAAATTATTTTTGTATGAATTCAAGGAAGTAAAATGTATGCAGATGAGACGTTTCTATATTAGATACATGAAAAAATTATTATAAAGGAGCAATAAGTGAATTGATATTATCTTAATTCAACATTTATCCGAACGCAACCCAACGTCAAGTAAAACATCTAAAGGCAAAATGTTTTTTTGGAAACAATGATCTAAATGAAGAAAGAATTTTCTTCAAAGAATAAAACTAAAGAAAAAGAGTATTGGTGGATAAGGACGGTTTTATAAATAACACATGTGTATTCAATCCGCAGAAAAGCAGGACAAGGTGGTTCCTAGAGATAATGCACCTTTTCACGGATTTGTAGGCAGTAATAACAGATCCTATTTATTAGGGGGTTATTGTGTTCAATTGTGTAATATTTGCCTGAATCACTTTAATTTTCAGATGAGACGAACATTTCTACTTCCATACTGCCTGACATAAATCAGAAACTAAAACACTTGTAAAATGATCATTTAAAAGAGTTTTTTAAATTATATTTCCTCATGGCAATGCAGGAATAACGGACACAGAACCTGCCAGCATTTAGCACACAATCACGATCTTGTTCATGATATCTGTATATTTCTCAGAAAGTTCACCCAATTGTGTCAATATAACAGAACTATAAACAACTGTCATACAGGTGGAAGGTTTAGCTAGCTTTAAAACAAGGTTTAACCCATCATTTTTGTTTTGGAAAATGCATGAAACAAGTCAGGAATATGGCACTTGTTTTTCACTTTTTCCATTGATTGATAGAGATTGATTTTGTCAGTATTTTATGGACTTTCTATTTTTGAATTTGCCTTGGAGTTCAGTATTTTTGTTTTACTTTTGATAATCAAAACCAATAAATCCTGAGAACCAGTTTTCGCGGATTAAAAAAATATTGTTTTCTGTGGACATTTTTTTTTTGAAGCTTGCCAAAGTCTACATACAAGCCTATAGTAAACATGTACCTCGTTGAACATTTCTTGTTCATCTATACCCATGCAATCCTCGAAAATTGGTATCGCACGATTAATAGTAGTTCACGTTTGTCCTGAATGAGTACTGTTATTCATATCGATTACGTCTAGGTTAGTCTATGAAAAAGTATATACTATGAAATTTAGAGGGAGGGTCTTGACCCGAGCTCTTAATGTCATAGTATATACCTTTTCATAAACTATCCAATTTAGCACATATTTACAACTCGAGTAATCTTTTAATTGGTCTATTGATAGTTTATTTTGGCTGACTACTTGTATAACAGGTGTTTGTAAAACGGAGCTCATTAACGAAGTTTTGTAAATCTACTCACTAGTATCATTGTAAAATATGTTATTTCAAAAGGCCCTTGACTCCAGAATGAAAAGATGGTAGCTGGTGTAAGTATGTATATTGATATAAAGCGGTGTTTTACTATACATGTTCTTCTTACATGGTAAGATGACCAAATAAATTGGCCAAAAGCAGGCAATAATTAAATTGCAGTGGAAGCTTTACATGTTTTGAAAACATTGTTTAATTTCACAGTAAAACTAAAGCTATAATAAATTTGAAACATATAGATAGTTTGTCCCCATAGATATAGTCTAGCAGATAGGCATTAAAAAGCAACTACCAATAGATCAGAGATGACAAGTTTTGTGTTTTTTTATTATTATTTCAAAGTAAAAACTAAAAGATTTATCAGAATATGTTTATATATATATAGGTGGCACATTATCTTCAGACATAATCACAGTTTTTCAATTCATGACATCGTCCTGAACATGCATGAAATATTTGCCACTGGACATTAAGCAACCAATAATGAATAAATCAATCAATTCATGACGAAATAGATCAGCTTCCTTAAGAAAGTTTAAAAATTATCACCAAATTGCTTTAATTTCCCTTCACAAGGTTTCATAGTACACACTTTTTTGTATATAAGGTAATTGCATGGATGATACATTATCATAATTTTAAGATATCGTTGTACTATCATCAAGGTATAATAAAGAACCATATGTATTACCCTTTATTTAAATGAAAGAAATTTGCAATTGTCAAAAACATTTTTTAGATCCAAAGATTTTAATAGCAGGATATTTAAAAATCAACTTGAAAACTAATTACAAACTATTTAATTTAATTTGAAACACAGCATTTTATTTCAAAATAGCCAGTGGCAATTTTTGTTTTAAATATCTTGATTACGATACAATGAAATCTAACCCTTGTGGTCATTCATGCGTAGTTACTTAGTACACGGGAAAAGTATGTACTATGAAAATTAGAAGGCAAATTCAAGCAATTTGATTGGACGAGAAGTTGTAAGTATGTGCTAAGAATTAATGAAAATGCAAAATGAGCAAAAAGTAAACAACAGTTGAATTAATTTTAACAATAGAACAAGTATAAACAAAGCCACTACAAGGGGATTATTATTAGGTTGCTTGATAAAACATTCCCTGTGATTCACCTTTTGTTCGTACCTGGTTTAGTTTTGTCTGACATTTGCCTTAAATATTCAGTTAGTTAACTAAAATTTATCACATGAGACAAATCGTTCTGCTTCCATACTGCTCTTCGACTTTAACTCATAAACAACATTGTGTAACACACCTGTTAACAAACTGATCATAGATGCTATGGTTAAAATTTTGTTGTACGCGAGACGCGCGTTTCGTCTACAAAATTATTATCAGTGACGCGTTGACTTATAATCAAAAACACTTGTTAAATAATAACTTCAGAGGTGTTTTTGTTTTAACATTTTCTTATAGAAATGCAGGATTCACGTATACAGAACCTCCTAGTATTTAACACTTCACACACGATCCCGTTCATGATGTATATCTATTTCTCTAATTCTATGGCAATTTAACCCTTTCCGAACCCATTGTATAAAAAAATTTAATCAACGTGTAGTTGCCGGTGATCTCAGAAGATGATTGGATGAGTTTAAGGGTCATAACCTTTATCAGCTCACTGGATGAAACAAAATATGCTAGCAGGTGTTAATGAAATTGACAACTTTGTGAAATATGGAGGGCACTCGAAGGGGATTTTCGTTTAACAAAAAATCAAAATTTATTTTTTAATCATTAGAGAAACAGATTCTTACATAGTTACTCGTGGATTATCGGATTTATCCAATCTCGATAGTTAAATTATAAATTTTAAAGTCCTCGCCCAGGCTCGGACTTTAAAATTGATAATTTAACTATCTCGATTGGATAAATCCGATAATCCACTGGTATCAATGTAAGAATCTATATATGAAAGTTCATAATCAAAACCAATAAATTATTCTTAATGCAGATCAGAAAGATGAAATTCCAGAAACACGCGTTGTACTCACTGTAATCATATCATACATTTTTCCTTCAATATAATTAATAATTTCCTTTTCAGAGGCTTAAGCAACAATCATATTTCGACTATAGCAGAACATGCATTTGTTGATCTCGTGTCTTTGGAATCCATGTAAGTTTTATTGTCATGATAAAGAATGATATAATTTCAAGAATTTTGCTCAATTTTGCAACTTTATCACACAGTTTAAGTAAATGGAAATTCAGGGTCAGTACTGTAATTTATTTCAATTATGAATATATATAAGAAACAGCTAAGAAAATGATGAAAATGTATACACCAATTCAACTTTATTATCAGTAAATTAATATCAAACTAAATATTATTTTTTATATACATATTTGTTTTTCGTTCATTATTTTGTGCATAAATTAGGCCGTTAATTTTCTCGATTTAATTGTTTACATTTGTCATTTCGGGCCCTTTTATAGCTGACTATGAGGTATGGGTTTTGCTCATTGTTGAAGGCCGGACGATGACCTATAGTTATTAATTTAAGTGTCTTTAGGTCTCTTTTGGAGAGCTGCCTCATTTGTAATCATACCACGTCTTCTTATTTTTATATATTATGCATAATATCGAACAAATATAAATAAAGTCACTACAAGGATTATATTTTGATTAAAGTTTATGAATGATTCGTCTTTAGGTCAAACTTTGGTTTAATTAAGCCTAATGCAATACATGTTTATTTCATACGAAACGTACTTTTCATTGGCTACAACAATCGTGAGATATTTTAGAATTATGTTTTCTTTTTCGAAAAAGTCGAACGTCAAAACAATGCACAGAAAAACAAACAGGAAGTTTGAAATAACTTGTATTTGTTTGTTTGTAGCTTCCGCGCCTCACACAAAAAGGGCTTCAATCAACAGTTTTCCACCCCAATACAATTACAAAAAGATGCATTCAAATCTTAAATAATACTGAAGAAAGAGAGTTTTGATTGACAAAGACTGATTAAGGAATAACATATTTGTATTCAACACAAAGAAACGTAGATCAAGATAGTTCGTAAATACACTTTCTAAAAGAAGAATTGTTTTTTTTCCGAACCCTTAGGCAACAATAAGTTTAGCTCTTTACAAGTGGCTTTTTGCTGTTTATAACTAACAAAAACCTTCCGAAAGTGTAAGTTAAATTAATATTTAACATCAAGCACAGGTTAAAAAATACTTTTTTTTCATAATGAAATCAGTTATAGATAATGCATATTTTAATGTTT
The DNA here is from genome assembly GCA_017311375.1 of Mytilus coruscus. NCBI lineage: Eukaryota > Metazoa > Mollusca > Bivalvia > Mytilida > Mytilidae > Mytilus > Mytilus coruscus. Next base: position 48,052,787 of record CM029598.1, read on the forward strand.
TTCTTGTCGTAGAACACACCGAGGGATGTCAGGGTTGATCAAATGAAAGACCGACCGTAGGGAGGTCTTTTTTGGGGCAATCCTGACACCTCGAGAAAACTGATATACCGTCAAAAAATATTAGTTTCTACAAAGATTTTCAGAATTAGCATGCATCCTATTTTACCGACCACACTAAAGTGGGATATTCCTTTCTGATGCGTTCAGGTTTTAATACGCCCTACGGCATATGTAGAACATTAGGATTTCTATTAAAAAAATCCATCTTTACATTTAACCAATATTTCTAGTTGAATGTAACATGATTGATAATAAACATTGTGATATCGTAAAAGGGTATATGGTGTTTAAATGTTAGTGCTCAAAGTAAGAAAGAACCTATTAAATCAACACTCGCAAAAATTTAGATTCTGATATTTTAAGCAGTTTACCATTTCAAAATATCATTTTTGGTGTCATTATCGCCTACACACTTCAAGGGCAATAGGTCGTCGATTTAGAAGAGTAATTATTCATTATGAATACTAAGATCGCCTTACACGTTCAGTAAGTATGAATTGTTAAAAATCAGATGAACTGATTTAACACAAATCATTTATATATTTTCCAAATCTTTACTCATCAATACTCTAAGCAGTTTACCAGCAGAGTTGTTTTCATCAAACATGAACCGGCACTCCGGCTTCCTCCACCAATAAAAACTGGCCGCCACGAAACAGCCCAAAAGTGGCGCTTAAAAATGACGTTAAAACACCAACAATCAATCGATCAATCAAACACAAACCATTGATTATATGTAAATTAACTGCAGGTTTAACATTAACATAAAGCTTCAAATAGAGTTTTTTTATAATTTCATTTTTGAACATACAACTTAATATGAACGGAGACTTTTTGGAACATAGATGGTTCTGAAAGTAGCATCTTTGAATTGTTACCATTTTACATTAAACATTATCTCTTTCGAGTCTTTCAGGTCTCAATAAATAAGAAATTTCCAAAAGATGATGATTTAAAAAAAATACATTCCTATCATCAAACAATTTCTTATGAGAAGAGTTATTTTTTATTTTAATTACTAAGATCGCCTTACACGTTGATTAATATGAATTGTTAAAACTGAGATGATCTTTTTCTAAGACAAATCAATTTTATTTTTTCCAGAAATCTTTTCGACAATGCTTTAAGCAGTTTACCAGCAGAGTTGTTTTCTTCAAACATAAACCTGAAGATTATGTAAGTTCACTGCATATTTAACTTCAAATTACTTTTTAGTATAGCTTCAAATAAAGTTTGTGATTCGCTATTCTCTTAGTCACCTCAAGTGACAGATATCGTCTATTTAGTCCAAGACGGAGACTTCTTACACCGGAGTTATAATTGATTTAACTGTTTGTCCGCCACAAAGTCGTATGACGGAATTATACTACGAGTAAATACTAGTTCGATTAGAATTAGAACAATGTGTCTAATTCATATGATATGTCTTTGGGTTGTGACTAAGAAATCTATAAACAATAAGATCGCCTTAGACGTTGATTAGTATCAATTGTTGAAGCTCAGACGAACTGATTTAACACAAATAATTTATATTATTTCCAGAACTTTACAAGGGAATAATCTAAGCAGTTTACCAGCACAGTTGTTTTCATCAAACACGAACCTTGAGGTTATGTGAGTTAAGTTAGATGGTTCTAAAATAGAATCTTTGAATTGTTACCATTTTAAATGACACATTAACTCTTTCAGGTCTTTGAGGTCTCAATAGATAAGGAATTTAAAAAATAATAATCATAAAAAAAAAAAACAACATTCCTATCATGAAACAATTTCTAACGAGAGGAATTATTTTTCATTATAATTACTAAGACCACCTTACACGTTGATTTTTTTCAACAATGCTTTAAGCAGTTTACCAGCAGACTTGTTTTCCTCAAACATAAACCTGGAGGATATGTAAGTTTACTGTACATTTAACTTTTAATTACTTTTTAGTATAGCTTCAAATGAAATTTGTGATTCGCTTTTCTCGTGCTCACCTCAAGTGACAGATGTCGTCTATTTTGTTCCAGACAGAGACATCTCATAAGGGAATTATAATTGATTGAGCTGTTTGTCCGCCACAAAAGTCGTATAACGGAATGATACTAAATACTAGTTCGTTTGGAATAAGAACAATATTATGTGTCTGATTGAGATGATATGTCTTCGGATTGTGACTAAGAAAGCTAGCAAGTTTAAAGATCCTCCTCAGTTAGTCGGTCCTGTACTACAATCAATGTTTCTACATATTACCTTCCTTATAATCAGGAGGGGCCTTGTTGCCATATGGTCTAAGTGATTTCACTACTGTAATCACCATCCAGTCAACACTTAAGTTGTGAGTTCGAATACCGACTCCAATCTTAATTGACTAGAATTGTCAGTTTTCCTATTGAGGGTCAATGGTTTTCTCCGGGCACTCCATCTTCCTCCTCCCTTAAAAATTGACCACCACGAAATAGCCAAAAAGAAGGGCTTAAAAGTGGCATTAAAACAACAACAATCAATCAATCATAATTATCAAGAGTATCATCAGCTCAGCAGTTAGAGATTTGATAGTATTTATAATTTTTATTTTTAGATTCCCTATAAATGTAAAAGTTTAGAAATTATTTAGATATGTAGGTTCCAACGCCCTCAATTAAAGTGAGCTCTAGAGATTTTTTTTAATTGTTTTTCATAGATTTAAGAAGATGTGGTATGAGTGCCAATGAGACAAATTTCCATCCAAGTCACCACAATTTGTGAAAGTAAACCATTATAGGTCAAAGTACAATCTTCAACACGGAGCCTTGGCTCACACCGAACAGCAAGTTATAAAGAGCCCCACAAATGACTATTGTAAAACCATTCAAACAGGAAAACCAGCGGCCTAATCTATATAAAATACGAGAAATGAGAAACACTTATGAACCCCATCAACAAACGACAACCACTGTTTTTTTTGTCATATAGCTTTAAAAAATATCTTAATGTGAAATGGTAATACTTATATATCATGTTCATACATCATTGGCTTTGAAATTTATTATGCGTTATACTCATGTTTCCAGACCTTGGCAGTAAAAGTTTTAACACTTTCAACAATATTCTATCTCCGGCATAGAAATGTACAGATTTTTCTTTTAGCAGTAGTACATACAGTTAATGATTAATTTGATAGATAAATCTACTTCTGTCATCGAACAAATATTTCTAAAATGAAAAGTGAAATAATGTTCATCGTACGAAATTAAGAAGTGGATTGAGTATGAATTGTTTCAACTAAATTATATCTAATTTTTCACCATCAACCATTGATATTTTTTCAGGTATTTGAGTTTTCAAGATCAAATGAATTTATATTCCGTTGGAAAAGAAGCTATTAAATAATGTGTTTGTTTGTGATAAAAAGTAATTCAATGTATTGAAACAACATGAAGTGCAAAAGGTCGTACAGTAAAATAGTATATTTTGAGAACAAATCTTAAAAAATCTGATTATTAAAAAACAGAGAAATAATTTATCTGAATCAGATAACAGTATGATCGCCACAGAGGTAATTAGTTAAGTTATCAGTGTTTCATAAACCCTATTTGAACACAAACCATTAAAATGTTTCAGAAATTTGGGTTCCAATATTTTAAGCAGTTTACCACCAGAATTGTTTTCGTCGAACACCAAGCTTCGGACTATGTAAGTATAATACCAATTTAACCTCTTAATATGATTTCAAAAAGAATTGTAGAAAGTATCATAAAAATCCGTGAGAATGCCCATCTACTTCTCTGTTACCTTAACTGCGTGATTAACATCAACACAAAACTTCAAATGGGTTTTTTTTTATAATTTATTTTTGAACATACAACGTAATATGAAAGGAGACTTTTTGGAAAATAGACTGTTCTAAAAGTAGCATCCTTGAATTGTTACCATTTTACATTAAACATTATCTCTTTCGGGTCTTTCAGGTCTCAATAGATAAGAAATTTCCGAAAGATGGTGATTTAAAAAAAAAATACATTCCTATCATCAAACAATTTCTTATGAGAAGAGTTATTTTTTTATTTTTATTACTAAGATCGCCTTTTGATGAGAAAAGCATCAAATTTGGCATGGTAGTAGTTCTTGGTGTTACAAATAATATTAGCTATGGACCCACCTTGAAATTTCAAAATGGCAGCATTTTCCAAGATGGCCGCCATAAAATATCAAAATCAACATATATCACTGATATCAGGTCAAATTTATGGTAAAATTTTGCATGGCAGTAGTGCTGGTTGTTTAAAAAAATATAAGTTATGAACCCACCATTAAAAATCAATATGGCGGCTTTTTCCAAGATGGCCGCCACAAAATATCAAAATCAACAAATATCCCTTATATTAGTTCAAATTTGTCATGTTAGTAGTGCTGGGTGCTTCGAACAATATAAGCTATGGACCCAACTTGAAATTACAATATGGCGGCTTTTTCCAAGATGGCCGCCATAAGATATCAGAATCGACCAAATTCCCTTATAGAAAGTTACAAAGTGTTTTGTTTTGACGTACCTTCAGTAAACCTAAGTGCTCTATAATACCAAGTGCATGCCACATTTATTTACTAAAGTCAAACATAAACAGATTTGTGAGGAAAGTATAGGAAGTCGTAACTACGGTACCATTCCTGCATAACAGTAGTCTACAAAGAGTGATCACGAATAGACACTGGCGTTATTCCCATATTTAAGCAAAACTTAACTAGAATTTATGCTTCTCGAGTCGAACAGTTTTCTCTGTGATCAACTGGAAGAGGACATAGTAATGATCTAAAAATTGCAGTAATATCAGGCTTGACAGGCCATTAACAAGGCAGGTGCTTGCTTCTTCTGTTTAGTAATTATTTTGGTTTTGCATTTAAACAAGCAACTGCAACAATCTGTTTGTATGTCAACGATACTTAACAAATCTGCACATACATGTAGTTCAAGAAGGCAAAAGTATTTTCAACAGTCATTAAAAACATTAGTTGATAATCGTTTGGCCAAATATTCAGTTGCAGTCAAGTTATTCCATTGAGGCAAATATGACATTATCCATTTCAAAGTTACGTCTGTTTTATTTCTCTATTATTCTTTAACATTATATTCAACTGAATAAAAACAATCGCATAATGTAAATAGGCCTTCTACTGGATGCTAGGACCAGGAAAAGAGGAGGTACTAAATTACAACATGTGCAGTTTACGTTTGTCATTTATGAATGATCCAATTATCTGTTTATCTACAATACTATATTTATGAAAAATTCAACATTGAATATGTGGTTCCTCCTGCGAAACCTGGTGGTTTTACAACAGCAACCGTGGACAATATTGACACCAACAAGAGTTCAACTACGGCTAACGAATCTTTCCATAGTACGACAATTTCAATATTTCCGCATTTTCTTAGTCCAACTTGTCAATTCGTTATAACCTTTGCTTTGAAATATATGCATGCTTTTCTTACTTACATCTTACCAGAAATACATGTATGCCGACCTGGTATAATTACTCAATTGTGCAACATAATCCTTGCATGGTATAAATAAGTTAATAAAATGATAACACTGATGGCTTGAAGCAGATGATAATGAAAACATTAAATATGTCTGGACATCATTCCACGCATATAGAGCCAAGAAAAATGGTCATCCACCTTTATATATCAGTCTGCATTGACCAATGTTACAGGAAGAGATCAAACCTGTCACAACGATTCGGCATTCCATGAATATAATCCAGCAATGTGTTCCGAGATATATATCAATTATCACTTGTGATCAACTATTGTTTTGCTTTTGGAAAATCGGAACAGTGGAACAGGCCAAACATATTTCGAGCAGAATAGAGAATAGTTTTGTTTAAGGTCTTTATATAGAAATGGTATCGTTGGGAACCTTATGTGATTGGTTAGAAAACAGTGGTTGAACAAGAGTTCGTTCAAAGGAAACATAGTACTTAATGAGGAACGAGACCCTGGTGAGAACTATGTAACATTCAAAGAATGGAGTAATAAGAGGAAATTTAAAGTCCCCTTAACCATAACTGGTCTGCAACATTAGAGATTGAACTGGACATTTTGATGTGAGATCATTAAGAGAATGTTCCTTATCAGTGTACATTATAAGATTCCATTATACTGCTTATTCATCGGTTCTTTGCATTTTTTCATCAAACTTGTGGCGTCCAGAACCCCTACGCTATATCATGCCATTTTTAAACTATACAGTTTAAGTGTTGCAAACGTAATTTGTAAATGAAAAAGGTAGATCGAGCTCAATAGTAGAATTACACACTTGTAAAAGGAGAAGGTGGGGGCAATCAGATTAACTATCAAAATCGCACAACTACAGCATTTAATAGTGTTTTGTCTAGAAATGGCCATATTAATCAACAAAATTAAATCCTCCTTTGAAATAATATAACGTGATCAGATAATCCAAATGATGTTCTACACCAGGAACGATTTAAAAGCAAAAACACAACATTCTCAAAGCATGTGAAAGCTTTAGGCGAAGGAATGTTTCTGCCTTTTACCCAGTGTTCTACTTCGAATGATGCGGATGGCATATACCCTATTGGACAATTATCACAGAGGTATCAGCATTTTGTACTGAGGTAATAAAATGTGGTTGACAGATATAAAACAGATGTCACGGTAGATGAAAATGCGGAGGACAATGATGTTATGTACGTTCCTGTTTAAAATGTGATGAGAGTGGGACAAACACTAAATGGGCGGTCCATAAGAAACATTTGAAAACTGCTGTGAAAATATGTTGCTGTTTAGATGATAAAACGATGGATAAGATACTTAGGCACTCAAAATCATTAGTAAAACAAAACCAGATAAGAACATGGATAAACAAAAACGCAAAAAAATTGCTAACACAAATCACTACACAAAATCTAAAATTGAGCTAAACCAATCCCACTTAAATCCGGGGTGATCTCAGGTGCTTAAGAAGGATACGCAGTTTTTGTTAAACAAGTGACACATACCTAGGTACTCTTGTTTAAATAGATTGATGAGTCATATCCAGTTTAGGCATATATCATATACTAGTGGATTTATAAATGTCTCTTTTCTAACACAACATTTAAAACATGTAAAACCATTGGTACATGTAAATTATCTTAAGCTTGATCGAATCTGGACGTTTGAAATGAAGTAAGGATTTCCATGTTTTAACGATGAATAAACAAGAATTTCCCTGGTAGACAACACAGACATTGAAAAATAAAGAGCAAATGACTCAACATTGAAAGCATAAACAACACAAGTCCCTTTTCATCAAAACTATGGGTCAACGCAGGTGTTAGGAAGGTGTGTATTTTCTGGCCAACTGGCAGCACTCGGGATGTTACTCATTTTACTTAGAAATTCGGTGATTAGTATTATTTATTTATCATCTTGATGTTACCACAATCGAGGAAAAAGAAAGGATTGTGACAAGGAGAAGTGGAACTTATCCATATATCATTAATGACTCAGATGGCACTAAACGGTCAAACATATTATGATGGCGTCCTGAAAACGTTCGAATGTTTCCATTTATGGGATCTTTGATTAAATTGTCATGCAAGCATCATCAAAGAATCATGGAAACGCAATCCCTAGAATATTGTACAAACTGCAAAGTGCAATTCGATAGAAGAAATAAATATCAGTAAAGCCTTTTCTCAGTTTCGTTCATTTTCACTTTTTGGCGGCCATTTTGAAATTTTCCGCCATTTTGAAAAAAATGAAAAGTCAAATATAACGTCATGACTTACTAGAAACGTTGGATTGCATTTTATATGTTTTTAAAAGATTCGGTATATATATTATTTGCTTTAAGTTATACATGGTTGTGAAATTTGGACTGATTGGCAGACATCTTGAAAATGGCCGCCATATTGGATTTTTCAGAGTGGGTCCATAGCTTAAATTGACTACCAAATATATATTTACAATTGTACAAAGTTTCATGCTTTTATCATCAAACCCACAATTCTTCTAAAAATATGCACGAATCAGCTGGACTATTTTTTCCAGAAATCTTTTCAGCAATGCTTTAAGCAGTTTTCCAGCAGAGTTGTTTTCCTCAAACATAAACCTGAAGTTTATGTAAGTTCACTGCATATTTAACTTCAAATTACTTTTTAGTATAGCTTCAAATAAAGTTTGTGATTCGCTATTCCCTTGCTCACCTCAAGTGACAGATATCGTCTATTTAGTCCAAGACGGAGACTTCTTACACCGGAGTTATAATTGATTTAACTGTTTGTCCGCCACAAAGTCGTATGACGGAATTATACTACGAGTAAATACTAGTTCGATTAGAATTAGAACAATGTGTCTAATTCAGATGATATGTCTTTGGGTTGTGACTAAGAAATCTATAAACAATAAGATCGCCTTACACGTTGATTAGTATCAATTGTTCAAGCTCAGATGAACTGATTTAACACAAATAATTTATATTATTTCCAGAACTTTACAAGGGAATAATCTAAGCAGTTTAGCAGCACATTTGTTTTCATCAAACACGAACCTTGAGGTTATGTTAGTTAAGTTAGATGGTTCTAAAAATAGAATCTTTGAATTGTTACCATTTTAAATGACACATTAACTCTTTCAGGTCTTTGAGGTTTCAATAGATAAGGAATTTAAAAAAAAATAATAATAAAAAAAAACAACATTCCTATCATCAAACAATTTCTAACGAGAGGAATTATTTTTCATTATAATTACTAAGACCACCTTACACGTTGATTTGTATGAATTGTTAAAACTAGGATGAACTTATTTTAATACAAATCATTTTTATTTTTTTCCAGAAATCTTTTCAACAATGCTTTAAGCAGTTTACCAGCAGAGTTGTTTTCCTCAAACATAAACCTGGAGTCTATGTAAGTTTACTGTACATTTAACTTTAATTACTTTTTAGTATAGCTTCAAATGAAATTTGTGATTCGCTTTTCTCGTGCTCACCTCAAGTGACATATGTCGTCTATTTTGTTCCAGACGGAGACATCTTATATGGGAATTATAATTGATTGAGCTGTTTGTCCGCCACAAAGTCGTATTACGGAATTATACTACGAGTAAATACTAGTTCGATTAGAATTAGAACAATGTGTCTAATTCAGATGATATGTCTTTGGGTTGTGACTAAGAAATCTATAAACAATAAGATCGCCTTACACGTTGATTAGTATCAATTGTTCAAGCTCAGATGAACTGATTTAACACAAATAATTTATATTATTTCCAGAACTTTACAAGGGAATAATCTAAGCAGTTTAGCAGCACATTTGTTTTCATCAAACACGAACCTCGAGGTTATGTTAGTTAAGTTAGATGGTTCTAAAAATAGAATCTTTGAATTGTTACCATTTTAAATGACACATTAACTCTTTCACGTCTTTGAGGTTTCAATAGATAAGGAATTTAAAAAATAATAATAATAAAAAAAAAAAAAACAACATTCCTATCATCAAACAATTTCTAACGAGAGGAATTATTTTTCATTATAATTACTAAGACCACCTTACACGTTGATTTGTATGAATTGTTAAAACTAGGATGAACTTATTTTAATACAAATCATTTTTATTTTTTTCCAGAATTCTTTTCAACAATGCTTTAAGCAGTTTACCAGTAGACTTGTTTTCCTCAAACATAAACCTGGAGTCTATGTAAGTTACTGTACATTTAACTTTAATTACTTTTTAGTATAGCTTCAAATGAAATTTGTGATTCGCTTTTCTCGTGCTCACCTCAAGTGACATATGTCGTCTATTTTGTTCCAGACGGAGACATCTTATAATGGAATTATAATTGCTTTAACTGTTTGTCCGTATGACGGAATTATACTACGAGTAAATACTAGTTCGATTAGAATTAGAACAATGTGTCTAATTCAGATGATATGTCTTTGGGTTGTGACTAAGAAATCTATAAACAATAAGATCGCCTTACACGTTGATTAGAATCAATTCTTCAAGCTCAGATGAACTGATTTAACACAAATAATTTATATTATTTCCAGAACTTTACACGGGAATAATCTAAGCAGTTTACCAGCACTGTTGTTTTCATCAAACACGAACCTTGAGGTTATGTTAGTTAAGTTAGATGGTTCTAAAAATAGAATCTTTGAATTGTTACCATTTTAAATGACACATTAACTCTTTCAGGTCTTTGAGGTCTCAATAGATAAGGAATTTAAAAAATAATAATAATAAAAAAAAAAAATAATAAAAAAAAACAAACATTCCTATCATCAAACAATTTCTTATGAGAAGAGTTATTTTTTTATTTTAATTACTAAGATCGCCGTACACGTTGATTAATATGAATTGTTATAACTGAGATGATCTTTTTTTAAGACAAATCATTTTTATTTTTTCCCAGAAATCTTCTCAACAATGCTTTAAGCAGTTTACCAGCAGACTTGTTTTCCTCAAACATAAATCTGGAGTTTATGTAAGTTCACTGCATATTCAACTTTAAATTACTTTTTAGTATAGCTTGAAATAAAGTTTGTGATTCGCTATTCCCTTGCTCACCTCAAGTGACAGATATCGTCTATTTAGTCCAAGACGGAGACTTCTTACACCGGAGTTATAATTGATGTAACTGTTTGTCCGTATGACGGAATTATACTACGAGTCGATTAGAATTAGAATTAGAACAATGTGTCTAATTCAGATGATATGTCTTTGGGTTGTGACTAAGAAATCTATAAACAATAAGATCGCCTTACACGTTGATTAGTATCAATTGTTCAAGCTCAGATCAACTGATTTAACACAAATAATTTATGTTATTTCCAGAACTTTTCAAGGGAATAATCTAAGCAGTTTACCAGCACAGTTGTTTTCATCAAACACGAACCTTGAGGTTATGTTAGTTAAGTTAGATGGTTCTAAAAATAGAATCTTTGAATTGTTACCATTTTAAATGACACATTAACTCTTTCAGGTCTTTGAGGTCTCAATATTTTGTTCCAGACAGAGACATCTTATAAGGAATTATAATTGATTGAGCTGTTTGTCCGCCACAAAAGTCGTATTACGGAATTATACTAAATACTAGTTCGTTTGGAATAAGAACAATATTATGTGTCTGATTGAGATGATATGTCTTCGGATTGTGACTAAGAAAGCTAGCAAGTTTAAAGATCCTCCTCAGTTAGTCGGTCCTGTACTACAATCAATGTTTCTACATATTACCTTCCTTATAATCAGGAGGGGCCTTGTTGCCATATGGTCTAAGTGATTTCACTACTGTAATCACCATCCAGTCAACACTTAAGTTGTGAGTTCGAATACCGACTCCAATCTTAATTGACTAGAATTGTCAGTTTTCCTATTGAGGGTCAGTGGTTTTCTCCGGGCACTCCATCTTCCTCCTCCCTTAAAAATTGACCACCACGAAATAGCCAAAAAGAAGGGCTTAAAAGTGGCATTAAAACAACAACAATCAATCAATCATAATCATCAAGAGTATCATCAGCTCAGCAGTTAGAGATTTGAAAGTATTTATAATTTTTATTTTTAGATTCCCTATAAATGTAAAAGTTTAGAAATTATTTAGATATGTAGGTTCCAACGCCCTCAGGTAAAGTGAGCTCTAGAGATTTTTTTTAATTGTTTTTCATAGATTTAAGAAGATGTGGTATGAGTGCCAATGAGACAAATTTCCATCCAAGTCACCACAATTTGTGAAAGTAAACCATTATAGGTCAAAGTACAATCTTCAACACGGAGCCTTGGCTCACACCGAACAACAAGCTATAAAGAGCCCCACAAATGACTATTGTAAAACCATTCAAACAGGAAAACCAGCGGCCTAATCTATATAAAATACGAGAAATGAGAAACACTTATGAACCTCATCAATAAACGACAACCACTGTTTTTTGTCATATTGCTTTAAAAATATCTTAATGTGAAATGGTAATACTTATATATCATGTTCATACATCATTGGCTTTGAAATTTATTATGCGTTATACTCATGTTTCCAGACCTTGGCAGTAAAAGTTTTAACACTTTCAACAATATTCTATCTCCGGCATAGAAATGTACAGATTTTTCTTTTAGCAGTAGTACATACAGTTAATGATTAATTTGGTAGATAAATCTACTTCTGTCATCGAACAAATATTTCTAAAATGAAAAGTGAAATAATGTTCATCGTACGAAATTGAGAAGTGGATTGAGTATGAATTGTTTCAACTAAATTATATCTAATTTTTCACCATCAATCATTGATATTTTTTCAGGTATTTGAGTTTTCAAGATCAAATGAATTTATATTCCGTTGGAAAAGAAGCTATTAAATAATTTGTTTGTTTGTGATAAAAAGTAATTCAATGTATTGAAACAGCATGAAGTGCAAAAGGTCGTACAGTAAAATAGTATATTTTGAGAACAAATCTTAAAAAATCTGATTATTAAAAAACAGAGAAATAATTTATCTGAATCAAACAGTATGAACGCCACAGAGGTAATTAGTTAAGTTATTAGTGTTTCATAAACCCTATTTGAACACAAACCATTAAAATGTTTCAGAAATTTGGGTTCCAATATTTTAAGCAGTTTACCACCAGAATTGTTTTCGTCGAACACCAAGCTTCGGACTATGTAAGTATAATATCAATTTAACCTCTTAATATGATTTCAAAAGAATTGTAGAAAGTATCATAAAATCCGTGAGAATGCCCATCTACTTCTCTGTTACCTTAACTGCATGATTAATATCAACACAAAACTTCAAATGGGTTTTTTAAAAATTTATTTTGAACATACAACGTAATATGAAAGGAGACTTTTGGAACATAGACTGTTCTAAAGTAGCATCCTTGAATTGTTACCATTTACATTAAACATTATCTCTTTCGGGTCTTTCAGGGCTCAATAGATAAGAAATTTCCGAAAGATGGTGATTAAAAAAAAAAAAAATACATTCCTATCATCAAACAATTTCTTATGAGAAGAGTTATTTTTTATTTTAATTACTAAGATCGCCTTACACGTTGATTAATATGAATTGTTCAAACTGAGATGATCTTTTTTTAAGACAAATCAATTTTATTTTTTCCAGAACTCTTTTCAACAATTCTTTAAGCAGTTTACCAGCAGAGTTGTTTTCCTCAAACATAAACCTGAAGTTTATGTAAGTTCACTGCATATTTAACTTCAAATTACTTTTTAGTATAGCTTCAAATAAAGTTTGTGATTCGCTATTCCCTTGCTCACCTCAAGTGACAGATATCGTCTATTTAGTCCAAGACGGAGACTTCTTACACCGGAGTTATAACTGATTTAACTGTTTGTCCGCCACAAAGTATGACGGAATTATACTACGAGTAAATACTAGTTCGATTAGAATTAGAACAATGTGTCTAATTCAGATGATATGTCTTTGGGTTGTGACTAAGAAATCTATAAACAATAAGATCGTCTTACACGTTGATTAGTATCAATTGTTCAAGCTCAGATGAACTGATTTAACACAAATAATTTATATTATTTCCAGAACTTTACAAGGAATAATCTAAGCAGTTTACCAGCACAGTTGTTTTCATCAAACACGAACCTTGAGGTTATGTTAGTTAAGTTAGATGGTTCTAAAAATAGAATCATTGAATTGTTACCATTTTAAATGACACATTAACTCTTTCAGGTCTTTGAGGTCTCAATAGATAAGGAATTTAAAAAAAAATAATAATAAAAAAAACCAACATTCCTATCATCAAACAATTTCTAACGAGAGGAATTATTTTTCATTATAATTACTAAGACCACCTTACACGTTGATTTGTATGAATTGTTAAAACTAGGATGAACTTATTTTAATACAAATCATTTTTATTTTTTTCCAGAATTCTTTTCAACAATGCTTTAAGCAGTTTACCAGTAGACTTGTTTTCCTCAAACATAAACCTGGAGTCTATGTAAGTTTACTGTACATTTAACTTTAATTACTTTTTAGTATAGCTTCAAATGAAATTTGTGATTCGCTTTTCTCGTGCTCACCTCAAGTGACATATGTCGTCTATTTTGTTCCAGACGGAGACATCTTATATGGGAATTATAATTGATTGAGCTGTTTGTCCGCCACAAAGTCGTATTACGGAATTATACTACGAGTAAATACTAGTTCGATTAGAATTAGAACAATGTGTCTAATTCAGATGATATGTCTTTGGGTTGTGACTAAGAAATCTATAAACAATAAGATCGCCTTACACGTTGATTAGTATCAATTGTTCAAGCTCAGATGAACTGATTTAACACAAATAATTTATATTATTTCCAGAACTTTACAAGGGAATAATCTAAGCAGTTTAGCAGCACATTTGTTTTCATCAAACACGAACCTCGAGGTTATGTTAGTTAAGTTAGATGGTTCTAAAAATAGAATCTTTGAATTGTTACCATTTTAAATGACACATTAACTCTTTCACGTCTTTGAGGTTTCAATAGATAAGGAATTTAAAAATAATAATAATAAAAAAAAAACAACATTCCTATCATCAAACAATTTCTAACGAGAGGAATTATTTTTCATTATAATTACTAAGACCACCTTACACGTTGATTTGTATGAATTGTTAAAACTAGGATGAACTTATTTTAATACAAATCATTTTTATTTTTTTCCAGAATTCTTTTCAACAATGCTTTAAGCAGTTTACCAGTAGACTTGTTTTCCTCAAACATAAACCTGGAGTCTATGTAAGTTTACTGTACATTTAACTTTAATTACTTTTTAGTATAGCTTCAAATGAAATTTGTGATTCGCTTTTCTCGTGCTCACCTCAAGTGACATATGTCGTCTATTTTGTTCCAGACGGAGACATCTTATAATGGAATTATAATTGCTTTAACTGTTTGTCCGTATGACGGAATTATACTACGAGTAAATACTAGTTCGATTAGAATTAGAACAATGTGTCTAATTCAGATGATATGTCTTTGGGTTGTGACTAAGAAATCTATAAACAATAAGATCGCCTTACACGTTGATTAGAATCAATTCTTCAAGCTCAGATGAACTGATTTAACACAAATAATTTATATTATTTCCAGAACTTTACACGGAATAATCTAAGCAGTTTACCAGCACTGTTGTTTTCATCAAACACGAACCTTGAGGTTATGTTAGTTAAGTTAGATGGTTCTAAAATAGAATCTTTGAATTGTTACCATTTTAAATGACACATTAACTCTTTCAGGTCTTTGAGGTCTCAATAGATAAGGAATTTAAAAATAATAATAATAAAAAAAAATAATAAAAAAAACAAACATTCCTATCATCAAACAATTTCTTATGAGAAGAGTTATTTTTTTATTTTAATTACTAAGATCGCCGTACACGTTGATTAATATGAATTGTTATAACTGAGATGATCTTTTTTTAAGACAAATCATTTTTATTTTTTCCCAGAAATCTTCTCAACAATGCTTTAAGCAGTTTACCAGCAGACTTGTTTTCCTCAAACATAAATCTGGAGTTTATGTAAGTTCACTGCATATTCAACTTTAAATTACTTTTAGTATAGCTTGAAATAAAGTTTGTGATTCGCTATTCCTTGCTCACCTCAAGTGACAGATATCGTCTATTTAGTCCAAGACGGAGACTTCTTACACCGGAGTTATAATTGATGTAACTGTTTGTCCGTATGACGGAATTATACTACGAGTCGATTAGAATTAGAATTAGAACAATGTGTCTAATTCAGATGATATGTCTTTGGGTTGTGACTAAGAAATCTATAAACAATAAGATCGCCTTACACGTTGATTAGTATCAATTGTTCAAGCTCAGATCAACTGATTTAACACAAATAATTTATGTTATTTCCAGAACTTTTCAAGGGAATAATCTAAGCAGTTTACCAGCACAGTTGTTTTCATCAAACACGAACCTTGAGGTTATGTTAGTTAAGTTAGATGGTTCTAAAAATAGAATCTTTGAATTGTTACCATTTTAAATGACACATTAACTCTTTCAGGTCTTTGAGGTCTCAATATTTTGTTCCAGACAGAGACATCTTATAAGGGAATTATAATTGATTGAGCTGTTTGTCCGCCACAAAAGTCGTATTACGGAATTATACTAAATACTAGTTCGTTTGGAATAAGAACAATATTATGTGTCTGATTGAGATGATATGTCTTCGGATTGTGACTAAGAAAGCTAGCAAGTTTAAAGATCCTCCTCAGTTAGTCGGTCCTGTACTACAATCAATGTTTCTACATATTACCTTCCTTATAATCAGGAGGGGCCTTGTTGCCATATGGTCTAAGTGATTTCACTACTGTAATCACCATCCAGTCAACACTTAAGTTGTGAGTTCGAATACCGACTCAATCTTAATTGACTAGAATTGTCAGTTTTCCTATTGAGGGTCAGTGGTTTTCTCCGGGCACTCCATCTTCCTCCTCCCTTAAAAATTGACCACCACGAAATAGCCAAAAAGAAGGGCTTAAAAGTGGCATTAAAACAACAACAATCAATCAATCATAATCATCAAGAGTATCATCAGCTCAGCAGTTAGAGATTTGAAAGTATTTATAATTTTTATTTTTAGATTCCCTATAAATGTAAAAGTTTAGAAATTATTTAGATATGTAGGTTCCAACGCCCTCAGGTAAAGTGAGCTCTAGAGATTTTTTTTAATTGTTTTTCATAGATTTAAGAAGATGTGGTATGAGTGCCAATGAGACAAATTTCCATCCAAGTCACCACAATTTGTGAAAGTAAACCATTATAGGTCAAAGTACAATCTTCAACACGGAGCCTTGGCTCACACCGAACAGCAAGCTATAAAGAGCCCCACAAATGACTATTGTAAAACCATTCAAACAGGAAAACCAGCGGCCTAATCTATATAAAATACGAGAAATGAGAAACACTTATGAACCTCATCAATAAACGACAACCACTGTTTTTTTGTCATATTGCTTTAAAAAATATCTTAATGTGAAATGGTAATACTTATATATCATGTTCATACATCATTGGCTTTGAAATTTATTATGCGTTATACTCATGTTTCCAGACCTTGGCAGTAAAAGTTTTAACACTTTCAACAATATTCTATCTCCGGCATAGAAATGTACAGATTTTTCTTTTAGCAGTAGTACATACAGTTAATGATTAATTTGGTAGATAAATCTACTTCTGTCATCGAACAAATATTTCTAAAATGAAAAGTGAAATAATGTTCATCGTACGAAATTGAGAAGTGGATTGAGTATGAATTGTTTCAACTAAATTATATCTAATTTTTCACCATCAATCATTGATATTTTTTCAGGTATTTGAGTTTTCAAGATCAAATGAATTTATATTCCGTTGGAAAAGAAGCTATTAAATAATTTGTTTGTTTGTGATAAAAAGTAATTCAATGTATTGAAACAGCATGAAGTGCAAAAGGTCGTACAGTAAAATAGTATATTTTGAGAACAAATCTTAAAAAATCTGATTATTAAAAAACAGAGAAATAATTTATCTGAATCAAACAGTATGAACGCCACAGAGGTAATTAGTTAAGTTATTAGTGTTTCATAAACCCTATTTGAACACAAACCATTAAAATGTTTCAGAAATTTGGGTTCCAATATTTTAAGCAGTTTACCACCAGAATTGTTTTCGTCGAACACCAAGCTTCGGACTATGTAAGTATAATATCAATTTAACCTCTTAATATGATTTCAAAAAGAATTGTAGAAAGTATCATAAAAATCCGTGAGAATGCCCATCTACTTCTCTGTTACCTTAACTGCATGATTAATATCAACACAAAACTTCAAATGGGTTTTTTTTAAAAATTTATTTTTGAACATACAACGTAATATGAAAGGAGACTTTTTGGAACATAGACTGTTCTAAAAGTAGCATCCTTGAATTGTTACCATTTTACATTAAACATTATCTCTTTCGGGTCTTTCAGGGCTCAATAGATAAGAAATTTCCGAAAGATGGTGATTAAAAAAAAAAAAAATACATTCCTATCATCAAACAATTTCTTATGAGAAGAGTTATTTTTTATTTTAATTACTAAGATCGCCTTACACGTTGATTAATATGAATTGTTCAAACTGAGATGATCTTTTTTTAAGACAAATCAATTTTATTTTTTCCAGAACTCTTTTCAACAATTCTTTAAGCAGTTTACCAGCAGAGTTGTTTTCCTCAAACATAAACCTGAAGTTTATGTAAGTTCACTGCATATTTAACTTCAAATTACTTTTTAGTATAGCTTCAAATAAAGTTTGTGATTCGCTATTCCCTTGCTCACCTCAAGTGACAGATATCGTCTATTTAGTCCAAGACGGAGACTTCTTACACCGGAGTTATAACTGATTTAACTGTTTGTCCGCCTCAAAGTATGACGGAATTATACTACGAGTAAATACTAGTTCGATTAGAATTAGAACAATGTGTCTAATTCAGATGATATGTCTTTGGGTTGTGACTAAGAAATCTATAAACAATAAGATCGTCTTACACGTTGATTAGTATCAATTGTTCAAGCTCAGATGAACTGATTTAACACAAATAATTTATATTATTTCCAGAACTTTACAAGGGAATAATCTAAGCAGTTTACCAGCACAGTTGTTTTCATCAAACACGAACCTTGAGGTTATGTTAGTTAAGTTAGATGGTTCTAAAAATAGAATCATTGAATTGTTACCATTTTAAATGACACATTAACTCTTTCAGGTCTTTGAGGTCTCAATAGATAAGGAATTTAAAAAAAAATAATAATAAAAAAAACCAACATTCCTATCATGAAACAATTTCTAACGAGAGGAATTATTTTTCATTATAATTACTAAGACCACCTTACACGTTGATTTGTATGAATTGTTAAAACTAGGATGAACTTATTTTAATACAAATCATTTTTATTTTTTTCCAGAAATCTTTTCAACAATGCTTTAAGCAGTTTACCAGCAGACTTGTTTTCCTCAAACATAAACCTGGAGTCTATGTAAGTTTACTGTACATTTAACTTTAATTACTTTTTAGTATAGCTTCAAATGAAATTTGTGATTCGCTTTTCTCGTGCTCACGTCAAGTGACATATGTCGTCTATTTTGTTCCAGACGGAGACATCTTATAAGGGAATTATAATTGATTGAGCTGTTTGTCCGCCACAAAAGTCGTATGACGGAATTATACTACGAGTAAATACTAGTTCGATTAGAATTAGAACAATGTGTCTAATTCAGATGATATGTCTTTGGGTTGTGACTAAGAAATCTATAAACAATAAGATCGCCTTACACGTTGATTAGTATCAATTGTTCAAGCTCAGATGAACTGATTTAACACAAATAATTTATATTATTTCCAGAACTTTACAAGGGAATAATCTAAGCAGTTTAGCAGCACATTTGTTTTCATCAAACACGAACCTTGAGGTTATGTTAGTTAAGTTAGATGGTTCTAAAAATAGAATCTTTGAATTGTTACCATTTTAAATGACACATTAACTCTTTCAGGTCTTTGAGGTCTCAATAGATAAGGAATTTAAAAAAAAATAATAATAAAAAAAAAAACAACATTCCTATCATCAACCAATTTCTAACAAGAGGAATTATTTTTCATTATAATTACTAAGACCACCTTACACGTTGATTTTTTTCAACAATGCTTTAAGCAGTTTACCAGCAGACTTGTTTTCCTCAAACATAAACCTGGAGTCTATGTAAGTTCACTGCATATTTAACTTCAAATTACTTTTTAGTATAGCTTCAAATAAAGTTTGTGATTCGCTATTCCCTTGCTCACCTCAAGCCAGAGATATCGTTTATTTAGTCCAAGACGGAGACTTCTTACACCGGAGTTATAATTGATTTAACTGTTTGTCCGTATGACGGAATTATACTACGAGTAAATACTAGTTCGATTAGAATTAGAACAATGTGTCTAATTCAGATGATATATCTTTGGGTTGTGACTAATAAATCTATAAACAATAAGATGCCTTACACGTTGATTAGTATCAATTGTTCAAGCTCAGATGAACTGATTTAACACAAATAATTTATGTTATTTCCAGAACTTTACAAGGGAATAATCTAAGCAGTTTAGCAGCACATTTGTTTTCATCAAACACGAACCTTGAGGTTATGTTAGTTAAGTTAGATGGTTCTAAAAATAGAATCTTTGAATTGTTACCATTTTAAATGACACATTAACTCTTTCAGGTCTTTGAGGTTTCAATAGATAAGGAATTTAAAAAATAATAATAATAATAAAAAATAATAAAAAAAACAAACATTCCTATCATCAAACAATTTCTAACGAGAGGAATTATTTTTCATTATAATTACTAAGACCACCTTACACGTTGATTTGTATGAATTGTTAAAACTAGGATGAACTTATTTTAATACAAATCATTTTTATTTTTTTCCAGAAATCTTTTCAACAATGCTTTAAGCAGTTTACCAGCAGACTTGTTTTCCTCAAACATAAACCTGGAGGAGATGTAAGTTTACTGTACATTTAACTTTTAATTACTTTTTAGTATAGCTTCAAATAAAGTTTGTGATTCGCTATTCCTTTGCTCACCTCAAGTGACAGATATCGTCTATTTAGTCCAAGACGGAGACTTCTTACACCGGAGTTATACTTGATTTAACTGTTTGTCCGCCACAAAGTCGTATGACGGAATTATACTACGAGTAAATACTAGTTCGATTAGAATTAGAACAATGTGTCTAATTCAGATGATATGTCTTTGGGTTGTGACTAAGAAATCTATAAACAATAAGATCGCCTTACACGTTGATTAGTATCAATTGTTCAAGCTCAGATCAACTGATTTAACACAAATAATTTATATTATTTCCAGAACTTTACAAGGGAATAATCTAAGCAGTTTACCAGCACAGTTGTTTTCATCAAACACGAACCTTGAGGTTATGTGAGTTAAGTTAGATGGTTCTAAAATAGAATCTTTGAATTGTTACCATTTTAAATGACACATTAACTCTTTCAGGTCTTTGAGGTCTCAATAGATAAGGAATTTCCGAAAATTGATGATTAACAAAAACATTTCTATGATCAAACAATTTCAAACGAGAGGAGTTATTTTTCATTATAATTACTAAGATCGCCTAACATGTTGATTTGTATGAATTGTTAAAACTGAGATGAACTTATTTTAATACAGATAATTTTTCTTTTTTCCAGAAATCTTTTCAACAACTCGTTAAGCAGTTTACCAGCAGAGCTGTTTTCATCAAACATAAACCTGAAAGTTATGTAAGATTACTGCATAACTGCATATTTAAATTTAAATTCTTTTTAGCATAGCTTCAAATGAACTTTGTGATTCGCTATTACCGTGCTCACCTCAAGTGCAAGATGTCGTCTATTTTGTCCCAGACGGAAGCATCTGATGTAGGAGGATAACTCTGATTCAAACAAAAAATTCTCTGAAACTGACATTAGCAAGATGCTTGATTTTTTGATTGACAACATATTTGTTACGTTTGGAGGACGTGTTTTTCAACAGACTGCCGGCATTCCAATGGGAACCAATTGTGCCCCTCTCCTTGCCGACTTGTTTCTTTATTATAATGAGGCTAACTTCATACAGGAACTTCTTAGGAAGAAAGATAAGAAGTTAGCAATATCCTTTAACTTTACTTTCCGCTATATAGATAATGTTTTCTCACTAAATAATTTGGTGACAATGTTGAACGCATCTATACCATCGAACTAGAGATAAAGGTTACAACAGATACCGTTAAGTCTGCCTCATATCTTGACCTATATCTAGAAATTGACAATGAGGGCAGGTTGAAAACAAAACTTTACGACAAAAGAAAAGATTTCAGCTTCCCAATTGTGAACTTTCCATTTCTATGTAGCAACATTCCAGCAGCGCCTGCATACGGAGTATATATTTCCCAATTGATACGATATTCCGGGAAGAAAGCTATTAAACCAAGAGTTCCAAATGGTGAAGTTGAAATCATCCCTTCGTAAATTTTACGGACGCCAACACGAGTTGGTTGACCGTTATGGAATAACCGTTTCACAAATGATATCGGATATGTTCCTTACGTCGTAATACAATCCCCTTCCCTTTTCATGAATGTGACCTACCGAATTATAAAAAAGATGTGGTATGATTGGCAATGAGACAACTTTTCTCAAGAGACCAAAATGACACAGAAATTAACAACTATAGTTCACCGTACGGCCATCAACAATGAGCAAAGCCAATACCGCATTGTCACCTATAAAAGGCCCCGAAATGACTTGTAAAACAATTCAAACGAGAAAACTAACGGCCTGATTTATGTACAAAAAATTAACGAAAAACAAATATGTAACACATAAACAAACGACAACCACTGAATTACAGGCTCCTGACTTGGGACAGGCACATACATAGAGAATGTAGAATTAGACTATTTACCGGGTTTGTAATAACATGAGCAAGACGACTGGTGCCACATGTGGAGCAGGATTTGCTTACCCTTCCGGAGCACCTGAGTTCATCCCAAGTTTTTGGTTGGGTTTGTGTTGCTTAGTCTTTAGTTTTCTATGTTGTTTCTTTGTACTATTATTTGTCTGTTTGTCTTTTTCATTTTTAGCCATGGCGTTGTAAGTCTATTTTCGATCTATGAGTTTGACTGTTCTTCTGGTATCTTTCGCCCCTCTTTCATACAGGAGTTCTAATTGATTTAGCTATTTGTCCGTCACAGAAGTCGTATAACGAAATTATACTAAATACTAGTTCGATTGAAACAATGTGTCTAATACAGATGCTATGTCTTTGGACTGTGACTAAGATAACTAGCAAGTTTAAAGAAGAGCCTCAGTGTGTCGGTCCCGTAATACAATCAATGTTTCTACATATTACCTTCATTTTTATCAATAGTATCATCAGCTTTGATAGTATTTATAACTTTTTATTTTCAGATTCCTTATTGTTAAATTTTAAAATTATTTAGATGTGTAGGTTCCAACTCCCTCAGATTAAGTGACCTCTAGATAAATTTTGTTATTCTTTTTTTATACATATTAGAAGATGTGGTATGAGTGTCAATGAGACAAATTTCCATCCAAGTCACCACAATTTGTAAAAGTGAACCATTATAGGTCAAAGTACGGTCTTCAAAACGGAGCCTTGGCTGACACTAAACATCAAGCTATAAAGGACCGCAGATATGACTAGTGTAAAACCATTCAAACAGGAAAACCAACGGTCTAATCTATATAAAAAACGAGAAACACATTTGAACCAAATTAACAAACGACAACCCCTGTCTATTTTTGTCATATTGCTTTAAAAAATTTCTACTTATATATATCATGTTCATACATCATTAGCTTTAGATTTTATTATGCGTTATACTCATTTTTCCATATCTTGAAAGTTAAAGTTTGGACACCTTCAACAATTTTATATTTCCGGCATATAAATGTTCAGATTTTTCTTTTAGCAGTAGTACATACAGTTAATGATGAACATAGTAGATAAATCTACTTCTGTCATCGAACAAATATTTCTAAAATGAAAAGTGAAATAATGTTCATCTTACAAAATTGTGAAGTTGATAAATAAAATTGAGAATGGAAATGGGGAATATGTCAAAGAGACAACAACCCGACCTAAGAGCAGATAACAGATGAAGTCCACCAATGGGTTTTTAATGCAGCGAGAAAATTCCGCACCCGGAGGTGGGCCTCAGCTGGCCCCTAAATAAAGAGGTGTGCTAGTTCAGTGAAAATTGACATCATACTTAACTCCAAAACATATAAATGAACTAAAATTAAAAATCATACAAGACTAACAAAGGCCACAGTCGCAAAAATGCGGCGGGGTTAAACATGTTTTGTGAGATCTCAACCCTCCTCCTATACCTCTAGCCAATGTAGAATAAACAAACACACAATATACACAATAAAACATAGTTTAAAACAAGTCATTGTCCGATGTCAGAATAGGTCACAAAATAAACTACGCAAAATGACAATGATACATAAATTAACGAGAGACTACTAGCAATTACTGACATGCCAGTTCCAGACCTCTTTTAAACTGATTGAAAAAACTATGTCTTCATCATATGCAAATCAAGCACAATCCCTCCCGTTAGGGGTTTAGAATCATATCATCATAAGACATATGAGAAAATATAAACATTACCATGGCAACAACTGGTTTAAGAATAAATGTGCAAAGACCCTATGAGTGAATCAATATCAATACCAAAATATGCCATCTTTAATGGCCTGACAACAGTATCGTAACTTTATCCCTTCTGAATAAGTCTTTTTAAATGTTTGGTTAGATTAGAGGTGAATGCCGTCATGTTTGTGCTTTGTAGAGAATATTACCTTAAAAGATTTGATGTGAAATACCTGAACGTATAAGATGTCTGCATATTTACGAATGATGTCCTTGTACCGATGAGAAAATTTAGTAAAAGTTTTGACTAGTTTGTGATATCGAAAACCCTGGCGTAAAAAGTGTCAGTAATTCAGAGATTTATTTCGTTAAAATCAAATACGTTGTTACATACACGAGCGAATCGAACGAGTTGAGATATATAAACACCATAAGATGGTGACAAGGGAACGTCACTATCTTAAAATGGATAAATAACAATAGGAAATGAAAAATCATCTCTTTTATCATATATTTTGGTATTGAGCTTTCCGTTAAAGATATATGTATCAAGATCTAGGAAAGGGCAGTGATTATTGTTAATATAAGGGACCATGCAATATTTATCAGGCAGGTGGGACCGGTTTGAACCATGGTAGAACAAACACATTTTTCATCCTCTTCAGGCATAGGGTCTCTACTTTTTTCCCCTTTGGTGGTCATAGGACATGAAGATTTATTCACACTTTTGCTATTAAACAAAAAAAAAAAAAAAAAAAAATAAAATAAAAAAATGAGGAAGGCGCTACCTTAAATGCCAGCTTTATAACTAAGCGAATAATTCACTATGTCCCTACATATTGTTTTTGTTTGAAAAAAATAATAAGTTTCGTCTAAAAAAAAATAATAAGTATTTTAGGGTCCATATTGCTTTCTGCTGAAAATAACTTTGTTGGTGATTTATCTAAATGACAATGCTTACATTCATTATTTCAGTTGTGGCTTTTTCATATCCAGTTTTCTTTCTTTGCAAATGTTACAAAATTTAAAACAATAAGACATTTGTTAATTTCAAAACTACGAATACAATCCATCACTTTACTAAACTGTTGATTTCCATGAAGAAGTGGAGGATTTGAAATGTCTATTTCCTCAATATTTAATAGTTGTAGCTGTTTGGTATAAATATTTTTACTTTCTAAATTAGCTGGGCCATATCGGCATATGTGTTCATATTGTATTCCCAGTTTCCACCACTCATATATATTTGATCGGCAAGAGGATCATACTCATAGTTAAAAGAAAAGTTTGAATTTACAGTGAGCCTGTTTAGAATATTGTTTTGAGCAGGTTTTTCATTTCCATTTAAGCCGAAAACCTTAAAATAGGATTAAGTTGATAATCTGAATTAAGATTTTGCTATTTTCTTGGATGCTATTTGAAATTTGTGTGGAGAACACTGCTCACGATCAACTTCTTGAAGTGAATTTTATACTTCAATTCATATACTAATTCAGTCAGTTTTATGTAAATTTCTTGCTGTTTGGTTTGTAGCTGATGTTTTTGTGGTACACTTTCTTTTTAATTTTTTGCTTTTTGGTTGGTACTTTTTTTCTTTCTTTTGGTCATGACAATTTATTTGTAGTGGTTAAGTTGGTATAGCCATAGGTGTTGATTTCTTTAAAGGATTGAAATGTGCACCTGCTAAAAGTAAATCCACATCCGGTAGAGTAAAAAGTGTTTAGATCAGGTTTAAACTGACGGGCGACTGCGGGAGCTAAATATTGTGGCAGCAGCTTGAATTTCACTGGATGTAGCACACATACTTCTAGTAACATGCCCTGTATATACCTATCAAAAGTCATGGTATTATAATGTGTTATCATAACTCTATCTTCCCATAAAATCCAGTTTTGGACAATATGGGAGCATTATTACAATATACCTATATGTATTACTCAGACTCAAGTCTCCATTTATGATTTTTTGCTTATCTTTAATATTTTATCATGGACATACATGATATTTTCATATTCATACGAATTAACTCATTTTCAACAATTTACAGACAAAATGAAAATGGACATTAAAAGCAAGAAATAATCATAAAATGTACAAATTAATTGAAGAAACCTTTCTTTTCAAGATGAATTTGCACTTTTTTTTTTGATATAGGAACATATCTGATATCATCTGTGAAATGATAAATGTTAAATGTTATTAATTTAGAATTAAGGCAAAATTTGACATTAAGGGACAATAACTCTTAGACTAGTAAGCATATTATCAAATGGAGAATTATCAATAATTGTCTAAATTAAGGAGCATGTTAAAATTACAAATATACAATGTTACTTTATCTATCTTAGTTTTCAAGAAAGAAATTATGGTCTTTTTAAAACAAAGGCAGCATGTTTTTGACTATGATGAGTCAAAAATGAAAATTGTAGATTTTTTTTGCTTTCTCATTTAATCATAGAATTTGAGAGAAATAAACCACATAACTTGACATTTTGTAAGATCAATATAAAATAGAGATAGCTGTAGAGTTTTATGAAAATCACAGTTGATTTGGAAAAGTTATACAAATTTTTAAAGGTGACATTACTTATCTGAATTTAGCCTAAACAGAAAATTCTACCTTTTTACCTATTAATTAAATCCATAAATTTTTACAGCAATAAACCAAACTACCAAACAACCTGGCATTCAGTAAGATCAATATATAATTGAGATAGCTGTAGAGCTATATGAAAATCCAAGTTGATTTGAAAAAGTTATTAATTTCTTTAAAGATGACTATATGAATTTAGTCCAAACTAAAAATTCTAGCTTTTTTTACCTATTAATTAAATCCTTAAATTAATTTGACAGCAATAGACCATTAACTAATAAACAACCTTGCATTCTGTAAGATCAATATATAATTGAGATTGCTTAAGAGTTATATGAAAATCCAAGTTGCTTTGAAAAATGTATACACATTTTAAAAGGTGACAATCTGAATTAATTCCAACTGAAAAATCTAGCTGTTTTGACCTATTAATAAAATCCTTAAATTTGACAGCAATGAACCAAACTATCAAAAAACTGGAATTTTGTAAGATCAATATATAATTGAGATAGTTGGGCTGATTCATACCAGTCGAGACTAAATTGAAAGGTCAAGACAGTTTGAAACTGGCCGAGACTGGTCAAGACTGATGTCAAGGCTGGTCAAGTGATTGTTGAGACCATATTCAGATTATTCCAAGATTATCAAGTACTCAATCAGACTTATTAAGTAAAGCTAAGACTAAATTTGAGTACTGTTGAGATTACGTTGAGTCATGTCAATTCCGTGCTCGACCAGTCAACATATGATCTTTTTAGACTCTGAGCAGTTTTAGTGTAATAGGACACATACTTTTGTTCTTCAAACAAGTATAGGACATTTGAGTTTTTACAGCCCAAATCAGTGTAGGACATTCACTTTGTTTTTGTCGTTACCAGAATTTGCACCGGTCCCACCTGCCTGATAAATATTGCACGGTCCCTAAGCTTTATTTAAAGTCAGTTCGGCAAGATAAATAAAGGCAACAGTAGTATACCGCTGTTCGAAAGTCATAAATCGATTGAGAGAAAACAAATCCGAGCCACAAACCAAAACCGAGGGAAACACATCAAATATAAGAGGAAAACAACGAAACAACAGAAGCACTAAAGTGCAACAAAAAACCAAACGACAATGCAACACACACAGAAACGAACTATAAGATAACAATTGCCATTTTCCTGACTTGGTACAGGACATTTTAAGAAAAAATGGTGGGTTGAATCTGGTTTTGTGGCTAGCCAAAGGATAAGTATCCATTGTTTTACTTAAGAAATATCTTATTTTTCATCACCAATCACTGATTTTTTATTTTAGTTATTTGAGTTTTGAAAGATCATTTGAATTTATATTCCGTCGGGAAAGAGGCTATATAATAATTTGTTAGTTTGTGATTAAAAAGTAATTCAATGTATTGAAACAACATAAAGTGTAGAAGGTCGTACAGTAAAAACAATATATTTTGAGAAAAGATCTGAATCTCTCATCAAACCAATAACTATTCAATAAAATATAAATAATTTATCTTAAACAAACAGTAATATCATTGTTTCATATACACTATTTGAACACAAACCGTTGAAAATGTTTTCCAGAGTATTAGCTAACAATAGTTTAAGCTGTTTACCATCAGAATTATTTTCGTCGAACACCTTGCTTCAGGGAATATAAGTATAATACCAATTTTACTTCTTAGTATGATTTCAAAAAGTGATTACTTTTGTTTTTAGAAAGGTTTTAAGTTAAATTAAAATGAATTTAGGCTTTTATGTGCGCACAGTTTAAGGAACACATACTTGTATTGAAATGCTCCACATTTATACAATGCAAGGTTGTATCAGCGTTGGAACGTTTATAGTTAATCTAAACTTAATTCTAATGCAATTTTTATGTAACAATGTTTTTCATTGGCTAAAAGTTACCGTCAAATCCACAGTTGACCAGGCGTAACTAAGGAGGGACCCGCCATTTTGAATTGATTAAATCAACAAATGTTCAATTACTACAATATTATCAAAAATAAAACAACACCTACCTCAAATTCGCCGTTTTAATGTAATTTTATCCGAATTTGAATCGTAGAGGTAACGTAATAACCTCCAGTTTGTAAGTTTTCATTTGTATGACGTCACGTTTAGCCATGACGTCTTTGCGCCAAAATCATTCATGAATTTTCGCGGATTTTTTTTTTGTATGTCAAATTTATACATTTTTTCAAGCTTTATCGTATTATTTCTTTTTGTAATGCATTAGAATCGGAATAACAGTACTGTAGTTGAAGAGTTGCCACCATCAATTTTGATTTGACGGTCGCAAATCTCCGTTTTACTGTCTCCGCTACGCGTCGCCAGTAAAACTGCATTTGCGACCGTCAAATCGACAATTGACGGTGGCAACTCTTCAACTACAGTACTGTTATTCCTTAAATAATGTTGGTGTCCGATAATTGAAAAAAAAGGTAATAATTGTTACCATTTATTAAAAGGAAGACAGAATATAGCTTCGATTTTGAAATATCGCCTCTGTGATGTCGCGATCTCTATCACAACCTGAGGGCAAAACTTCGTCGATTAAGTTCAAGGTTTATACAACAAAAAATAACCATGGCTCGGTCTGTTCTCCACCATCGTCGAGTCATTGTGTTAGTCTTGTTATGAAATCAAGGTAGCTTCATACAAGTTTCCGTGTACTGTCCTTATGCTTGTGAACAATGTTAGTTGTTTTGTATTCACTGTATTAAGAATGTATAGAATGTTTTATGTAACAAAAGATGATAGTTGCAAGTGTAAAAAACCAGATCTAACCATTATTTCTAGACGAGAATAGTTAAACTTCATCATAAATGTTAATATCGCTTTACATATGGATACGTTTATAAAGAACAAACTTTTCAAACTCAAATGAAATTATTTAACACAAATTATTGTTATGTTTTCTAAATATTTGAATAACAATTGTTTAAGCACTTTACCATCAGATTAGTTTATTTTTCTAATGCTACCTTATAGACGTGTATGTATATTCTATGTTTTAAACCACATTATATCTTCAAATTAAGATTTGTTAGACAAAATTATCTTGAAGATTTCAGTGGAAACGAATGTTGTTCTCCAATCGAACCAATTATTCTAAACTAAAAATGAAATATTTTATGTCTAACATTTTGATCTCCTTACGAAATAATACGTTGATTAAGTATGGATAATTTTATCGTTGAAATAACTTACTTTAACACAAATCCTCCTTATTTCTTCAGAGATTTGGAGGAAAAAATTTTAAGCAATTTCCCATCAGACTTCTTTTCGTCAAACATGAATCCCGAAATTAATGATTTTAGATATCGAATGGTATGCTGGTCTATAAATACACCGATTGTGTCTTATTCCTGTATAGCGTTGGATTATGTATAGAAAAACAAACTTTTTTGTAAAAGATAATTTATAACCTTAAATTGAACATTATCTGTTAAGCAATTTTAACAATTTACCTTTCCAACAACCCATTGCAATTAATATATCCTAATAAGTTTAGCCAATAGTTTCAATGGAGCCATGACGTGGTTTTGAAATATAATAGGAGTGTAAATATGCATATTTTTAGCACTCTGTAATTAATGACTTCATTGTGGGTTTTCTACAGCACTTGGGTTAAATTTCGGACCGTTTAAACAGTTTGATGTGATAAAATATTTTGCAATATGTCAGAATTAAGAATGAACTGCTATAGTTGGACAACACCATATGATATGAAGTCGCTGTGAATATTTTTTTTTTCAGATTTTTAAATTCAAATGTATTAACCACAATATCAGCCAATATATTTGGGTCACTGACAAATATATCAGATCTGTACGTATGACTTACATTTTATACTGTAATGATCAACATTATATACGACATAAAATGAATTGCAGAAATCATTAAAAATGTCCATTTGTTTTAGGTCCTTCTTTTGTCGTTTCCTCTAGCATTATAACTTGAAGTATATTCGCTTGTCTATCTTTAAATAGAAATAACTTTTTTTTAAAACAGAAACCACATGTGCATATACCTTTTGTT
Source organism: Mytilus coruscus (assembly GCA_017311375.1). NCBI lineage: Eukaryota > Metazoa > Mollusca > Bivalvia > Mytilida > Mytilidae > Mytilus > Mytilus coruscus. The sequence continues at coordinate 48,083,638 of CM029598.1, forward strand.
TTGGAGGAAAAGAGTTAACGCCTTATTCTGTTAGCACTTGTGTATATGCTTTCCGAATTTCATGACAAAGACAAAAAAAAAAAAAAAAACAGTAGGAATAAATATTAACGTCTACTTACTTATTGCTTTTTAGAAATGTAGAAAACAACCCACTGGTATGTTGCGATTTGAAAGATTTTATTGAATGGTTGGACCTTCAAACCAAACTTACTGAGTTTTCTGGGCAGTGCACATATTTAGCTAATGATACAGATATTAGAGACTTTAATACTTCGGAATGTATAATTCCTGGTAGGTCATACTATATATATTTCTATAATGAATGTAATTATTTCACACATGATTTCAATATAAATCACTTTAAAATAGACATATAGGAAAAACATTAAGACTTAACAATGAAGCACATTATATATAACATTTATCAAAAAACGCAAACGACAAATAAAAGATGACTGAAATAAAATGTATGGGAAAATAGTAATTCAATATCTACTTGATTTATGTGAGCTACACTTAACAAGTGTGCTCTTTATGAGACAGGTCAATGTTTTTTCTGATGTAATTATAAAGATCTATGATTAACCTCGTTTAAGTTTGATTATAAAAAGTAAAATAAGAAACATACCGAACTCCAAGGAAAATTTAAAATGGAATGTCCCTTATAAAATGGCAAAATCAAAAGCTCAATTACTTCAAACGAATGAAAAACAACTGTCATATTCCTGACTTGGTTAAGGTATTCCCTTATGTCAAAAGTAGCGGATAATCAAATTTCCAGGAGTAAAATAAGGTGATCTAATGTTGTTTAGACAGCCCGTCACACAGGGTTTTGTAGAGAAGTTTGAGGATTAAAATATATTTTTGAAAGCCGGTTAACAATATGATTCAGAAATATTGAAATAGTCTTTTGAAATTTTTAGTTTTGTCTTCGGTCAAGTATTTTGCGAATAGTAGGGATAAATTGAATTAGTTTTCAAACCTACCAAATCTCCTGTATGAATGAACTATGAAATTTCGAGTCAGTGTTCCGTATAAGAGGTGCATGATTGGTTTGATAAGCATGCACTTTTGTTGTGATAACTACTTACACTTATTCCTTGAACGCCAACATAATTTACAGGTAAACTGCCAGTAGATCAAAGGATGTTGGCATTCAAGGAATAAACCGTACATACATCACGTACAGTCAAACGGTTGACATCATAAAGTTGTTGCAAGAGCTCTTTATGTCAATGCTGTCAATACAATTAGTTGAAAAAAATTACTGTACATGATGCCAAGTGAATACAGGTGAAAATGTAAAAATATCATGCTCTGAAAACATCATATGTATATTGCAAAGATTTTTTTAACAAATTGATACTGTTAATATTCAAAACTGTACATTAATGATTCCGTTTTTACACTCTTGAGTTCATCTCCTATATTTGGGTAGATTATGTTAATCAGTCTATATGTTTCTGTGTATTGTTATTGACTGTTAGTTTGAAATGTTGTCTTTCTTTTTAGAAGTTTTTTTTATTGCCTCCTATGTATGACATAATATATCCTATTTGGAAGTAAACCAATAAGACTTTTGAAATTTAAATCTCGAGTAATAAGGAAAATCTATAGAAAACTATTTATTTTATATTTAATTTGATATAACGCCTGTCAATTGTGTTTACAGAATCGTGCAAGCATGGCGACACAAATAAAAGATCAGGTAAATATTATGTCTACTATGCTATATTCATACTACGTTAACTATTAAATCAGCCTTTAAAGTTATATGAAACTTCAAATTAAAAAAAAAGAGATGCATATGTTTTTTATAACTAAATAGCTAGTTTGTATTATAAAACTTATGTATATATACTTTTTTCTCAGGAAAATTCTATAATTTGTCAAAATTTAGAAGAAATATACTTTTTTTTAATTGTTCGCTTCCAGTATACAATTCGCCGATATGTTTTCCGTATGCCGTGAACTCAGTCTGACCTTTGTCGTAAAAATCCAGTGATTGCAATACTCATGGATCTGTCATTGAAATAAACTATTACAACTTATTGTACATGCTGTACACGTGCTCAATATCCACGCTTCTTTGTTGATTATTTACAAAGGTGACAATCAGTTAACTACGGCTTCAAAACACGACAATTAATAAGCTGCCATATTTTCACATCATAACAGAAAAAACGTAAAATCACAAAAGTAATGAACTCCGAGGAAAATTCAAAACGGAATTTCCCTAATCAAATGGCAAAATCAAAAGATAAAACACATCAAACGAATGGACAACAACTGTCATATTCCTGACTTGCTACAGGCATTTTCTTATGTAGAAAATGGTGGATTGAACCTGGTTTTATAGAGCTAAACCTCTCACTTGTATGACAGTCGCATCAAATTCCATTATATTGACAACGATGCGTGAACAAAACAGACATAACCGAGAGAATTTTTGTTTGACGATTATACGAAATGGATGCTTAAAAAATGATAAAATCGTGCAGAGAAGACCAAGTTTATGATATATACATGCATTGTTTTAAGAATTGGATAAACATTATTTTTCATCTGTCACTCGTTTCATATGACTTTAAAGAGAAAAATAATATTAATCTCATTAAACCACCCAAAAAATCAAATACAAATTTTACACATAAGAAATAAAAAAGATCCTGTTTATTCTTTTTAATTTCTACTTATTGTTTTGTTACAAATTCTTTTGTTTAAACCAAAAAAAAGCATACAATTATCAATAATGAAATCATGACAATGACAACAATACATAAACAAATAAAGGATTTTTGAAATATTTTTCTACTATTTTATTGCTCTAGATGGAGAATGGAAGATCCCACGAAAATGGAAAAAAAACCTTCACCATTGATTTTTGAGTTGAAGAGCAGTATGAAATAGAAACCGGAGAGATACTGAACTTACACCCGGAGTGACACGGGACTTCGTCATAAAACCACACTGTAGGGATAAATAAAAACTGTTTCTCCTAAAAAACTTTGAGGGATGTTCTATTCATATATTGCCTCTCCTTTGAAATCTTTCTTAATATTTGCTATGTATTATTTACTCATTACATTTTTAGTTTTATTTGAAAAATTTGGGTTGGTTTGTGTCCTGGTTCTTTTCAATACATTATATTTTCTCATTCAGTTTAAATTGTTAATGTCGTTTACATGTGTTTATGGAAAATATTTGTCATAATAATTGGGGATACATTGTAGGAATATGATATGGTATCTGTAACATTGAATTCCATAGGAATGATTTATTTGCCTTTTTTTAAAATAAAAGTTGATGTGCATTTGATTGTTTGTAGTTTTGTACTCTTTTTAAAAAAACCCTGAAAATAATGACACAAAGAACACTGAATAAACCGATATCACTAGCATCTAATCTTGCTTATCGTTTTCGCTGTTTACAGTTTATAACTGTCTTTGATATGTTTCAAGAAAATGTCCAAAACGCAATCACAAGAGAAGTTTTATAATTCAAGTGCATTTTAGGAGTAGATGGACAATAATTGGCCTATTTATTTAGATGGAGTTCTTCGTTTTCTGATGATGTTTATTGCTCACAGTGTATCTCTCTTTCTATAATTGTTTTTTTTTTATAAATTGAATTGTTAAAATCATTATGTCACTATAATGGTTAGATTGACAGTCTTGGTTATCTTGCGGAGTATATTTTTGAAGTGTTCCCCTAACTATTATCATGATTATAGTCTTCAAGAAAACAGGCTAAAAATGAAAAATAGCTTTTCTCGAAATTAAAGGGCAAAGAGTCTATCTACAAATTCTGTTAAGTTTAAGGGTAGAAACTATTGCATATTTTATGGTTCATTAGGGCATTGATAATTAACTGCAGTCATCTTATATGATCAGGTATTTCACATCCAATCCAACGCACACAAATATCGTCATTCACCTCAAAAACTAACAAAACCTTTAAACAGACTTATTCAGAAGGGATTGTTGTCAGGTCATTAAAAATGGCATATTTCAGAATTAGTATTGATTTACTCATAGGGTCTTTGCATCAGAAATATTCACATTTATCCTAAAACCAGTTATTGGTATGTTACAGGTTATGTTCTTTTCATATATTTGATATTGATAGTATGCTACCAAATCCCTTACGGGAGGATATGTCCTTGATTTTCTTATGATAAAGACTCAATCTTTCAATCAGTCAAATTGAGGACTGGAGCTGGTATATCAGTAACTGTAAGTAGTCCTTTTTATGATTTATGTATCGTTATCATTTTGCTATTTTGCAATGTTACGTTGAGTATTGCTGTGTGTTTATTCTACATTGGCTAGAGGTATTCAAGGGTTGAGATCTACCAAAACATGTTTAACCCCGCCGCATTTTTGCGCCTGTTCCAAGTCAGGAGCCTCTTACCTTTGTTAGTCTTGTATGTTTTTAAAAACAAATCCTAGTTCATTTATATGTCACGGAGTTTAGTGTGACATCCATTTACACTTAACTAGTACACATTTTTATTTATGGAGCCAGCTGAAGCTCACCTCTGGGTGCGTGTTGAAGACCCATTGGTGGCCTTGGTCTGTTTTTTCTCTTTGGATGGGTTGTGGTCTCTTTACTTTGTAGTATTGGTGTTGCTCATTGTTGAAGGACGTACGATTACCTATGGTTGCTAACCTTCTACGTTATTTGGCGATGTTATAAAGTTGTCTCATTGACAATCACACCTTATCTTCTTATTTGAAAAAAAAACAAGCAAAGGAAAATATGTGCAAAGGGACTTAAAAACTTAAAATAACAATTGATAAATTTCGTGCATTTGAAGCGAATTCATGGATTTACCTTCATCAGGATCACTCACGCGCAACAGAGGGCAAAAGATAAATAGATACGCAGAAACGTTAGAAACGTTAGAAGCTATTTGAAAAAAAAAGGACTGAAACAGAATAGCAAACATTTTGACTAATAAGTTATACGAAGATGAGGTATGAGTGCCAATGGGACAACTCTCCATCCAAGTCACAATTTGTAAAAGTAAACCATTATAGGTCAAAGTACGGTCATCAATACGGAACCTTGGCTCATACAACACAGCAAGCTAGGAAACGCCCCAAAATGACTAGTGTATAACCATGTAAACAGGAAAACCAACGGTCTAATCTATATACAAAACGAGAAAGACTAATGAACCACATCAACAAACGACAACCACTGAACATCAGGTTCCTCACCAGGACAGGTGCACACAAATGCAGGAGGTTTAAACGTTTTAATAGATACCAACCTTCACCCTTACCTGAAACAACAGTGTAAAATCACAACATAAAGAGACACACTATAAAATATCAATTGAAATGGCTTAACTCAACTTGAATCAAAAGACATATTCACACAAACAAGTGATCATACACTGAATGATCATCTTTGCCTGAGGATGTTGGAACCTTGGTTTCTTAGTAAATTCTCAAGTCAGCAAAGTAATGTATTCATATGTTTTTACCAATATCTAGCTATTATAGATCAAATTAAAAGCTTTGGGTACAAGATGTGTGATACAATATGATGATTGACTACCGTTACCATCCAGTGGCAATTATTCAGGACGAGATTCAATTTAACATATATATTTTACTACTCATAAATTAGGTGCATTAAGCGGGAAGCTAGTGTGGTACTTACTATAAAATAATTATGGTGGCATCGCAAAGAGTTTCTCTTCTCTTCTTTTCTTTTTCTTTTTATGTTGTGTTGTGTGTGTTTTTTTTTTTGTCTTTTTGTCGTATTTCGTTTTTTACAAAGCATTGTCAGTTTGTTGTCTATTTAACGAGTTTGAATATCCTTTTAAGGTATCTTTCGTCTCTCTTTTGGAGTTTTTTCCCCAATTGTTTCCACTGATATTTTGTGCCCTTTTTATCCCTGTATTTTATTTGACATCATTATGTAAGCTTATTACTTTTCATCTAAATCCGTTGTGTAATTTATTTTGCTTAAGGATTGATGTCGTATTGAATTTTACACCAATTCTCAATTTTATATTACCGATATCATGATTTTCTCTGACTGTTAATGACGTCTTAACACTAAATCCATTTGATGTTTGGTGTGTACTGATTGATACTCTTGTCTTTGATAAATTATTTTTGTCATTATTTGTTATTTACTTTGAAATAGCTGCCAGTTACTGCGAGTACTCTCATATCTGTAATTTGTTGTGGGGTATAAAAATTTCCTTCCAACTCTGTTCTGTGTTTTTGTAAGTTGTTTTTCGCCTTGAATCGATCTAATGAGTTAATATAAAACAGAAGGTGCTGTATGTGCCCTTTTCAACTGATTTTTATTGTTTGTTTTTTATATTGTACTGTTACACCACTGTCCTAGGTAAAAAAAAAAAAGAAGGCGGGTATGATATGTATGCTGATGACCCAAAAGTTCACTGTGCAGGTAATAGTATCCGTCCTATCAAAAATAATCTAAATGAAGATTTCTGTTCAGTTAATATTTTGCGTAATAAGAACAACGTGCTAATAAATCCAGCAAAAACTATAAGTTTGCTATTGGTACTAACCAGAGTAAAACTATATTTGACAAGGATATAAATGTTAGTATAGATAATAAATTTATTCAAACGGTGAATACACAAAAGGTATTAGAAATTAAAACAGATCACCGCCTTACTTCGAAAGAGCAAATAATCAAATTTCTAAAACCATTAGCTCGAGGTTGTTTATTTCTGCAAAAATCAAAAAATAATTAGATCACAAAGTTAAAATTATATTTTATAATTCTTAGATTTTACCAATATTTGACTACTTTTGCACAGTATGGAGTAATTATAATGAAGAATGACTCCATAGATTAATAAAAAAAAAAAAAAAAAAAGCAGCAATAATAATTTTAGATGCCCTTTCTTTACATCACCGAGAGAACTTTTTTAAAGAATTAATTGGTTAAGTTTCCGAGACAAAATTTAATATCATCAACTAATTCTAGTTTAAAGTAAAATCTTACACTATAAAACTCATGATTATCTGGAAAAGTTGTGTTTTCAGAACTCTGAAATGTATGAAAGAAATTTAAGATCCGTCTCAAAAATAATTTGGTAGTTTTTGGATAAAACACAAATATTAGGATAAAATCTTTTGCATACAGTTCTGCAATTCTATGAAATAGCCTAGCAACGAACATACAAACATCAACATAGATATAAGAAGATGTGGTATGAGTGCCAATGAGACAACTCTCCATCCAAGTCAAAATTTATAAATGTAAACCATTATAGGTCAAAGTACGGTCTTCAACACGGAGCCTAGGCTCACACCGAACAGTAAGCTATAAAGGGCCCCAAAAATTACTAGTGTAAAACCATTCAAACGGGAAAACCAACGGTCTAATCTATATAAAAACGAGAAACGAGAAACACTTATGAACCACATCAACAAACGACAACTACTGAACATCAGATTCCTGACTTAGGACAGGTGCAAACAAATGCAGCGGGTTTAAACGTTTTAATGGTACCAAACCTTCACCCTTTTTCTGAAACAATAGTGTAACATCACAACATAGAAAGACACACTATAAAATATCAACTGAAATAGCTTAACTCAATCAAAGGACATAGTAACACCATTGAACATACACTGAACAAATAAATTTGACCTATGATACAATGTAAATTCAAAATAAATAAACTAAGGAAGAATAATAAAAGTAACATGTTATATCGGTATGAAATGTTAAACAATTTAAGAAAAACAATATGCTCGAACAAAAATATCAGCCAATTGCAATAACTTTAAACACAGGTAAATAAAATAAGTTTGTTGTTAGGTATACGTATACAGTTACAATAGAGAAAGGAAATATTTTAACAAAATAAATAATTTTGATGTTCATAGTACGAAGTGGAAATTTATATTAGTACCAAACACTTATCAAAGCTGGTATATAGACCAGATATAACCCTGAATAACATTAAATAACAAAAAGCATTACAATTAGTATCAACAGGTCAAATAAACAAGAAAGTACGATTTGAGAGTACTCGCAGTTACTGACAGCTAGTTAAAAGCCAAAACAATTAATAATAAAAAATCATGCATCAGAGACTAAAATCAACTAAAACACATCCCAGGGATTTAGTATTTTAACGTCATGGACAGTCAAAGAAGACATGACTAGTGCAATGCCAAAAATAAATGTATCAACAGACAGTAGGATAGTTAGGAGTTTAACCTCTTTATAGATCAAAATGAACGTGGGTGTGTCTTTAAACATCCCGTTTGAAAAGAATACAAATTTAGTTATGTTTTAATTTGCTGATGACAAAATCGATATTAGTGCCAATGTAAACTATATTCAAAGATCTAATTACAACATTGGTAAGATAACCTGAACTAATAAGTTTATTTAAAGGTTCGATGAGTTTACACGGATCATATTCATTTCTAATTAAATCTTAATGCTTCAAATATCTCCACCAAGCCAAAGAGAGATAGATTATTCATTAACATGAACACAATGAATGATATAAATCTTATTTATAAATACTACTTGTTTATTTTATTGTTTATTTGTATGTACTTTATTATATCTTTTGTACTTACTTTATGAGGGTCCTAAGAAAGATAAGTGAAAACTAATTCGGTTACCCTCTTTAAATAAAGATTATTATTATCAATATAATTCGAAGCCTCCAGTAGGGACAGTCCGATAATCTTTGCCTCCATTAACGAAAATTCTTTTAGGGGTCCTTAGGTGGCCTATTGCAATGTATTTGTCCTCCTCCTTATACATTTCTATCATTAACCAGTTGCAGAAAAAAATTGCACCCATAAATCCTGGTCGAAACCTCGTGTAGAGCATACCTATTTGATTTTTTATGTTTCAATTATTTGAAATCAATCCGAGTGCGAACTTAAGTAAGCTATGTTTATACCTATAATAAATTATATATAAATGTGAATGCATGAGTTTAAACACCCAATGAGTTTAAATTGAATGTTAATGTTAGAATATTGTAAACGCACAATACATAACAAAAGATTTAATCCGAATATTAATTGAAAAGGGGCGTCACTGATGAATCTTTTGTAGATGAAACGCGTGTATGGCGTACACAATTATTAGCCTGGTATCTCTGAAGAGTTTTTTTACGTCATTAACTCAAATCAATTAAGAATACAAATGTTGTTCCTAAGAAATTTTCGTGTACACAAATAAAAAAAACCCAGAAGTATTATAGTCTATAGAATAATTCAAAATAAAATTAAATATATATCACCTAGAAAATATCATGCCCCAGATATAATGAAAAAAAAAAAAAAAAAATACATTGTAGCATTTTGATTATAATGCATAACAAGATTTTGTGAGTAAGACGAAATTGACCTTAAAACGATCGTTTTGATTTTTGATGTCCCAAAATAGGCAGATCGGACATGTTTTGACTTCATTTACTGGCTTCTTTTGATTGGGATTAATTGTAATTACGAAATTCCTATTAGACTGAACAATTGTTCTTTTTTATGTTAAGATAAACAATAAATTTACCTGGCGTAGCCGTGCGTAAAATGTATTGGAGTATTTTTCTTCTAAAAATTACTTGTTTAATTGAATAAAACATCTTATTTTTAACTCTCTCTTTTTTCTCCGCAATTGGCTATTAAAAGAAAATTTATCTACAGTGTATGTGGAAAATTTAGTGAAAATATAAGAAGTCGCAATTTTTACCTTCCATAACTTAAGTTTCATTGATAAAATGTAACATAGACTCGTCCACTGTCCAGTTTGAAGGTCATTTAAGTTACTATACACATGCATGCATGTTTTGATTTAATCAATATATATTTATGAAAAGCATAACCAGTTTGAAGGTTAAGTAATTATAAATTAATCTAATCAAATTGTGTAAGATTCAATAACAATGAGCGGTCAACACCATGATCAATAATAGGGATAACCATTGTAGGGAGAAAAATGACAGATATTTTAAGTTCCTTTTTTTGCAATAACGAATAAAAATTTGTCAACCAAAAGTTTGGTATAATTTCAAAAACATGTCTTTCTGTATTGGTATAGTTTTCAGATCTTTCATTTGCGTATTTAAGGCAATAGAAAGTTTGGGCTTCAAAATTCAACATAATTATTGACTTTATACAGAAAATTCGCCCTTTTTAAACATATCATGTTTCACAAATAATACGTGGATACAAAGTAAAATCATTTCTTAAAAGACTGCAAATGATTTCATTCAGATTCGTACAGTGGTATTGCCATAAAGTGCGTTGAAATGAACTGTGGTATAGCAAACGTCGAATTCCCTCACAAAATGTTATCACACACTATAAACATATTATATTTCAATTTCTTATCATGATACCATAGGAAATGATGATGTCAAACACAATTTATACAACATGCATAGTTCAGTTTTCTAACAGGTATGTTTGAAATATTTTAACTCATGTCTTTTTTTGTTTTTACTTTAATTCTATTTTTTTTCACAATATTATTATATCGTCATTTTAATCTCTATATATCTATTGTGTATAACTAACGTTTTATCTTTTTTAAAAGTGTAGCAAAAATGATGAGAAATTATTTATTTTTCTTCATGAAAATATTGTTCCTTTATGTTTACCAATTTCCCTTATGATTGATTAATTAAAAGCTAATAAAAGTTATTAGTAACGACATAAATCACTTTTGACCTTTTTGTTACATCAAACTAAGCAGTACATAGTTTTGGAAATAGAAAACAAAGCATGCAACATCATATATTGATGTCAGTTTTTAAACTTCCGAGAACAAGATAAACTATTTTTTCGGTGAAAATGTTTCGGGAGAGTAATTTATTTTCAAAATATTTACCCACTAAATGCGTTCAAAATTTTTGCTCACCTACATTAGGGTCTGGATCGGGTCATTTCATTTCTTTATTCTTTTAAATTAATTTTTATACCATTTATGTCTATTCTTTATTTATTTCCCCCCATTATTCTCTATTCTTTTGATTTAGCACCCCCCCCCCCCATTATTCTCCATTCTTTTTTTAGCCTATCTATTCTATTCTTTCTATTTGTCCTTTATTCTGCACTTTTTGTCCATTATTTTTATTCTGTAAACCCCATTATACCCTCTTATATATGCAACTTTATGCTTGAGTTTGTTCTTGAATCCAACAACACGGCTCGTTAAGCAGTTACCCTTTCTCGAATAACATGTTTGTGGCTGTCGTTGGCCGACTTCTGTGCTGGTGATGATATCTTTTAAAATGTCCACCAGAATTGACCATGTCCTAGTGATTGCAAACACTTATCAATGATACTAGGGTCATGATTTAGTACGCCAGACGCCCGGTTTGGCTCTTTTACTCATTATTGGCGCTTAAATCTAAACAGATAAAAGGCGAAATCAATGACGAAGTTGGAAAGCATTTGAAAATAAAACATTTCCAAACATTATGCCATATCTGACTAATATTAACTATTCCTGGGTAAAAAATAATATAAGTATGTTGTTGAATATAAACATTTTAAAACCGCGTTAGTGCCATCGACATATACCCGACTTTTCTTATTATTCAATAAAGATTTACTTCCCTGTGCTCAGAAGATGATGAGCTGTAGATAAAAATCAATCATCTATGTGCCTACTAAAATTGCGCCAGATCAGATTAAATCTAACAAACAGTAAGACAACGACCATTCATCTTTTGTGGTGGCGAACATTGTTTTTTCACTTGTAATGAAAAAAAAAAAAAAAAAAAAATTCTAAACGACAAACAAACACAGTTTTAAAATCTCAATGCATAGATTTTGATGCCTCCGCCGTAGGCAACAGGGGATTTAAGAGTTTTTCTTTCCGACCGTCCGTCCTTCCGTCAATTTTTCCATCCGTCCCATTTTTGTTTCCGCACTCTAACTTTAGTTTGCCACCAGCAAATTTTATTAAACCCATACACAATGCTAAGAACCAAAACTTGCAGACAGACTTCGAATTTGGGCAGTGAGTCACTTGCCGTTCTAGAGTTATGCCCTTTAATACATGGAATATTGCATTTTTGTTTTTCGTTTCCGCACTCTAACTTAAGATTATTTCATCTAAATTTTATGAAACCCATACAGAATGCTAAGAACAAAAACTTGCAGACAGAGTTTGAATTTGGACAGTGAGTCACTTACCGTTCTAGAGTTATGTCCCTTTTTTACTTAGAAAATTGCTTTTTTTTTTTCGTTTCCGCACTCTAACTTAAGCTGGTCTCTTCTGAATTTTATGACATTCACACACAATGCTAAGTACCACAGCATGCAGACAGAGCTCGAATTTGGGTTCTGAGTGATTTACCGTTCTAGAATTATGTCCCTTTTTAACTTAGAAAATTGCAAAGCTTGAGCGGGGGCATTCGTGTCCTCAGACACATTCTTCTTTTTTCTCTTAATCTCAAAATAAAAATAATTCCTTCACCTTCTAAATGAAATCATTTTATTGAAGAATCACACAATTTATTTCTCTGAAGAAACAAACTTTGAACCCCCACCCAGCATATGTTATTCTATGTTATTTATGTGCAGACATTTGGAAATATAGAAAAACATAGTTATCAATTGTATACGGTGTGTAAAGATAGCGGCCGGTTCGTTATCTGATATTCAATATCCAACCGGCTGCTAGCAATCGGTTCGATATTCAAATTTTCTTAGTTGAATATAATAAAAACATTCAATAACATTAAAAGCATGATAGTTATAGTTAAAAAGAGTAAAAAGAGATGTGGGAAATATTTTTGTGACCAATTCAAGTCATCGTAAATTCTTTCAAATTATTAACCCTTATGAAAATCAAATATTTCTCTTTATGAAATATAGATTTTTATCAACAGAATATAATCAAAGATGTACATTTAAAAGATGATATTTCAAGAAAACAAATACAAACGGCCACTCTAGTAAGATTTGAAAATATAAATAGAAGCAACTATGGAAACCCCCAAAAAAAAAACAAAGATATTTTCGCTTGACTAAATATTCAAAATATATACAAGGCGTTGGATAGATCTTCCTGATCTCCCAATCTTCATAATATTATGCATATAGTTAGTTAATATATAGATACAAATGACATCAAAAGGAATTTGGGTAAACTTTTCGTCTTCTATATTTACGGAGGGCTCAAAGTGCCAGTTTGATATTCAAAATATATAGTGAAAACCATCTGGAGATCGCTGAAAAAGAAAGACAGTGAACCCCCACCCCCATCCCCTGTTCTTTCAATGTCCATTCCATTTAATAATCTTGTAGACTACGTATATATGCAGATCCAATCAAAAGGATATCCCAGAAAAATGTCATTTTTGATATGTACTGAGGGCTTAAAGTGTGACTTTTCAATTAAAAATCGTCATAAATTCAGGTTAAAAGGCCCAGGGCGTTGGCTTGATCTTCCTGATCTCCCAATTTTCATGATATCTTCATGATATTTTGCATATAGTTAGTTGATATATAGATACAAATGACATCAAAAGGAATTTGGGTAAAATTTTCGTCTTCAATGTTTACGGAGGGCTCAAAGTGCCACTCAGGTAATCCAACTTACAAAAACATTTCATTTGACAAGGATGAGATTTTGGCGAATCATAAGTCCTTCGTGGCTTCAATGAACATTACATTGAACAGCAAATCTGAGGACCTTGTTTGTTTTGGATACCTAAGCTTCACAAAATCCCGTACAAACAACGGTACATTGCCGGCTCATCTGCATGTTCTACAAAGGAATTGTCCATTAGATTGACAAAAATTCTGGCCGCAGTGAAAGAGGGTCTTCAGAAATACTGTGAAACTGTTTACACGCGTAGTGGTATTAACCATATGTGGATTCTAAAAAACTCTAAAGAACTTCTTGGTAATTTTAAATTTCGATCTTTCTCTGAAAATAATTCTATCAAAACGTTTGATTTTTCAACCCTGTATACCACCATTCCCCATGTGAAATTGAAAAATCGTCTAAAAGAAATAATCCACAATGCATTTCAATATGAAAATGGCAGCATACGCTATAAACTTATTTCTTGGGGATACCATACGGCATATTTTGTTAATAGTGAACGAAAAGGTAAAACATGCTACACAAAGGAACAAGTGATCAGCACTGGAGTTTCTCATTGACAAAATATTTGTTTAATTTGGAGGTAGACTTTTTCAACAAGTTGTCGGCATTCCTATTGGAACGAACTGTGCGCCTCTCCTTGCCGACCGCTTCTTATTTTCGTTTGAGTCGCACTTCCTTCAGACACTTGCCAAAAACAAAAAAAAACAAAAAAAAAATCAAAGAAGCCCGATGATTTAATTTTACATTCAGATATATTGATGATGTTCTTTCCATTAACAATCGAAACTTTTCTGATTGGGTTCCATTAATATATCCTCCAGAACTAAGAAATTAAAGAAACAACAGACACTGCTTCCTCCGCCTCATTTGGAGTATTGAACGAATGGTCAAGAAGGTGGCTTATGTCTTTTAATCCAGACAAAACAGAAATAATGATTTATTCAAATAATGACGCTCCAGATCTAAAATTCTGCTTAAATAACAAAGAAATTCCTATTACAAAATGTCACAAACACCTTGGGGTAACGTTTTGCTCTGGTGCTCGGTGGAAAAGCCATATAGACAATCTGATTATTAGTGTAATGAAACATTTAAATATACTGAGAAAACTCAAGTATCAACTTTGTAGGAAAAACTTAGAAAAACTCTTTATTGTATTTATAAGACCAATTTTGAATATGCAACTGAGGTTTGGGATAATTGTGGGATATGATATGCTAATAAACTTGAAAGTCTGCAGCTAGAAGCTGCTAGAATATTTACTATTTTGCCTATATTTACAAAATCTGAAAATCTGTATGAGGAAGTTGGGTGGGAAACTTTAACTGACAGGAGGAAAAGACGGAAATTACAAATGTTTTATAACATTCAATATCAACATGCTCCGGATTATCTATGTAATCTAGTTACACCCAGTGTACAGAGCACAACTGTATATCCCTTGCGAAATGGCAATGATATCATTGTTCCTTTTTGTAGATTATCCCTTACTAAAGAATCTTTTATACCATCAACTATTAGACTATGGAATCATACCGATTTGTCCCTTCGAAAATCAGACTCTATCTCAAAATTTAAAATCCAATTAAAAAGGCTAAATACTATAAATAAAGATGCACCGTAGCACTATTTATATGGACCGAGGAAACTAAATATAATTCTAACACAATTCAGATGCTATTCATCTTTCTTGAACTATGACTTGTTTAGAGTCAATATAATTGCTGACCCATGTTGTTTTTGTAAATGCACCATTAAGACTGTACACCATTTCCTTTTCGACTGTTCTTTATATACACACCAGAGAGAAATTCTGATGAACAATCTAAGATGGCTCCCTGGTGACCTTATATTAAATGTTAAGTTACTAACATCTGGTAATCCGAACCTTTCGTATGAACAAAACGTCAATATATTTAAACATGTATTCGAGTTTATTAAAAGGTCTGAGAGATTTCTTGTTATATGATACTAATAGTGTATTTGCGGTACATTCACGTCATCATCCTCATCATCATTACCAATTTTTCCGTTATTATTGTTTTATCTTTTTTTTCAATAGATAGACTCTTATAGTATTGTATAGTCTGAATTATTGCATGCTCACATTAATATTGTATTGTAATTTATTGTTATTCGGAGCGGACTTCATAAGTATGGTTTACTTGTGTCCAATCCATTTTACTTTGAGTAAATAAAAAATGTTTAATTTAAATCCGCCTCATTTTTAGACTTATACATCAAATTTGACATAATTGGTCATCACAATACCAGAATCTATGACAAGCGAGACGATTTTAATTTTGAAATTATAAATTTTCCCCACCTTAGCAGCAATATACCAACTTCACCTGCATATGGGATATACATTTCCCAACTCATTCGGTATTCAAGAGCTACTCAGACTTTATAAAACGTCACCAGTGTCTAAGCAGAAAGTTGATGAGTCAAGGTTATGTCAAAGAACGTCTTGTCCTGTTTCTAAAAAAGTTCATTGGAAGATACCAAGACCTTGTTGATAAATATTCCGTATCAACTTCACAAATAATACATGATGGTCTTGAGATATAGATTCTAGGTACTGACGTTGTTTATCATCTTAATTACGTGTTTCAGTTCCCCTTTTTTGTTCTTGTATATTTTTAACCTTTACTGTTTATCCATGTTTGATTATATACTTATGACGTGGATCGGTACTTATAAATCCCCGCCATTGTACTATGGTCAATTTTGTGTTCTTGTCTTTCATGTTAGCTTAATAGTGATTAAGATTATATTACAATGTTGACTGCTGTATCCCTATTTTTGACGTTTTTACCTATTTTGTCTGTTTGTTTTGCTCACACATTGTTGTCAATATAATGAAATTCTATGCGACTGTCATACAAGTGAGAGGTCTAGCTAGCGATAAAATCAGGTTTAATCCACCATTTTCTACATAAGGAAATGCCTGTACCAATTCAGGAATATGACAGTTGTTTTCCATTCGTTAGAAGTGTTTGAGCTTTTGATTTTGCCATTTTATAAAGGACTTTCCGTTTTGAATTTCCCTTGGAGTTCGGTATTTTTGTTATTTTACTTTTTTCTAGCCATCGCCCTGTGGCCTTTTACCTGAACTTTTGACTATTTTTTGCTGAAAAAATGACAATTTAAGCCCTCCGTAGATATTGAAGATGACATTATTCTGGGGAATCTTTTTGATACGCTCTGAAATATACATAGTCTAAAAGATCGTTCAATTTTTCCCGTGGTGGTGGTGGTTGGGGGGGGGAGGGTCTCATAGTCATTTAAGCGGTCTCCGGTAGGTTTTCACCATTTTTTTTAATATCAAATTGGCACTTTGAGCCCTCCATAAACATAGAAGACAAGAAGATTATCCTAATTTCTTTTGGGGTCATTTGTACCATTAAATTAACTATTTATCTACATAATATTATGAAGATTGAGGGATCAGGGAGCCATCGCCCTGCATGTGCCCTTTTATCTGAGTTTTAGACGATTTTTTGTTGAAAAGTGACAATTTCTTTTATTTTTTTGTGTGTCTTTCCATAATTATTTCTATTTATATTTTTAACTGTTACTAGAGTGATCGTTTTTTTTTGTGTCTAGAAATATCAGGCATAAAAGAGGGACGAAAGATACCAGAGGGACAGTCAAACTCATAGATCGAAAACAAACTGACAACGCCATGGCCAAAAATAAAAAGACAAACAGACAAATAATAGTACAGATGACACAACATAGAAAACTAAAGACTAAGCAACACGAACCCGACCAAAAACTGGGGGTGATCTCAGGTGCTCCGGAAGGGTAAGCAGATCCTGCTCCACATGTGGCACCCGTCGTGTTGCTTATGTTATTACAAATCCGGTAAATAGTCTCATTCGGTAAGTCACATTCGTGAAAAGAGAAGGGTATTGTAGTTACGACATAAGGAACAGATCATCTGTGAAACGGTTATTCCATAACGGTCAACCAACTCGTGATGGCGTCCGTAAAATTTACGAAGGGATGATTTCAACTTCACCATCTGGAACTCTTGGTTTAATAGCTTCCTTGTTAGCAGCAATCCTCTATTAAGGAAATCATGATAGGAAACACAAGCCCGGGAATATCGTATCAATTGGGAGATATATACTCCGTATGCAGGCGCTGCTGGAATGTTGCTACATAGAAATGGAAAGTTCACAATTGGGAAGCTGAAATCATCTCTTTTGTCGTAAAGTTTTGTTTTCAACCGACCCTCATTGTCAATTTCGAGATGTAAGTCAAAATATGAGGCAGACTTAACTGTATCTGTAGTATCCTTTATCTCTAGTTCGATGGGATAGATTCGTTCAACATAGTCACCAAATTTTGTATTATTTAGTGAGAGAACATCATCTATATAGCGGAACATAGAGTTAAAGGATATTGCTAACTTCTTATCTTTCTTCCTAAGAAGTTCCTGTATGAAGTCAACCTCATAATAATAAAAGTTCATCTTTGATTGCATTTTATTGATAAAAATATGTATTTCTTAAAGACAAATATGCGATTGACATATATATAAGGGTTTATATTTGAGACAACGAGAATTTACGACAGCTTGAAGGGGTCATCAAATAATTTCCTACATATCTTTTTACTCCTTTTATCTACGACTCTTATGTGTTTAACGTTATCGAAAATTTAAATTTTGTTATATTCAACTAAGAAATTTGAATATCGAACCGACTGCTAGCAGCCGGTTGGATATTGAATATCGAATAACGAACTGTCCGCTTACTTCACATACATAATTTTATACCTTATCTAATGATGAAAAGTTTGTGTTTATTCAGAAATGACGAGTTCTGAGAACTACTATAATATTTCATGCACAAGAACATATTTTTATTGATATAAAGCTGATGATGTAATTGAATTTCAAATATATCTATAAAAATGATGCAAAGTATCGTATATATGTGTATGTTTTATAATTTAAATTAGAAATATTTCACGGTTAGTTTTAACAAACATTATGTTTTATATAATATGTAAGTGAATGTTATGCAAATGGTGAAACTTAATAAAATATTGAAGCTGAAGGGATTCTATTTTTTTAAATCTCACTTCGTACAATGTTCAAATAAAATATAACATAAAGAGAAGAATATAAAACAGTTTTGCACATTTAACACACATCGTTTAAGATAGATATAAATACATAATAATCAATATACACTTATCATAGATTATTCACTAATACAAGATAGGTTTATTTGGAAATCCAAATCGTTTATGGATCCAGCTATATAAGTAGTCGTGTTGTAATAATCAAATAAATAATTATGTAATGTTACACGTTTTGGTAAAATTCTTTGGGTATATACAAGATATTAAAAATTCAAGAAGATAAAAAAGCAGGACGATTTTTGAACAGTGTCACTCCCTAAAATCTAGTAAATTGAAAATCGGATTCAGTAGTAATTTTTAAAGATATAAAGAGAAACAAATGGCAGACCTAGAATTATATTTCGTTATTTTTAAAGGCGCTTACGAAATTTGCTATACATTATATATTAAAATAATGTCAGTACTAAATATCTTCTTCGTGAGATTGTATATCTTAATGCTGTATAGTATATAGTGACTTAATTATAACGTAGCACCAGGGGAATAATGAAGTAAAAAGATTCAACTCGAACTGCGAAAATACACAAATAATTTCATTTCCTCTCAGTAATTAAAACATCACGGATTAGCTGATATGCCTAAAATAGTTTTTGTCTGCACAAGAACTTTTTCATCAACCTTTTGTATAAATATCACATGCGCGATGTTAGGAATCTATTTGCGATATTAAATAAAAAACATTTTTCTGTTATCAGTCCGACAAAATCCACAATAGAAAATAAACAAAACAATTTCTGCATTGTCTGTAATTCAAATTCAATTTAGTTTTACATGATCAATATATCAATTCATTAAATTAAATATATTCAGATATTATATTACAGCAAAAAAATCGGATATTTCACTTATAAAATTTCCGAAGACGTCACTCATATCTTATCATATATGTGGTTGCTAGAAAGGCTTACCACCGTTATCTACAACTAACGAAATGAGTACATGTACAAAGATTTTCAAAAGTGTTTTAAGCATCGTTAATTTTAACTTTAACAAAATTTGGTTTAAAACAATAATGAAATGTTTGTATATTTTTATAAATAACAGATATCTGAATAATTAATTGAGAGAAAAAAAAATAATAAAGAATTAAAAGCAGAAATGTGTTATCAGTTTTTCTTATAAAGTAATTTATTGTTACAACAACAACAACAATTGCTTCTCACAGTTTCCTCCTCGTTTAAAAATATAGTTAAAAAAAAAAAACTGCCTAGAAATTGCTTCTCACAGTTTCTGACATTTTCCTCGTTTAAAAAATATAGTTAAAGGCAATTAGAATTATGGTCTCTTCTTAACGGATATTGAACAAACATGAATGAAAAATATTTATAATACACGATAACAGGAAGTTCTATTATGACGTAAATGTTCTTTGTATGACTGTCATGATTATTGGTTATCAATACCGTAAACAAATGCCAAAATAATAAATAAATTAGGTACTGCCAATCCTAAAATGCATTCTACGTTGGAAAAGTAATTAGATATATACACAATTTCATTACATTTCATAAACTTAATGAACCTTTTGAAATGTTTACAAATTCCAAATACTGTCCTTAAATTTCAAATGAAAGAAGGATATATATTGAAAGAATGATAAAAGAAGATCACAATATCGGTCCTGCTGATTGTATTTATTACCCTAGCTAACTACTGATGATGTAGTATGCCAATATAATTTAAAAAAAAGAAGCAGCAAAACTTGTGACTGACCGATCATATAAAGGCATAAAGTATTCTTATGTTACGTACCCACTTAGTTTATCAAGTGGTAATTTAATTTTAAGGAGGGCGATAAAGGTTGATATGGACACAATTCTTTTAGAAAAAAACAAAAAAACAAAAAAACAACTGGTACATAGTTGTGTCAACTGTGTGCATGAATATATTCTAAGCGTCTACAAAGCACTAGTTTCCCTTATTCTGATACTAAAAAATAGATAAAAAAACGTTTGCTATAACAAGCACCTTAATGAATAATTTGAAGATGTGGATTGATTGCCAATGGGAAAACCTAAATGTAAATATTTATATGTTACCGTACAGCCTCCAATAATTATCACGAAACCCATATCTTATAGTGAGCTACGTAAAGGTCCGAAATGACAAATTTGGAAACAAAATCAGAGAACCAACTGCCTGATATACTAAACAATAAACGAAAAACAAATATTGCAGAGAGCAACAAACAACAACCACTGAATCACTACTCCTGACATTGGACATTCACATCACGAATTGAATATTTGACACAGCTACAATAACGATTTTCATGTTTGATTCAAAATTATAGATTAAACATAATGTACATCATTACCGTAAATGCAACTTTACAACGAATCATTTTTGCGGGTCACATCCGTCAACGTAATCGGTCTTCCTATGCCATTTGCATGGTTAGTGTATATGCTAAGTTTTGGTGCTTATTTCGACAAAACTGATTGTGATTGTTAATAACGAAAAAACATTGAATATTCCGTTTTTGTAGATGTTTGAAACAAAGAAAAACAAACTTTTTTTTTCAACTTTTACTGCGGACCCTGGAGCAAATGGCGCTTTAAGTTTTAAATGACTTTATTTCTATATAATTTAATTTTGGATATAACACGTCTTTTCATTGGCTGAAAGTGTTTTGTCTATCAGCTGATAGACATCATTTTGTCATGTGACCGTGACGTCATCAACGTTTTTATCATGATTTACTCCTTTTTAGAATTAAATTATAAGGAATGACTGTAATATTTTTTCTGTCTATGAAGAAATAACATAAAAAATGTGGGGCACACTTTAAAATAACCCTCTACGTGGGTTATTCAGTGTGCACCACATTTTTGATGTTATTTCTTCATAGACAGAAAAAATATTACAGTCATTCCTTAATAAGATTAATATCAACGGTCTTAGAAAAAAAAGAAGCTTACATGTACACAATAACAAATAGAATAGCTATTTTTTTCAA
This sequence comes from Mytilus coruscus, assembly GCA_017311375.1. NCBI lineage: Eukaryota > Metazoa > Mollusca > Bivalvia > Mytilida > Mytilidae > Mytilus > Mytilus coruscus. The sequence continues at coordinate 48,105,359 of CM029598.1, forward strand.
ACTTTCCATATCTATGTGTGTGTGTGATTCTAAAAGGAAGCAGATTTATCTTTTTTCTTGTTTCCGAATCCCTATTTTTCTGTTGTATATATGTCATTTGAGCACCGTGGAAAAAATAAAATATTGTTTAAATCTAAGGGAAAAAATAAGATTTTCAGTGTAACCCGTTGGTGACAATAAAGGAGACACACTGTTACAGGTTGTTATCCTGTCATGATGCTATCCCTTCGATTAATTATTCAGCAACTTTGAAAACAATCTACGTGTGAAGAATATAATACGGTATACTTCACAGATCCATATCGTACATAACATTGTTTTTTATACACAAAATACAACAAAGTATTGACTTAAAATAATATTGAACAAGAATGTGTCCATAGTACAAGGATGCCCCACTCGCGCTATCATTTTCTATGTTCAGTGGACCATGAAATTGGGGTCAAAACTCTAATTTGGCATTAAAATTAGAAAGATCATATCGTAGGGAACATGTGTACTAAGTTTCAAGTCGATTGGACTTCAACGTCATCAAAAACTACCTTGACCAAAAACTTTATTCTGAAGCGGGACGACCAGACACACATATTCATGTCTTGTACAGGCATTATATTCGATGTAAATCATTCGATTCGATGTAAAAATCGGTAAGTCAACAGATATTGTACAGAAATTCAATCTTTGAATTTTCATGATATGACCATCTCTGAATAATATAAAGTTTTGCGACTTTATTTGTCACTTCTTACACATTAAACTTGAAATAAAGGATACTGGCATATAGGATAGATACCACATATACAGTTAAGTCTGCTTCACATATTTAATCGCATCTAAAATTAAATTTACATTTGGTTATGCTTAAAAGTTGGTAGATACATTTGTTTTATAAATAGAACTTTCATGTAAGTATCGCCACGATGCCGTGTCAATAAATTCATCGGGTTTCAAGAGCTGATACTCATGGTAAAACATTTATCTAAAAGTCTTTAAACATAAATTTAATCTTAGAACTTAGAACTTTATTAACACTCTAGACAGTTTACACTGTAACAAGAGGCAGACAAATGATACAAATAATAATTTACAATGGTGAACAAGATAGAAAGAAATATACATACATGGTTCATTATACCTAATTCTCTGTACATAAGTATACACATACATAACACGTGATAATCATTCAGAGCTATAATAATGGGATTTAATATCGCCAGCCGAATACATGCAAGTGGTGATAATATATTAATAATCATAGATATTTCATAAGTTTTTGATAAAATAGACAAGTTATTCAAGACTTTTACATTACATAAAGATATCAAACCTTTCATTTTATATTCTGAAGGGTTAACAATATAGTAATTTGGGATATATGCACGTCTTAATTTTTTAACCTCGTCATTGCGACATACAAATAAGTAATGAAACTGATTACCAATACAATTATTTTTGCACAAAGTACAAAATCTTTCCTCTTTTGGAATGTTATGCCATCGACCAGTTTCTAATGGAATTTTGATACTTGAACATCTAAGTTTGGTAATATATATTCTATTTTCTTTTTTCAATCTTACTAAGTAATTTTCTAAGCAAAAAGCGTGTTTACACAATAAATAATATCCACCTCTAGAGGAGTTTTCAGCATCACTAAACCACTTTTGAATAAACTGTCTTGTAAAATTTGCTTTACATATATTTTGATGTCAACATTTCTTAAGATACATCGATTGTTCCATACATAGCTCAAACCTGTGTTTTCTAATGTAGATTTTATACAATTAATCCACTTAGAAACAATATTTCCAGAATTATGCATGTTATACAAAAATTGGTATAATAATCCTGATAATTTCGTGCTGTTTAATAATAATTTTGACCAGAATGATAACATTCGTAATCGTACTTTGATTTCAAGGGATATCTGCCAGTTTCACCGTACACCATATAATTAGGAGTACTGCTTTAGTGAAAGAATTTTTTTCAAAAATTTTAAATGAACTCTTTCTAAAGCATCTATGTTTTCGAAACCCCATATTTCACAAGAGTAAATCAGTATGGGTTCAACCAAAGAATCGAACAATTTTAGTTGCAAATCAATAGGGATATTTAAATTCCTTATTTTTCTGTAAAGAGCATAGAGTGCCTTTTCTGCTTGTTCTATCAATTTTTTTCTGGCATTTGTAAATCTACCGTTACAATTAAACAGTAAGCCTAGATAAGGATAAAAATCTACTATTTCAATATCAGAACCATATAATTTGAAATCATGTAAGTGGTTTCTTTTGCTTTTTCCTTTTGAAAATATCATAATCTTTGTCTTATCAGTGTTCACAGAAAGTTTCCATTGTGTACAATATAATTCAAACATATCTAATGTATTTTGCATATCACTTGCTGTTTCAGCAAGTATGATAGTGTCATCTGCATAGAATAAGATAAAAATTTGTAAATATAGTCCAATATATTCTTGACAATGCGTTGATACTGTTTCAAGTTCATTTATGTTATTTTCACATAAAAATTCTTCTAGATCCGAAAGAAAAATAGAAAACAAAAAAGGTGATAAATTTTCTCCTTGGCGTACCCCGAGATCACTAGAAAAGATGCCAGAAATATCATTTCCCTTTTTGACACAAGATTTAATATTATCATACATATTAATAATCACTCTTAAAATTTTTCCGGTAACTTGATTTTTTACCAACTTTTGCCATAATCCCAATCTCCAAACAGTATCAAACGCTTTTCTAAAGTCGAGAAACGTACAATAAAGTTTTTTACCAAATGATAAATATAATTCTATCAGCACATGTAAACAAAAGATGTTATCCACAGTTGAATAGCCTTTCCTGAAGCCAGCTTGTGCTTTTGGAATAATTTCAAATAAGTCTGCATATTTTGAAAGTCTCCCATTCAGTATGGCAGTAAATAATTTTCCCAGGGAAGATACTAGAGTAATTCCTCTATACGAGTCAGGATTAAGTGGGTCCCCCTTATTTTTGAAAAATGGTAAAATAATACCTAAGGTCCAAGCTTCAGGAATGGCTCCAGAGTCTAATATTTTATTAAATAACTTAAGATAAAATGGCATCATAAATTGAATGGTAGATTTCACATATTCATTTAAGACCATATCATAACCTGGCGCTTTTCCGTTTTTTAAATCTTTAACGGCTTTAAAAATTTCATTTTCTGTAATTTTACCATTTAAGATTGCATTTATACGTTCGTCATTGCAATCTGGTATTTCAAAATCTATATCATCTCGTTCTCCGTCTATGTTCAAATTTTTGAAATAAGCGTGAAGTTCATCAAGATCGATTGGTGTGTTTTTATCCTGTGGTCTTTCAAAATTATTCAAAACATTCCATAATTTTCTTGGATCATGTTGATCCATACTACGTAGCTCGTTTTCAGCTTTAAATTGAAACTCCTCGTAACTTTTGTTCATTACTGTTTTATATGCCTTACTAGCTATTTTCAAATGGTATCTACTTTCCTCCGTTTTAAATAAATTATGTTTTTTCTTTGCTTGGTGAAAATCATTTCGTTTTACACGACATTGTTCATTAACCCACGGTTGATGATGTTTTGAATTTCGGTTTATTTTGACGGGTTTATTACCAAAATTTTCGATGGCTGAATTAAGAAATACTTTATTTAAACTTTCGACTAATTCGTTAAGGTCAGTTTGAAAATTTTCATTAGCTATATCAAGCGTGTCTAACTGGTTCGACAAGTTATCAATGGTCAATATACTTTCAACGCTGTCAACAAATTGATCTCTTTTGTCACCAATCCAACGAATATGCTTACTAGGCACATTCGATGAATTGTTTTTATCAAGCAAATCATCTGGTAACATCGCTGAAAGATTGAAATGCAATCTACAATGAATATCAGAAAATAACGGATCAAAATCAATAACTTCAAATTCTGTAATATAGGGGAACAAATCTCCTGATACTATTAAGTAATCAACTAAACTAGTTTCTTTGCTAGTTACTTTGCCCATATTTTGTCGTTACCAATTCTGCCATTAGCAATATATAAACAATTGTTTTTACATAATTGCAAAAGTTTGTTACCATATACATTGATGCGACCTTTGTCCTCAGACGATCTTTGTAAGGGTACATTATATAAACATAAATTATGATAGTCATATAAACATCTATCTATCTCATCTATTCCATCATAATTCAAAATTTTTGAAAGTTCATCGTCTGGTATAATATAATCACAAAAGGACCCTGATCTGGCATTAAAATCGCCGAGTAGTGCAGTTGAAGTGCTTTGATCTTTTAACGTAATTAATTCTGTTTCAATTTCATCAAAGGCATCCTTGGAGGAATACTTTGAATTTTCGGGAGGTACATAAATACAACCAAACATAATTTTAGTTAATTGCATTGGAATATCTACTTTAACCCAAAGTACAAACTCAGAGTTTGTGTTAATAAATGTAAGATTTTTTTTTTACAACTTTTATAAATAACTGTTATACCACCAGATTTTCGTTCAAATTTTTTTCTATTTTTGGTAAAATAATCATACCCCTCAGGCAAATTAAGTTCATCCAAATCATCTAGTTTTGACTCAATACATACAAACATGTCATTTAGTTTAATCAAATCAGTGAATTCTTTAAATATTAATCGATTTTTTAGGCCACATACATTTAAGCATGAAATATTTAATGAGTGAGAATTATTACATATACTGGGTTTAAAGTTCAACTGTCCTCTTGTTTGCCTGTCCTACATGTGGCGGGGGCGACCAAAACCTGCTCTTGATTCGTCTCGTGAGCCAAAGTGCTCCCTTAGAAACTGACTGCCTTGTTGAGATTGATACATGTTGTCTTGAGAAGAGTAGTTGTTAGGTACATTGGGTGCATTTTTCTGAGCTTCAATTACATCTTCAGGATATATTCTGTGACCATTTACGTATAGCTTGTCTTCCTTAAGACGGACATGATTTCCTAGACGCTGTAGATAGGCCATAGAACATTTCTTCTTTCTACCATTTCATATGGAAATTGTTCAAAGACGCTGAAAGATGTCTCTTTCAGTTTGGCAGGGCAGCTCTAAGAACTTTGTTTCTGTCCTTTCGGCTTTCAAATTTAGCCACTATGGTTCTTGGTTTAGCGTCCTTGCATGGTCGGAGGCGGTGAACAATATGAAATTTAATTTCTTCGTTTATCTTAAGTTTTTCTTTGATAAATTTCTTAAGGACTGCTTCCGTTTCGACATTATCCGGGTCTTCTTTTTCCCTCGGATCTTCGAGGATGCCACCAAAAAGAAGATTTTCCCTCATCGACCTTGACTGAACTTCGAGAAGCTTTTCTTTAAGTTCCATATTTTCTTGTCTCATGTTATCGAATTCTTCCGTTATAAAGCAAAATCTGTTTTCAATTTTTTTAACTACGTGCTCAGATCCAGTTACTCTGCCTTCTATTTGCTTCATATCTTGTTTAATTTCGGAAAGTTCTGTCTCTAATGATGAGAATCTGCTTTCGATCCCCCCTAGACGTTTATCAATCGACGGTAAAGCATCAAGATGTGACAATTTTGTATAAATGTCATTTAATACAGATTCTAGACAGATTTGTGTATTTTGTGCATTCGAAATTTGGGGGAGGGTTGATCGGAGAAAACCAATTTCTGTTGTGGGTTGCCATGCAGGTTTGCTGGTGTGTTGAAAGGAACATAGTTTAGATGCTGTCCATATAGAACTTAGCGTGCACTTTCGATTGAATTTCCAACAGGAGTGTCCACTAATGAGTTGTTTACAATGCGATTGTGAGGGTCCGCCATTTTTGTTTATAATCGTAAACAATGGTCAATTTCAGAGTATCACAATATCTTAATTACTTGGCTCTGTTGTACATACTTGCTTTTTTGTGTAGAATTAAATGTTCAATATCCAAAATACTAATGATAGCACGCAGTCATATGTCAGAATTCTTTCTTGGTTACATATTAAAATAAATTTTTTTATGAGCGACATTCAACACCTTCTATCTTGTCCGCCATTGATCAGTGAGTCCAGGATCAGTAACAAATGAAACAACACTTTATAAACATGCTTCCGAAACGCTTTTTTGGACTTACCTTCAACATTTCAGCGTGTGCAATTTTGTTATTTGTATAAAAAAAAAACTTACAACAAAATATAGATACAATGAGTCAGTAATAAAACTTAATTCTATCATACATAGAAGCTAGTAAAATTCCTCAAACAGAAATCATAAAAATAGTATTTCATGCCCAGTTATCTATGAAAATGTTATTTTCATGCTCATGTTCAACGCACTACATCCACCAGTTTTGGCGTGTACGAATGATCGTTGATATCTTGATTTCAAAATCAGCAGGTTGAATCTGACTATGAGCTTGTTTTCAGTAATTGCAAGTATATTTTTCCGTTATCTTAATTGTTCTTCTTATTTCTGTACGTTTTTTACACCATCATTATACAGGTAAGTGCTTATTTATACTGCTTTCGTTGGATTTTTTCTATGACCATTCTGTAATGTTGGTCGAGCTTGATATACGGGGAAAAGGGGGGAGGAGAGTAGAATGCGTAAAATAGTTTAACCCCACCATATGTTCATGAGCTTGTTTGATGTCAGGAACATCGTCTGTGATTATCTTAGTCAATATTTATTATTTTTTTTAATTTTAGGGATCAAATGTCCATGGGAGATCTGTTATAGTCTATATCGAATTTATTCACAATTTCAATATATCAAGCAAGAATAAAAACGAACTGTAGTAGGCTCAACACACATCTCTATGACATAAACTCGATACAATCCCCAAATTGAGTTTGTGGAGAAACTGACACAACTGAACACTAATTATCAAAATGCAAAAGATTTAAAGTACCTAGTCAAATCCACATAGATAACCTAGGAATGACTATCAGAATGTCCACTTGTATTTTACTTTTTGGCTCCGATAGACTTACAGTGGATCAAAATAAATTTATATTCAAAGATGTGCAAATCTTTATTTTGAGTAGCAATCTATTTACATCCACTAAAAAATTCACTACTCCCTTATACGGAAATATTGTCCCTTCTGTAATAACTCTGTAATTTTTTAAACACCTTAAACACCCCTCCCTTTTGTGCTATTTTTATGTATAACTACTAATGATGAACTTTAATTAGATTATTTTATTTGTTTACTGTATTTTGTTACATACATATTCGTTTGCCATTCAGCATGTAAATATAATTTCGTAATTTTATTTTTGCATTTATGGAGATGGATATAGGGACCCTGCTCTTGTTTCCTAATCTTAATTTTTGAATTACTTGTATATTTCGTATTTATTTATCCTTTTAGCCGAATTCTTTAATAAAATATGTTTACACTAAAATATAAAAATACCTGATACGTATAGATTATTACATGGCATTTTTCATATCAGACCCTTTGTCGGCCCTAGGTCATGATATCAGCCCAAGAGCCGCAGGCTCGAGGGCTGATATCATGAACGAGGGCCGATAAAGGGTCTGATATGATAAATGACATGTAATTATCTTTTTATCATATACTTCAATAGAAGAAATACAGACAAGAACTATTAATTAAAATTTTGTCTTTCCATGAATTTTTAGATAATAATTTACAGACAACCAAATACAAATTTCTTAACTTTAATTGTTTTTATTATATATCAAGCATTTTATTTATCTTGTCACAACAATTATCATGTTCTTAGTTTGAAATTTGCTCCTCAACCATTTTGTGAAAAGTCTTAAATCACTTGCGGTTTTCCGCACTGTGTTGTCGTTTTCGAACAAATTTCCGGAAATGCACGAAGTTGCATGTGATAAACGTCACGGAAATTAACGGAAAGGCATGTGATAACATTCCGGAAGCAGTCAATAAAGGTTTCTTTATCAGCCCGCTGAGGAAATTCTTAGGAATCTGATCAATAAACCTAGTAATCCTTTCATAGCCTTTTAATATTTTTAAATGTTATTGAACTGTAAAATTTTAGTAATATTTTATACAAGTATATGATAAAAAAAGATATCTGTATAAGTACCCAATTAAAGTATGTACATTGTTTTGTTTTGTTGGTAGTCATGTAACCAACCTGATAAAATTTATTTGCTTATTATCAAAAGATATGAGAACTATATATTCCATAAAACAGTTTTACCTATATTACTAGTATTGATTATTTTTGTAAGGTGTTAGATAAACCGAATGTTTAAAATATGACCTAGCTTTAATCTTGAATAACTTATGATGATCAGTCCATTTAATTAAATATTTTCGGACTTTTATCATAGTTTTTTTTTTAATTTTTCAAACTAACACAGGCTGATATCCAGTTGAAATTAAACAATTGAAATACAACTCTTTATTAGAGAAGGTGAAAATGGCCAAGTTGGTATATTTGAATTGTTTACATCTTTTTCTATAGGCTTTTAAAGGTTAATGTAAGTGCTTAATTTAGGATTTAAAGCATGTAATATACGTATTCATACTTAAATTATAGTATGGAGCTTCGGGATATTTGTAAACTTTTAAATTAAAGACAAATTTTCACAAAACAGTCGATTATTGTGTGTGCGAATACATGTAGATCTTTCTTGTGCATAGGAATAAATTCAGCCGAAAAAAATCAACAGAAAGATAAAAGACTGATTTTTTTTAATGTATTAATTTGCATCTCTGCTTCCGGCAACAGTTTTTAAGGAAAAATCAAATCGAAAAGAGAAAGTCGAGTACTCCTTTATATGCTCAGGCGTGTTTGAGTTGACTGATTATTTTCTTGAAAACGCATAAAGCAAAAATATTTGATACATCATCTCGCTTCATTATTTTATTAACAAACCTGTTCGTGCATTTTCATTGTTATTCAATGCAAAACAACTATCTCAGATACCTGGGACGATCTCATTTCATAAAGAAACTCTTTTGTTTACTTATTGTACCTCAAACCTGGGAACAGTTTTTATACCTGGTGTAATTGTTTACAAAGCAAAAATGGATAAAAAAATGTTGGCAACAATTTATAGAAGGATTCAACTTATTTTGGCCGTTTTATTTATTCTTTAGATATTGTCTTACTGGTCGGTTTTGTTATTTTTAAGTTTTTTTTTTTCATCTACAATTGTCCTTGCAAAAGGCGCAAACAATGTGTCAAATCAGCCATGCGACTTATTTGAAGATTTAGCTGACCTTTGTTGTTGGTTAGAGATTTCAATCATATAACTTGTACGTAGATCGTATTTCCCCCTCAAACAGTTATTCAAATGGTTCTTTAACGTATAGATAGCGTGAAACTCTCACTACACCAGGCAATTGATATACGACATTTCTATTCCGACCGGACAAAGCTGCGTATTTATACATCCGAACAGCCAAACGGACGCACCCCTGTAGCAAGGGTGAATATTTCTATACCCAAGTCTATCCTTTGGTTTTGAATAAAAGGAAATAAAGGTATACATTAATGCGACAGCAACCCAACGACACAGACAAATCAAAACATTAAGAGTCAATATACAGTCTTTTGTAATAGAACGATGCCTTTACAGAAATAAAAGCTCAAAACCGCCCCATGACTAGAAAATACGGAGTTAATTTAATAATATTTACCGTCAAAGATATCCCAACAGACACAAATTTTTGGTTGAAAAATATCACCTGCCCTTTTTTAACTTCGATCGGAGGAAATTAAAGAAGGTGTAACATAAACCAGTAGAAGAAAAACATTTCACTGTTTAGTAACGGTTAAATAATTGATGATAATATATGACGTCCAGCGGCAAATTAAATGCATATTCAGGACGAAAACATGTAAATGTAATAGGAATATTAGAATAGTAACATCGAGTCAATATAATTTCCAAAAAATAGGAACATAGAGTCAATATCATTTTCAAACTTACACTATTTACATATGTAATATATAAATTAAGTCACGCAGTCAATACGTTATATATGGACCTGTTAGATTATATTGAATCTCAGACTTCGTCTTCGGTCAATATAATCTGACCAAGTCCATATATAACGTATCGACCTCGTCAAAAGCCAATATTGATAATTATAATATATGATTATGTCAGGCGATTATAAAACTAAGCAAGGTAAACTTTTTTTTTCAAGGGGTTTATGCTTCATTTAGACGTGAAAAGGGAACGATGGACGACTAAAAAAAGTATTTGTTTTCATATAATACATTGTTTTTCAATTTAAGAATGATGATCAACCTATAGATAGCGTGAAACTCTCACTACACCAGGCAATTGATATACGACATTTCTATTCCGACCGGACAAAGCTGCGTATTTATACATCCGAACAGCCAAACGGACGCACCCTGTAGCAAGGGTGAATATTTCTATACCCAAGTCTATCCTTTGGTTTTGAATAAAAGGAAATAAAGGTATACATTAATGCGACAGCAACCCAACGACACAGACGATTATAAAACTAAGCAAGGTAAACTTTTTTTTCAAGGGTTTATGCTTCATTTAGACGTGAAAAGGAACGATGGACGACTAAAAAAAGTATTTGTTTTCATATAATACATTGTTTTTCAATTTAAGAATGATGATCAACCTTGCGAAAATATCTCATCTATACACGTTTTGATCGAGCCTCTCAAGCCTACATAACTTGATGCTAAAGATGTTACATTTAGGCTATTTAATACGATTTTGTTTCATTTAAGTTTACAGGCATAGTTTTTTTTTATTAAAAAGACAAACCAAGACTGAACAGACTACACTAATTATTTTTCATTTGCATGTAACGTAGTGTAGGAAAATTGCAGAATCAAAACCAAAATGAACATTTACCTGAATATTGTGAAGGACCTTATGCATCTAAGCAGGGCCGGATCGGGGGTTCCGGTGTTGGAACCCCTTTTTTTGACGATAAATGCATTTGAATGGGGACACATAGTTGGAACCCCCCTCCTTTTACAAATGGCTGGATCCGCCCCTGCTAGGTCTGTTCGATTAGAATTTTGTTGAAAGCTATTTAAATAACTAATTGTTGGAAGAGTTTACTTACTGTTTTCATATGGTCTGGTCTTTACCAATCTATTTCATGATTACTGACAGATTAAAAATATATCAAATATATATAACAAGAAGTTTATGTACAGAACTTTCATGATTGGTCAGTTACAAATGAGGTCTGTATAGGGTTTAGATTTACTCATTTATAAAATAAAAATCGTTATTTTAAAAAGTTGGAATTCAAAAATATAAATTAACCCCTTAATTTCATAAAACTACCCTATGGTAATATTTTGTTGCTAAAAAAATTATAATAAATAAATAACTAAATGATGTACTGCCATTTAATCGGTCCGTTTCCAATGCAATTTGGTAACCGTTAATTGTATATATCAGTCTGAGTACTGTTTAACTATTATTTAAGTTGAATATATTTAGACTCGTCCAATTCAGGGGAATAAGGCTTCTGCAAGTGTTTTCTTACGTACTTTTCTTATGTTTTTGATGGTTTGTAAGTCAGTAAATTAAAGTTCAATGATTAAGTTAATATTGACATTAAAAGACCTTCTCACAAAAAGGGCTGTTCAAATCACCTCCCCCTTCGGGCTCGGGGATCTCAACATCCCTTTTTGTTCGAAGGTCTTTTAATGTCAATATTATCTTATCATTGAACTTTTACTATTACATATTAAGGTTACAGGTTTATATAATAGCATTAACAGTACCAAAAATGAACTATATGGGTCAAGTGAAATACCTTTCTAATGAGTCATAACAACATAGTAGGTGTGTTTGAATAACAAATATTTGCTATAAGCACTTGACAACAGCCTTTACTCGTGGATCTTTTTGCGCATAACTTCCAAAAAACTTCATATTCTCTGTGTGTTATCGATGGTAATTAGTCTTCAACCTCAGAAAATGTTTAGTGTGCCCTTCCACGAAATATTTAATTAAATTGCTTTTAGCGTTTTTTTTAACTTTCTAAAATTCCCCCGGACAATAGTTTACAGTTGACAAAAGCCCTAAAATTACATAAGATGATGCTAGAAGATACATTTGTCTTTTGAAACACAACTGTCATGTCAATTGACAGCACGTCATCCCTACAATGGGTTCTATTTTCACGATTGAAATGATTAGATGGCGTATAATAGGGAGATATAATTTTGACGAAGTAGATACCCGACTGAACACCATTTTCAAAATCAACTGAAAAGGCACTTCATGCTAAGCTGAAAATTTGAAAGAGAACTTCGGATTTTATAGAGTTTTTCGGGATTAACTTTAGGAATAATCAGAACAAATTATCGGAAAGCATACGAGAAAGAAAAAATGTTGGATAATAAAATAACCAGAATAATAAAATCTTCTAATTTAGCAAAAGAGAATAAAGATAGAAGTTTAAAAAGAAAATTGCAAAAAACCTCGAAAAGCACATTGTTTGTAATACATTCAAATAAAGCTGAATTACAGTTGAAAGCTGGAAACTTTGGGAAAAGCAATCAACCACAGTAATCTGGAATATTTCATTTCATTTGATGTTTTGTTTATCGGTTTTGCATATATGTGTTTTAAACATAAGAAATGGAAGATATGAACTCAATATATTTAATGCATATCGGTATGTTAGTGTAATATTAACTGAACATGACGACTATAACGAAAATAATAACACTAGTCTTTTTAAAAGTAATGCCGTTAATTCCATTGCACGAATAATTGTATATTATTTCATATAAAATATTATTTACATACATATGGAATACAATTCTCTGCTCGGAACAATATTTACCAATCACATGAGTATAGATAAGTGTGCAGATCGGAGCTTATCTGTCGCATAGTTTGTAAGCTTTTATAAAACACAAACGTGCTAATGTACCAGATCACTGGATATGTATATTGTTATTTGTAAAACAAGTGTGCACGGAAGACTCACTACAAAGAGTTATTGTTAACGACAATAATTTAATTAAATGAGTCAATAAATTGGGAAGATGCTCAAATAAGGAACCTAGGATCACAAGTAGTCTTTTTTCTAACCAAAACATACATGTATATTTTGGTTAATTAAAATCGATTTTATTTTCATATGACATTATAAAATGCATATGTTTCAGTTTAAATAAACTATAAAGGATTGTAATTTGTTTTGCCATATGAAGACAATTTGTTGTAGTAGCACCGTGTAAGTAGGTACTGGCTTTTCAGTAAGAAATTATTAGAAAAGAAAGTATATAAACTCATCATGGAATAGACACCAAGCTTCAAAATTTGAACGCCAAACGCGCGTTTCGTCTTCAAAAGACTCAACAATGACGCTCGAATCAAAAAATTTAAAATGGTTAAATAAAATACAAAAATTAAGAGCAGTGATGACTCAAAATTCCAAAAGGTTTTGAAAAATACAGCTAAGGTAATCTGTTCCTGTGATAGAAAGTCATTAGTATTTCGAAAAATTCAAAGTTTTATAAACAGTCGATTTATAAGTATGAGCTTATATTAGAATAGTGTATAGTAGACAAACTCCTTATGAATACAAGAATGAATATCAATATATAATTAAAGGGAAAGCGCTTTTATTTTTTTTCTATCATTTTTTTTTTTTTTTTTTTTTAATTATTTGGGAAGTTTTCGACGATGATATTTCCTGAGAGATACAGTATACGAACTTATCTTCATCGATAACGTTGGACTTTCATTCAATATGTACGTACATGCGATAAATAAGAACAACAACATCTATGAAAAAACGAAACATATCACAGCACAAGAAAAAACGGACGGTCATCCAATGACGAACAATCATTATGATAACACAGAGATGGTAACATTACATAGTTACAAAGTAAATCTAAGACTAGCAAACACAGTATAATAACTTATAAAAGTCTTTCATTTTTAAGTCAGTACATCTTATCATTAAACACCCTTTGTTGTCTTTTCGGCCTTTGGATCATTGTTGGATGTCTCAGGTGTGATTTGTGTTGATTTGCTGAAATAAAAGGTAAAAAATATAAAGGAAAGTCAAAGAAAAATTAATTAAAATTTCTAAATTCGTTAATATTCTAGGTTTGATGTCATGACCAACTTTTTTTTATTTCTTATATGGCACATTGATACAAATAACTACACGGGGCGCATATATATAACATGATCTGATATTTTCATTCTTCCCTTATAGTCAAGTCCGTACATTTGACAATGGATCGATAGATATTTGGTGGAATCTTCTAGTTTAAAAAATCCTTATTGATAAGAAATCTTTTTTTTTTTGGGGTGCCGTCGAATTTTATAAAGTTGTTTGGTAGGTATATGGAGAAGAAATAGATACAAAATAAAAACAAAAACTTTATAAATTTTGTGCTTTGGATGCGGTTTTCTGGATTTAAGTTTATTAAGAACGGACAAACACACCCTTTTGAAAGCCAAATGACATAAAGAGAAAACCCTAATGCATTTGGGTTTTAGCGTTCCCGATGAAGGTACATCAAGGAAAGTGCTTTGGTCGCACGAAATTTATGAAGTTGTATTTTCATTTACAAACACTCAGTCGATATGACTGCTACTTGAATATTACTCTCTGAAAGTATCATATACTCAGTAGTCAGTACTTCGGTATCTTTCTTAAATTCTCCGTCAATGAATTAATAAAAATTAGATTGCTCTTTTTGTTTCAAACATTCAAATAATGCAATATTGAATAATTCTGCGTTATTAGCAATCAGTTTGGTTCAATTTTGTCAAATTAAGTCTTTGAGATGATTTCGCATGTGGTCAGGCAGTTCAGTTATTCAAAAGAATGTCAGCTGAAAAAATAAAATTAAGGATCCCACAGGGAGAACGATTTCGTTGAGGGATTCGACCCCCAAAAATCTTTCTTCTAAATAATTACAGATAAAGCGATGATGTACATTATTTTTGTTTATTTATGATATGAAATCTTACATGAAAATCGTTGTTATACTAATGCACGTGTTATTATCATTAAGCTCTATATACATCATGGTATCGTGTCTGTCAGCAATCTTTTGATGGAAATGTGGGTGGTTAGTTAAATTGTGTCAGTTCTAAAAGATTGAAACGTTTTAACATTTTGTGCAATTTTAATTGTTTGCTATTGGACTTATGGGCTATATTCTAATATACGTTTAAGTATTTGGTTCCATTTGATTGACATGAATTTTCCAGATAGTAGTATGTTAAAGCAGCATGAGACACCAAAAATAACGTTCTACGTGAGGGTTGTCTGTATATTTCAAAATAAAATGTTAATCCCTAATCTGAATACTAGTGTGGTTTTTTTTCTGTTCCAAACTTGTATTAAAAGGGAGTAAAATATTGCATTACTTCGATTGTTTTATAAGGAATATATGAAATAATGATTTGACTGCAATAGCTGTTAAAATAAATTAATTAAAATGAAAAGCATTTCTCAAATTAGCGCCTCTCAAAAATATATACGGTAAGGTATTTGACCATACTCATACCTTTTATACACGTATAATACTAACAATGACACCGCAATCAACAATAGTAGAAACACAATACCGATTATGACTTTCCAAATCTGAAAAGAGTCATCTAAAAAAAAAAGATAAATGATTAAATACATCAACATCTATGAGTGTTATACCAATAAATGATAAAACAGAGCAACATGATAGAAACACTTTAATTGTATCATTGTGTGGAAGCAAGCATATTTTACAATTAAAAGGAGATATGGTATGATTACCAATGAGACAACTTTCCACCAGAGACCAAATGGCGTAGATATTAGTAGCTATAGGCCACCGTGCGGATTATATCAAAAATGTTATCAAAACATTTTGAAGCAATTTATTAAAGTTTAAGTTTATTTGGGTGCTGTGTAGCCTATTCACATTACAACTATATATTCCACGTAATTGAAGACACTTGATTCCTGACATTAAGGTAAGACTATGTATTAAAGACAGCAAGCTATCCAATATTCCGAGACATGACTGCAGTAACTACATTAGATTACAAAATATACAGCCCGTCTTAGATAATCATATAAAGGAGAAAATTACTATACACATTTTGCAAAACAAGATACACGTACAACACAGATCGCCGCTGAAATAATAACAAAAAATTGACGACAACAATTTCCAGCTTTGTTTTCAGTCTCCTTACTGTATATGTACTGGGATGATTTTATTTTGTAATTGTTTCACTAATAGTATTTTCAGACCCTGTATCATCAGTTAATGAATTAGATTTGCTTTTGACGCATTTACGTCCTCATCAGATGAGCCGTGGCTAATTGCTTCCATTTTTATTAAATAAAAATAACAAAAATACCGAACGCCAAGGAAAATTCGAAACGGAAATTCTTATCAAATGTCAAAATCAAAAGCTCAAACACATCAAACGAATGGAAATCAACTGTCATATTCCTGAATTGGTACAAGCATTTCTTTATGTAGAAAATGGTGGATTAAACAAGGTTGTAAATTTAAGTCATTTACATGGAAGTTAAAAGTAAAAATTCATCTACGTGAGATTTATATTTACAATTTCTTATAGAGTACCAATTTACCAACTATATGTGTAAACTGAATGTGGCTTTACAATATACAAATAAAACTTTGTTTTATTCTACTTTGTATATTAAAAATAATAATAATCAATGAAAACAACACTCCATAAATTGTATACATTAGAAGCGCTTTTCTGGATTTTCCTTCATCAGAAAGGCGCAATACCGAATATTGGAAAGTCAAGGATTTATAAGAACTCAAACAGTTGAAGAGCTATATAACCAAAAGGACCAAAGAAAAAAATAGCCAAAATCCATCTAAGGTCAACTTCACCTGAGGGAATTGAAAATATTCTTTAAGGCAGATGTGACAAAATGATAATACCTCAATTGACAATACGTTACCTGATGGTTGTTCCTGCGACGCTGTTGTGGTTGTCTGTATCTCCGATGTGTCTAAAGGACAATCGTTAATATCAGCCACACATTGCCCTGAACTGCATTGCTGTAATCCCTCCACACAGGGTTGTACAACTGTACCTAAGATATAAATAAGGGGTCAAATCTTCGTGTCTTGATAACAACAACTGTACTCATTTACAAGTAGGTGTTGAAGAGACCATAACAAATAGCTACGCATTAAACAGAAGCAAAGTATGCCGAAGAATGAAAAGATATCTTTTGCAATTTTGGAGTTAAATTATATTCCGTAATTTAAGTACCAAATTGGAATTTCCCATAGGTTGGAACAGGTCAAAATTATCAAAAGGTATATAATTTAAGGCTTTTCGAACATCAAAACATGAGCATGGGTTTAATCGAAGAAAGTACTTCAAATGAAACAAGTTCAGTTATATTTTATATTTCATATATATTATAGTTTGATTTGATGGTAACATAAATTTTGCATTTCCAAAAAAGTTAATGAAATTTAAAGTGTAGTTAAAAGACGCCATACCAAGGCAATTTGTATTTTTTAATTTGAGACGATGAATAAATCTACTTGTGAACCTTCAAAAGATTCTTATATGTCTAGATATAACCACCACAAAACTTTATTATACTGTTATTTGTAATTATACCTACAGTTTAATTCGTCGGAACGGTCAGAACATTCAAAGCTATTGTCACATCTGTAAACAGATTGAATACAGGCTCCGTCATCACACTGAAACTCATTTGCGGCACATGTTGCCTCTGTTAATAGAAATGCAAGTGAGAGGTTCAAATAATCTTACTGAATAATTGCACTTGATCATGAGTCATTGACGGCTGCATTAAATACGTAAATAGTTCTACTTGTACTAACGAAAAGGTAGTATGTGAAATTCATAGTTATGGTTTAAGAAATTCAAACTCATAAGTCGAAGACCAACCGACAACGCCATGGTTAAGATATGAATAAAATGCAATGTTGAGTACACATAAATGATACAGCAACCCTGAATGATAAGTCTCACTTAAATATGATGTGAAAGAAAGGGATTTCAAATTTCGGGACATTAAAAGGGTTAAATATCCGATAGTAGACTAAGTATTACTAACATTATTTAATAAAGAGAGGCGAGAGATACCAAAAAAGTAAAATCACAAAAATACTGAACTCCGAGGAAAATTCAAAAAGGAAAGTCCCCAATCAAATGGCAAAATCAAAAGTTAAAACACATCGAACGAATGGATAACAACTGTCATATTCCTGACTTGGTACAGGCATTTTCTTATGTAGAAAATGGTGGATTGAACCTGGTTTTAAAGCTAGCTAAACCTCTCACTTGTATGACAGTCGCATCTAATTCCATTATATTGACAACCAAAGTGACATTCAACCGTCGAAAATAAACTGACAACCCCATGGCAAAATACGAAAAACAACCAAAATACAAACAACAGAATCATATAGAAACTAAAGACTGAGCAACACGAATCCCATTGAAAACCGGGGTTGATCTCAGGTGCGAAGGAAATGTAATTATATCCTGCTACATATGTGGCACCCGTCGTGTTGCACATGTAAGTACAAACCCGATAATTAGTCTAATTCGGTAGGTGACATTCGAGGAATAGAGGACGGTAATTTTCCTAATGACATTAAACTTAATTAATCATTTATGTGCCATACCTTATTATTTTCTCGCCAAGTCTCCCAAAGCTGTCGCCACTTACGTATCGTGATACGATATACGATTGCATATTGTTATAATGGCAATTACAATAACAAAAGTTTTCTCAAAACTAAAATAATATTCCATAGTCTTTAAGGACACTTGAGTGCTTCATTTGCTAGGACTTTAATCGCTACCATTACACTCAGTGTCTCAGTTTAAAAAATTTCTACACTCATTTTACACACTGTAACTGTTGATAAATCGAATTTATCATTGTCAATTCAACATTTTAGGTATTTTCCTCACATTGGCGTTGTATGATTTTAAAATTATTTGATAGGTGATTCATTCATAGCATGAGATGCTTACTGTCTCTTCTCACCAGCTAGGAATTCATATGATTCCGCTTGTTTTGCTCCAATATTTGTCTGTTCAATGTTTCATTTGATCGTTGGATGCATAAGTTGTTGATCTGAGTTCAGGTAGAAAGTAAAATAACAAAAATACCGAACTCAAAAGGAAATTCAAAACGGAAAGTCCGTTATAAAATGGCAACATCAAAAGCTCAAACACATTTAACGAAAGGAAAACAACTGTCATATTCCTGACTTGGTACAGGCATTTCCTTATATAGAAAATGGTAGATTAAGCCTGGTTTTATAGCTAGCTAAACTTCTTACTTGTATGACAGTCGCATTGAATTCCATTATATTGACAACAATGTGTGAGCAAAACAAACAGACATAATAGGTAAAAACGTCAAAAGTTGGGGTACAGCAGTCAACATTGTGATATAATCAAATGTTTTATTATAAGACTTATGTCCCTCAAATATATTTTTTGTTATTAAATCGTTTAATAACAACATCTTCGTATAATACCATCTTATATTAGTATCGTTGTGCAAATTTTTAGACTTATATAATTTTTTCCTTATCTGCACAGTATCGTCTATTCTAGACGATCCGGTACATAGTAAATTTGCTGGTTAGTCCTTTTATAGACTTTTACAATTATTTCACTATTGATGAGTAAACGAGTTAAAATAATTTGTCTTTCAAATTTTGGTATGTGATATCTTTATTTAAATATTTTACACAAAGATACCACTGTTTTATTATAAGACTTATGTCCTCAAACCTAATGTGACACTAGCATAAAATACATTGTGCGCCTGAACCGCTAAGAATGAAATATATTCTTGGGTCTTTGTAATACCAAAACTATTTCGAAATCTTTTATCTATTTACTTTTTAGTATTTTTATTTATTTATTTTTTTTTTTTTTTTGTTATTTAAAAGATTTTGATATGCCATGTTATATGTTTCTGTTACAATTTTTTGTTTTTATATGATAGATAAATTATCAATACTGCTTATATTTTCAAACAATGTTTACCTACTACACCATAAGTAGTTATGGAAATAAATACGATCGTAAAGAACGATAATCTTATCTTCATCTATCCTTCCTTCATCTGAAATTTAAAGAAAATAATATGGAGAATTTGAAAACATGTGAAAAGGTTCATTAAGTTTATGAAATGTAATCAAAACTATCCTATATCTATAAATATATTGCTTTCTTTGTGTGACAATCTTGATTATTTGTAATCAATACCGTTATGTAGCAGTTTATTTTCAAACTGATCCAAGCCAAGATAGATTGAATGTTGATTGTCGTTTATATATATATATATTTATATATAATATTATAAGGCAGATATAAACATGTGCTATATAACGGTAGTGATTACAAAAAATCAAGATTGTCACACAAACAAAGCAAACGTCGTCATCGAAAACATTTAAACTTCCTGTTTTCGTTATTGAGAATATATATTTTATTCATGTTTTATCTATTTCTATTAGGAGTGATTTTAATTCAGATTGCCTTTAATTATTTTTTTAAAGGGAAAAATGTAACAATACCTTTTAATAGAAAAGTTTCTGTACTTCTTCCAATTTATTAACATATATGTTAATAATTCAATATATGAAAAAAATACAATTTAAAATGTAAATTGACGTTGATTAAACCACTATTGAAACGTACCTGTTAAAACACTTTATACTTGTTCGTAAGTTGTAGAAAATGTTGTTACTTCCTGGCGACCATATGATAACAATATGACGTTTTGGGAATTTTCCAAATAAAGTAAAGTAAAAACATCAATCTGATTATTTTTAGCTGTAACGTAATATTCAAATGTATTTAACAATTAACAATTGAACTATTTATTATGTTAAAAGTGAATTGTATTTGAAATGAATACCAAGAAAAATATGTTTTGTTTAATTTCTATCAAAGTTTTATCGCATTGATAAAAAAAGGAAGTGATATTTAACATTTCTAAAAGATTCTTCAAATTGTATTATCGAGAGGAAATGAAATATATATCAATTCTTCCCCAATTCGTATTGTTTTATTTTACTAGAATAGTTTACCAGCTGCTACGTTATAATTAAGTTGCTATATACATATATCTGAAACATCTAATTAAAATATACCTACTCACGAATATGATATTAAGAACTGACATTATTAGAATACTTAATATATAATGTATATCAAATTCTCGTTAGTATCCTTAGAAATAACGTAATATTTGTCTAGGTCGGCCATTTGTTCCGTTAAATCTTTTTCAGCATTGCTACGCAATTGCTGATTTCGATTTTCAATTTAGTAGCATTTTGGGTTTGACGCTGTCCAAAAAAGATCTTGCTAATTTTTTTTCTTTTTGAATTCTCAATATCTCGAACTCACAGAAAAAATTTCACGAAAACACGTAATATTACATACTTATTTATTCGATTATTACATCTCTGCTATTCCAATAAGTAAATACAAAAGTAATTTGAATCATCGATATTTTTTGATTTCAAATAAAACTATCTAATATTTTATATAATGTATAATGTATTCATATATGCAGTCTTAAATGTTGTGTGTTAAACATGTAAAACCGTTAAATATTCTTCATTATATTTCATACCTTTTTATATTAAGCGTCTGAAATTAAAATGCAATTTAAATTCGTTGATATTTTTAAAGGTCCTCTATAATTATGCACTTTGCCGTCGTCCTTCACTTCATCCTTAAGCTTGATGAATCTAATCTGATCGGGCGCAGCTTGATAGGTAGCTAATAGTAAGCCAAAGGAACTGACTTTAAATAAATCAAGTATAAACAGCAATAACTGCCCTAGATGTAGATATTTCCTTTTTACACAAAAATTTCTTAATTTGGATGGTGATGATCCTTTGACATCATCTTACGGTGTTGATATATCTCAACTCATTCGCTGTTCCTCTGTCTATAGTGAGGTTTTGGATTTCTATGAACGTAACCTATGTATTACTAATAGATTAATAGGACAAGGATTTCGTACCCACACATTACCTAAAGTGTTTCTAAATTTTTACAAAGGTACAAAGATTTAGTATGGAAGTTTGGCTATGCCTGTACAAAACTTATTACAAAAGGGATAACACATCCTAATTTGTACGGCGATTTTTTTAACTGAGCTCATTAATTCAGATACGATTCGGGTAAAGTTATCGATCCATTAAATAAAATCATTATAAAAGATTACCAATTCAACGCTATAAGTAGATTTTTGAATGTTGTTTTTATTGGTATAAATTTTGGGTTTTTTTTATCAATAAATTAAAACTCAACTTAATATTATTGTTATACACATATCCACATGCACGGTACTACAATCTGTCGATACCTATATTTTTGGATTGCATAAGGTCATGTTTTTCTTTGACTTTTGATGACGTCTTAACAATAAATCCATTGAGAGTTTGACGTGTCCTGACTGATATTCTAGTCTTAGTTACGTGATTGTATTATTAATTGTTATTGTCTTTGAATCAGTTTGAAATTATAAATTCTTCTATCTGCAAAGCAATACGTTCCACACAGAGCCAAATGTCAAAACAATCCTGGCACTACCACATCTCAGTTTAAGATCTTCTCTTAGAATTTAACGGTTCTTGTTCTGTATTGACTACCTAAACTACGTAAAGAAATCCCGTCAATTATCGTTTCATCTAAGCCTCTAGGAAAAGTAAAATAATACAAATACCGAACTTCAAGGAAAATTCAAAACGGAAAGTCCCTTATCAAATGGCAAAATCAAAAACTCAATCACATCAAACGAATTGAAAACAACTGTCATATTCCTGACTCGTTCTAGTAAGTGTTCTACTACTAATGTTTCTGTGTTTTTAACTAGTTAATTATAAAAAAAACTTGTTATTAACTTTTGTAATAAAGCATATAAAGATAATAGAACTAATGGAGTGTAAAATATTCTTTCGATGCTTTAGATAAATATCGGTGGTTATTCAATTCGGTTGACACTTATGACTTAACGACACTCTACACTACACGTCCACACAATCTAAGCAAACATACTTGTTCTTAATTTACCAAATGGTCCTTTCAAATTATTTGATTGCAGATTTATTTTATGCCACGCATTTAAAGCCTTTTTCTGTAAGAAAAAAGGTAAATATGTGAAGTTGTAAGTCTTTTACTTGTCAATAAACATTTATGTACGTTGAATAAACTGTATCGACAGGATGTAGAAGAGAAGATGAAGATACCAAAGGGATGTTCAAACTCAAAAGTCGAAGACAAACAGACATTTTGCTGTATGTAATATTTGTTTTTTATTTAATACTTGTCATTTATAATACCGTTATTATTTTATGTTAGAATTGTTTCACATTTTGTCATTTAGGGGTCTTTTATAGCTGACTATACGATATGGGTTTTCCTCATAGTTTAAGGCAGTACAGTGACTTAAAAAATTCGGCTCTTTTGTATAGTTGTTTCATTGGCAATTATACCATTTGTCTTTATTTTATATTTAATAATAAGAAAAGTCACGTATATACTGATGAGACAAATGACATCTTATGCAATTTTAGAATGTTAAAATTCTTAGAAAAACTTATGTTTTTTCTACACCCAGAAATTATTGGTCAAAACCAAATTATGCACAATGTTCGCCAATATTTCGTTTTCAATGCCCGTCAAGTTCGTAATTGATATGGCTTTTCAACAGTCACGTTTAGGCGCCAATAATGAGTTATGAAGATGAACTGGCATATGGCGTACTATATTATAAGCCTGGTGACTTTATCTAACTTTTTACCATCACTAGGGTAATTTTACCTCTGTTTGATGTATCAAAGGGTATCACCAGCACATAAGTTGTCCAACGACAGTCAAGAATATAATGTTCTAGAAGGATTAGCAGTCACTGCTTAACAAGTATAGTTGCTGAATTCAAGAAAAAAACTCCGGTATAAAGTCGCACAAGTGTAGAAATAATTTTGTTACGCAACGAATGGCTTAATTTGTCGAATTTCAATTACTCTCCTTAAACATAAATGAAAGGTAAACATAAAACAACATTTATCTAATTCTATGGCAATTTAACCCTTTCCGAACACATTGTATAAAAAAATTTAATCAACGTGTGGTTGCCGGTGATCTCAGAAGATGATTGGATGAGTTTAAGGGTCATAACCTTTATCAGATCACTTGATGAAACAAAATATGCTAACAGGTGTTAATGAAATTGACAACTTTGTGGAATGTGGAGGGCACTCGAAGGGGATTTTCGTTTAACAAAAAATGAAAATTTATTTTTTAATCATTAGAGAAACATATTCTTACATAGTTACTCGTGGATTATCGGATTTATCCAATCTCGATAGTTAAATTATAAATTTTAAAGTCCTCGCCTAGGCTCGGACTTTAAAATTGATAATTTAACTATCTTAATTGGATAAATCCGATAATCCACTGGTATCAATGTAAGAATCTATATTTATCTTGTTCGCAAAGGTTTAACAGGTCGGGTACACTACCTTATACCGGTACGCATAATTTATCATACTAAGTTCCCGCCAATATAATTGTTTGTTTACCTACTACTCGGTTATTTATTACCTTGGTCATTGACCAATCCATGAATGAGTTGCAATGCATTACGGACCACTACAGGTTTCAAATTACCGAGAATACGTGTATTTTACTGACATAAAACACAATTTTTCAATGAGAGCCGGGAAAATTTCTCAAGTTATTTTATCTTTTATGTGATTACACTTGTAGACCATGCTAAAAAGTATTAGACCAGATTAATGAATAATTCATCAGAAGGGAAATTATTATACATTTGGGAAAAAATATTTAAAAAAATAAAACAAAACTGATAATTTCTCTCCCCTTTTGACTTTCTTTTTAATAAATATGAATACGTTAGTAACACACAACGGATGCATTCAAATGTTTAAATTGACATAATCAAAATAATATTGCAAACAAGGTTAAAGTTGAAAAGAGATATGAGTACAAATAAATTTAAAACGTACCTGTTTAAATGAACACTTTGTATGTATGTAATAAACAAATTGTGGTTGACTTCTCATGTTCCTATCGGATATACAATAAGAAAGTGGAAATTTTCAAAATTGAATATGTTAAATCGATTATTTTTAGTCTATGTTGGAATGGGAAATACCTATACGTTTTGATTATTGATTTAAACATTTAATGTATTCAACATGTACTGAACTGTTGTAAAAATGAAATGAGACTCCTTTTGCAAAGAAAGAAGAAAAATACATATTTACAACAAATACTTTATCATGATTATGGAGAACTTTTAAATAATTGGCAAAATATTCTGGAAATGTTGAAAATTGAACTTCTTTAACAAACTGATAAAGATTGTAAATACATTAGTTATTATTGATTTTGGTTATTAAATTATTTATTTCTGAACATTTATAAAACTCAAATGAATTATGATAAATCTGATTTCGTATGTTTTATTTATGTGCTTAAAATGTCCTACACTTCATGCAATCGTTGGTAATTTCAGGTACAATTCAAGTTCAATTACTTTTTGGGTTATATTATTATATTTTCTAGTGTATTTTGCCGATAAAATATTCTGATATTGAAATTCAATTTAAATTCGTGGATTCTTTTATACTCCTACATTTATATACAGTTCACCAAAGGTATAAATATTTTCTCTAATTCTGACAAGATTTATACTTTTCCCGAACGGCTCTTTTTTATAATCAACGTGTGTTTCCTTTGATCTCAGTTTTTCATAGGCCAAGTTTCAATTCATCAAATGTTCTTGATGTCCTCTGAAATGCCTATTGCAAAGTCATGAAAAAGGCGGTTATACTTGAATACTGATGACGTCAACCGTTTAATAAAGAACACATCTTTTTGCAGATTAGTGAAAAAGTTTGTCTACATACATGTATCGTTTACAAATCGTTAGAGAAACAGATTGCACCACCGAATCTCGTGCAAGACGATATTTCTTTACTTTCGACACTTATATTTTCAATACTTAGACAGTTTGGCCAGCCATGCATTTTAAATGTGAAAATTAAAATGTCTTGAGTTGAGAAATATAGTATCACACTTGAAGCAGCGGTAGAATCTGTACAAAAAAATATCTTATTTAGGATCGCTTTCAACTTGGTTTGAATGGCCCAGATTTTACAATATAGATTTAATATGATCGGGAGAAGCATTAATAGCTTGTAGTTTCATGTCCAGTTGCGTATATGTCAATCATATTCAGGACGACACAATAAATCAAATAGACAAGCAGTTCATAGTGGGTCCACCAGGATTAAAGGCGGGATCTTTTTCTGCCACTGGAAGACGAGGGAATATTGAATAGGGGAAAAAAATTTTGCCTTGCAATAGCAACTTTTCGGACACCTGAAACATATATTATAAAGGACCTTTAACGCGCAAAGAGTCTTTGCTCATGAAATCGGATTTAACGTCTTGGATTGTTTCGGACACGACTATGTATTCATTCTTCAAGCACAGCTAACATGAAACAGCAACCTTACGACAAAAATGACCAAAAAAAAAAACATTATGTTATGATATGTTTGAATTATCAGACAATGCACGCAGGATATGTTTAAGTATTTTATTGATCAGGAAAGGGTGATTAACAATTTAAAATTGAAATTGGGAGATTAAGCCATTTTAATTAGACAGATTTAGAAGGAAACTATGAAGGTTACATTAGATAAAATCACTGAATAAAAAAAGACAAAATTGTCAGTGCAAAAATGTGCAAAAGCATGATCTCGAAACTGAGAGAGGCCTGTTGACCTTGCAAGATAAATATTTTATGGAATGTATCATTTTCGTTTCCTGTACCGAATTAAGTTCAACAGAGAAGATGTTTCGTGCAGACGACTAAGTTCTTCTCTATATGATTAAATTTTGAATAGTTAAATTAATTTATATGTTAAGGATGTAGTTAGATGAAATTAAAAAAATCTAGAATTAAAAATTGATACTATAAGACAGAAGAGCATTAGTTAAGGAACAAAATAAGCTAAAATTATTGATAGGTTATGGAACTCCTTTATGAGATATTTGATATTTTTAATATGGCGGGAAAAGGCTGACTCCGACTTTTACCTTATGTTAAGCATTGGCATTAATTGAGTTTCAAATCGTTAGAAAAAAAATCTAGAATCTGCTTAAATTTTGGTAATGAACCTTTTATGAGCTATTGAACTCTTCCATGAAAAGAAAAGTGGGTAATATGGGGCCAAATATTTTACACTGTAACGTAGGAAAAAACTCAAGGAGTCCGAACATCTGACAAAATTCCTAAACCTGACCTGACAACATCCTTAAATTCCACCTCTTCATTGATCCGAAGAAATTGCCACTGGACGTTAAGTCATCAAAGTGTATCACAAGCTCAGGCTTTTGTTTTGATCTACAGAATTTTGATAAAAATGTGTATGTTCCGGACCATATAAGTATTTTGTCCATACGCGTATGGTCATGACCACATTCCTATATACTCCTATGGTCCCATCATACGTATATGGTCCAGGTTATTAATACGATGAACGTTGAAAGGTTTCTTTTACTGTAGATTTCATATGGTATGATAACCCTTCAAGGTGTCAAACATTGAGAGTGTCTAAAAATTAAATTTTGACTTATTCAATCAAACGGCATGTATGGTAATATTTACATGATAAATGAAATAAAGTGAATTTTCCTCACCGGTAAAATTATTGCAAAATTATTTTACAAGGTTATTATCGATTTTTTCCTTACACAAAACGATATGTAGACTTTGGAAGATAACTACAAAAACATCCAAATGAATTGTTTAAAAAGATTTCAATTGTTTTACTGACAGGTACTTGTGGCATTGTATCCTCTTTTTTCTTTTTTTTCCCCATTTTATTTTGATGTTTAAATTTGTTTTTAGTAAATTTAAATTTCTTGAATATTTCAAATTAATTTTAGTTATCAAGTGTGTTCCTATTCATAAGACAAGGCTTTGCTGACATTACTTCTATCGAATTCCATTTTGCAGTTCATGCAATATTCTAGGGATTGGCTGCAAGACAATTTAATCAAAGATCCCATAAATGGAAACATTCTAACGTTTCCAGGACGCCAACATGATTTGTTTTAGCGTTAAGTACCATCTGAGTTACAAATGATAATGGATATCTTCCACTTCTCCTTGCCACAATTCTTTCTTTTTCCTCGATTGTAGTAACATCAAGATGTTCACCGAATTTCTACTCGCAATGAGTAACATCACGAGAGCTACCAGTTGGCCAGAAACTACACACCTTTCCGGAAAACCTGCAATGTCTGTGTCAACTAGTGAAAGTCTTTTTTTTTATCTATCGTAAAATCGTAGGAAACCTTATTTCATTTCAAACGTTCACATTCGCATATGTTTTAAATTTTGTGATTCTAAGGGTAAGAAAAAGAGACATCTATAAATCCAATTGTATATGATATATGCCTTATTACTGGATATGACTCATCAATCTATTTAAACAAGAGCAAAAAGGCAGTTGTCACTTGTTGAACAGGAACTGCTGACCCTTGAGCACCTGCAATCATCACTGGTTTTGAGTGGAGTTGGTGTTGCTCAATTGTTAGATTTTTGTGTAAGAATTTTTTGACTGCTGTTAGTCTTATCTTGCGTTTTTTAATCATTTTCTTATCTGTTCTGTTTTACTTATGATCTTTTAGTACCTAAGTATCTTCTCCCCCTTTTTATCATCTAAACAGCAACATATTTTCAATGCAGTTTCAAAATGTTTCTTAAGGACAGCCCATTTAGTCTTTGCCCCACTCCTACCATATTTTAAACAGCACCATACATACCATCATTGTCTTCACGCATTTTCATCTACCGTGACATCCATTTTATATCTCCCAACCACATTTTATTAGCTCATCACACAATGCTGATACTTTTGTGATATATGTCCAATAGGGTATATGCCATCTGCATTTACTCGAATTCGAAGTAGCACTCTGGGTAAAAAGCCGAAACATTCCCCTGCCTAAAGCTTTCACATGCTTTGAGAATGTCGTGTGTTTGCTTTTAAACCGTTCCTATTGTAGAACATCATGTGGTTTACCTGATCACGTTATATTAATTCAAAGGGGTTGATTGAAACATGTTAATTACTATTGCCATTTCTAGACAAAACACCATTAAATGCTGTAGTTGTGCGATATTGACGGTCAGTTTAATTGCTTTACCTTCTCCTTTTGCAAGTGTTTAATTCTACTCATGGGCTTGATCTACATTTACCATTTTTCAAATTACGTTTGTAACACTGAAACTGTATAGTTAAATTGCAGAATATTGCGCACGGGTACTGGAAGCCATAATTTGGATGGAAAAATTCAAAGAACCAATGAAGAAGCAGTATAATGGAATCTTTATACACCCAGAAGGAACATTATTTAAATGATCTCAGATCATTATGTCAGGTTCAATCTTTAATGTTACAGACCATTTGTGGTTAAGTGGACTCTCAATTTTCCTCGAATTAATCAATTCTTTGAGTGTTACATAGTTATCACCAGGGTCTCGTTCCTCAGTAAAAATTATGTTAGGATCTTTGCATAAGAATGAGAAGTACACTTACTGCAACCTCATGGAAATGTCCTGTTCATGATGCATAAGACCCTCTAAAAAAGAATCTGCTGTTCATGAAGTTCTATGTTTCCTTGAGTGAACACCTGTTCAACAACTGTTTTCTAACCAATCACATAAGGTTCTTCACGATGCCATTTCTATAAAATGTATATGAAGACCTAAACAAAACTATTTTTGTTCTGCTAGACATATGTTTTCCCAGTTCTACTGTTCCGAATTTGTAAAAGCCAAAAACGATTGATCGCAAGTGATAATTGATACATGTCCCGGTAAAAAATCAACACATTGTTGGATTGTATTCCTGGAATGTAGAATCGCTGTGACAGATTTAATCTCTTCCTGAAGCATTGGTCAATATGGACTGATATATAAAGTCGAAACCATTTGTCTTGGCTCTATATGCGTGGAATGCTGTCCAGACATATTTTTCATTATCATCTGTTTCAAACCATCTGTGTTATCATTTTGTTAACTTATTTATGCCATGTAAGGATAGAGTTGCACAATTGACTAATTATACCAGGTTGGCATACATTTATTTCTGGTTAGACAATTGTTCATAAAACGGTAATTATTAGATGTAGATATGAAACGCATGGTTACAAAATGTTTATTTGGTTAGTAGTAACGATATATCTTATTCTATAGTAATGTATTATAGAAATAGTACGAACAGATGTGCTTGCGCATAAAATATTGGTTAAAGTATCCGAATTGATAAGGGAAATGCATATATTTCAAAGCACAAAGTTATGACGAATTTGCCAAGTTAAACTTAGAAAATGCTGAAATATTGGAAGTGTCTTACTATGTTACGATTCATTAGCCATAGTTGAACTCTTGTTGTTGTCAATATTATGCACGGCTGCTGTTATAAAACCACCAGGATTTGAGGGAGGAACCACGTATTCAATGTTGAATGTTTCATAGATGGAATCTTTTAGTACTGTAGCTAAATGGCTAATTGGATCATTCATAAACAACAAACGTCAACTGGTCATTTAGTACCTCCTTTCCTGGTCCTAGCACCCAGAAGAAGGTCTATATACATTAAGAGATTGTTTTAGTTCAGTTGAATGTAATATCAAAGAAGAATAGAGAAAACAAACATGCATTTGTTTGCATCTGTCCTAAGTCAGGAACCTGTTGTTCAGTGGTTGTCGTTTGTTTATGTGGTTCATAAGTGTTTCTCGTTTTTTTTTATATAGATCAGACCGTTGGTTTTCCTGTTTGAATGGTTTTACACTAGTAATTTTTGGTGCCCTTTATGGCTTGCTGTTCGGTGTAAGCCAAGGCTCCTTGTTGAAGGCCGTACTCTGACCTATAATGGTTTACTTTTACAAATTATGACTTGGATGGAGAGTTGTCTCATTGGCACTCATACCACATCTTCTTATATCTATATAAGTAACTTTGAAATGGATAGTGTCGTAATTTGCCCCAATGGAATTACATGAATAACTCGACTGCATCTGAATATCCGGCCAAAAGATTATCAACTAATGTTTAAATGACTGCGGAAAAGACTATTGCCTACATCATATCTCTTTGAACTACCTGCATGTGCAGCTTTATCAAATATCGTTGTCATACAAGCAGGTTGTTGCGGTTGCTTGTTTAATTGCAACAGCAAAATAATCATTTAACAGAAGATGCAAGCACCTGCCTTGTTAATGGCCTTGCAAGCCTGAGATTACTACATTTTTTTAAGATCATTCCTTTGTCCTCTTTCAGTTGATCATAAAGAAAACTGATCGAGTCGAGAAGTATATATTCTAATTAAGTCTAGCTTATATATTAGAATAATGCAAGTGTCTATTATAATCCCTCGTTGTAGACTACTGTGCTGCAAGAGCGATACCGTAGTTACGATTTTCTATACTTTCCTTACAAATCTTTTGATGTTTGGCTTTAATATATAAATGTGGCATACACTTGGTATTATAGTGCACTCAGCTTCACTTAAGGTACGTCAAAGCAAAACACTTTGTAACCTTCTATAACGGATATTTGTTGATTTTGATAACTTATGGTGGCCATCTTGGAAAAATCTGCCATATTGAAATTTCAATTTTGGTTCATAGCTTATATTGTTCGAAGCACCCAGCACTACTAACATGACAAATTTGATCTAATATAAGGGATATTTGTTGATTTTGATATTTTGTAGCGACCATCTTGGAAAAAAAACCCGCCATATTAAAATTTCAAGGTGGGTTCATTGCTTATATATTTTGAAACACCCAGCACTACTATCATGCCAAATTTGACCTTATATAAGTGATATATGTTGATTTTGATATTTTATGGCGGCCATCTTGGAAATAGCCACCATTTTGAAATTTCAAGGTGGGTCCATAGCTTATATTGTTTTAAACACCCAGAACTACTACCATGCCAAATTTTGTGCTTTTATAATCAAACCCACAATGTATTCACCGATCTGCCGGACTATCAGTGATGTACATACGTTTTACCTATTTTTCTTGTTGTGTGTGTTTGTTGTTATCAAATTACTGATATAGTTTACAAAATTTCCTGTCAACAAATCATTTTATAAGATCACAACCATATTTATTCTGTAACGGAAAAGATTGATAGGACTTTAATAAAAAAATTATCAGTATGTGCTAATAACATCTACTTTTTCCAGTTTTATTAGTAAGAGTTTTTCCTACCTTAACTTGATGCTGAGAATATATCTATAAACCTTTTTTCGGGCCAAAAAATGTAAAATTAAAAAAGTAGCAAAACATTTATTATAGTCACATGAGATATAAATAAACATCTAAAACAAGATTGAACGCTTGATGGCCCAGGATAGGATCTACCTGTCTCTGATGTAGCTTATCCCAGTCGACAGATGACCTAGGGTAATATTTTCTTTGTCTCTGACCCAGCTTGTCCTAGTCGACATATGACTCAGGGTAAGATTTCTCTGTCTCTGACCCCGCTTGTCCCAGTCCATAGACAACCCAGGGTAAGATTTCCGTCTCTGATGTAGCTTGTTGGATGACCCAGGGTAAGATTTTCTTGTCTCTGTCGGATGACCCAGGATAAGATTTCCCTGTCTCTGTTCCAGCTAGTCCGAGTCGACAGATGACCCAAGGTAAGATGTCCCTGTCTCTGACAAAGTTTGTCCTAGTCGACTTCTTACCCAGGGTAAGATTTCCCTGTCTTTGATGCAGCTTGTCCCAGCTGGATGGTCAAGGGTAAGATTTTTCTGTCTGTGACCAAGCTATTCCCAGTCGACAGATTACCAAGGGTAAGATTTCCCTGTCTCTGACCAAGCTAGTCCTAGTCAGATGACCCAGGGTAAACTTTCCCTGTCTCTAAACCACCTTGGTCCATTATAGAGATGACCCAGGGTAAGATTTCCCTTTCTCTGACCCAGCTTGTCCAAGTCTAGAGATGACTCAGGGTAAGATTTCCTCGTCTTTGAATCAACTTGTCCCAGTCTGAAGACCCAGGATGAGATTTCCCTGTCACTCACCTAGCTTGTGGAATGACCCAGGGTAAGATTTCCATGTTTCTGACCCAGCTTGTTTCAGTCCAGTGACAACCCAGTGTAAGATTTCTTTGTCTTTGATGCACCTTGTCCCAGTCAAGAGATGACCATGGGTAAGATTTCCTTACTTCTTATGCATCTGGTCCCAGTCCAGAGATATCCCTAGGTAAGATTTCCCCGTCTATGATGCAGCCTGTCCTAGTTGGATGACCCAGAATAAGATTTCCCTGTCTATTACCCAGCTTGTCCCAGTCAAAAGATGATACGAAATCTTGCCAGAAAGTGTCTGAAATGACCAGGTGAAGTTGGAAGCAAATAATAAAATCATTGGATTTTGTGTTGTTGGGTTGACTTCTCATTGATGTATACTGCTCATCTTTTTTTTATTCACATCAGTAAATCTATTTAGATTCCACTGATATAACACAAAACCCCATAAACACAATGGTCAAACTGGTGTGCGATGGTTTGTCGCTGAAGTGCGTTTTTGATCACTTTGTAGTGCTATGGTGGCACTGTGTCGCTATCTTATGGATAGCTACGTCGAAGTGAAATGGTGGTTTCGCTGAAGTGCGATGGGTTACATAAACTATATTTTCAATGTTTTTTTCTTGTTCACATGTCCACGAAAAAGTCAATTTGTTTGCTAGAAGCAGCTTTTCATGTTTATCAAGAATATTACCCGTCTAATTTAAAACAGTCACGGTAGATATTCATCGTATTTCTATTCATGACTATATCGTTGTAGTTTACTTTAAAAATAAGCTTGGAAAAAAATAAGCCACTGTTCATACAATCGTTTAGAAATTAACCAGAAAGATGGAGGTCTGATGTCTAAATTCCAGTCGCAAATATTTTTATGCATATTCAACAATTGAACAAATTAAAAGTGGGATTATAAACAGATTATTGCAGGATTCTTTTAACGATTCTTTAATTCAATCATACACATACATACATATCATCGATACCAAAATGTCATCAGTATTTTATGGACAATAATGAATGCAAACTCATATAATAACCAATAAACAAATCTAGTTCTCATAATAATTGCACATCTGTAGATTTTAAACATCGCGCATCATACAGACCATCATAACAGCAAAAGGAATATCAAACTTCGGCACAGACAGTCGCACTTCAGCATGACCGTCCCACTTCAGCGTCCCAATCGCACCTCAGGGTTCTACATATATATTTCCTCCATGAAATTGATTTAATGCTATACAATTATGTGGAAAGATACCACTCCACCCTCCTAACCCCCTCCCCCCTCCCAGCCCACACTTTTTGAATGCTTTAATCAATTATGTATCAATGACTTTGTGGCAGGTACAGAAAAATGCATACTTTGGAAGAGATGTTATGGAAGTTTTATTGCACTTTTTAATGGTGCCGAATTTATGTTAGTATCTGCAAATAAGTAAACATATCTTCCTCATTTATAGCACTACAAGACTCTTTGAATTGGACTTTTTATTTGACCCATATTTGGAAAGTTTTATGTTCTAACATAATATCATTTACTATATAGTTAAAAAAATATTAGGGTCCACTTTTTGCCATCATGACATGTGTAAAAATTAAGCCCTTTTCCAGCGCTTTTGAATATTTTTGTACTTCATATGGTGTCATTCAATAACAAACCTTATACCAATACGTATGCTTAATTTGAAGCCTGATTTTAATTCCAGAGCTATGCTTACAGCAAATCTGGTTTTTAATTGATACATTCACTATGTGTCTTTATGAATATATGATATTTCAATAATTTACAAAAAGAAATAAAAATGTACTTTTTTCGAAATCAATAATATTACATGCATATGAACCAGTTAAATCTTAATTCGATTTGACTGAATAAGAAAGGTCTTTCCAAAAACATTTTTTGGGCTACTATGGTCCTTACACTGCCTTATTTTTATGTTCTAATATAGGGACTGTCGTCCGCAACATAAATATTAATGATTGGTTAACTTTCCAAAAGTGTCATAACCAACTTAACATAAGAATACAGAATCTAATCATCTTTTGGACTATTCCATTTAAATATATGACGAAGTGTTTGAGGGGACTTCCAACAACCAACATACTTTCTTATAATACTATAGTACCTACAAGCAAATAGAAGAGGCCCACATTGGTAACATTTGGGAGTTACAACTGTTTTATAATGTACAATGTAAATGAGTATAAGCTTCTGTAATGTTTCCATGATGATTTGTTACAAATTAGACCGAAATGTAAACATGAAAATTTGAGATATTTCTTTTTTGAGAGTAATAATACCCCAAAATGGGCCTCAATAACAACAGAATGAAAGACAAATGAAGAACAACTAGACAACCTCATTACAACAGGTTTACAGTCATTCAATGGCTTCAATGTTTGCTTTCTTTTTACTGGCCTTTCTTTTGAAACTTCCCGTCCTGTTCTTTAATGGATATTATTGACCGAACCATGTTGCATTCCATTACCACCCGCCACACCGTTTTTGTACACAGTTTCCTTATGTGTCAGAGAATGCATGCAGCTGACACTCAAACTGGACATCGAGCTAGACAGATTCAGATTTGATGAGATCCCAAAATGTGCTAAGGTATGGATTCAAAATGTCAAGGTCATCACCAGGCAAACAGTTCTCCATCATCAGGACTTCTAAACAATTGATTAATAGTTCTGCAGTGTCACTTGGGGTAGACTTTAGAAAAAAGAATAAATCGCATGTTTATAATCTTGAAAACTATATAACTAGATTAATAAGCAAGAAAAAAGGTAAGTACACAATTTATGATATAAAGGGTTAACTTACTGAACACAGAAAGTGAAATTTCATACCATTGCTTAATCAGATATTGTCATGAAAACAATTACATGTCTTACGCGGGCCAATTTAGAGCTTGAATATTATATGTTGCCCCCTAAAGATCTATAACTTGATTTTTTTGTAGTATTGACGTATACCCCAAATCTCCTTTTAATATGAAAAACTCAACTTCATTAAAACTTGAAACCTAGTGTTATGTTGAATTAAATCTGTGCTTACTTTTGAATTATTTCACGTTTTCTATGTCGGGGCCTGTTATAGCCGACTATACAATATGGGTTGTACTCATTGTTGAAGGCGGTACGATGGCCTATAATGGTTTATTTCCATTCAATATAATATTTGAACTCAGATGGATAGTTGTCTCATTGACAATCGTACCACATCTCCTTATTTAAAAAAAATTAAAAAAACACGAAAATTAGTCAAAATTGTCATTTTCAGGGCAATTAATCACCGGTCAATTAATCCGCATATTTGTCAGTCATTTATTGGTGATCAATTTCGCTTTTTACAGTTTCTACGTATCTATTGTAGTTTTCGTGATAATAGACAAGGACACGAGAAAATAAGTCAAGAAACGTTATTGGAGAGCAATAAATCCTTAACTCCAAACGTGTCGGGAGCTTTCAACACCGACATCCGATTACTGACCTCGATTCCAAGAGTTTTTTTTTGAAGGTCTGAAAATTTGGTAATCCCTAATGACATGGTTTTAATATACTTCTGCTAAAAAAATAAGAGAGATCAGTAGGTATTTCCAGTTTCACCTGATATCACACCGATTCCAAAAATATAAAACTTTAGTAACTTTTATATAAAAATAATGCAAATTGGCTACTTCCGGTTTACGAAAGATCACTTCCGATTGACATTCTTCAAGGTAACATGTCTGCAACCAAATGTAAAAGACACTATGACTTTATCGTGTAGCAAAGGTCAAAATCTAGAACGTCGAATTAAACTTTGACCGTGACCTCAATTTCAAGGTCAAAAAGCAAGGAACTCAATCAATAGACCCTAGTTCACTACTAAATATAGTTAATTAGCTATATCACCATACAACTAAGTTTAAATATAAGAGGGCCACTAAAAAAATTGAAAACAACACGTTATTAATTTCATGCGTCCGAAGCGCTTTTCTGGATGTCTATGTACCCTTCCAACCAAAACGTATGTGTTACACGACAAATAGCAACTAACAATTTAGTGATATTTTGACGATATCTTATACGGTTTCTGAGGAGAGGTAATAATAAGCAAAAATCAAAATTTAGAACATGACCTTGATCTTTGACCATGACCTCTTTTTGGTGAACTAAGGACCTCAAATTAAAAGACCCTAGGTTTCTATCACTTATTATTTACGAAGCACCAATTCATATCACATATATCAAATACATAAGAGGTGATAGTTCTCATATGGCGTCTCTGGACCGCTTCAGTCAAAATCGTTCTCGACATCCTGAGGGTATAACGAGCAATTTGGGAAAATAACTTTATCATAATCTTTTATGGTTTCGAAGGAGTAGTAAACAGTGTCTAGAAGATAACTCTTACAAAGAAAAGTGTTCGGTAAAACAGAGTCAGTTTCAAAAGCGTATTAGCTGTGCATGTCATATACCAAATATCTGAGCGACATCTAGGGAAACAAAAACAAAAAAAAACAAAAAAATTACAAAAAAATTAGATTAAAAGGTCTATCCACGGAAAAGTGGGAAAACCTAATTAAAGAATACAAATGTAATTACTGTTGACACGCAGAATGTATTGCCAAAAATAGAAAAGAAATGGCAGAATCGTTTACAACGAGTATAAAGACCAAAGATCTCAAATAATTGGTGAACAAACATTAGAACCAAACATACATTCAATAATAATTAACATTCATTGTCAGCTTTGTGCAATATTTTACGTCAAAGAGGAATTCTAATTAACCTTTCATTGAGAAACAATCATGAATTAAACAATATGTTAATCTGGCAAAATAATTCCTATAATTGTAATCAGAGAAGCATGACATCTCTAGTCATCTGATCTCAAAATAATTATAAGCTTCAATGTATAGCGCACCACCATTGGATTTTACCTTGATGTAATATATTTTATCCCTATTGAATATTTTAATATAACCCGCTAAGGGGTGTTCCTTATAATAGGAAGCTCATACGAAGAAAATAAGAAGAAGCTGTCATCACTTGTTGAGTAAAATTATCTTAAATACGACAGTAGGTTGGTCACTAACTTGAAATGAAGAATAATAAAGTGTGTCAACTGGGTATTCGTACATTTTATGTAAGTAACTTATAAAATTTGTCCTTCTTTCATTTTAGGTAAGTAAACTGATAAAATTCATTCTTCTTTCATTTTTATATATTGCAATATCAAAATAATTTGATTTATACTTAACTATAAAAAGGTTATATAGTACTAATATGTCAACTTTCGTGTCCACATAAATGGTGATCTTGAATTTTAATATAGTAATTAAGGGACTAATCTAGGATTTTGGAGAGGTAGAATTGATTTCTCCTTCGATGAGAGAGGAGGGAGAAGATTTCAT
The DNA here is from genome assembly GCA_017311375.1 of Mytilus coruscus. Classification (NCBI taxonomy): domain Eukaryota; kingdom Metazoa; phylum Mollusca; class Bivalvia; order Mytilida; family Mytilidae; genus Mytilus; species Mytilus coruscus. The sequence goes on from CM029598.1 coordinate 48,143,908, forward strand.
CTTTTTGGAGAAGTGAAATTCCATTACAGTTTCGGTTGCGTTGTGTTTTCGTGCTTCTCTTTGACATACATGTACATTTAGGAAATTGTTTAGTATATGCAATGAAAAATACACCTGCAGTGTTTTTATATGATACTGTATATATTGAAAACTCTTAAAAAAATGGTATTGAAAATGTAGTTATTATTTGTTTAGTCATATCATTTATACTGTCATTTTTCAATATAGGTATTAAAAAACTTTGTTGCTAGTACATCATGCATTAGTATCATGTCCATCTTCCTCAATTTATTCTAAAAAGTCCAGAAAAATATACTCCAAGTTTGTATCTGATTAGTCCTAAAATATATGACCTAGGGGGCATTATTTTCTATTTCTGTTTGTTTCTGATATTTTCTTTTTACTTATTTTGCTATTTATTATTTTTATTTGTTATTTTTTGTTTTTAACTATCAATGTGCCATCGCATTAAAAATGAAAATATCACATAAAAACGTTAAATAACGAAAATATAATGCGAAGGCATATATTATAGGACTAGTATCTGATGACTTGTTTTGTTTTTTTTATCAGGAACTGCTCGAGATTGATTGTGCAATTTAGTTTCTCTAATTTTCATGCTATTTTCACATTTCTCGATCAGTGTGAAAAAAAATATTTCTCATCTCTACAGAAAACTTGTTCTCGCCAAACGATTGGTCGAAATTCAATTATGACGTCAAATTTTCTTGATTTCTTCTGAAGTTCCTCTTGTGACGTCATGAAAAAAGGCGACCATGCCTGGTGATGTCATATATAAAGAACACAACCTTTTGCAAATCTTTGAAAAGCAAGGATAAACTTCGTTAGATATCGTCTAAATATCATTAGAGAAACAGATTCCACCTCTATATCTCGTGTATTACGATACTTCTCCACTCTCAACAGTTAAATTTTACATATTTAAAAAGCTCGGCAAGCCTCGCGTTTTAAATTTTAAAATTAAACTGTCTCGAGTAGAGAAATATCGTAACACACTTGACGCAGTGTTGGAATCTATATTTATATCACAGTTTGTCATAATTTTGTAATCATTATTGAATGTCCAGGACATAATGTAACTTGAACCGCGCAAACACGGTTATGAATGTCATTTTATAAATAAAACTGGGTAATGTAGCCAATAAAATTTATCAAGATGGGATGACTAGTTGTTGAACAGTCAATATTCTATTGTAACAAATTTGTTCATGGGAGAAGACTGTTTAAGTTTGATTAACTTGTATCTCATCCCTTTTGCAGATTCAAGCAAATAAATACGTTCTAAATGTAACATGAAAAAGTGCATACGCCATACTTTATTTGTTTCCCCTTAGTGTCAGTTTATACTATTTCATCAATATAGATATACGATATTAGGTTAATGTCTGAAAAATATCAACTTGTTGTAAGAGGCTTAGAAACATGGGAAGGGCGAGGTTTATCGAGCCCTTCTACTGCTTCGTGCCAAATGCAAAACTGTTGATATTTTTCTGACATTGACCTACTATTGTTTTTAAACTGCAGCCAATAATGGCTACAAAAAGTTATGCAAATGTTAACACAAAAAATAAAACGTATTTTTCATCTATTAACAAACCCCAAATCGTGAAGAAAAGTGACGTGACATGAAATCGACACGAAATATACATTGGTAGATAAAGACAACAAGAACTGTTCTAGCTGCAGTATAAAATAGAATAATTCAGATTTAACAACCATCTTTTTAGCGTTAAAAAGAGACATTTGCTCTTCAACTTCGTACTTTATTTGACCTTTTTAACTTTTTTTATTCGAGCGTCACTGATGAGTCTTTTGTAGACGAAACGCGCGTCTGGCGCAAATACAAAATTTCAATCCTGGTATCTATGATGAGTTTATTGATAGATTATACCATGATGATATTCTATGCATTAAAGGATGTAAGTATGAGAGTCTGAATGGGGGATCCTTTATTTCTGTATTCTTTAATTTTTTGGGGCATTTTCTTTATCTTTAAAAATAATGCTTATTCTGTAAAATTTTCATGAAAATCATTTTACTATTAGATTTATTTTTTATGACATGATTTCTTTATTCTGTACATGGTTCATCACTGTAATAAGTATTTTATTACCTTATTCTATAATTTTTCCCAGTTATTCTTTATTCTTTTGCATTCCATTATTCTCTATCATTTATTTTTTTGCTCATTTTTCTCTATTCATTAATTTTTTCCATTCTTCTCTATTTTGCATGTTTTTCTCCATTCTTCTCTATTCTGCATGTTTTCTCCATTCTTCTCTATTCTGCATGTTTTCTCCATTCTTCTCTATTCTGCAAACCCCATCCAGACCCTTAGGTATACATCGATGAGACAGCAACCTAATCAAAAACTATTTGTTTTCCATTACGCTATTTTCTTTAAACTTGTTTCAAAATATATATATTCATTGTGTATGTTATTTTTTGCAGTGCTTATAGAAGCTAGCTTTGCAGTGCTTACAATCTCTCCTTATTATAATTGGTCAAGAAAATTATGATAATTGTGACAGATTTTTCGTCTCAAATATAGGAATGACTCTTTAATGGACCGCATATGCTTGTTATTATTATTTAATCATCAATCATAGATCCTATGATACATTAGGGAGCTACCATTTAATTTGTATGGGGGATTTTTAGGGGGGGGGGGGGGAACTAGGATGAAATTTGAAAAAAAAAGGCAGGACAGGAGTTTTGATTAAAAAAAAAGGCAGGATGAGCAACTTTGCCAAAAAAAAAAGGCAGGATGACAATTTATGTAAAAAATGTCAGGATAAACTAATAAGAAAAAAAAAAGGCAGGACCGATTAGAGTGAAAAATAAAGAGGCATGCAGGACAGAGATTACAACTAAAAAAAAAATTCAGGACAAAATTTTTCAACCTAGCCCCCTAAAAATCAAATGGTAGCTCCCTTATTATTGATCCGTAAAACATACTGTTATGTAGAGGCTTTTTCATATAGATTTATAGGACGGGCAAACAATCAATGATCTGCAATGTCAATCCCCCCAACCCCGCCTTTTTGAAAATCTGTTAAATCAAACATAAAGTCAGTGAGAAAAAACCTTGCATACTTACATACTTGCATATTGATTTGCCATTGGCATAAATCCATTCTCCGTTGTGTGATAGAAATCAAGCTCTTCGTTCTTCATATTATTGCAGCAGGAACCCCGCTAATACCAAATCTTGAAATAATCAAAATGGCCGAAAAGAGCCTTATACATAGAGATAACTACATTTGAGAACAAATGAAACAATATTTGTGAAATAGTAAGATACATTTTTACACAAAATGCTAACACAGCCGATCTTTTTACTGATTAAAATTCATGTACATGCTGTATTAGTATCGTCTGGCCCAGTCATATGAGAGGGTTTTGATGGGGGTTGTTAATTTCTGTATTCTTTAAATTTTAAGGGCATTTTTATTTATCTTTAAAAAATAACGCATATTTTGTAAAATTCTCATAAATTATTTCAATTTTAAATCTTTCTGTAAGAAGATGATTTGTTTATTCTGTGCATCGATCATTTCTGAAATAAGTGTTATATTATTTAATTCTTTTATTTTCCCCAGTTATTCTTTATACTTTAGCACCCATTAATCGCTATTAATCTATTATATATATACATTTTAGCTCATTTTCTCGGTTCATTATCAATTTTTTGGCCATTATTCTCTGTTCTGTAAACTCTATCTACACGTCATATGAAGTAAATGTCATTGTAATTTTTAAATGGTTAACGCATTAAGCAACTTCATGTAAACTCCATAAATACAACCTGATAATCGAGGCATTAATTAAAAGATAGTCCTGTGTTTGAAAAAAAGAATTATTTATTATTTTTTGACAATCTACATGACTGGGAAAAGGGAGATAATTCTAATAACTAAGAAAGTAACAAAACATACCGGATACAATCCGGACATTTCAAAGAGTAATCATTGAAAAAAAAAAAAAAAAAACAACAGGAAAGAATAAGAAAACTGAGATTTTCTGACAACAAAGTGGACTGACATTTTTAAGTCCGGTTTAAATTTAGAATTTATGCGTTTCCAGTATGGCGTAATCGTGGCCCGAAGAATTGTCTTCGTTCTTATGGCAGTATAGAAGGTTATTTTGAAGTTGCTCATTGATGTGTCAATGAAAGACCTGTGCAGTTTACCAATCAATAAAAAGCGTAAAAAAAAACCCTTATGAAACGAAAATTTCGTATAATTTCAAAATATTAACTAAATTATTCCAAGATCAAGTATTTCATGAACACTTACAAAACAATTTCGCCTGTGTAGGATTTAATACTCGTGGCGGTATGAACGGATTTATGCAGTCATGTATAAAAATTTTGATGTCATGACGCTCGCCTATAATATAAGGCAACAATTAACATTGGAATTATTTTTGAATTGTTTTAGGGCAATAGATTGAATATTTACATCAATAACACCTAAATAGAATGGGAAAAAAATAGTACATAGAGACGATAATAGGAATCGAAACAACAACAAAAAAAACAATGAAACTCGAACTCACGACTCCTCCGAAAAAAAACCAGACGCACAAACAAAGCCAAATAAACGAATAATTATACATGGTTCAAACCGTCAGAGTAGGAATGAAACTCGAACTCACGACGCCTCCGAAAAAAAAATCAGACGCACAAACAAAGCCAAATAAACGAATAATTATACATGGTTCAAACCGTCGGAGTAGGTACAGGCACAAATTATGATGAAGTAAAACCAGTTTTAAGGGTGCGCACCCCTTTTCCTCATTTGAAAATTGTTGTAAATAAATGATACATAACTGGGAGAGATAAGGAGAGAAAACTGTATTGCGTTTTCCCCTCATGCCGGCCTATGTTATCTGGGCTTATATTGTAATGTATATATCGAGTCATTATAATTGTCCAGAAACTGTAAATGAAGTATGGTGCGATTAGTTGTGTGCGCGCATTTCGCATGGTTTTCATTATATGAATAATTCATTGATGTTTATAATAAAAAAATAACAGGAATATGTTTTTATCTAAATATAAATTTCACTTGTATGTTGAGGTGTATAACAGTATAGTGTGCAAACTGTGTATTCTTTATTTTTGTTTGTAAGTCACATAAAGAGTGTTGAAGGTTCCTGGACAAACCCACGCTGAAGTCCCAGTAAACTAGATTATCCAGGTGTTCTATTCAGGAACGGTGGCCGTTTATCGACATAATCAATATATAATGATATTTAAATTTCACACCCTATGACAACATTTTTTAAGAACACTTCTTAATAATCCGCAGATCCCACAGCACTTCACTAAAAACACTGGTAGGCGTGAAATCTTAGTAGTTTATCAACAGTGATAACTATCCTGTCCACTTTGAGGTGGTTGTAGACTTCAAACTTATTTTAATATTTTAGTTTGGTTCATTTTTTTTTATTTTAAAGCAGTCCTGTCAAGCAGATAAATAAGTTTTGGGTCACTTGTAAATCATTTATAGAAAAACTCTGTTTGGAACTGTAAGTAAACAGTAGGATAACCCATTACTAAGAACATGTTTTACATTTATTCTTGACAATTAAGAAACATCAAATCGTACAATTTCATTGGTCGAGAGCACTTTGTTATATTCTAAACTATTTAAAAGCCATTGTATTGTATTTCGTCAGAAGTCAGGTATATCACACCAAGATGAATTGTTCAAATTCAAATTTTATTTAAGAAAAAAATATATTTGTTCCTGGAGGGAAGTGAGAAAAATTGTTTGATTCCTTGAAAAAGAAGTGCGGGCAGATTCAACATGGTGTTTAAAAAAAACTCCTGTATGTTATTGAAAAAGAAATGTTTTTTTTTATTTATTAATGTAATGAAAAAAATGGTTTGTCCCACGAAGATGATCGGTCAGTACCTTATGAAAATCGTTCTATTGATTTGGAGAACTTTGAGAATTCTAAAGATGTCACGATAACACAGGCTAATACAGCGTAACAATAGGCGAATAAAGGATTTTGAAAATGATTGATTGTTTATTGCTAAATGTCCAGTGGCAAATATTTCATGTATGTTCACGACGAGAACAAATTCAAAATAAATATAATAGGTAGATCCTATTGAAGAGGCCGTCCGAGATGAAGATTGGCGTTGCTGAGTATTTGTACATCCCGCACAGCCAAACGGACGCCCAACTTCGGCAAGGGTTTAACGGCCGATCAGAAGAAGATTCAAGTGGCCATATTTCTATTCCCCAGTCACACATGGGGTGATTTTGGAAATGAATAGATTGGACTGGTACTAACTGTAAAAATAATCTTGTCCAAGACATGATGAAAATGAATATTTTGCCCTACAAAATGCAGGACTTTGCAAGAAAAAGTTGTGTACAAAAAGTGAAAATAATTTTCGCGCTAGATAAATAATTATAGATTATAACATGTCCTTATCCATATCAGCCCTGGTATCATCCCGAGACGCCCACATTAGCCCAAGGCGACGGCCGAGGGCTCATATGGGTCGAGGGATGATACCGGGACCGATATGGAAAAGGACGTTATAATCAATAACTATCAACCGGTGTAAAATGAATATTCTATCAGCAAATCATCCCTTTCCTTTTTTCCCTTCTGGCCTGTTTTTCAACCGGGTACAATATTTTTCGTTTTTGTTCTATTTCTTTTGGAAATTGCTCTTGTACTCCGAAATTTGTCCCCTTTAATTTGAATCCTTTTTTCAATACAATTTCTTTGTCCTTAGTTGAAATAAATTTTGCCAAAATCGGACGATTACCTCTGCGACCTCTTTTCCCGAATCTGTGAACTGTAACGAAGTTGATTTTTTGGTCAATTTTTAACTTTTGTTTAATAAACGAATTAAGTATATCTTCTGTGTTTTTTTCCGAGTGAAATTGAATTCCAGTAAAGATTATGTTGGTTTTCATTGAGCGCCACTTTAGCTCGATCACATCATCTTCAATGTTACGAAATCTGAAATGGGAGAAGACTTTTTAAGTTTGTTTAACTTGTATCTCATACCTTTTGCAGATTCAAGCAAATAAATACGTTCTAAATGAAACATGAAAAAGTGCATACGCCACACTTTATTTGTTTCCCCTTAGTGTCAGTTTATACTTTTTCATCAGTATAGATATGCAATATTAGGTCAATGTCAGAAAAATATCAACTTTTAGTATGAGGCTTAGAAACATGTTTCGTGCCAAATGCAAAACAGTTGATTTTTTTTCTGACATTGACCTACTATTGTTTTTAAACTGCAGCCAATAATGGCAACAAAAAGTTATGCAAATGTTAACACAAAAAATAAGACGTATTTTTCATCTATTAACAAACCCCAAATCGTGAAGAAAAGTGACAAGACATGAAATCGACACGAAATATACATTGGTAGATAAAGACAACAGGAACTGTTCTAGCTGCAGTATAAAATAGAATAAATTTAGATTTAACGACCATCTTTTTAGCGTTCAAAAGAGACATTTGATAGATTATACCTTGATGATATTCTTTGATTAAAGGATGAGGGTCTGAATGGGGTGTCCTTTAATTCTGTAATTTTTTGGGGCATTTTCTTTATCTTTAAAAATAATGCTTATTCTGTAAAATTTTCATGAAAATCATTTTACTATTAGATTTATTTGTTATGACATGATTTCTTTATTCTGTACATAGTTCATCACTGTATTAAGTATTTTATTACCTTATTCTTTAATTTTTCCCAGTTATTCTTTATTCTTTTGCATTCCAATATTCTCTATCATTTATTTTTTTTTGCTCATTTTTCCCTATTCATTATTTTTTTCCCATTCTCTCTATTCTGCATGTTTTCTTCATTCTTCTCTATTCTGCATGTTTTCTCCATTCTTCTCTTTTCTGCATGTTTTCTCCATTCTTCTCTATTTTGCATGTTTTCTCCATTCTTCTCTATTCTGCATGTTTTCTCCATTCTTCTCTATTCTGCATGTTTTCTTCATTCTTCTCTATTCTGCAAACCCTATCCAGACCCTTAGGTATGCATCGATGAGACAGCAACCCAATCAAAAACTATTTGTTTTCCATTACGCTATTTTCTTTAAACTTGTTTCAAAATATATATTTCATAGTGCATGTTATTTTTTGTAGTGTCTATAGATGCTAGGTTTGCAATGCTTACAATCTCTCCTTAAGTGGTTAAAAAAATTATGATAATTGTGACAGAATTTTTCGTCTCAAATATAGGAATGACCTCTTTAATGGACCGCATATGCTTGTTATTATTATTTAATCATCAATCAATTGTATAATATTTTTTTTTGGAATGATGGCGAACTATTCCCTATGATGCATTATTATTGATCCGTAAAAACAATCAATGATCTGCAATACCCCCACCCCAGTGCGTATTATTGCAGGAAAAGAGCCATATACATAGAGATAACTACATTTGAGAAAAAATGAAACAATATTTGTGATATAATAAGATACATTTTTACACAAAATGCTAACACAACCGATCTTTTCACTGATTAAAATTCATGTACATGTTTGTTGTATTAGTATTGTCTGGGCCAGTCATACATGTATGAGAGGGTCTGGATGGGGGTTGTTAATTTCTATATTCTTTAAATTTTAAGGGCATTTTTATTTATCTTTAAAAAATAACTCTTATTTTGTAAAATTCTCATGAAAATTATTTTAATTTTAAATCTTTCTGTAAGAAGATGATTTGTTTATTCTGTGCATCGATCATTTCTGTAATAAGTGTTATATTATTTAATTCTTTTATTTTCCCCAGTTATTCTTTATACTTTAGCACCCATTAATGGCTATTAATGTATATATTTTTAGCTCATTTTCTCTGTTCATTTATCAATTTTTTTTGGCCATTATTCTCTATTCTGTAAATAAAATTAATAAAATTGAGAATGGAAATGGGGAATATGTCAAAGAGACAACAACCCGACCAAAGAGCAGACACTCTATCTACACGTCATATGAAGTAAATGTCATTGTAATTTTTAAATGTTTAACGCATTAAGCAACTTCATGTAAACAATAAATACAACCTGGTAATCGAGGCATTAATTAAAAGATAGTCATGTGTTTGAAAAAAAAGAATTATTTATTATTTTTTGACACTCTACATGACTGGGAAAAGGGAGATAATTCTAATAACTAAGAAAGTAACAAAACATACTGGATACAACCCGGTCATTTCAATGAGTAATTATTGAGAAAAAAAAAGAACAGGAAGGAATAAGAAAACTGAGATTTTCTGACAACAAAGTGGACTGACATTGTTAAGTCCCGTTTAAATTTTGAATTTATGAGTTTCCAGTATAGCGTAATCGTGACCCGAAGAATCGTCTTCGTTCATTTGGCAGTATAGAAGGTTATTCTGAAGTAGTTCATTGATGTGTTAATGAAAGACCTGTGCAGTTTACTATGAAAGGCCGTTCGGGTCATAATAACCTTTGGTTACACGTACGCTAGAGGCAGGGGCGGATCCAGGATTTTTGAAAGGGGGGGCGGAGTATGTAAAGTTCGCCGAGCGGAGCGAGGCTAAAAATTTCTTGGACCTATTTTTGGCTAAAAAACATAAAATAAGTGTAAAATGCACCTTTTTAACGGTTCCTGACGTGGGGCATGTATATTTTATAGTTAAAGTGTAAGGGTTGGACATTTTTGATGACGTATTCTCCCCATTAATTGTCTATTATAAAATGATTTGATGGATCCAAAGCTATGTACTAATATATTTAATGTGGGATTTGTCAGTAAAAAATGGACATGGAAAATTTTCGTTTGTTGTAAGGTTAGTTAGCATAACCTCACAGATTTCTTGTTGAAAACAAGATATACGGCCATTCAATGAAATTTACAATACGACAGACACGAACAAAGACAAACTAGCAATTTTTATCCAAATGTTTGTTTGAAATGTTTCACCCAAGAAGGGAACTGAGGAGTTCCGAATCAACCAAAGGCTACGAATGAGTCTAAAATGACAACGAAGTTGTGAATGACGGTCGACAAATGGAGACATAAAAGCCACACCGAGCAGGCAGGTTGAAGTCGGGCCTTGAAAAAAGTATTCAGCATATCAGTTCGGAGAAACAGACGTTCCGGTCAGATATGGGATTTACAACATGCAAACCCCCGGCCCCAAAAAAATTACGCCCGTTTTTCATTCATCATAGATATAAGAAGATGTGGTATGAGTGCCAATGAGACAACTCTCCATCCAAGTCAAAATTTATAAATGTAAACCACTATAGGTCAAAGTACGGTCTTCAACACGGAGCCTAGGCTCACACCGAACAGTAAGCTATAAAGGGCCCCAAAAATTACTAGTGTAAAACCATTCAAACGGGAAAACCAACGGTCTAATCTATATAAAAACGAGAAACGAGAAACACTTATGAACCACATCAACAAACGACAACTACTGAACATCAGATTCCTGACTTAGGACAGGTGCAAACAAATGCAGCGGGTCATGTTCATTTAATGCTCAATAATTCTGTTGAAAATCTTTGTTTCTAATAGCAAAAAAGTGGACAAGATTACCGGTATTGTTTTCGATCCAGATACTACCAGAATTTTGTTTAAGGCAAAAATCAGGGTCAAATTTTTCTCTAAAATATCTCAGACTTCCCCCCAAATCAAATGGTCCGTACCTTAGATTGTAAATCTATCTAGAGCTTACTGACTGGGGATTATTATTCAGCAATGTTATTAATGGGCTGGGGTGTGTGGGGTTAAACATGTTTTCGTAGGTAAATAATATTGCTGTGGAACTTTTTTTTTTCATGAGAGTGTAATAGAGTATTACTTTCTGTTTGGTGGAATTGTGAAATAGAAGTCAATACGTTCTTGCTCGATCATTACTCACTGAAGGTGTCATGCTTGTCATCCTCAGCCTAAGCAATGTGTTACTGTAATATGAATTTCAAAATGACTGATTGACGTTTTTTCGACGCATTGGTCAACTCCTCCGTAGCGAATCACATGACTTTGACATAATCAATAGTATATTACAGTAAATACAGAGAAAAGAATTGTCGCATAAAATTAAATACACGGGAAATGACAAAGTTCACGAAGTCAAGTCTGATTAATCACTTTACCAAAAAAAAAAAAAAAGTGCAAGCAAAGGGGGCGTACGCCCTCTACGCCCCCCTCTGGATCCGCCACTGAGAGGTACGCGTAACAGGTCGTTCACGTACGTTAGAGGTACGCGTAACATTTTGTTCACGTACATGTACCATAGAGTTACGCATACCTGTTTGTTCACGTACCCTAGAGTTCCACGTAACTATTTGTTCACAGTCTATGGGGTAGTATTTAATATGGGATTTACAATGGAACAAGGGAGATAACTCTGTTAAAATGTTTTTGTCATTTCAAATTTCAACAATGTACTTCCTCGGCTTGTTAAGGCGAAGTATACGTAATTGCACGCCTCTAGCGATATTTGGGATAAAAACGTGCATCGTTAGTTACGCGAGTTATCTCCCCTACTCCAAGAAAGGAAAAATGGGCACATGAAAGAGAAATGACCTCGTGCGGTCTTACTATCACGAATCCAAACAAGTGTTCCTGTGCTATCTCAAAACTTCAAAGAAATTATCAGAATGACTCCAACCAGAAATCCTATTGTGTGTTATTCTGACTATATTACCACTATTTTTGTTTTAGACACGCAGAAGCAGGTACACAATACGACTCTTGTTAATTTCAAAAGAAAGTAAAAACGCCTAACAACAAAATTATAACCAAATAACCAAATAAACAAGTGACAATTCTGCTTCTAGTCGTATCAAATTCATTAAAATCAAACCAGAATTGACCCCACAGTGTAGCGTAAAATTGTAGGCAACGAATAATTATATTGCATGTGAATTTGTGTGAACTTGAAAGACGTTTGCATGTCCGTTTTTTTTGCAATTGAAAATTTTAGGACACGATTTATATTTATGTAAAAAGTATAAAAGATACTAAGGGGTAATCGACCACTGGTGCAACATTTATAAGTCGAAGAACAAAGCCGACAGCAAAAAAACAAAAAACAAAAAACAAAAATAACAAAAAAAAACATCAGATTCCGTCCACAAAACATTACACAGAAACTAAGAATTGAGCACTTTAACATTTATCTCAGAATAAGTAAAATCTATGTCATCAAAATCTCAGTCTTCAAGGTGAAGAAAATAAACTGGTGTCTTCTATTCCGTCCGCAATTTTTGTGGAAAGTAACATCTAAATTTAGATCCATGGTTGAAACTGAAACTTCACATGTATGATAAAAATAGAACATATTATTTTTATTTTCTTTATCAATTTTCAATTTTCGAAGGGATAGCGAAATTTGTTTTCTTTTGTTGTGCTTTTGTGTATCATTCAGAAGTAGTGAATATAATTTTGAAGTAATTTTTTCTTCTCAAGTCTCAATTGAAGATTATGATAGAATAGAGTATAAGAGTATAAGGTAGGGGAAAAAGGGGGAGGGAGTGAAGAAAATAATGTATACAATGTCGGGGCCTTTTATAGCCGACTATATAGTATGGATTTTTCTCATTGTTGAAGGCCGTATGGTTGCCTATAATAAGTGCTTACATCCACTTCATTTAAGGTAGCAGGGGTGTCTAAATGTTCCACGATAGATTTTTCTTAAACTTCTATAAAAGACTTCTTGGTCAATATAATTTCAAATTTCAATATAAAAACTGGGGATCACGGACCTTGTTTTTTCGTAATAATACATTGAAATTAACGAAATTTGGGTTATTTTATATTGTTTATATAGAGGAAACTTAAGTTTTCCTTATTGAGGAAACATTAAACGATAGAATTGGCTAAAATTCGACGAGAGAATTGCTTTTCATTAATACTTCTGAAATATCAAATAAAAATAGGGGGTGACAGGTCTTATTTTCTTGAAAAAATCCCCAAAATGTTTTAATATACTTTACGACATTTGGTTTTTTCATAGTTCAATCTTTAAATTTCAAGTTTTAGGTATTTTGTTGTATATTGAATGATACTTGGTAAAATATTTTTAAAACAAAAAGTATTTTACAACATGACCAGAACGGACGCTCAGAAAAAGAAACCCGGTCTACCTTAAACTGTGGCAGATAGTTGTCTCCTTTGCAATCATACCACATCTCCTTATTTTTATGTTATATTAACAAAAACGCAATTCATTTGCATTATATACAGGCATAATTCGTATGGCATTACCCTAGGTTATCTCGTATAGCATTACATTATGAACAGTCTCCTTGCATTACACTAGGTACATTCTAATAAAATTACACTAGGTACATTTTTTCTAGCATCATACTGGATGGATACATTCTTATAACATCGCCCTTGGTACATTCTTATAGCATAACATCAGTACATTTATAGCATTACACCGGTACATTTATAGTATATCACTATACACAATACTTTAGCATTAAGATATATACAATGCTAAGGCATAACTTTGGGAATGATCTGTGCTACGGAAAGTTATATCAAAAACTCCGATCTGTTTTATTTTGCTGAAATTCATATGCGGGGTTCTTCTTTTGACCCTATTACAGCCATAAAAATTCTCAAGATAATATGCAGATGCAGTTTTCTTATTTTTTGGGGAGTCGTGCATGTGGATAATTTACAAATAATTAATGGTACAAGAAATTATTTTCTTTGTTACTGAAACTCCTGCAAACATTATATCATGCTTTGTCGTGTAGTTAAAGAAAAGGGAAAGCGATCGAGACAGGAAATTTTTAGAATAAAATTGCAGAGTTGTGTCACGTGCACGTGTGTGAACCTGACAAATAAAATGGGTTTTGTGCGCAATACCTCAAATAGCGCCGGAAATGGCGAGGATGAAAAGATGCATAAAATTATATTTACTTTTTTTAAATACAAACAGAAATAAGACTAAAAAAAAAAAAAAAAAAAAGACGTGTATACGCGATCCCAATATTATAACCGATTATTTAAATATTGTATAGAATCATTCTGTCAACGCTGTGTTAAACGGGACAATTTCAAACTCGATATTTGATTCATAAAAAATAGAACAATACAAGCATTTCAAAAAAGATGTGGAACCCAGTCTAATTTAGAAAAGATGGAGTTAAAGTCTATACAGTTACTTTCTTTCACTTGCAGTATTTTTATTTGCCAATTTGTATTTTTTTTGGCAGCAGAAATATCCTTCAGTTTATTTTCTTATCAATTGATTACGCTTGAGCATTTGCAATAATTAGGAAAAGTTATGGTGACGTTACAGTAGACATCAATAACGTCGCCGAATATTTTTTTGTTTTTTTCCGATAAAAAATCAAACTTCCACAGGATATAGCTTGAAAACTAGCACGATTGCTGAGGACTTTCTTTGCACCAATGGATTGGTCGTTTTTTTTTTTATAGTATATCGATTTTTAAAAAAATCTGTGGACCAACGAATTAGAAAATCTTGTAAAAGTAAAAATATCTGTCGATTTTTATGATTTTCCCTATATATCCTTTGTATTTTTGGCGTATCATGCTGTTAATTTCAACAGCTTGTATCTGAAAAACGAAAACGGTTACCCCCCTTTTTTATTTTATTTTCCGATGTATTTTTATAAGCAGAACCCATACATAAAATTTTAACAAATTCTGTGGAGTAGTTAATTACGTACACTTCGCCTTAAACAAGAAACTGTTAATTAAAATTCTTATTTACCAATCAATAAAAACCGTAAAAATAACCTTATGAAATGAAAATTTCGTATAATTTCAAAATATTAACTAAATTATTCCCAGATCAAGTATTTCATAACAACAAAAAAAGCCAGATATTATAACAAACTAAATGAAACTCGAACTCACGAGTCCTCCGAAAAAAAAAAAAACAGACGCACAAATAAAGCCAAATATAAAGCGAATAATTATACATGGTTCAAACCGTCGGAGTAGGTACAGGCACAAGTTATGATGAAGTAAAACCAGTTTTAAGGGTGCGCACCCCATTTTCACCCCATTTGAAATGGTAAGTAAATAAATGATACATAACTGGGAGAGATAAGGAGAGAAAACTGTATTGCGTTTTTCCCCTCGTGCCGGTCTATGTTGTCGGGGCTTATATTGTAATGTATATATCGAGTCATTATAATTGTCCAGAAACTGTAAACAAATTATGGTGCGATTATTTGTGTGCAAGCATTTCGCATGTTTTTCATTATATGAATAATTCATTGATGTTTATAATAAAAAAATAACAGGAATATGTTTTTATCTAAATATAAATTTCACTTGTATGTTGAGGTGTATAACAGTATAGTGTGCAAACTGTGTATTCTTTATTTTTGTTTGTAAGTCACATAAAGAGTGTTGAAGGTTCCTGGACAAACCCACGCTGAAGTCCCAGTAAACTAGATTATCCAGGTGTTCTATTCAGGAACGGTGGCCGTTTATCGACATAATCAATATATAATGATGTTTAAATTTCACACCCTATGACAAGTTATATATATAGCACGCCTTTTACGAATTAACGTATTTAATTCACGAAAAGCGTAGCTTTGAGTGCATTAGATATGTTAATGAGTAAGGCGTGGCTATATATGATTTGTAACATTAATGGGCTATGACACACGTCAAAGGTTAAATGTTGACCAATTAAACTTTACTGTACTTTTCAATATGTCGATCAAATAGTGGCGTGATACTATATATGATTTCCAGAAATTTAACACATGCAGCAGATGTCAGATGGATTTGTGTGTCAGATACAGGTACATTGATGATTTAAATGAATTGTTGCCGTGGGATTCAGGCTCGATAGCCATTTACGTGTTATAGAATATGTTTTCTCCCCAAAAACTCTTGAAAAGGGGGGATGCAAAATTTTATACGATGTTTATCTGCCCTTCAACTCGAAAATGACGTGTAGTTTCAAAGGAGTTTTATCGTTGTGATAAGAAGGAAACTTTTTATAATACCAACTATGAAGGTAATTAATACTATTCGTCCATTCCCAGATCGGTTAATTGATTGCAATGGTTGCATGTTGAATGCGTGTAAGGTCCAGGGACAAAAATTTGAAGCATGATCAATTCACGGAGATAGGTCTTTATAGAATGAAGAAAATAACTAAACATCCAGTGACATATATTTTTTCATTAATTTCGACACGATAAAAACAGGTATCCAACCAAAATAACAGTAGGAAAATTTATAGTCATTTCTATTACATTCCGTTTTATTCTTTCATTAAGTGGAGGAAATTAAACGACTAAAATTCCAGTGACAATTTTTTTGGAATATTTATATTGGCACGATAAAAACAAGTATCCACCAATTTATCAATATCGCCTCTTCGTTTATAGACCACGTTATTCCTTTTTGTAGCTCTCCTCGAGCATTCATTTGTTTCAAGTACAATGTATAGGGAACCATTTTTAATTTAGGGTTAGGTTTACAAGTTTGGCTAGTGTATGGGTAAGCCCCTCCCCTTTTTCTCGATTTGTTTTGATATATTGTTGTGTATGCATTTTGTTTACATTTATTAGGACATTTTATGGTCATTGATTTCATAGTTTACTAGGCCAAGGAGGCGGAGCTAGACAGTGAAATAACAACTTTTGAGATGGAAGTTAGAGCACTGGTCTAAGCTCCTCCATTTTGCTTTTCCTATGACAAGCGACACACGGCGGGACTGGAGAGTGCAATAACTAAAAAATCATTCAGTTAACGCACTCCTCTAAAAATAACCGAAGTTAACTCACTCGAAGATCAAAGGAAAAATTACCATTCATGTTACACACATTTTTTTAAAAACACTTCTTAATAATCCGCAGATCCCACAGCACTTCACTAAAAACACTGGTAGGTGTGAAATCTTAGTAGTTTATCAACAGTGATAACTATCCTGTCCACTTTGAGGTGGTTGTAGACTTCAAACTTATTTTAATATTTTAGTTTGGTTCATTTTTTTTTATTTTAAAGCAGTCCTGTCAAGCAGATAAATAAGTTTTGGGTCAGTTATAAATCATTTATAGAAATTCTCTTTTCGGAACTGTAAGTAAAAAAAAGTAGGATAACCTCTTATTAAGAACATGTTTTACATTTTTATTCTTCACAATTAAGAAACATCAAATCCTACAATTTCATTGGTCGAGAGCACTTTGCTATATTCTAAACTATTTAAAAGCCATTGTATCGTATTTCGTCAGACTTCAGGTATATCACACCGAGATGAATTGTTCAAATTCAAATTTTATTTAAGAAAAAAATATATTTGTTCCTGGAGGGAAGTAAGAAAAATTGTTTGATTCCTTGAAAAAAGAAGTGCGGGCGGATTCAACATGGTGTTTAAAAAATGTTCCTGTATGTTATTGAAAAAGAAATGTTTTTTTATTTATATATTAAAGTAATGAAAAAAAATTGTTTATCCCACGAAGATGAATGGTCGGTACTTTATAAAAATCGTTCTATTGATTTGGAGAACTTTGAGAATTCTAAAGATGTCACGATAACACAGGCTAAACAGCGTAACAATAAGCGAATAAAGGATTTTGAGAATGATTGATTGTTGATTGCTAAATGTCCAGTGTCAATATTTCATGCATGTTCAGGACGAGAACAAATTCAAAATAAATACAATAGGTAGATCCTATTATAGAGGCCGTCCGAGATGAAGATGGGCGTTGCTGAGTACTTGTACATCCCGCACAGCCAAACGGACGCCCCACTTCGGCAAGGGTTTACGGCCGATTAGAAGAAGATTGAAGTGACCATATTTCTATACCCTAGTCCCAAATGGGGTGATTTTGGAAATGAATATTTTTTGACTGGTACTAACTATAAAAATAATCTTGTCCAAGACATGATGAAAATGAATATTTTGTCCTACAAAATGCAGGACTTTGCAAGAAATACTTGTGTACAAAAAGTGAAAATAATTTTCGCGCTAGATAAATAATTATAGATTATAACATGTCCATTTCCATATCGGCCCTGGTATCATGCCAAGACTCCCATATTAGCCCAAGGCACCAGCCGAGGGCTCATATGGGTCGAGGGATGATACCAGGGCCCATATGGAAAAGGACATGTTATAATCTATTTATCACATATTATACAAATGCTTGAAAAAGTAGATACAATTTTATTATTGTTATGAACTAATTATTTTTAATTTTTTTATTCATTACTTTTTTTAATGTCCAGTGACAAATATTTCATGTCCTTTTCCATATCGACCCTGTTATCATCCCGAGACTCCCATATTAGCGCAAGGTGCCAGCCGAAGGCTCATATGGGTCGAGGGATGATACCAGGGCCGATATGGAAAAGGACAGGTTATAATCTATAACTATCAACCGGTGTAAAATGAATATTCTATCAGCAAATTATCCCTCTCCTATTGAAAATAAAATGATCAACTAAGGCTATTAAATTTAATCATGTTTTTAACGGAGCAATTTTTTAGTTTTTGTCATATAAATAGGAAAATAACTTAATTCATAATATTATTATAATCATTTTTATTCAAAATATGTAACTTCCTTAAATATTCACAATAAAATCCGTGTTCTTGATATCTTGTTTTATGAACACTTAACCAACACAGAGCCTACATTGACTATCGACTTCATGTAGTCAAAACCTGTTTTAAACTACATGTAAACATTAATTTTTATCAATGGGAACGTAATAGAGTTTAGTTTAAGTGAAGAGTACACTAACACCACACCGAGTTTAGCTCAATGTGAACACGGCCTAAGAAAGATATTTTTATTTTTTTTGCTTGCAGGTTATCGACAGTTCGATAAGTCATATGTCACAAGAAGTGTTGTAAAAATTTGGAAACCCATGCAGTACTGATTACTTAAGGGATTATATTAGAATCATTCAGGTTGGTGTGTAAATAGTGTTTATCTTACTTCTGTTACCGTATATGTGTGCACAAAATTGTTATACTCCATAATAGTTATGAAGAAGAGTCATACGTGTGATGTCTGTGGAAAATCTTTTAGTCGTAGTTATAGCTTACGATTACACGGGTTACGACATCAAGGTGAAAAACAACATACATGTGAACTCTGCAGTAAACAATTTTATTGTAATGCTGAATTAAATCAACACACAAAATATCATACTGGCGAAAAAAATCATGCGTGTGATGTATGTGGTCAAGTGTTTATCTCGTCTGTTATTCTGAAGGTACACATGAAGAAACATACATGTACCAAAGAAAGAAATCATAAATGTAACTTGTGCGGAAAAGCATTTTTAAATGCTTCTCACCTATCGAGACATAAACGAATACATACTGGCGAAAAACCATACGAATGTGAAATGTGTGACCAGAGATTTTTACAGAATCGTCACTTGATGGAACATATGAGAAAACATACTGGTGAAAAACCATATGAATGTAACATATGCAGTAAAAAGTTCGGTTACAACTGGACCTTACAGGAACATTTGCAAACAAACACAAATATAAAGCCTTTTGGGTGTGATGTATGTGGTAAACAATTTGTTTACAACTCCAGCCTCAGGAAACACATACGAATTCATACGGGTGAGGTATGGGAACACATGACAACACAATCATATGATGAACTTTACAAATGTAATATCTGTGATAAAGAATTTCATCAAAAGAAACAGTTAACGAGACACAACACGAGAACACATTCTGTTAGTACATCTCTCAAATGTGGTACATGTGGTAAGGTTTTTAAATCGAATGAATACTTAAAAAAGCACTTGAGAATACATACTGGTGAAAGGCCTTACAAATGTGATGTATGTTTAAAAACATATGGTCACAAAAGCATTCTGCAGAGACATTTGAAAACTCATACTGGCGCTGAGTCTGTCAGAGAAAAACGATTTTTTTGTGATGTATGCAACAAAGGATTTCATCTGGTTACTGACTTGAAAAAACACAAGAGAATATATACCGGAGAAAGACCATATAAATGCGACACTTGCGAAAAACGGTTTAGCACATCTAGTACCCTGTATTCACACCAGAGAATACATACCGGAGAAAGACCATATAAATGTAATTTATGTAGTAAAGCATTTTGTCAGAGTAATGATTTGACAAAGCATATAAGAATACATACTGGTGAGAAACCTTTTAAGTGTGAAATATGTTCAAAGAGTTTTAATCAGATTCAGCATCTGAAGAGACACTTGGAAACGCATAACTGATAATGACTGAAAGTCACTATCAATATTATTTCATGTAAGAAAGGATTAGGGGTAACAATGGAGGTCTGTTATTGTTCCTCAAAAGTTTTTTTTTTTTAATATTTTAAGTTTAGTTTTAAAACATTATTAAACAGATATATGTACAATGTTTATATGATTTATACATTAGATTTGTTGAAAAACTGTGCCGTGTAAATTTGATTCTCTGTTGAAAACTGTACAAAACTGTGGCCACGTTTAAAATATAGGGATGTTTCCTTTCTCACAGTCATACTTTAGTTTTTTGTTTAAGGACGAAAGTCAGTCTCAACTACCTTTTGGTTTAAAGTCAATTTTTAACAATACTCATGCTGAAACGGCATATATTTTTCAAACATCAGGCCTTGCGGTCATAAAACTTTCGAGAACGATTTTCGTACTCAGACTCAGAAATCAACCAATCGAAATCATGGATTTGGTGTTTCGAGCACAAATTTTGTACTCCGAGTACTGAGTAAAGTTTCAGGACCGAGAGCCCTGCATTCATATCCTTTTCTATTTCATAAATAAATTCCTAACACCCCCACAACAACACATACAATTACATAAACTATTTAACAAAGACTTTCTGACTTTTATTTACGTTTTTAAGTGCATTTGCCCCGATTACACATCGATAAACTCTAAGAATTACTTGTTTAATCCTAAAACTTCTCAACCCTAACAATCGTTACTTTATTGTTGTTATCCTTTCGTGGAACCACATGACAGCATTCTTTTCATATACATCGTGTATGAATATATCACAGTTAAAATTCGACACAATGTTTACATTGTTTACCATAGTAATCGCAGCAACATGGTCTATTATAGTGCAATTAAGAAATTATTAAAGACCTATCATAGTTAAAATTTGGTCAGCGATACGTGTGCATTGGAAGCATGGCCTTAGAATTTTTCAAATAAAACATTATAATTTGACTTATCTGAATAAGGATTATTTTTTTTCATATAAATTATGTTTCTGTATTCTTATAAATTGTTAATTTTAATTTTACCAGCTAATTATGATAGCTGAATGTTCTATAAATAAAGTACATGTTAATAATTTGTTATTTGATTTATGATTTTATCTTAGTTATCGAATATAAATCTGACTTTAAAAATAATAGATATTGATAAAAAAAAAAATCTTATAATCCTGCGTTTTAGTAGTACTAGTAAATTGAAACTGAACATTGGTGAAAAAACGGGTCGATGATGAGAGTGATGACGATGATGATTGATTGGTGCTTGTTGTTCAGTGGCAAATATCACATGCATATATAATGACGAAAAATTGTGATTGTGATATTGAAATGAACCCTGTTTATGCTAGACCGACATGATATGCGGATTTTTAGTGTGCTAGTTCGCAAGTAACAGTTTACAAGAAGATAGGTCGAACACATTATTTTGACTCGGAGTCGACCAGAATTTGCTCTTACTTCAAAATGCCGTATGCTAAGCAGTAAAACCAGTGTTCAAATCATTAGTTTGACCCGGCATGGGATCGAACCCACGACCTCCCGCACAAGATGCTATCAAGCATGCTAACAAGAGATCACCGAGGCAGAATAAAATGGGGGAAGATACCACCAAAGTGTTTATAAAAATATAGAGTCAAAGAAAAAAGGAAAGATCATCGCCGAAATAAAACACATACATAGTTCTATCATTCAATGTTGATCCATATGGTGATACCACTAATACAGGAAAATACATGTAAAAATAAGAAGATTTGGTATGATTGCCAATCAGACAACTCTCCACCAAGGACCAAATGACGTAGAAATTAAACAACTATACGCAACCGTATGCACGCCTTGCATGATAATGTAACGGGAAAACACATTTCTCATATTAAGATGCCGTTGACTGGAATTTAAAAGCATTAAAAGGCTAAAAATGCGGCCATAGAAATGTTTTATTTATATAATTATACAGGAAATAATTGTATCACTATACCGGGACGACTATATCTTTGGATAAGTATTTCGAAAAATTAATAACATAAATTGTGTCCCAACACCAGACACTTTTAATATCAAAGACAAAGATATGTCTTAAGACCATCTTAGGACATATCTAAGTCACAATAATAAGCTACCTTTTAAAACCAAGGACGTGAGCTGATTGTAACTGTGAATGAATATATTCAAAGACAGTACTTTGAATAAAAGAAAACGTGAGGTAGCAATGAGACAGCAATCCAACGACAGAAATACTTCTGACCAAAACTTTTGCCAAGAAATGGAATTTTATATGTCGTGTGACAGGATGTGTTAATAATTTAATACAAAGAAAAGGGAAATTGACAATTTGAAATTAAAGTTTATTTAAATAAAAAAAGATATACGGAAAAGTACAATGAGAAATAATCCCTAAAATATCAATAGAATTGGGAAAAAAGGCAATATGTAAAAGTAAGAAATAGGTCTCATTTGAATAATCTTACTCCAAAGTCCGCTATAAATAAACATAGATGGCAATGAATGCAATCGAGATCACATGAACTCAGAGGAGAAATTGACTAGGTATATTGGCTGGTAAGGTACAGGTGTAACCCTAGATACCACGATGGGCGCCACATGAGTTGTTAAGATTTTGTCTAGCCTCTACGAAATCGCGGAGGCGATACTTATGTTTGCTGCTTCCGGCCTTGATTAAGTCAGTTTAAGATTTTAACCTGCTGGTTCACAAGTTACAATTCACGGAAAAATATATCGCCATATCAGGGCACATTATTCAGACTCAAAGCCGACCAATCTTTGATCTTTCTCCACAATGCCGCTTGCTTAACAAAAAAGTAACAAAAGTTTAATGTCTATGATTTGACCCGCGCGAGGATCGTACCGGCCACAACCTCCCGCACCGAGCTAGGCGAGCACGAAGCCACCGATGTGGTTGACATAGAGGATATCATAGGGTTATCAACATCAATGTATTACCCACATTGTTATTATTTTGTTTGAAAATAACAACATTGCAATCATAACATTTAGCTGTTCAAATTGGAAAAACTACCAAGAAATCGTGAAAATGCAAGAAAATACTTTCTTCAGGCAAACCTAGTTTAACTAGTCACATGTTAACGTGTCTGTCCCAAGTCAGGAACCTCGTCCGTAGTAATCTATGTCACATATAATGTAGAGAATTGTGATGTTGATAACATATCTATGAAAATTTCTCTTTAATTATTCACAACTTGCATAGACTAGGGACGATTTAGAGCTGTACACATTGTATAGACGCTATTCTATTATTAAAGACTGTATTTTTATCTCTAGTTGTATTTTTTACGTTGGATTGCTGCCTCATTGGCGTATACCTCACATCCCAATTTATTATTTCCCCATGGTATCTTATATTTTGATAAGTTTTTTAATGTAATATATATTTTTCCAGTGTGTATTGGATAATATAACAAACAAAACATAATTTATTAAAGAGTGTTTGAAATTCAAGAACCTTTTTTGTCTTTCTTCTCAGATTTCGTTCTCTTCTTTTTTCTGTCTTTCTTTTTTCTGTTACGACCCCCTTTTCGTTTCCTACATTTCGGAGAAATGCTTTTGCCTGGACAACAAGAATGACAATTCTCTTTTTTCCCACATTTGATCTTGCCGTTAACACAATTTTTACAAAGCTTATCGATTCTATTCTTCTTCACTTTACATTTTCCTTTAGTAGGTGTCGTTGTTGTAGTTGAGAAAGCTTGGCTTTGACATTGTGGATAAGTTACTTTCCCTTTGCAACAAAGTTTTTTACATTTTTCTTTCGGACGTTTCCTTTCCAAACATTTTATACACTGCTGGTCAGTACTAGGTGTTGATTTGAATGTCTGACGTCTGGATGTTGTATATACTGTTGTACTATCCTCTATTGTTCCATGTTCTAGTTGCATGTCTTTATCTGCAATAAGATTTTCAATTTAAATATTTATTTCGCATGAAATACAGAAAAAAACCATTAAATTGTTTTCAATTATCAACGGTTAATTTTTCTGGAGAACGTTATTAGCTTCATAATTGTTATGGTTTACATTTGTCCGAGTGAATGGAGGAGCTGCACATAAAGCCATCCCGAACTACTGTGTGATTCTTTCAATTCGCTGACATCATATAAAAATAAGGAGATGTGGTATGAATGCCAATGAGATGACTATCCACCCAAGTTCAAATGAAGTGGATGTAAGCAATTCTCAATTGAATTGTTTCATATTTTGCATGTCGATGCCCTTTATAGCCGACTATAAGGTATAGGGTTTTTTCATTGTTGAAGTCCGCACGTTGCCTATAATTGTTTACATCCACTTTATTTGAACTTTGGTGGATAGTTGTCTCATTGGAAATCATACCTCATCTCCTTATTTTTATATAGGCAAGAGTACGACCTTCAACAATGAGAAAACCCATACCGTATAGTCTCAATTCAACTGAGAAAACTAACGGCCTAATTTATAACAAAACAATTTACGAAAACAAATATAACATACATGAACCAAAGACAACCACTGAACTACATGCTGCTGACTTGGGACAGGCACACAAAGAATGTGGCGGGATTAAAAATGTTTGTGAGCGCTCAACTACCCTAACCTGGGACAGTGGTGTAAAAGCACAACATAAGAACAAACTATAAAAATCAATTGAAAAAGGCTTAACTCATCAGATCGATACAAAGCAGAACACATCACACAAAAACACAGACCGAACGTAGCAAGGTATTTATCCATCCCTCATCTCTAACAACAAAAAAGACACTAAGTACAGATCAGATCTGAGAGTACTCGCAGTTACTGACAGCTAATTCAAAGCCAATAACAACTAATAAAAAAAAACATGTATCTAAGACTAAAATATCAATCAGTACACATCCAACATCCAATGGATTTAGTGTAAAGACGTCATTAACAATAATCAGAGAAAAACATGACCTTGTACAATGCCAAAATATAGATATTGATGATTGTAGTACCGTGAAAGTGCATATGTGTATAACAATAATATTTAGTATGGTTTTAATTTACTGATAACAAAATCAATATTTATACCAATAAAAATAATATTCAAACATTTAATTACAGTGCTGAATTGGTAACCTTTTAGAATAAGTTTATTTAAAGGATTGATAAGTTTACCCGGATCGTATCTAAATTTCCGGTTAACAATACCACCGTAAAATTTAGGATGTGCTATTCTGTTTGAAAAAAGTTTTCTACAGGTACAGGCAAACTTGCAAATCAAATCTTTGTATCTATGGAAGAATTTAGTAACGGTTTTAAGAAATTTGTGATAACGAAATCCCTGACTTAATAATTTTCTAGTAATACATAGATTACGCTCACTGAAATCCAAATTGTCACTACAGACACGGGCAAAGCGAACGAGTTGGGATATATAAACACCGTGAGACGGTGCCAAAGGAACATCACCGTCCAAAAAAGGAAAGTAAACAATAGGAAAAGAAAAATCATCCCTTTTGTCGTAAATTTTTGTGTAGAATTTCTGGTGTAACACTGAAATATCTAAATCTAGGAAAGGACTGTTTTTGTTGTTAATATTTGAAATTAAAGTAAGTTCCTCTGGGTAAATTTTAGCAGTATATGTAGAGAATTCTTGATTATTTAACGAAAAATATCTTAAAAACAACGGTTAGTGTTGTTGAATTTATCAATTAAATGGAATTTAGACGGTTCTTTACTAAGTTTTGCCATAAACTGTGATTCATATCAGTATTAGAACAAGTCTTCTGTTAAAGGGGTACAATTGGTGCCCATAGAAATACCTACAACCTGTCGATAAACTTTATTGCCGAAACGTACATAAATGTTGTCAAGAAGAAAATTTACGGCTTTAATCATCTCATCACACTTCCAGTAAGTATATCTAGCATATTTACCTTTCTCATTTCAGAAACGCTTTATATGAGTAACAGCAAATAAATCTGCATTCAGATTTATTAAACGACATATTTAACTAAATAGGAAAACTTTTGTTTGATAAGATTGTGTGGAAGTGTAGTATAAAAAGTGGAAAAGTCAAAACTCACCCGAATCCAGAGAACCACCAAAAGCACGTAATTTATCTAAATCATCCAAAGAATTTTTTACACTGCAAAAATGGTTAACTCCAACTATTTTCATATATTTTATTACAAAAAAAAAATGATAAGTTCTTTGATAGTTGTTATAGAGGAACTCGTTAAAAGCACCGAAAGATTAGTAGTAGAACACTTGCTAGAGGCCGGGATCAAACGATTTTTTACGGTTTTTTTGTGTGGTTTAGGTAATTCTGAGAGCTCTGTATTTGTCCCTCGTCTTGAGTATACAAGAACTACTTGTAATAGGACGTCTAAAAAAAAAACCCACTTTAAAGTGGTTCGTATAAGTGACACATTGCAAGGTCACTATTCATTCTGATTCCCATCCGTTTTAGCTCACCTGGCCCAAAAGGGCCAAGTGAGCTTTTCTCATCACTTGGCGTCCGTCGTCCGTCGTCCGTCGTCGTCGTCGTCCGTTAACTTTTACAAAAATCTTCTCCTCTGAAACTACTAGGCCAAATAAAACCAAACTTGGCCTAAATCATCCTTAGGGTATCTAGTTTAAAAAATTTTTATCTGATGACCCCGCCCATCAACCAAGATGGCCGCCATGACTAAACAGAACATGGTGGTAAAATGCAGTTTTGGCTTATATCTCTGAAACTAAAGCATTTAGAGCAAATCTGACATAGGGTAAAATGTTCATCAGGTCAAGATCTATCTGCCCTGAAATTTTCAGACGCATCAGACAACCCGTTGTTGGGTTGCTGTCCCTGAATTGGTAATTTTAAGGAAATTTTGCAGTTTTTGGTTATTATCTTGAATATTGTAATAGATAGAGATAAACTGTAAACAGCAAAATTGTTCAGCAAAGTAAGCTCTACAAATAAGTTAAATGATCAAAATTGTCAATTGACCCTTCAGGAGTTATTGCCCTTTAAAGTCATTTTTCACAATTTTTCGTAAATTTTGTAATCTTTTACAAAATGTTCTTCATAATCTACTGGGCCAAATAGAATTAAACTGAGCCACAATTTTCAATAGGGTATGTTGACCCGTCATCCAACCAACATGGCCGCCATGGCTAAAAATAGAACATAGGGTTTACTAAAGAAGTCTATGGGAAAATTGTAAAAAAACAATTTCAAATGGTCTTCATTAACTATTGTAAGACTACAATTGTATGACCTGCTTTAAATTTAACTACTGGGCCGAATTAAACCAAACTTGGCCTTAATCATTGTTAGGGTATCTAATACTATTTATTATGATTTCCAAAACCACAGTAGATACAGGTGAGCGACACAGGCTCTTGAGAGCCTCTAGTTTAAAGACGCAGTCATGTAGGAAAAAGATAGTTAAATTTAACATTTCGAGTTGAGAGATGTAATGAATTCTCTGAATCTAAAAGACCCTTACATTTATTGTGAGGGGTCTGTAGGTGACATATTGCGAGACAACAGTTCTTACCCAACACAGCCTCTTTTTAAATGCTATTCATAAATATGTCATCTAACATAAGATCTTATCGAATTGTTTATTTTGACTAATTCGTTTACTGCATATGCATAACATAATTGCCACTGGACATTACGTTCCAACAATTAATTGATAAGTATTTACGTGCTAGCTAAGAAGCCAAAGGTTCGTTCCCCCATATATAATTCTTATAAGCAAAGCAACGTGTTTTTCTTACTTCTGCTGCCTTGTGTCAAATGTAAAGCTAGCAAAGATTATGGTTTGGTCCGAAACTAATGTTAAAATGTGAGAACATGTTATCGCAATAACAAGATTTTAAAAACATTGTAATATAAAGGTTTCAAAATATACCGACCGTATTGAGATTACTAAGGCGCACTGGGCATAAAAATATTGATGGCTTTGCTTGGTTAATGTCCGAAATATGAGTTGCGACCATCTGTGATTGTTAAAAGAGCTCATGATCAGTTGAAATACAGAAAAAACTCGTGTACAAAACAAACCCCAAATATTCCTGTGGTCAAGAGACAAGGTTTTGTGTTGCTTACATCAATGTATGACAACATACCATACGTTTTTATCCGTAATCATGCATAAAGGGATCTTTTATTTATAGATATTGAATAAATCTTACCAAATGTTAGCTTTGGGTCTTTACCCAACTCGAAAATTCCGTCGCATGCAGATTTGTCATTCTTTTCTTGTTCGTTTAGTCCTGTAAATTGACAGAAAGATCTATTATCATTATTTTGTGAATTTTATTTGCTTTTTTTATGCCGACATCGATCGTACTGGTGTATAAAAGCTAATGTTAACATTTAGTACAAGATTATGACTTATGTTGATTACAACAGAAGAAGATTTTGACTTGATGAGTTGTATTGGCGCAAACAAACAGCAACTAAAGAAGAACAATTATATAGGATTCAAAGTGCATTCTTCAACTGTTACAATAAATATTTTCGAATTTCGTCGTTTTCCTTTTTTGCCACTGTGTATTCAACTCTAAAGTGGAAATAGACTAGGTTTATCATTGTAGTGAAATATTTCTTGATCATTTTGTTGTAATTGAAATCAAATTAGAAGTTTAATTGAGTTGAGAAAAATTTCTGGACGCAAGCGTTACGACGATAAAAGATGCGTCTGCGTCTTAAAATTGGTATTTAACACCACATCATTTTGTGCCTGTACAAAGAAAGACTATCTGTACCATGTAGTGTGCGTTGCTCTAGTTGTTGTTTGTCTTTGTTTGAACGACTTATGTGGTTAGTGTGGTCTGTTGTACTGTCCAATATAATATTGGTATTCAGATGAGACCAGTGTTGACGGTTGGTGTGGTCTGTTGTACTGTCCAATATAATATTGGTATTCAGATTAGATCAGTATTGACGGTTGGTGTGGTCTGTTGTACTGTCCAATATAATATTGGTATTCAGATGAGACCAGTGTTGACGGTTGGTGTGGTCTGCTGTACTGTCCAATATAATATTGGTATTCAGATGAGACCAGTGTTGACGGTTGGTGTGGTCTGCTGTACTGTCAATATAATATTGGTATTCAGATGAGACCAGTGTTGGCGGTTGGTGTGGTCTGCTGTACTGTCTAATATAATATTGGTATTCAGATGAGACCAGTGTTGGCGGTTGGTGTGGTCTGATGTACTATCCAATATAATATTGGTATTCAGATGAGACCAGTGTTGACGGTTGGTGTGGTCTGCTGTACTGTCCAATATAATATTGGTATTCAGATGAGACCAGTGTTGACGGTTGGTGTGGTCTGCTGTACTGTCCAATATAATATTGGTATTCAGATGAGACCAGTGTTGACGGTTGGTGTGGTCTGCTGTACTGTCCAATATAATATTGGTATTCAGATGAGACCAGTGTTGGCGGTTGGTGTGGTCTGATGTACTGTCCAATATAGGTATTCAGACGAGACCAGTGTTGACGGTTGGTGTGGTCTGCTGTACTGTCCAATATAATATTGGTATTCAGAAGAAACCAGTGTTGACGGTTGGTGTGGTCTGCTATACTGTCCAATATATTTGTGATTTCCTCTCAATACTTATATATAATCTTGGTGAACTTCGTATCATTGCTAGAAAAGACCCCCGCCTACCATAATCCGTCCTTGTGTTCATCCGTCTCAAATAAAAAGATTCTGCTCTTAACTTTTAAAAACCTTGGAGCTGGGTAATGCAATATTCGGTATTATAATTCACCATGCTAGACGGTATTACGCGATCAAGTAAGAAACCATTACTTATAGAATAACTATGCGAAGAATTCAAATATAGAAAAATATTCAATGATTAACCGAACAACATTAATTCATGAATGCGCGTAGCGCATGAGTTAAGTTTTAGTATTGTTTGGTCGCGAGTTGAATATTTTTCGATAATTAGTACTAGTATTTGAATCCTTACATTGACCATGAACTTCTTAATGGAAATAAGTATAAAATACAAGGAATTATCCTCTAGTTATCTGAAAGCAAATGTACTTTTAAACTTACTTCTGAAACATATAACGAAGCCTTTACCACCTTTAGATTTGTCAGTTTTCGACGAAAATTTTATGTTGACCTGGGTGTTAGGCGGAAATTCTTTACGAAAATCTTCCTTGTCAACTTTAATCTCATTAATGGTCAACTGATCGTTCTGCATATCGACGTCAAATAAACTTGTCTGTACTAATACCCTGCTTCCACCTGCAGTAGGTACGATTATTGTAGTTTCACAAGTTTTCTCAAGTTTAGAAATCTGTAACTTATTGTCATCAAACATCGTTCTGTCGTAATTCCATGGTATATGTTGATGGCTCAGTATTACACCACTATTGGCATGTCTTCCTATGTACTGGCTTTTACATATCAATTCTTTAAAGTACACACTTGTTTGTTCCGCTAAAAGGTAAAGAAAAAAAAATCAAAGGAATCATCGGATGGTCAGAATTATCTAATTAAATTCTGAACTATGTAACATGCACCCATTTTTCAGTGTCAATCGAATTCTGAAAAACTCCCGATCTGTTCCTCGATTTGAGTGGAGTACATGTACATAGCATTTTTAATATTATGACGCAATTGTTCTGGTGTGTTTTCATTTGTTGTAATAATGCACTTGTATTTCTTTTTTTCAAGATAATATATCTATTTAGATCAATTTAATTTTACAAATTTGGTTTAGAAATTCAATTAATCTGACATACCCAAGCGACAATCAATTTGCTGAACATCATAAAAAAACTTAGCAATTTAATATCTGAAGAAGAAAAATCAAAACGGAGTTCGAGTTACAAGTTAAAATTATTAAATAGTGAACTCAAAATTATTTTTTTCTAATCAATGGTTAGCTGGGATTTAAAAATAAGGTCACATGGTCATAATAAAAAACGACAGTAAAACCCATGAAACAGGGAATGTCCGTTTACGTTTTGTAAAAATACAAAAATACGAGTCCCAATAACTCGTGTAGGGCTAAGTAATAGATCTTAGAGATGTCCGAAGGTGGCCTGTACCGGTTG
This sequence comes from Mytilus coruscus, assembly GCA_017311375.1. Classification (NCBI taxonomy): domain Eukaryota; kingdom Metazoa; phylum Mollusca; class Bivalvia; order Mytilida; family Mytilidae; genus Mytilus; species Mytilus coruscus. Next base: position 48,175,224 of record CM029598.1, read on the forward strand.
AAGCTAGGGTAATAACATAAACGGTACCAATAGGTAAACTATCCCTATCCCGCATGTCTTCAGTCCTGATTTCAATTCACCCTGGTGATAAGGCATAGCTAACGCGTGAATTTATTGTTAGTTTGATCTAGTCCTGAATATTACTGAAACATTTGACACAGGACGACATTAAGCAAATAAAAAGACAATTTTGTAAGATTTACCATGTCGGATTTTTTTTTTGTATTACTTACCTTTAATACACATCCAGTCATGGACTATTATTGATTGTGCCTCATTTACACATGTTCGTGTAAAAATCGGTGTCAAAGGAAACTGGATTAAACACGATTGTTTCCAATAGCAATCAGCTACATCTGCTCTAAGATCGGCTGGTCTACCAACACAAGGAGACTCACTATTCTGGAAACATTCACCAGAGGCCGGACATTCGTCAGATGAGGCGTCAATGATTGGTTTATAAATGACCGATCCTAGTGGACAGCTTATGTTTATGGCTTTGCACTTGTCATTCTGTGCAGGTACAGGGAAACACGAACACTTGGAATTAGAATTTGCCTCTGAAAAATATAACCCGTAAAATTAGAAAATAAGAAAAATAACATAAAATATTTTCTTGGAAGGATGACTGGTTATTTAAAAAAACAAACATGAAAAAAATTAGGAAAGGTAGAATTAACAACAGATTGACGGATACACGTATACATTGTCTTGATTTATCAACTGACTTTTAAAAAAACATCCAGAACCGTACACCCACCAAGAGGGGTGACGACAGCATCATAGAAAAACACAGACAACAAAAAGTTCGACATTGATACCACTATAAAAGATGAAATTATTAGCAAGAGACATTTTGCATTACTCTCAACTTTTAGATATTTTCAAACTATGTCTTGTGTTCAATGGCCACAACTGCCGCAAAATTTGCACAAAAGCAAGGAAGATACTAATAACTATCTCTCTTTAAAATCTAATGATATGACTTTATACCAAATATCTAATAAATATATTGAAGATTTTCAGGAAAGAGAAGCGAAAAACTTAATGAAGATCTAACTGACGGACGGAGTACAGCTTTAATCCCCTTTGACTTCGCAGATTAATGACACGTGTCAAATAACATATGTTTCATTTTTAGTTTAACTCAGTAAATATCATATATATTTTGAGGTAACTTCGCGTGTTAAGGTAGTTATACATCCTTTACTTTAATTTTTTAAGGAACGATCTTTACAAATTAAGATAAATACAGAAAAGCGCCTCGGACGCAACAAATCTATCAAGTTTTATCTGTTTTTTTATTTTTTTATTTTTTTAAGGGGTCATACTTTAAAAACAATGCACCTTGTATGATTTCCACAGTATTATTTACATAAATATTAATTCAAATATATTATTCAAATTTATATTGTTGATGACATGGTTAAATTTGTTGTCGTCTTTTATATTTGAACGACACCGGTTACTTTGAGGTCTACTCCGAGCTCGTTCAGAACGGCGAAAAATAAGGATGTAAATATTAAACCGACATATCTTTTTTTAAATGATATGAATAATTTTGCACTACAATAAGAATAAAATAAATTTATGATGCCGATATTCATTTTCTTGCAAACAATCCTACCTGCTATGAAAACATATCTAAAAACTACAATACTGAGTACAGTAATAAGTGCCATGGATTATAGTACGTCCTATACGATACTACATACACAAGTATGTGTAACAAATACTAGCGAAACATTCATTTTAGACTAATAGTATATGAGAACAATACATGTAATATGATCTGAGATGTAATGCTCCACTATTATACCGATTGGGCGTCATATTTGTCTATATTTATAATTGGTTGGAGTAGTATACTTCCTTCATTAAGTTATGTTTCAAGTGGTGTAGATAAAATATCACTACCCTTCTCAAAGGTGAAATGTTACGTATTTTACAGATTACTGATTAAGTATTTAAATGTACAGGTCTTTTATCTATACAAATTATGAATTTACTATTTATATGCATATGCTTTTCCTGTTTGGAGTAAAGAAGGAAAAGTTAAGATTACTTTTAGGCGAATGAAATACCAGTAGATAAAAAAAAAATAAAACCTTCAGAAGAGATGATGAGAATTATGATCTTGCCAATCGTCGTAACTCGGACGAAACATATTTATAATATATTTATCCTTGTGCTATATGTAAAGGATACAAAGTAAGCTAAGGACAACCAAGTAGTTTATATAGGTCAGTCTGAGTGGTTTAGAGGTCAAGGTTGTTCTATTTGACATATTGGTTAATACGAGGCTCATATATCCTACTTAGAGTTCTATTTTAGAATAAATAGTTTATTAAAAGGTCTTATCGTAAGAAAGTGGTTACAATGTATATAATATTTGATCAAATAGTGTTTATATAATTTCAATTCTCCTTTAGAATATCCTCAAGTAATAATAGTATTTGAAGGTTAAACTTGAAAATTCCGTGTCGCACGTCTTCGTATATATGATGTATGCTGGAAAGTCAAATAATATCTATATTTTGTATTTTGAATATTATTGTAGCACAACATTTAGTTCTTTTTTATGCCCCCGCGACAAAATGTCGGGGGGGGGGGGGCATATTAATTTACCCCTGTCCGTCCATCCGGACTAGGATACATTGTTTGTCCGGCTATCTCCTCCTACAGTTTTGGAGGTACAACTTTAATGTTTTGTAGGATGTTCATACACATAATGGAGGTTTGCCTGGCCACAGGATTTTGATTTCTTTTAAATATTCTGAAAATGACCGGTAGATGGACTTAGTCATTTTTTTTGGTATTAGCTACATAAAGAGATCATGGTTTGTCCGTCTATCCCCTCCTACAGTTTTAGAGATACAGCTTTCATATTTTGTAAGATGTTCATACACATAATGGAGGTGTGCATGGCCACAGGATTTTGATTTATTTTAAATATTCTGAAAATGACCGGTAGATGGACTTAGTCATTTTTTGGGTACTAGCTACATAAAGAGATCATGGTCTATCCCCTCCTACAGTTTTAGAGATACAGCTTTAATATTTTGTAATATGTTCATACACATAATGGAGGTGTGCATGGCCACAGGATTTTGATTTCTTATAAATATTCTAAAAATGACAGGTAGTTGGACTTGATCATTTTTTTTTGGGGTACTAGCTACATAAAAGAGATCATGGTTCGTCCGGCTATCTCCTCCTACAGTTTTGCAGATACAGCTTTAATATTTTGTAGGATGTTCATACACATAATGGAGGTGTGCATGGCCACAGGATTTTGATTTCTTTTACATGTTCTGAAAATGACAGGTAGATGGACTTACTCATTTTTTTTATACAAGCTGCATAAAGAGATTATGGATTGTACGGCTATCTCCTCCTACAGTTTTGGAGATACAGCTATAATATTTTGTAAGATGTTCAAACACATAATGGAGGTGTGCATGGCCACAGTATTTTGATTTTTTTTCAAATATTCTGAAAATGAAAGGTAGTTGGACTTTTTTTGTACTAGCTGCATAAAGAGATCATGGTTTGTCCGGCTATCTCCTCCTACAGTTACATCATCATCCATAGTGTTAAATTTATAATTTCCTATGGTCAGGCGGAGGCATCATTTGTTTCTTACAGACAGCGTTACAATTTCAAGTTGTAAGCCAACATCACTGTTTGTCAAATCTAAAATATGTGGAACTATACTCATGCATATTGCAGAGCAGAAAGGGGAAGGGGGCATTGTCCATATCTAGTTTTGCTTTTATTATACAATAATTAATGACTATATTTTGTTTTCTTCGTTTTATTTTCACAGGGTGGTACGAAGGTTTTTGATGGTTAGAGATATTCATTATATCCTCATATTTCCACAAAAAATCTTACGACTAAAGTTAATCGTCATCGCAACCGACATACTGCATATCGGCAATTCCACAAGAATATCACGGGGGCAAAAGCCTGAAATTCGGTGCTCTTGATGTTGCAATGTTATACAGTACTTTGCTATAAATACATTTTCAGGTGAATAAAGATTAGCAATTTAGCTCTATTTTTCTGATTTTCCTTCTCTTAAATATCTGATACATTTGGATTTCCAAATATTTGTTTCTTGCACTACTGACTTTAAGTATCAAATACCAATGGTTTTTATCAGGTTGGAGTTAATGAACTTGAGTTCAAACATGGTCCCACTTCAATTTTTGGCAAAAAATATTAACTACGTGTGTCACATAGGCACACAAGGCTTAAATAATAAGTACATTTTGTACGACATTTTGTAAATGTACTAGGATAATTGCATTCACGGAACACACTAATAACCGTTTACATGACTGCTTTATTGTAGCGAGTTTATTGTTCACTGCGGCCATGTATAATTAATTGTAGATAAAACAAAATATTGTATGTTTAGCGGTTATAGTCTAGTCATCCTTGTTCCCGAAAGATTGCTTTCATTTCACATTTTCATTTGTAATAAAGTTTGACGGTAAAAAAAAAACAGAGGCGAAAGATACCAAAGTGATATTCAAACTCATAAGTCGATAACAAACTGACAATGCCATGGCAAAAAAAACGATCGAAAAGACAAGCAACAATACACAAAACACAACATAGAAAACTAACGAATGAAAAACACGAACCCCATCAAAAACCGGGGGTGATCTCTGCTGCTCCGAAAGGATAGGCAGATCCTGCTCCACATGTTGTAACCGTACAAACCCAGTGATTAGTCTAATTCGGAGGTCACATTTGAGGAACGAGGACGGGATTGTGGTTACGACAATTGGAACATATCATCTGTGAAACAGATATTCCATAACAGTCATCCAACTCGTGAAGGCATCCTTTAAACTTTCGAAAGGATAATATCAACTTTATCACTAGGAACTCTATGTTAAATAGCTTCTTTGTAAGCAGCAAACATCCATCAAAGAAATCATGATAGGAAATTCAAGTTCTGGAATATCGTATCTACTGGGAGATATAAACTCCATATCAGAGAATTTATATGACTAAGGGTTAATGAATTTCGTGATGTCTTCGGGTTACGTAAAAGGCATTGACAGTTTCTCTATTATATGATGTCTTATAACCATATAAGTTTCATCAACTTATTTGTACAAGAGTAACTCGGCGGGGGTCACTAGTGAGGCAGGAATTGTTAACCCTTCCGGAGCGCATGTGTTCTCGACCAGCTTTTGATGCGGTTACTGTCGCTTAATCTTAAGTTTTCTGTGAATTTTATATTTTGATATTGATTATTGCACCCTTGGTATATTCTCCATCTTGTACGCTCAATTCATTTTAATATTTTCCTATTTTAGTTTTATTTTTTAATATCATTCACTTAATTAGCAATTTATTATTTAAAGGTTAGATATGTTCAAGAATGTCCTTCGTCAGTTCTTTCTACTGTCTGAAATTGCAGCGAATGTAGTAAGAACATTCTTGGAAAGTAAATATCAACCGGATGACTTTGAAACATTCATAGAAAATAATAAAGCCTTGCTCTACCACCTGCATGATATTCGTAGAAGTGGTTGTTGTACATGCGTCAACCTGCCTAGGCAACAAATCATTCGAAAAGCGCAGTTTGACAAGATTGTTGTCGGAAATGGAAACATTTGTCAAAACGTGCACAAAGATGTCATTGTAAATTTATGGCAACTCCTAATACTAAGCCGGCAGATATCGACCTGACATTGGGAATTACCCTATTAAACAACTGTTTCACATTAACCCCACAAGAAGAACAATCTTTCACAGACATACGAACAATCAGAAACGAAATCTCTCATTTTTCACATGATAATGACATTGATGACTATGTGGGGAAAGGTAACGAGTGCAACTATATATTTGGCTATGTGTATTAGTCAAGAGTATGCTCAAGAAGTACAGGAAAAAATAAGATTACTGAAGGAAAGGACATTATTACCAGTCGAGTACACCGATTCATTACTAGAAATTTGTCAATGGAAACTTAACCATGATGAGGTGAGCTTTAAAACATTGAACATAATAAGTAACTTGCACTTGCACTCTGAACATACCTTAAAAGTAAAATAACAAAAATACCGAACTCCGAGGAAAATTCAAAACGGAAGTCCCTAATCAAATGGCAAAATCAAAAGCTGAAACACATTAAACGAATGAATAACATCTGTCATATTCCTAACTTTGTACAGGTATTTTCTTATGTAGAAAATGGTGGATTGGACCTGGTTTTATTGCTAGCTAAACCTCTCACTTGTATGACAGTCGCATAAAGTGCCATTATATTGACAACAATGTGTGAACAAAACAAACAGATATAATAATAGGTAAAAATGTCAAAAAAGGGGTACAGCAGTCAACATTGTCGTATAATCTCAATCACTATAAAATCAAACAAATAAATCAACGAAGAAAAAACAAAAGTCATATTGACAAAGCACATTGGCAAAAACGAAAGACAAAAATAAAAAATTTACCATAGCACAATAACATGAATAAAATAATGACGGGATGTATAAGTACCGAGCCACGTCAAATGTACACCACCACAAATAAACTAAACAGTAAAAGCAGCAAATTACAAAGACAAATAAAAGAACACTATAACACGTAATTAAGGTGATAAACAACGTCAGTTCCTAGATTCTATACTTCAAGACCATCGTATATGATTTGTGAAGTTGATACGGAATATTCATCAACAAGGTATTGGTATCTTCCGATGAACTTTTTTTAGAAAAAGGACGAGACGTTCTTTGACATAACCCTGGTTCATCAACTTTCTGCGCAGACACTGGTGACGTTTAACAAAGTCTGAGTAGCAGCTGCAAGCTCTTGAATACCAAATGCAATAGGAAATGTATATCCCATGTATCTGATTTGTTGTGTAGTGCATATCATTATGTATTGACCCGCATATGTACATTTTAACTCTGTTGCTCGGTGCTACATGTATAAGGTTATATTTATGGTGGTTCAGAAAGTGGAGAAATTTCATATCAAGAAAGAAAAGTTAGTATTTCCATGACGATTTCCCCAGTGAACTATAAACGTGTTATATGAACGCCATGAGCTTTTATACATAACACTGAAAGAAGCTGATGTCTTTTTTCGTTTTTTCCCTTTTTGAGCGTACATGGCGTGGGCAAAATGAAATTTGCACCGCTCTTAATAATTCATGAATTTGAGATGTTACAAATAAGGCGTTTGGTTTCAGCGTGGGTTTCAGCCCGGACGTACCTCACAAACTAAGGTGTATTTCCTGAATGTTTTTATGATATTTGTTAATTTTATTGCCGAATATCTTGTAGATTTAAAAATAGATATGCGTGACACGTAAAATTATCTATGACATTGTAAAATCTTTACAGAGTACTTCAAAGATTCTTGACATTTTTCAAGCAATACAGTTCTAAAATGCAATCCGTGATGAAAGAATAAAAAGTATGGAATCAAGAATTTTAGATGCAATAGGAAATCAACGGTCAACTGAAAATCATGGTATTGTTGAAAAATTACCTGTGTAAGAAACAGAATGTAAAACAGGTATGAGTTTTAGAAAAATCAACATTTTATGATGATGGCAATGTGACATCTGTACTGCCACGTTGTCTTTTTACCATTGGGTAAAACTACGGAAGACGGTTAGAGTCACTCTGAAAATTCTAAAAACTCGTAATTACGACATTACGTTGTTAGGGGGGGTTCGTGTTGCTCAGTCGTTAGGTATCTATTTTGTGTTTTTTGTACTGAAGTTAGTCTTTTGGTCTTTTTCTTTTTTGTCATGGCGTTGTCAGTTTGTTTTCGACTTATAAGTTTGAACGTCCCTTTGGTATCTTTCGTCACTCTTTTAAGGACGATATCATAATTTGATTGACTGTTCTGGGATATGTTTAATTTGTGATACCCACTGACCTTTCTTCTTTCCTTGATTGTGACATCAACAAATGCGAATCAATGGATTTTCACTTCTTAAAAGCATATACATGACGGATGACACTAGTGGAGAAGAAAGTGTTAAGTCCCATATCCAACTATAGCGGTCATCACGTGACTTTTACAATTCAGTTATATATCATTAATGGCCGATTGATTATCAATGAAAATGAACGGGCTACAAAGATTAAACGATCATAACTTTGTTGTTACATTGTGTATTTTACCTCCCAGCCCCGCGTTTTACAGTATTTTCATTTTTACAATTAAAAATGTTTTAAGTTTCAGTTCAGAAATATGATTTCTTGCTTCAAATTAAGTTTGAAAATTGAGGTGATGTAACCACACAGCCTCCGTTGACTTCTTCGTTAAAACTCGATAAAATTGTAATGGGACCTTCTTATATTATCAATTTTCTCAACTTATTTATTGTTAATAATATTATCCTTCCAATCCCTAAAAAGATTGACAACACATTCATTTTAAAGAAATCGAAAACCAAATCAGTTTAGGTAACAAACTTTTTTGCTTCAAAATTTGATTGAAAAGTTCACATTTTGGCATTCGTTAGCAACATTTTGAAAATGGTGGCCGCTATCGGAAGTAAACAACGACACGACATGTATTTATTTATTTATTAATTAAAAAGTAATATTTGAAATATTTATTAAAGTGTGTCTTATTGTTTTCAAGAAATTTCTTATTTCACCTTTACTTTAATATATTTATTAGAAACTCGCACTCAAAATAAAGATTTATATGCATCAACCATTCACGGTTTACATTGACAGCGTAAGCCGACTTGTGGAAGTATATTTTGTAAGAGTTTTACGAAGAAAATTAAAAAAACTGTTGGATGCATGCGTTTTCAGTCACTGTCTTACCTTAAAGCAGCATAGAATCAAACATTGTTTCTTTTTGATAAAGTGATTACATATGCTGTTTGTTTTGATAAAATTTCGAAGTTACGTAAAAAAATGGCGACCAAATAATTTTCAAACGTAGACGATGTTCGGCACTAATTTTACCCATGTCGAAAATTCAATTTAATTTCACTGTTTATATTGCAATTAAATATGACACGTTATTGTCACTCTAATAATACACAAGGACATAGCTAGATTAAGGAGATATTAAGTCATCAACGTGATAAAAGAAAACAAACATGGCACCTAATCACAATGTAAGTTTTGACAAGACCTATGCAGATTAGTATTGCCTGATTCTTAACGGAATTATTTTATGATATTATTTTATATTGATAAAACAAAACCTTGAATGGATGTTAAACAAGGTGAAATATCTATATTTTTCAATTTTCTAAATCATCACACAAGTAACCAGTAAATTTTACATAATCCTAATTAAACCAGTACATGCAGAGTTATCGAACGTAATTATGACTGGAATAGTTGCATATGCCTGGATCACCTGGATTAATTATTGAATGTTTGGAAGATCGATTTATTTATCTTTTCCTCGTTTTTTTAATGGTTAGGGTGTTGTCTGATTTCCTTCGACTTTTTGTTTTTTATTACCCGGTTGATATCTTTTCTCTTTTTAAAGAAAAATTATTATCCATAGAAACGTTACATAATAACATCTGTTTTGTTTTGAATTGTAGTTGATCAGTCAAACGTTCTTGGTGAAGACAATGCCAAATATTTCAAACTGTTTGGTGAAGTAAAGCAACTGCGACAACATGGCAATGAAGATGCTAAAACTGGTATGCTATACTCTGTCCTTGTTTATATTGTATTACATGGATCTGCAGCGGAAAAGGATATCAATTTGGAAATTTTAACTAACATGTATAATATAATAGCATATATAAATGTATTTTTCCTTCTGAAACTGTTTCCACGAAAACGTGTCTGACGGAGTTAATACCAAAGTATCTGGATCAGGTTGATGATAAGTTAATACCATGCAGCATTAATGTTGCAAAGGCAGTTATATGCCTTGTTGGAGATGAAAGCTGTGAATGCTTTGTTCAGCATTGTAGTCTTGATATTTTGTTGGATTATGGGGTGTAGAGCGGCACTATTATCAAAGACTGCTATGTACCAGTTGAAGTATGCGCACTTGCACCAGCTCTTGTTAACAGAATGCAAAGCCATTCTGATGCTACATGTAGGTCTGTCGGGAAATGCATATTCAATAGATATAAGAAGATGTGGTATGAGTGCCAATGAGACAACTCTCCATCCAAGTCAAAATTTATAAAAGTAAACCATTATAGGTCAAAGTACGGTCTTCAACATGGAGCCTTGGCTCACACCGAACAGTAAGCTATAAAGGGCCCAAAAAATTACTAGTGTAAAACCATTCAAACGGGAAAACCAACGGTCTAATCTATATAAAAACGAGAAACGAGAAACACTTATGAACCACATCAACAAACGACAACTACTGAACATCAGATTCCTGACTTAGGACAGGTGCAAACAAATGCAGCGGGTTTAAACGTTTTAATGGTACCAATCCTTCACCCTTTTTCTGAAACAATAGTGTAACATCACAACATAGAAAGACACACTATAAAATATCAACTGAAATAGCTTAACTCAATCAAAGGACATATTTACACCATTGAACATACACTGAACAAATAAATTTGACCTATGATACAATGCAAATACAAAATAAATAAACTAAGGAAGAATAATAAAAGTAACATGTTATATCGGTATGAAATGTTAAACAATTTAAGAAAACAATATGCTCGAACAAAAATATCAGCCATTTGCAATAACTTTAAACACAGGTAAATGAAAATAATTTTGTTGTTAGGTATACGTGTACAGTTACAATAGAGAAAGGAAATATTTTACAAAATAAATAATTTTGATGTTCATAGTACGAAGTGGAAATTTATATTAGTACCAAACACTTATCAAAGCTGGTATATAGACCAGATATAACCCTGAATAACATTAAATAACAAAAAAAGCATTACAATAGTATCAACAGGTCAAATAAACAAGAAAGTACGATTTGAGAGTACTCGCAGTTACTGACAGCTAGCTAAAAGCCAAAACAATTAATAATAAAAAATCATGCATCAGAGACTAAAATCAACTAAAACACATCCCAGGGATTTAGTATTTTAACGTCATGGACAGTCAAAGAAGACATGACTTGTGCAATGCCAAAAATAAATGTATAGACAGACAGTAGGATAGTTAGGAGTTTAACCTCTTTATAGATCAAAATGAACGTGGGTGTGTCTTTAAACATCCCGTTTGAAAAGAATACAAATTTAGTTATGTTTTAATTTGCTGATGACAAAGTCTGTTGTCGTTCACAGAAATGTTAAAACTGCAAATTTGTTCATTGACGCTGTGGAAAAAAGTAATGAACATTTCACATCAGACCATATGATTAATCTTTTGGATGGTCTTACAATAGATGGAAACACATTTTCAATATTTGAAAAACTAGAAAAGTTATTTAACTTATTTTGTCGTCAAATTGACAAATTCGGAAACACGGTTTTTCACTATCTAGTCACCCGAATTTCTGAATCAAAGACATTCCTTTCATACATCAAGTTTTTCTGTGAAAATAATATTGTAGTGATGCTTCTAGAAAATAATTACGACCACAATGCAATAGACTTCGCATCGTATCAAAGTAGGTATGACGTCATTGAAAACATTATCAAAAACATTGAGAGAACAGATGACATGGACGCTAGAATATTGACCATGGTGAAAAAAGGGTTGATTTGCTCCAGTGTTGAAATTCATCAAAATCCGAACTCAAACCTGATTTGCATATTTCAATGAAGAAAATTACTTTAGGTGGGAGTCGAGATTATATAAAAATTTGTAATTTGATAAGAAAAGAGGAAAATGACCGTTTACTTGTTGATGATACTAATGACGAAGACGAGAAAAGTTCACCTACCAAAGAAGAGAAAAGTTCCCATAATAAAGAAGAGAAAAATATCCATAAAAAGGACGGAAAAAAGAGTCACCATCCAGTGGCTCAGATGATACGCGAACAACTGTTGGGGAAGGAATAATTTGTTTGGTAACAGAAATCAAAAAGGACCTAGACGATGAAAAGTCATTAAAAAGAATGATTCAAAAGTGGTGATGGTATTATTTTGCACTGACTTGGATGTCAACTGTAAAATTCAGCAAATTAAAATGCACTGATAGCTATTCAAAAGAGACCAAATCAAATAACATTGATGCAAGCAGCTATAAGGTACCATACAGCCTTCAACAATGGAAAATATAAAAACCGTAAGGTCAGCTATTACAAGCCTCGACATGACAAAATGTAAGACAATTCAAACATGTTGTCAAAAGAGAAAAGAAACAGACAAAATAATAAAAAAAAAAACGACAAATATGAGCGACAGAAACCAACGACATCCACTGAATCACAGGTTCATGGCTTTTGTAAGCATTCAATCCTACTCTATCCTAAAACTTTGGTGTAACAGAAAAAAACCATAAGAACAACCTGTAAAAATCTGTTGGAAATGGCTTCACTCATCAGATAGACACGATGCTCAACACACAACAAAGATAAAGATTAAAGACAAAAAGTACCGATCTAATATAATAACTAAAAGCTAGTTCAAAAAAAATTTCAACTAATAATTAAATCATTACTCAGACTAAAATACCAACCAGTACACATCCAATGGATTAAGTGTAAAGACGTCATGAACAGTATTATTTCTTATTTCTCGTTCTTTGTGCTTATTTGTTTGATGTTGACTGTTTTCAGGGCAGATAACTGCTTAATTATGCATAAAGAAAAGTAATCTATCTAATTCTTGAAGATTGTTTCCAGTATTTTGAAAGGTGTAATATCAATTAAAATGTAAGACGTGTTATGTGTCAGTACTTTTGTTACTTAATATACCTTCTTTGTTTCAAATTGTTATTTTAACACATTTTGATTACAATCAATTGAACATAAATGGTGCATAAATGTTTTTAATTTGTTATGGAAGATTAAACTTCCATTTTAAAATGTCGACAGCAAGTATTAAGTGTGCGTTTACTAGTTTTTACCTGGAGGAGTTCCTTGACAAGTTTACTTTTCAAATGTAAACCCGTGTGCTCTCAGATATGTACAGAGATATAATTGTTCATGTTTATCTTCAAGGATAGTCGTCATGTACATGAATTTTATTGTTTCACATCTAGGATTGTACATATTCTAATATTTAAAAATAGTAAAATTGAAATAAGCAAAGCATGATAGATTATGTTCCAGTGGTTATATTTTTGTAGTTGAGTTTTTACGGGACGCCTAATGGGACTTGAACTTTTTGTAATCAAAATCAATTTTGTGTACACAAAATTCAATTCTGTCATAACAAAATCATTTTTGTCTTACAAAACTAAGTGATACAGACTTGTTTTATGAGAACTTCAATTTTGTAATGACAAAATTATTTTTTGTAGACAAAATTCATTCTTGTAGACAAAATTCTTTTTAATGTTGTCAAATATGTATGCAAATATAAACTTATTTCCATACAAAATTGACTTTTGTTACCTGATATGGAAATTTAAACACAAAAGTCAATTTTGTGAGACAAAATTGAATTTGTACGCAATTAACATGTTGATTAAATTAGCATCCTGTGATTTTGTAATTAAAATTATTTTTTGTGTAGACAAAATTGAGTTTTGTTAGACAGAAGTGAAAATTTAACACAAAATTAACTTTTTTACGACGTGACAAAATTGACTTTTGTGACGTGACAAACATGACTTTTGTGACACAAAATTGACTTTTGTGACGTGACAAAAATTACTTTTGTGACACAAAATTGACTTTTGTGACACAAAAATGACTTTTGTGACACAAAATTGACTTTTGTTAAATTTTCACTTCTGTTTAACAAAACTCAATTTTTTCTACACAAAAATAAACACAAAATTGAATTTTGTGACAAAATCTCAGTTGTGTATGCAAATTAGTTCACAGAATCCAAACTAAACTAATTTGCATACAAATTTGACTTTTGTCGCCCAATTTTCAAATTAGGTAACAAAAGTAAAGTCTGTGATACAAAAATGAATTTTGTCATGACAAAAGTAACTTTTGTCCACTGAAAGATAATTTTGTATGACAAAATTTAAATTTGTAGTATGCTACAAATTTTGTTAAACTGAACTCATTTTTGTTGAACAAAACTCACTTTTGTCCGTACAAAATTGAATTTCGAATACAAAACTACAAGAGTCCCGTTCGGCGCCCCGTAGTTTTAGCATTGATTGAAATATAACCATAAGCTTTTAAAAAAAGTTAACACAACGTCAGGAACTGTTAAAATTGTTTTGTGTAAGTTATTTATGCAGCACTTACTTGAGAAAAAATAAATCTAATGTAATTAAACAATAGAATAAATTTAGTAATCGAGTGCAGCACGGTGATGGTTTTGAGTAAGTGGTAAGTACTTTTACAAAATACAAACAATATTGTCTGAGGTCCGCCACGCATTGTTCTCTCACTAAATAATTCAAAATTTGGTGACTATGTTGAACATATCTAATAAGTATCCCATCGAACTTGAGATAAAGGATACAACAGATACAGTTAAGTCTGCCTCATATCTTGACTTACATCTAGAAATTGACAATGAGGGTCGGTTGAAAACAAAACTTTACTTCATTGAAGATCTCAAAGCCCCCGAAACAACGCCATACCGTGTCTTATCGCAAATTTAGTGACATCAAAACAACTGACTTCATACAAAATTTGAGCACTACTAAAATAGTTCAAAATCGTGAAGGGTCGGTTGAAAATATAGTAAACTTGTATAACACTGAGCTTAGTTCAATCATCGATAGGCATGCACCATTAAAATCGAAGAACATCATAATGCGTCCTAACACTGAGTGGTATACAGACGAACTCCGCATAGCTAAGAGAGACCGTCGGAAAGCAGAACGACGTATGCGGAAATCGAATTTGACAGTTCATCGTCAAATGTTTCAAGATGCCTGTCTGAAAGCAAGCAAGCTTCTCCTTAAATCCAAGAAGGACTATTTTTCAACCAAAATATCCGAAATAGAACATGATCAAAAGCAATTGCATCGTTTGACAAATGACTTAATGGGCAATAGGCGAGAAGTCATACTACCTTCGCATAATGATGAAAAAGTTCTGGCTGACAAATTTTGTGAATTTTTTGTTGGAAAAATAAGTGCCATTCGTGACAATCTAACGGCTAAGAATGATGCATCCAGTTACAACCGTGATACAATGAGAGCTGATATAAAATTCGAAGGTGAACCATTAAGATCGTTATCACCAGTTTCAAATGACGAACTTCGTAAAATTATCTTGGCTGCTCCGACAAAGTCTTGCGAACTTGATCCGTTACCAACAAAACTTCTTAAGCCTTGTGTGGATCATTTGTTGCCGTCAATCACAGATATAGTCAACACGTCGCTATCAGAACAATGTGTACCACTGTCGTTCAAACAAGCTGTTGTGAGACCATTACCTAAGAAACCAAGTCTAGATAAAGAGGTGCTCAAAACTACCGACCAGTCTCCAACTTACCTTTCATTTCAAAGACACTGGAAAAGGTTGTCGACAGTCGACTGGAAAATCACATGAGTTCACATTCTCTACATGATAGTGTTCAGTCAGCCTACCGTGCATGTCATTCCTCGGAAACTGCTCTCTTACGTGTTCATCACGATATTGCCTATGCACTAGATAATAACTGTTGTTCCGTTTTGCTCATGCTCGATCTATCGGCCGCTTTTGATACCATTGACCATCAGATTCTTTTTGATCGTTTGGAATATTCCTTTGGCGTTACCGGAGATGCTTTGCTATGGTTACAATCGTATCTTATGAACAGGACTCAACGTGTTGCTATCGGATCAGTACAATCTGACGATATCAAACTCGATTTTGGTGTACCACAGGGCTCGGTCTTAGGGCCGAAACTGTATTGTATTTTCGCAAAACCAGTAGGTGAAATTTGTAGGCGCCACGGAATGTCATACCATTCGTACGCAGGTTTGTCAAATCATAAGACCGCAAGGAGACTGGTGCGATCTGTCCAAACGCCTAGAAAAATGTTTGTCTGATATTGGTGATTGGATGAGTGCCAACATGCTGAAACTTAATGAAGACAAAACAGAATTAATAATCTTTGCACCAAAACATCAAATGAAGTATCTTTCCGATTTCCGTCTGACATTTGATGGAACTGTGTTAAGCGACGTTTCTTGTGTGAAAAATCTGGGAATGTACTTTGATAAAACCATCAGTATGGAACATCAAGCCAGTGCGATCACTAAGGCTTGTTTTTATCAAATTCGGAATATTGGTCGAATTCGATCTTTAATTTCAGTTGAAGCCTGTAAAACACTAGTGTGCTCCCTATTTACATCAAGACTGGACTATGGCAATGCATTGTTGTACGGTACTAACACCAACATTATCAGTTAGTTACAGCGGGTCCAAAACACAGCAGCACGTTTGATTACACGAAAAAGGAAATTTGACTCAATTACGCCTGTTCTTATATCGTTACACTGGCTACCCATACATTACCGTTGCCAATATAAACTTCTTTTATATGTGTACAAAGCCCAGCATGGCAAGGCTCCTAGCTACCTTCAAGATTTAATTACGCCATACAAACCCAGTAGATCCCTCAGGTCGGAAAATAGTATGCTCCTACATCCTCCGAATGACGTCCGAACGAAAAGCTACGGTGAGAGGCGTTTTGACAAGGCTGCACCTACACTCTGGAACAGTTTGCCATCGTCCTTGCGGAGTGTAAATTCTTTAGATGTTTTTAAAAAGCAACTCAAGACTCACTTATTTCGAACTGCTTTAAAGGATTTCTTGTAGATTTTATATACTTTTAATTGACTGCATTAGTTTTAGACTGTTTTGTATATTTTAGGGTACATGCATTTTCATTTTCATTTTCATTTTTATTTCTTTTATTTCATTTTTAGTATTTTATTAATTTTTATATGCTTGTTTGATTCTTGTAAGTTGGTGCTTTGTAATTTATGTTTTATGTATTTTTGTATTTTATTTATTTCTAAATGTGAAGCGCTTAGAGTAATTGTTGTTATTATATAATGCGCTCTATAAATATTGTATTTATTATTTATTATTATTATTACGACAAAAGAGATGATTTCAGCTGACCAATTGTGAACTTTCCATTTCTATATAGCAACATTCCAGCAGCGCCTGCATACGGAGTATATATCTCCAGTTGTAACGATTGTGACGATATGGGACTCGTCTTTTAACTTTAGTTTTTGTAGTTTGGGAACTAGCTCATAGAAAACACGTCTTACATGAACGACATTAATTATCAGAGAGAGAGAGAGTAAACAAAAAGGCGTTTCCGGACATCACTTGTACAATTCCGTATAAACATATAAAACTGAATATATATATATATATATATATATATATATATCTAAATATATAACATCCCCCGGCAGAAAAAAAGTTCCCAATGAATTTTTGCATATGTGGAATTCAGAGCACAATCAAATAAAAGTACATGATCAAGATTACCAATATATCTTTCTAACTTTCATATTATTCAAGATTCTCTAGCTTACAAACAATAAACTGGTATGGATAACGTTGTGGAATAAGCATCTTGTAACGTTTTGCTAAGTACTACATGTATAAAAAATATCTTGCTTGTCATAAGCGTGACAGTAAATAATATATCAAATACTTAAAATCACCAGAGACCTTACTCTTATTTTGTAGATAAATGCTAAAAGTGATGAAATATACACACACACATTCACACACACACACACACACACACACACACACACACACACACACAGATACAATATAAGACCAGCTCATAATACTCTCACGCACTGGGAGTTTCTCATTAACCACTCACAACAATACTACTTAGGTTATTTGTGATTAACATAAAGTCACCGACAGATATTCATATAATCTCATTTGGTTATCTATGACTTATTATTCCAATTTCCATGTTTAGGGGGTTTTAAACTTATTTCATTAACAATTAACACTATAGAAAAACAATGTTCAGTTCTTAAAATAAAGTGTTGTTTTCTTTATAAAGTCTTGACAATACGATTCATTTCTTTTTAGCTCACCTTTCCGAAGGAAATGTGAGCTTTTGCCATCACTTGGCGTCCGTCGTCGTCGTCCGTCCGGTGTAAACTATTTCAAACATCTTCTCCTCTGAAACTACTAAACCAATTCCAACCAAACTAAAGCTGAATGATTCTTAGGGTAACTAGAATAAAGTTTATGTTTTATTTTCTGTTTCGTCAAAAAACATGGCCGCCATGGCTAAAAATAGAACATAGGGGTAAAATGCAGTTTTTGGCTTATATCTCAAAAACTAAAGCATTAAGAGAAAATCTGACATGGGGGTAAAAATGTTCATTAGGTCAAGTTCTAACAGCCCTGAAATTTTCAGATGAATCTAACAACCCATTGTTGGATTGCTGCCACTACATTGGTAATTTTAAGGAAATTTTGCAGTTTTTGGTTATTAACTTGAATATTATTATAGATAAAGATAAATTGTAAACAGCAAAAATGTTCAGCAAAGTAAGATCTACAAATAAGTTAAATGACCAAAATTGTCAATTGACCCCTTAAGGGGTTATTGCCCTTTAAGGACAATTTTACATAATTTGTTTATCATGTTTTCTGACTTTAAAAATTTTTCTCCTCTGAAACTACTGAACTAAATTAAACCAAACATAAGCTGAATGATTCTTAGGTTATCTATAATAAAGTTTGTGTTTTATTTTTTGTTTCCTGAGAAAACATGGTTGCCATGGCTAAACATAGAACATAGGGTAAAATGCAGTTTTTGACTTGTATCTCAAAAACTAAAGCATTTAGAGGAAATCAGACAAGAAGTTAAAGTGTCCATTAGGTCAAGATCTACCTGCTCTGAAATTATCAGCCAAATTGGGTATCTGATTGTTAGGTTATTGCCCCTGAATTGATGATTTTAAGGAAATTTTGCAGTTTTCGGTTATTATCTTGAATATTATTATAGATAAAGATAAACTGTAAACAGCAAAAATGTTCAGCAAAGTAAGATCTACAAATAAGTTTAATGACCAAAATTTTCAATTGACCCCTTAAAGAGTTATTGCCCTTTAAAGACATTTTTTCACAATTTATTCATCTAGTTTGCTTACTTTAAAAAAATCTTCTCCTTTGAAACTGCTGAATCAATTTCAGCTAAACTTGGGCTGAATGAGTTTCAGAGTATCTAGTATAAATTTTGTATTTAATTTCATTGTACGTCAAGAAACATGGCCACTATGGCTAAAATGGAACATAGGGGTAAAATGCATTTTTTTGCTTTTGAAGAAAATATGACAGATACAAAGAACATTTAAATGGCATTTTTAAGCCACTCATTAATATATATTGAAAAGCAAAAATAATCATTGATGAAAGATTTAAGCAAAATATTACAGGTGAGCGATTCAGGCTCTTGAGAGCCTCTTGTTTAACTAATCCTTCCAACTTTCGAACATACCTTGTTATTACAAATTACATTCAAATACGATATACATTAATCTTAAATTTAAAACGGAGAAGAAACAAGAGGTTGATATAACCACGTAAATATTCTAACTACATTGTACCTGTTCTATATTCAATAAATTTTCCTTTCAAAAACAATTTAGGCTAACTGCCTTTAAACTCTAATTAAAAAATGTTAATCAAACAAAATTGTCCATGTTATCAATAATCAATACAAAATACGATATTTCAATAATCATATTTAAGTAGGCAAAATGTAAGTGATGCCGGAATGATATCATAAAAACATCAACGCATAACAATACAAAATATACTAAAGCAACCCATCATAAATGTCCATATGTCTGGGTTTTTATCTATGGTCTTTATTTACTGACACTGCCAATAACATGTACATGTAAGACTGTCTATAACAGAAGTTGCAGTTTGCCGGATATATTACTATGAGATAAATCTCACAAATAAGTATGCATGAACACTGAGCTTCTAATTGAAGAATAAGATACAGACGGCACTAACAATATCGTGAAATCAATCACACAGATCCTGACGAATTCCTTATTTATGAGTAGATATTCCAAATCAAGAGGAATTTTACGTTGTACATAGCTACTTTATAAAATAGTCATGAGAAAAATCTCACAGACATTTAGTAGCTTGTCAATATATATATACAGCTATATTGCACATGTACTCATGAGATAAATCTAACGAGTATAAAGCGTGGACGCTTATTAAATGAAGATGATGTTTCGACACTATTTCCATGATTATATGTTGACATAAAACAATCGAAAATAAAATGTTTACATTTGTGGCGCAGGTCGAGAATTCAATTTGGCCTTTGCCTTCGGTGCAAGCTGATTTTCCTGAATCCATATAGCGTGTTGGGCTGGTTCACAAACTATATGAGTAAGATCGGATCTATTTCCGTTTATAATTTTCTGTGCTAGGAATCTTTTAACTTTTGACTGACTGGCTTGCAAATTTGTCCTGAGCACATTGACGAATAACAACCAAGTGTCCAGTACTCGTATACGCGCGGTCTACATGCACGTGAGTCACATTTTCAGAAATAAAATTAATTGTGTCTTGAAACCTGCACAGATATTTCTCAAAATTATGTAAATGTCTTCTTAAAATCTTTTTATGGTCTCTCCACCATGTGACGATATGGGACTCGTCTTTTAGTTTTTGTAGTTTGGGAACTAGCTCATACAAAACACGTCTTACATGAACGACATTTATTATCAGAGAGAGAGAGTATATAAAAAGGCGTTTCCGGACATCACTTGTACAATTCCGTATAAACATATGAAACTGAATTACACATACATAATATATATATATATATATATCTAAATATATAACACGATATTCCAAGGCTTGTATTTCCTATCATGATTTCCTTGATAGAGAGTTGCTGCTCACAAGGAAGCTATTAAACCAAGAGTTCCAAGTGGTGAAGTTGAAATCATCCCTTCGTAAATTTTACGGACGCCATTACGAGTTGGTTGACCGTTATGGAATATCCGTTTCACAGATGATAGCGGATATCTTCCTAATGTCGTAACTACAATCCTGTCCCCTTTTCACGAATGTGACCTACCGAATTAGACTTATTACGGTTTTGTACTAACATGAGCAACACGACGGGTGCCATATGTGGAGCAGAATCTACTTACCCTTCCTGACCATCTGAGATCACCCCAAGTTTTGGTGGGGTTCGTGTTGCTCAGTCTTTAGTTTTCTTTGTTGTGTTTTGTGTACTATTGTTTGTCTGTTGGTCTTTTTCTTTTTTTGCCATGGCGTTGTCAGTTTATCTTCGACTTATGAGTTTGAATGTCCCTCTGGTATCTTTCGCCTCTCTTTTACAAAGGAACTAGTTTTTTTATAGATCTCGTTTATTAACTATTTTTGTTCTATAGATGTAAGTAATTTATTAGAAATTATTCTGTGTTTCACATGCTTTAGGACCAATGAATCACATTTGACAGGAAGAAGGAATTAACCTATTTACTTTTTACGCACGACAGAGGCAAACAGTATAATTACAACACCTACAACAAACGTATAAACATAGGGGTCATGCAATAAACTTTTTCCCCTCATAATTCAATTTATAAATTTCGAAGAAGTATAGTTTTGCGAAATTGTAAAGTCGATCGCTTATAATGTCTGATCGGAAACTTTGAAATGAATTAAAATAGCAGCAACATTTTTTTCAAGAGTTCTAAATTTCATTTAAATTGGAATAAAACATAACAGAACTACATCTTGACCGGTTTGAACAAAAGAATTGAACATATGTAAACGAAATTTCTTCGCTAAGCACACGGCATTTACGAGTAAGCGCAAGGACAAATCGGCTGTGAGCGTTATAATTACTTGTCCTGACATAATATTTTTTTAATATTTTATAAAACAGAATAAGCTTATGTTTATTTCGTCTATTTCTATGGCTTCTAGTCCTCTGGTTCAGTGTATTGGTTTTTTTTCGAAGAATTACGACGTAGTCCAATTATAATTATCGCTGCTTCAGTAACCGACAATGTATCCATGATCCTTACATTTGTCACCGTGACTATACATCTACTGTATATGAACATTTATGAGGGTCTGGATGGGTTTACAGAATAGAGAATAAGAAGCTAAAACTGCAGAAAAAAGGGCGAATAAATTAAAGAATAAAGAAAAATAGGCAAAAAAAATAATGAATAGAGAATAATGGGGTGCTAAAATATAAAGAATAGAGAATAATGGGCAAAATAGATAAAGAATAAAGAAAATGGTCTAAAAAAATAAAGAACAACGAAATGAACGACCCCAAATCCAGACCCTCTTTGATCGTTTAATTATGTTATTAATTATCTGATCTAATTTCAAAAATTCATGAAACGGAAAATTATAAGTTTTAAAAGAAGACTTCTAGATAAAAAAAAAAAAAACTTTTGTCTGACTGTTTTGTCGTAGTTTTTGAAAAAAAAAAATGTTAAAACTAATCAACTTTCAAGAAGATATTGTGTAAATAATTTATTGTTATATCCTGTGTTGTTTGTTTCCAACAGATATTTTAATATATTGAGGTAAATAATCCGATTCTCTGGATATAATAGAATACTGCATAAAGGAATAGATTAGTTATGCATCTTGTTGTTTCTTTCGGATCAAATTGTAAGCAATCAAACGTTTATATAATTTACCGGTATAGTATGGGAAAACTATTGTCATATTTTAATAAGATTCTATTGATTTATATATTTGATGCATCGATTGTTACACGAGCCAATAAAGATAACTTCCCAAATAATAATAAACATGAAATCTGCTTCATTTCGCTCTCTTCGAAAATAAGTATCTATTCTCAATTTTATTTTAATATTGTAGAACTGTTTACAACTAATAGTAAATAATATACATACGACTCTTTTTGCAATAGAGTCATTTTACTAGATATAATCATTTGGACTTTTAATTGCATTTGCAATTTTCATAAATATAACAAGGTTTCAATTTTGTTGTCCTACTTTGGATATTTGCTTTTCTGTAAATGCTATAAGACGAAAAATGATATCTGAGGTATCAAAAAGGAACATGCATGGTTGTGGCATCACTTTTTTGTTTTACCTTGAGGAGTTCGTGGTATACATGATACATTATATTAAAAACGAAAAACGAATGATATAAGTCATCTCCATCTTAAGAAAACATAACTTGAAATAATGGTTAATTTGATGGTCTAAAACTGTTCGTTCTTGGAATTGGATGACTGTATTTAAATAAATTTCCATGATCAGTCTCAGAAAATACGGAATTTTGCATTTGCTTCCTGTACAATTGTCGTATTCTAGTATAGTGACAGTGACAGTTGATTAAAGTAAAAATTAATAGATCTTTATCAAACAAGAAAAATGTAATTCTTTAGAACATTTCATATATCCTATGACATCCTATCGAAATAATCTAAAATGCCACCGAAACCATGGATGTGAAATACACATTATTTATAATGTTGGCTTAAATTTAACATAGGACAAAGCAAGAATACGACAAAAATAACAAAAAGTCTCCAAGAGGTAAAACAAAATCTTCAACAAAAACTATAACAGATCTTTCATGAACAACAAATCGCCTAAAAAAAAAAATTAAAATCGAGATAATGTTTTTAATAATTTGCCAAAAAAATTTTTTTTAACAACATTATATTTTTATTCATCAAATATTGCTTGTTACAAAAACCATCAAGATTCCTAGCTTCTCTTGACGTACCCTGTTACACTCCACTAACTACCCAGGGAATAATCAGCTGATTAGATTTATCGACAAATGCATTTTGTTTTGATAACACTAGAATACTTACTTATAGTTACTTATAGTTGATTTCCAGTACAGGATCCCTTAAGGTTCCTCTTAACCAGACTCATAATTTAAATTTTTTCTAGTACTGTTTTGTCCGTGACTTCCGGATAATTCTGTTCTGTAGTCATTATAATATAGCTCTTCGTCGGACCAATATTTATCTAGTCTGTTTTCAAAGGCATTAATGGATGGGGCCTTTGTTATTTTATCTGGTAGTTTGTTCCATGTTTTAGCAATTCTAACAGAGAATGAGTGTTTACGGATATTTGATTGGAATCTATGGTGAATGACTTTGTTACTGTTTATCCCAGTAGCGGATCCAGAGGGGCGTAGAGGGCGTACGCCCCTTTGCTTGCACTTTTTTTTTTTTTTTTGGTAAAGTGATTAATCAGACTTGACTTCGTGAACTTTGTCATTTCCGTGTATTTAATTTTATGCGACAATTCTTTTCTCTGTATTTACTGTAATATACTATTGATTATGTCAAAGTCATGTGATTCGCTACGGAGGAGTTGACCAATGCGTCGAAAAAACGTCAATCAGTCATTTTGAAATTCATATTACAGTAACACATTGCTTAGGCTGAGGATGACAAGCATGACACCTTCAGTGAGTAATGATCGAGCAAGAACGTATTGACTTCTATTTCACAATTCCACCAAACAGAAAGTAATACTCTATTACACTCTCATGAAAAAAAAAAGTTCCACAGCAATATTATTTACCTACGAAAACATGTTTAACCCAACACACCCCAGCCCATTAATAACATTGCTGAATAATAATCCCCAGTCAGTAAGCTCTAGATAGATTTACAATCTAAGGTACGGACCATTTGATTTGGGGGGAAGTCTGAGATATTTTAGAGAAAAAATTCTGACCCTGATTTTTGCCTTAAACAAAAATTCTGGTAGTATCTGGATTGAAAACAATACCGGTAATCTTGTCCACTTTTTTGCTATTAGAAACAAAGATTTTCAACAGAATTATTGAGCATTAAATGAACATGACCCGCTGCATTTGTTTGCACCTGTCCTAAGTCAGGAATCTGATGTTCAGTAGTTGTCGTTTGTTGATGTGGTTCATAAGTGTTTCTCGTTTCTCGTTTTTATATAGATTAGACCGTTGGTTTTCCCGTTTGAATGGTTTTACACTAGTAATTTTGGGGCCCTTTATAGCTTACTGTTCGGTGTGAGCTTAGGCTCCGTGTTGAAGACCGTACTTTGACCTATAGTGGTTTACAATTATAAATTTTGACTTGGATGGAGAGTTGTCTCATTGGCACTCATACCACATCTTCTTATATCTATGATGAATGAAAACGGGCGTAATTTTTTGGGGCCGGGGTTTGCATGTTGTAAATCCCATATCTGACCGGAATGTCTGTTTCGCCGAACTGATATGCTGAATACTTTTTCAAGGCCCGACTTCAACCTGCCTGCTCGGTGTGGCTTTTATGTCTCCATTTGTCGACCGTCATTCACAACTTCGTTGTCATTTCAGACTCATTCGTAGCCTTTAGTTGATTTGGAACCCCTCACTTCCCTTCTTTGGTGAAACATTTCAAACAAACATTTGGATAAAATTGCTAGTTTGTCTTTGTTCGTGTCTGTCGTATTGTAAATTTCATTGAATGGCCGTATATCTTGTTTTCAACAAGAAATCTGTGAGGTTATGCTAACTAACCTTACAACAAACGAGAATTTTCCATGTTTATTTTTTACTGACAAATCCCACATTAAATATATTAGTACATAGCTTTGGATCCATCCAATCATTTTATAATAGGCAATTAATGGGGAGAATACGTCATCAAAAATGTCCAACCATTACACTTTAACTATAATATATACATGCCCCACGTCAGGAACCGTAAAAAAGGTGCATTTTACACACTTATTTTATGTTTTTTAGCCAAAAATAGGTCCAAAAATTTTTCCGCCTCGCTCTGCTCGGCGACCTTTACATACTCCGCCCCCTTTCAAAAATCCTGGATCCGCCCCTGTATCCTGCTACTAAATCTTTGTTGAGAATCATCTGCCATTTTTAAAATGAGCTTACTTTGTCATAGTAGCCATTGATTGTTTTGAAGGTTTCAATCATATCCTCTTATTCTCCTATAAGGTAGTGTTGGTAACCCTAATTTTTTAAGTCTCTCTGGATAGCTCATGTCTTTGAGACCTGGTGTTGTTTTGTTACCCTTCTTTGGACTACTTCTATTTTATCAATATCTTTTTTCTTGTATGGAGACCAAACTGAACTTGCATAGTCCAAATGAGTTCTAACCATGGTTTTGTAAAGTGGTATGAATGTCTCAATTCCCAAGTATTTAAATGTTCTTCTGAGAACTGCAAATATGGAGTTGGCCTTGTTCACTTTTTCACTTATGTGATTCTCAAAGGTGAGTTCTGAGTCGATAAGGACTCCTATATCTTTTTCCTCTTTAACCTTTGCTATTGGATGATTTAGTAGACTATAATTTGGTGATTGATCAGTGCTGTTTGATTTCTTGCATATTTTCATGTATTTACATTGTTCAGGGTGAAATTTGAGTAACCATTTGTCACTCCAGGCTTCCATCATATGTAGATCATCTTGTAGAATTTCTCTGTCGTTTTGGGTTTTTATTATTCTGAAGATCTTGGTGTCATCTGCAAATAGGTAGGCATCAGAATCCACTTGGTCTGGAAGATCATTTATATATAGTACAAATAGTAGTGGTCCTTGGGCTATCCCCGATGTAACATTCGCCCAATCTGATTCTTCACCATTCACTATGACTTTTTGTTTCCTGTCTTCTAAGAAGTTTGTGATCCACCCTACTATGTCTTCATTAATGCCTAGATTTTTAATTTTGGCTATCAATCTTCTATGGGGTACCTTATCAAAGGCCTTCATAAAGTCGGTATATACGCAGTCTATGTCAAAACCTTGATCTAGTGCCTCTGTCCACTTATCATCACTTCTAACAATTGAAGACCAGTTGTTCTTCCTGCAATAAAGCCGTATTGTTTTTTAGAGAATAGGTTGTTCGTTTTCATGTGCTCTATAATAAATTCACGCATTATTTTCTCCATTATTTTACATACTACCGATGTCAAACTAACGGGCCTATAATTTTTGGCTAGTGATTTATTTCCCTTTTTAAATATTGCACTTATCATTGCATTCTTCCAGTCGTTAGGTACTGTCTTATTCTCAAGTGACTGATTAAAGATAATACATAAAGGTTTTGTTATTGACTCAGCTATCTCTTTTAGTAATCTAGGGTGTAGTTTGTCCATACCTGGTGATTTATCTATTTTTAGTGCAGATAAGTGCTTCAGCACTACTTCCTCCTTTATTTTCTGTTTTGGCATTTCAGTAGTTACTGGTACCTGGTTTGGTGTTGGCACTCTGTCCTCGTCACATTTGTTGTCAACTGTCTTTTCTAGGGATGTAATTCTCTCCTCAAAGTTCTCCATTATCTGTTTGCACCTTCTTTCAATTTCAATATCGGTGACTGCATGCTGCTCCATGACTATCCTGCATTTCCCGCAAAACCACATAGCATCTGTTTTACATAACATACTGTACTCTGCTTTTGTTTTCTTTAAGCAAGTTATGCAGAAATGCTCCTTGCACCTTTGGCATTCCATAAGTTGAGCATCTGGTTCCTTAAAGATTTTTGTACATTTAGCACACGTCCATGCTTCATCCTCATCCTGACTTGTTCTTAGTGACGATTTTGAGCTTGTGATACTGCTTTTCCTGGTTAACGCCATTTTCTTAATTTATGAAAAATAGGGCTTCCCTAAATTCCTTGTTTACCTTTTTATTTCTTGTACTTAACTGACAAAAATTTTATAAGGCTTCCTTACACCAATTTTTATTTGTAATTTAGTTAGTTAATTATTTAAAGGACAAGGCTTCCCTATCCTTGACTATTTAGATTTTCAAACTAAGCTAGACTATCCTATTGAAACAGGGCTTCCCTGTCACGGGTTTAGTTTATTTAGGGACAAGGCTTCCTTGTCCATGTGACATAGACTGCACTCTCCAATTTTAGAAACAGGGCTTCCCTGTTTCTGGATAACTATACACTTTATTTATTTCTAGGACAAGGATCCCTTATCCGTACAGTTGTTATACAGCACTGACCTTTATAATGAAAAACAAGGCTTCCTTTGTTTTTTTTTCTCTTTCTTTTATATTCCTTCCTTTCCCTCCGAGTTTTAAATCAGAGACCTTTACTCAGAAGACAAGGCTTCCTTGTTTTCTGTTCCCCTTTTAATGAAACTAAGCTTACCTCGATGTAACAGGGCTTCCCTATCACTTTAATCTTCACTCATTTCTCTTTTAGAATATGCTTTTATGATATTTATCTCAAGACAAGGCTTCCTTGTCTGCGAAACTTATTTATCAAGCTTTGGTATTCCCTATCTATAGATTCAATATTGCGCTTAGTTATATACAGAACAAGGCTTCCTTATTCTGTCTAACCTCAATAATATTACTTTGCCCAGACAAGGCTTCCCTATCTGGGTTTTAGTATATATGTATGCTTACAGTTACCTTCTTATATTTGTGACTGAAACAGGGCTTCCCTATTTCAGTATCACCTCCTTATCTTAACAAGTTTCAGACACCTCTAGTGAGAGTTCCACCATTTTGTATACCCATAGTTTCAACCTGTTCGAGTTGGGTGTATGCCGTCAGACAGTAGTTTGTAATTCTTTCTGTACCTTACCCTGGTCCTGTTTTTAGGTTTATTGGATATGATTTGGTCTTGTGAGAACCTCGGTGCTTTGTACTTTTTATTGAGCAATTTTAATTGTCTATTGTAGTAATCTACTTGGTAACACAGTTCTTTGTCTAGGATACTTGCATGTGTGACGAATCTATACCCTTTTGTCTTGTCTATAACTAGTGCCGGATAGTGCCTCTTGCTTCCTTCCTTTTTGTTACTATTCTGGTGCCACTATATTTTTTCACTACTAGGGAGTATTTTGTTGGTTTTGTCTGATTATTGTTTTGTTCTGTTGTATATTTATCTTTATTCTTCCCTTCTCTGAGTGTTTTGTTGAATGTAGAAATAGAATAATATGGACATTCAAGAAAGATTATTGTGACATATTTGTATCTTGCAATTATTCTGTTCTTTAATTCTCTGTAGCCTGTTAATATTGATTCTATATTCTGATAGGGTATTTTTTAAATATATATACTTTCCTTTTGTGGTGATTTCACAGGTGCCAAACCAGACTAGAATTATTGGATCTTTTTCTTTCAGTTCTTCCAATTTTATAAGGAGACTCTTTATATGTTCTTCAGTGTCGGCTGTACTTCCGCTCCTGGCTACAACGTGGAACTTATCCCGGACACTGTCTGGGACCACTTTGTTCACGCTGAACCCCTTGCTGTCCGTGAAGAGCACGGTTTCTCTTGTGAGGCCCTGCCTTTTGAAAAGGTTATAAACCCTTTTGTATTCTTTAATAATTTTATTCACTGACATGAAGTTCTAGTGTTTACTTAATATCAAGTTCAGATTTCAAAATTTAAAATTCAAAACAAATCCAATATGGCGGCAATATGCCTAGTGTCAATGCACAGATTCAAAAAAGGTGTCTCGCTACTCGGACATTAATTAATCCATATTTACAGTTATATACAGTTATTTATGACTTATTGTTTGAAAATATTTCACTTATTTGACAAATGAGTCACAGAAAGCACACAGAAAACTTATCTTTTTGACTTTTTGCTGAGGCAGAAAAAATCTCGACCATGCCGACCGGAAGTCACGTGAGAATAACAATAATAAAAAAACTATTCATTGCTTATGTTTCTTTTAATTGTTAGTAACATTGGATTTATCATCTTACGTCCATTAATATTGATGTCTACTCTCTTAGTATATTCATTCACAAAAATTCTGTAGGCTTCTATGTTTTTGTTTTCTGCTCAGATACATAATATGACTTATAGTGCAGTGACGGAATAGGAAAAAGTCGAATATTAAAAGAGTTTAATTTCACTTCATAATACACGGCTAAAAATTTGCTCGGTCCTAGAAGAATAATTTTACTTGAATTTAAGATTGGTCGTCAAAAAGTCGTATGGTGCAGTTTTTTTTATTTTAGCGTTTAGCCAGCAAATTTGACTTCAAATGCAGATCATTAGTGGCTTGCAGTTTGGCTTGTTATTCAAAGGCTGCCCTCAAATATTTTTTTTTTTTTTTTTATTCAAACATCACACATAATGCTCTATTCATTAGGCGAAAAAGATAATCCTAAAAGCCTTTTGATGACAAATTATGAAGGTAAAATGACTGTAAACGGGGACATTTTGTGTTTCACCGATTTCCAAAAAGAATACAATAAAGCGCTGATGAATGGATTATATCGTAACTACTTTAAAGTAATAAAACTGCAATTTTTCTTTTCATATTCACAAGTTTTTATGAGGTAAGATTATTTAAAAGGATATTTTTTAAACTTTCAAAAATCTCTGCTATTCAATCATTAACTTAAAAAAAATTCCGGAAAGTTGTGTCCCGTCCCTGATTGGGCTGAATACATAGTTTTCCTCAAATATTTTGGACTTGATATTACTTGTTTTTGTTGATGTTTTATTGTTTCGTTGAATTATTTGGGTGTCCGTAATTTTTTGGAGGTTGTGTTGATATAGTTTTATTTATATAAGAGGCAAACTAAGTTTTTCAGTTGTTTATTTAAGAAATGGGGATCCGACAAAATCCCTAAAAGATGACAAAACTGGAAAGTCCGTTGAAACTGGCTTGGCTTTAACATTTCAAAGAAGCAAACATTCAGTTTAATCCCTTAAATAGTGTTATTTTCTTAAAATCGGAAGTGGAATAATTGTTTTATTTACCATTTACAGTAAACAGCGGTATTTTGACACAGTTGATAAGTGCAATGATGAAATTTACCCGAAAGTGCGCGCATGATTGTGACTTTAGTTCATTCTATTCGTTTGGAAATTGTTTATTATAAAAGTGGACACGAATGATGCATAAGTCTACATAACATAACGGTGTTTACAGTTCGCACTGAAATTGGAAATGTAGAACCTTTTCAAAGACCTAAAGAAAACCATTTTGCTTAGTTCTTTGATTTCAAATTCAGATATATTGAAGATTTCCTGTCTCTCCATAACCCACTGTTAGTCAGTCAGTACTTACATTTTATATACACCAGTGAGCTTGTGATAAATGATACTACAGAAACTAGAATGTCTGCTTCATATCTTGACCTTTTCTTTGATATTGACGACTTCAAACAAAAATCTATGACAAACTTTGGAGGATGAATTTAACTTTCCAATTGTCAAAATCCCCATGTCTCAATAATACTCTATCCTCTGCGCCATCGTATGGTGTGTACGTATCTCAATTGATACCTTACGCTCGTGCATGTTGAGTCAGTACAGACTTCATAGATTTCAAAGGGATATTCAAACTTATTAGTCGACGACAATATCACATGTCATGGCAAAAGTCGAAGAACGACGTAATGACAAACAAAATTCTACAAAACACTACACAGAAAACTAAAGATCAACATGAACCTTACTGAAAACCGGGGGTTATCTCGTGTGGTCCCCTTGAAGGTTTAGCAGATTCTGATCCACATGTGACACCTGAGTGTCGAACATGGAAATTCAGTTTTGGTGATATGTACTGAATTATGAGGAAGAACCGGCAACTGAAATAGACACAAAATAAGTTTTAAGATCACCATCACATATAATGTTACCTTTAAGCTCTGTCGTGTCTCAACTCACTAACAGCATCTTTTCGCGGTTTAAGATCTTTAAATATTACATGTACTAAGTATCAGATCAGATCTGAAAATTTGCCATTTGTGTCCCATGCCTGTTTGTAACATATTGATAATTTTGATTCTCATGGTACTTGATACATGTTGTTGACGCAACCGATCTGAACTCTTTTTGATGTTCTTGGAATTCCCCAGTTTTTGTTTGAAATTCTAATATGACGTCCTATTATCGTCAACCAGTATAATCACAATATATCTACCTTTAGCGCAAACGCAGTAATACACAAAAACGGCTGTTCCGCGTTACGACCAACTTATTTATACTACCAGATATTCTCAATTTTCTACATCAAAACCCCAAGTTTACGTAGGCCAAGATTCAGATACAATATATTTATCTCTATTCTACAGCAAAATAAACAAATCAGTCCATTTCAATTTATTTTTCATGGTAAAATTTCATAAAACGAAAAAACACGAAATGATGTTATTGTCTTGGCATGGCAACGAAACAAGGTGACGTCACAAGTATGTTTTCGGATAACAAAAAATCAAAATGTAAATACCGGGCGTTTTAAAACTTCTTGTACGCCTCAGAACGAATAAAATTACATTGGAAGAAAATATATAAGTGAAAAATGCGATTAAAAAAAATAATCATTGAATTATATAATATTACTAATATTATCAAAATTGGGTAAAACGGAACAGCCAAAACAATATCGTATGTATAGGGCTTTCACGGTTAACAAAATTACCGAATTTGTCCTATTAGAATCGAAATAATTCATGGCAGCCGTAGATTTGTTTTCATTTAACCATGGGTTGGGCATTTATATTCGTATTTTACCCCTCGCTAACGCTCCGGGTAAAATAATCGAATATAAATGCCCAACCCATGGTTAAATGAAAACAAATCTACGGCTGCTATGAATTATTTCATAAACATAAACATCGGTAAACTACTGTTGCCTCTAATGTTTCTTAGAGACATACAGATAAAATAGCAGCCGGCTCAAGTCAAGAAATCGAAGTCACGGGTATCAAAGGTTGTGTTTTGGGTACTATTATTTATCTGTGTGTGTTTTTCTTTTTTGGCCATGGCGTTGTCAGTTTATATTCGACTTATGATTTTGAATGTCCCTCTGGTATGTTTCGTCTCTCTTTCATATGCTTGCATATATTTTAATAAAAAAACTACAACCAAGACAAGGGATTACACTCTCTTAAACAATATATTCAAGTAAAGGCTGTTTAAGGCTAACTTGTCATACAGCCACTGTAAGCCTTTTCTGGGATTCAAACTTTATTCATGAATTACAAAGACATTTACAGGAACAAGATTTTTAACATCAGCAGTGCGATATAAATGCTAACCCTAGTTCAGATATCAAATCAATTATACAGACCAGACTGTAGGGCAGAACAATCAAGACAATCGGAAACATTTTACAGACTACAGTCATGTGATCATGGCAAGTGTATACTGTCGATCAGAGATGGCTTTTTTCTTGACTTTTGTTTAATGATATTTAGAGTTGCAAGCAGCAGGACAAGCCATTCATTTCTGGAAGGGTTCATTGGACATTTGTCCTAGAGGCGCCCTGATGTTACAGTTGTTTTATGTCCCCAATTTATAGATTGATATGGCCAAAGTGTATTTCGCAATGACGAAATGTTTTGAAATTAATGTCCAATGATGCTGGATAAAAGCACGCTACATGTGGTATACAAACATTTGACCACCACTCTATTCCAATGCACAACAGGTAAAATGTCCGAAGCTTAACATTCATATTCGCAATATTATTATAGGATTCGTGCCTTAAGAATTTTGTCGTGTTCATTAACCACTTTGGACCAATATTGATAATCGAGATTTGCTAAACCTTCCATGTACGAACATATGTATTCCAGCCAAGGGTCAGAACCTTGTAATAACGTTCCCACAGTACAAAAGTCATTTGAGGTCTGAATTACTGATTAAAGTTACGTATGTTACGTGCTATGTTAAACTATCCTGCATAGAAAAAAAGTCTTATCTTGTGTCACTTAGTGTTGGATTGAATAACCGAAACTTTCTCCATTTTTAAACGAATGAAAGGCGGTTCTATCATTAAGCATGTCTTTTAAAAGTTGTTAGTCTATTTTACAAAGATTTATATTCCTATTAATACATTTTATTTCATAGAAATCGTCATGACATTGTTAAAACTCAATTATAAGTCTGTTTTGAAATAATTTTTGTTGCCAGTTTTGCATGTACCGAATTCAACATATATGGCCAGAACTCAAGTTTCCTCTTTCATTGAGGTATAATAGATGGTTGTATTAGTAAATACATATTTGTTCATAATTTTCTATAAATTTGGTAAAGTTTTGACGACCGTTGTTCTTATTACTTGAAAAAAATACATCTTTTTAAACTGAAAACTACCCCCCTTTTTGTAAAATCGCATACGTGTACTCGGAAAACTCATTTAATGATGGGTTTCCACTTTGTTGATGAAAAATTGAATAAGGAAGAAAATAGATTCAAGTTTTTAATCATTCTACTGTAAAACGGGTATTTAAATTTGAATTAGATATTCAATTTTGTTTTTCCTTGAAACAATATGTGACCTTTGATCTTGATTTCTGAAAAACTGCACCATATTTTCTTTTGACGACCAAAATAATCTCAAAGTACACATATTTTCAAATCGAATGATATATGATATAGCCGTGTAGTATTTTTGACGATTAAAATTTCATAATTCCGACTTTGGTCACTGGCCTATTATATACAGATAATAAGTATTGTAATTGAAAAAAATTATTGAGTAATACTTGTTGTCTGTGATTTTGTATCCAAATATTAGGTGTTGTTGTTTTACTACAAAAATCTATATTACTTCTTTTAAGAGATCGTATATTTGTTGCCAAAATCTTGTCAAAAAAGAACAATTAAAAAAATAATGAGCATAGTCTTCTTCTAGGTTACAAAAATTACACATATCATTGTTAGTTATTTACCATTGTAACAAAAGCTTTTTTGTTGGAACAATAAACTGCAATAATTTCCATGTGAAGATTTTTAATTTATTTTCAGTTAAATATTTAAAAATAAAGTTATGCAGTGAATTCATATTTGGAGTTTCTTACATTGGTAGAACTTTAAGCCACCTGTTTATCCGTATTGACGATTCTTTTTTATTGCTCACTAGTGAATCATATAACATTTTATTTAAGAAACATTTAGTCTCAAAATAACGATCTTTCCATGTGTTCTTATTTCTATGGACATTTACTGCACTTTTAAATGAATTTTCTTTTTTAACTATGTGAATCCAATCTTGTGGAATAGATTGTTTCAATTGATGAAATTCAGCAATCAAATTTACCTTACACTTCAATTTGTTTAAAACATAGTTTTCTGATAATGACATAGTGTCATCTAGAATGTCATTTAAGTATATTATATCACTCTCAATCCAGTTTTCAAAGATAATTGGTTTATTATGAAATGTAATAAATTTGTTCCCCCATATTATTTGCTTTCTTATATCAACAAATGTAGCTGGTTGTTTTGTTTGCCAACCCCCGTCAAAATCCAGGACTTTATTACTTCTATATAAAATTCTGGAACACATTTGAAATACTGTGGATTCATTATTATTCGTTGGATACCAATTTTCGTGGGTTTCGTGGATACAGGTGAATCACGAATTTAAATGTTCAACGAAAAAACATATTTTCAATAGGCTTTGTATACAGAAATTGGCAAAACCACGAAATTGAATATCAACGAAAATAAATGAATCCACAGTATTTAAAATGTTTTATATCATTTATATCCATGTTGAATATAAACAAAATATTATTAGACACCTTTAGATAATTAAAAGTTATAAGCTTCCAAAATTTAGTTTATATCATGCTTTTCTTTCAAGAATATTATCAAAAGTATTGGTCGGGCCTTTCAATTTACAGGTTGTGCAAAATTGTCAGATTTTGTGTAGATGATACATGAAAAACCCAATTTTACAATTTAACATGATAGAAAGAAGTCTATACAATAATTTTGATATTAAATATGTAAAGATAGCTCTTATGATATGCTTTCGGCAAATAAGAATAAAAATATATTCTGTATTTGTAAAACATGTTCCTCAGTTAGAAGAAAAGTCTTACAAATAAATTACATACATCTCTCAAAATTTGCACATTTCATTAAAGAAGTAGACCGCTTGTTTACTGATATTGTACAAACCAAGATGGCGGAAGACATCCTCTCTGTCTTAAGCCAGGAACAATTTAAAAAATATTATAGGATTAAACACATTTTCTCTAAAGATTATTGATGTGTAAACTGGGGCGATTAACTCACAAACTTCGGACTTTTATTTAAAGTTTGTGAGTAAGCGAACCAGTTTACACATCAATAACCTCTAGAAAAA
Source organism: Mytilus coruscus (assembly GCA_017311375.1). Lineage (NCBI taxonomy): Eukaryota > Metazoa > Mollusca > Bivalvia > Mytilida > Mytilidae > Mytilus > Mytilus coruscus. The sequence goes on from CM029598.1 coordinate 48,211,297, forward strand.
AGGTGTTTAATCCTTATGATTCTTAACCCAAACATTTGCAATTTTTAATTAACGCAGGACCAAAGGTGCCAGTTATGATATTTTATTCCAGTAATTAAAAATCTTAGAAAAAGGGACAGGGTGTTAGATGGATCTTCCTAATCTTTCAAACTTTACGAAATATTACCTAGATCTAGCTTAAATCATATAAACAATTGTGCCATCTAGAAGACTATTTGACAATTTTGTGTCTTTAAAATGTACATCGACCTCTTAATATCTCAATCATAATTATGGACCTGGGCCTTCCTTGGCTCCTGGATTCGTCCCTGACAGAAACAAAGATAAAGTCTTTGTGTGGGGATTGGTCCAGAACAATCTTATCTTAATTATTATTCAACTTTATTCATACACATTGCTGTCTATGCAGGTAGAATACACAAAATCAGCCCACCAAAAACAAATATCAAGGAACTAAACTTAAACCTTGGATAAACAACGCCACTCTGTTTTAAATCTTAAATAATGTAATCATCATTTTCTCAAAAAAAATCAATCAGGTTATTTTTTGTTGGTTTCTTTTATTAAGATTCTGATTTAGAATTAGTATTTTCGAACTGTAATATCCATTGGATAGAATCGAAATGATTGACAAAGTTATTGATTCAAAAGAAAACATATTATTATCATTCAGTCTTAAAGCTTGTAATTTTGAAGTGGTAAAATATTTCAGCAAAGATGATTTTATCGCTGACGTTTGTGGCTATATTGACTTCAGTTGGTCTAGGTAAGGTTTAATTAACGATTTTATATAATTTTTATTATGGAAATACATTCTTTATATTTTATTATTAATTGGCATAAGTTAGAAATTACAATAAAAGTCGTAAAGGGTTCCACGGAACCATGTGTCTCGCGCCATGCGTACGATTGGTGCTCTCAGTGTAAAATGTAATGCTTACTGCCAAACATATAAGTCCATTTATCATTAAAGTGAGATGTTATTTCTTGATCTTAAAACAACTTCTGTTCCATAACGTTCCATGAAGGTTAAACAAAGTAACTGATGTATAAAACAAAAAAATACAGACTGTACGTAATTGTAAACAGCAAAAAACTAAATAAATCTATCAGTAAAATACTGAAAAGTGAAAATATATATTTCAAAATTTTTCTCAATAATCAATCATTTTAATAATGACATAAGGTTCTGCCAATGTTTCACAAAATTCTAAGAAGGTTTGACGTTATTGGTGTCTCGAATATTTCAGACACAGACTGCATTCACAGGTACAAGATTAGATTAAAAAAATGTGTATATACTGAATACGCTATTAACATAATTTTATTTCCATAAGAGGCACCCTCAAGGTGTAAATTGCATATACATATATGACAATAAAGTTACAATCACATATACAATAAAGAAAAACAGCAAAACAGTATACTTAAGTTAGACATTGTAAATATTGCTAACAGTGTCACTGTGTTACATAATACATATTACTCAAGGCAGGTGCTTTGATAAGAAATAGCCAAGTCATTTTAAAATATTAATAGACTCACAGTTTTAGATAAATTTATTAGCCATATCTAAGGAGTGAAAATCTTTACATTCTTTAAAATATCAGATCAAATAGCAAATTTCTATCCTTAGAGTATGCAGGACATTCTGTAACAAAATGAAGTTCATCTTCCACTTTATTTAAATCGCATTTAGTACAAATTCTTTGATGAACTTCTAATTTGGAGTATCTCCCAGTTTAAATTTTGTGTCGATGAGACGAAATCCTGAATTTTGTAATAGTTTTTCGCAGATCAAAGTTGTTCAAGATGTTTAAATAATTTTCTTTATAAAATGATGTTTTAAATTGACAATTTGTTCTTAATTTTCCTTGGCTATCAAGTTATAAGCCCAAGATTTAACACACGATACTTTTAAACAACTATGTAAATATACTCTAAATTTGTGTTTTAAATTTACTAAGATTAATAAAGTTACAAGGCAGATCAATAATTTTACATAGGTGTCTGACACTGCTATACCAACTATTCTGATTATTATTATCTAACACGTTTTCTCTACCATGTAATCCATTGTCGTATATATCCAAGAGTGTATCTAAGTCTGTAACCACATAGTGAAGTGGTCTAAAATTAATATATTCAAGCATACATTATTCTGGTAGGAAACTATAATGTCATACACAGCTATTGCTTGCTTCATGCTAATAACTAGTCACTCTCTATTTATATCAAACACACGTATGTATACATACACTAAGAATAACAGTGTTGTTCTTGTAGGCAATTTGTTTGATGACATATGGATCAAAACTAAAAATAGTGGATCAATTGATGCCTATACTCCAAATGGTGTCGATTATTATACCAGTTTGTCAACTTACGAGATATTTCCTGCCAAGAAGAGGTTTATTAAATTCCACATTAAAGCATGCAGCAACGCCTTTGTTCTACTTTCTTCTGCATTCAATCTACAGTCTCCTGACTTTTATGAAATATGTATCGGTGGAAGTTCTAATACAAAAATATATCTACATATACGTCGATTCAGTTCTGATATTTCGGAATATCAGTTTGATGTACCTGGTTTATTAAGCTGTTCGGAACACAAGACGTTTATAGTTAATTGGGAAGTATCAGGAAGGATAACTCTAACGGCAGAAACAGGAATTGTCTTGGATTGGACGGACACATCACCAATACCTATACAAGGTGTAGGTTTCATGACAGGATGGGGATCTGATGGAATGTGGATTTTGAAGCATTCTTGTAAGTTATAAAAAGAATTGGTTTGAATGAGATAAACGCAAAATATTTGTACAAAATAGATAGAATAAAAATGTTCATAATGAAGAGAAAAAGAAGAAAAAAGTTATGCATACACAATTATGCTTATTTTGATTCTTCACTGCATTCCAATAAAGTTGATATAATATGATATCTCAATATTGATTATGAGACTATATTTACAGTTGTTTGCATTGTAATGGTAAAGTGCATGTACATAATTCCGATAGCTAATATCTATATCCGACAGAAGGTCATTATTCTTTGGATTTATAATACCGTTATATAAAGTTCTTCTATATCGTGTATTTATTCCATAAATCCTCAAAACTAAAGACATACAATTTGTTTTCAACAGAAAAATCGGACACAAAAGATGAAATTAACAAATTAAATGTTTTCAGTTTTCATTTTTATTGAAATAAACAACAAAACTAAGAACTAATAAACAATATGTAAATAGGTTTTAAAAAGAATCCCAAGGTTGGAAGGTATATAAAAAAGCCATACTAAATGATAAACAATCCAAAAACACAAGTATAAAAAAAAATGATTTCACTTGTTTATTTTAGTTTAGTTGTTTGAGAAATGATATTCCTGAACTGTTTGTACTCAGTTTACTATATACTGTATAATTAAAATACAAACCTCTTTGAATGGGACCGTATGTTGAATCAGCAACCAAGAAGTTAACTCAGTGATCCGTTACATGTAAAAAGACATCAAAGGTACCAGCTGGCTTATTCATTTTAAAAGATTTCCCTCATTTATGTTACAAAATTCTGATTTTCAAAAGAAACAAATCGTTGATTGTAAAGTCTATCAAAACTGATATCTCCATGTCATTTACTGTCTACTGATTTTTTTTAAAGATGATGATGGGTGCGTTTAACGACTTTGGCTGTTTATAAAGGCCCCGCACGGTTGGAAATGGTTTCAAGATTGAAATATATTTGGTCAAAATGTCCCAATTTGTCAGTAATTGGGCATCTTCCTTGAATTGTAAATGTAAAAGTAGAAAAATCAAACTTTACCTGTATTTAACTGTTCAAAGAATGGAAAAGGATATGTTTCTCTTTATTGTACACCGCTAACCCTTGGTGTTATATGGGTTTCCTTTTGTGGTGATGAGGACAGGGGACAAGGAAAAGTCAGTACACAAAGAAACATTTTTTTTCTGTTTCATAACTTATGAAAGCCTTATCTGAACTTGAAAAGCATTGTTCGCTTTTAAATGGCGCTTTATCTTTTTCAGCTTTATTCACTGGTTATTACTGTGGTGTAACAGGATTCTATGGTAATATGACCTTACTATCCACCAGAATTGATAACAGTGTAATTGATTGTGCATTGGAATGTGCATTAGGTGATGATTGCCTTGGAATTAACTTTCATCACAAAACCAAAGAATGTCAGTTCGTTGCAGGGAGTCGACCAGTTGTCAAGTTTGCTGCACATGACTGGAAGTTTTATACAAAATGCTTGAAAGGAAAAACTATGTGTTTAGGGTGCATTGTCTGAGTGATGCTTACGTGACCTGATTTATTTTCATGCTATGTATTTCAACCAACAAAACTGTTCAACGTATGAGAACTTATCAAATTGTCCTGAAAGAAATAATGATATTAAGTCGCCGATGATAGTAATGAATATTAAAGAAAACATAATTTTCTGAATCACACGGGATTAATGTCCCCCTTTGAATTATGAAACTGATAAACGGACTCTATATTACTACCATCTGTTATGTAAAGTAAGGGTAGGGTAAAGTAATAATTTACAAATTAAATCTCAACTAAACTGTAACAATCGCAATATTTCCTGGAAATCGTGTTTAAACTCAGGTTTATCAAACTGAAGCCTCGAATATACTATTAGCACAAATGTGTGTAAAAATATATTTAGGTAATTTAATTGAATGATTTTTGGTGTTTAAAGCCACTTTCAACACTATTGGCTATTTCGTGGCGGTAAGTTTTATTGGTGGAGAAACTGGTGTTCCAGGAAAGAACCAGCGACTTTCGGTAGGAAAACTAACTCTCCTTATCGGCCTCGGATAATTTAAAGGGGAACATATCACTTAAGGGTTGGGACTCCATTTAATGGCTTAATTAAGCAAAGACGGCGTGCACAAAGCTGAGTCCACGAACGTAACGTCGTCAAATTACTAAAATCATTTACGACGTCGGCATTTTTTCCCCCAGAAAACAGAAGCGTAACAAAAACACTGGACATTTCGTTTATAACATAATTTTAAACATAAACGTTCAACATATTTCTTTTTTTCGAACAACAAAGCACAGCAAATGCACATTCTGGAAATCTAAAAAAAAATATATGCTAAGAGCAGTGTAATGGAAATAATAAGCGACTATGCCGTGGACCCTATTCAGAAAATAGCGTTAAAACATCATTTCTTTAAACTGTAACATAATAGCTGGACATTTAAAAAATTCAGGTGTTCAGCCTGGACTATCGAATCATTCATAGTATGCAGATTTTTTTAAACCTCTTGTTATGCACATTTGGAATATCAAGTCATTTCGAAATAAGAAAATAGCAAGTACATATTTTTTACCGATTCTTCCATTTTCTAATTTTAATCCTTCCAAATTACTACTTCTTACACATGACGAACTACATTCCAAACGCATCCACCATGGCCGTTTTAATTTTTTTTTAGGTGAAGTTCGTATGACGTCATAGTCCGAATCCGAAAAATTCTGTTGTACGAAAATGCAGGAAAATACGTTTAATTTGTACAAATTTCAGGTCAAAAACTCTATTTTATGCTTATTTAATGTTACAAGTTTCACATATTTTTGCCGTTTTCTCCATGTTCGTTTCATACTTTATAGATTTAATTTTGATAACCTTTCTAATAATGTGGATTTTAATGGCTAGCTTTAATCATTTTATTATAAAAAAAACTTCCCATTTAAAATATATGTTTAACACGGTTGTATAAAGCTACTTTTAAAAGCGCATTTAACAGTTGCCGTCAACTTTGTGCACGCCGTCATAATATCTTAAGGTTTTGATCGAGAGCTTGCAAAATAATACCTACATCATTCATGCTGAACATCGATGTAATGTATACACGAAAAAACCATTACATCGTTGCCTTAGATAATTGGTCTACTTTGTCTATGTCATAGACTTCAAATCATTTCTAAGGACTCGGTTGCTGAGTGGTCTAAGTGGCTTAACTACAGTGACCATTAGCCAGTCAACACTGAGGTTGTAAGTTCGAACCCTGCTTCGGCAATGCCAGGTGCGTTCATCTCAAATCCTAATCGACTAGAATTAACAGTTTTCCCGTCGAAGGTTGGTGGTTTTCTTCGGGTACTCTGGTTTACTGCGCCAAAAAAAAACTCTTCGCCATGATATGGCCAAGTGTTTTGAAGGGGTGGTTAACACCCATCAATGAATCAATCAATCAAATCACTACTACGTAAGACATAACATAAACACATTATTATTTGTTGATCAAGTTAAAAAACAGGTAAAAGCATGAAATCTTAGGTTGTTTAATGCGGAACTATTTTAGTTTTATAAAACAGAAATACGTCAATTACATATTATTGACTTTCTGAGATATAAAATTGAAGCAAAATGCAATGGCCAATGTAAGCAAAATGCAAATGACCTGTGTTTCTTAAAAATGTATATTGATATTTTTGTAAAAAAGGTATATCATTCAGACATCAGAAGAATTCTATAAAATTGACTTTCGTGAATATCTTATCCAATTTAGTACATAATACGTAGCATGTCATTTGGTAATGACAACATATTGTAAACATGTCACTACTTATTTTTTTCCTGTCTTACTTCAAACTAATACTTTGTGTATTTCTTTTTGTATTTAATAAAATTGAAATCACAATTGTGTTCAATCATATTACCCAGTTTTCAAATGAATACAAACGGATTGTCTATGCTCTTGCTCTGTGCATTTGTGTGAATGTGTTTGTGTTGCGTTACCAAGTGGGAAGAAATTTAACATATCTAAGCACAGTGATAGGACATTTAAACAATATGGAAAGATATGAAAAGTACAAGTTTTGTTTCTAATATTATAACACAATAAAAACATATAGGTTAAACAGAACACAGCATACTGCAAAAGTTGTTTTAGTACATACTGTTAGTGAAAGATTTGGTAAAAAAAAAAACTATTCAAATACAGGAAATAACAAATGTACTTACACAATCCCCATTTCCATTCTCAAATGTACTTACACATTCCCCATTTCCATTCTCAATTTTATTACAAAAATGTATATATTACTACTAACATAGAGATATATTTTAAAATCAATTTTATTACTATCGTCGTTTTGAGAAAATTCGTTTCAAACCATTTCTTATTGGAAAAAGTTGCGATTCACTGTCGTAGTCCTAACTCTGTACTGACAGTTTAACATGAAAAAGTGTTATTGTGGTCTGGGTTTTACAGTGATTAAACCAACTTCCGACTTTTATATAAAAAAAAAAAAAAAATCTAATTACAATTTATCTATTGATTTTTACTAACCTTCCATATCAGACAGACGAAATTTTATGTTTATTCACTTAGCAATATAAGGGCGCTTGTGCATCCGAAAGGATTTAAAAAGAGTATGATATTTTATTCATTTTTATACTCCGATTCTTTTTTATGAAAGAAGATGTATCAAGTAGGCTTGCTTTAGGGAAGTGCACTTGGGTTCGTATTTGGTCAGAGAGTGTCACCAGCCCAGTTGCGTTGGTACTGGGACGCAAAAACAGTTACAGATTGATTGATTTTTTCGTTATGAAAAATCATTTATACTAAGGAATATATCTTCTTCTTTAAGTAAACAATATACCAAGCAATATTTACCGTAAATTTTAACCTGGGAAACATAAAACTTTCAAGCAAGATTTAGATATAGTCGACGTCCCAATCAACAAATAAAGCTACGTTTATCACTGACAAGTTCCTATTATCATGTCCAAATTACGACTAAATGATAGTCCAGTTACGATTATCATATCAAACAAATTTGTTGGAGTGTCGATTATTTTCCTTGGATTTTCGATGGCTTTTTTTGTTTGTTACGAGGCCATATATGATATTAAGAAAACACACCCACAACTAAACCGTACAGATCAACCTGGCGGTTGAGTAATTCTTGAAAACAACACGTATACACGGAGAAATAAGCAGAAAACGATTTCACCTATGTCTACCTCCGCCAGTTACCACGATCAGTTTAACACCAGTGTATTAGACTTATCTGAGCCATCAAGTCTATTTTCTGACTCCGTACTGTTGCGTGCTAATAGAAGAATTGGCAAATTTAAAATTAGATTAAACAAAAAAAATTAAGATTTTGGTTTTACCTGGACATAAATTAAACAATCTTCCAAATGCGAGTATATCAGCTACTTTGGTCAAATTTAATTGATGTAATTTCTTTTAAGCAGCTCATGTGCATCGCACTTATAGCGTAACAGGGCCGTAAGCACCGTTGAGGCAGGGAAGGCAACTGCCTCCCCTGAATTTTCTACACCAAAATTTTTTTTTGAAGTAATAAAATGAAATATTGACAATATGTACACGAAGAACTTGAATTTATATGATAAGCACCACAAGTTTACAGTTTTTAACAGTGTTATCATGATACATGATATATCTGTCATTTTCCGGATTTTTTATCGAAAGTGAACCGGCGTTGGCTTAATTATTATCTTCTTGAAGTCTTCCCGGGGAAAAGTTGCAGTTTTAAAATTAAGTTACTAAGGTAAGTCAAACACATAACAGATAAACCATAATTATAATAAACAAGAAATGTTTCAGAGAGACAAAATCTACCAGACTGGAGTCAGTGAACTGTTTGCTCATGTCTAAACATATCCCTCAGACCAGCCTGTCATGAAATGGTCTTGCAATTCCCTATTTCAGTATTTGTTTTAGTTTTTTTATCGTGTGGCCGTCCGTCTGTTATTCAGTATTTCCTATGTCGTATGAGAACGCATATGAAACTTTGCTTTCGACAATTTTAAATAAAACTTAACTATTCACATTTATTAAGGTGGTACCCAACACCTTGACTAATATTAATTTGGCTCGTTTAATTTTCATAAAACTTTGACAAAATGTTTACTTTGACCCTTTGACAAAAATATAAAAATTTCAAAAAATTTGAACCAACCACTTTATCAGAAAAATTTCGTTGGTTATATAGCAGTTTGACAAACACTAATTTTGATCATTGAGAAGCTAAATATTTCCTTAACAAAACAACGTGATTAAAACGTTTAGCTGATTTTTACAGAGTTATCTCCCTGTAGTGTTAGGTACCACCTTAAGGGGCTCAATTAAGCAGAGGAAGTTCCCTTTGTATTGTGAATCTTTTGATATCGGAAATTGGTTACCGACTGAATCAGCTGTTGGATCATTTTTTTTAACGTGTCTAGTCAGACAGTACGTCTCCCGATCGTACGGGAACATTATGGTCAATGCCTTAGTAGTTAAACACTCCCATTCGTCGTAATTATATACATGTCTGTTCAGCTTTCAACAATATTGAAATTCAAGGTCCTCGATAAAAAAAATATCTTGCGTTCTGTGATCTTGCTTTATATGTTTTTTTTTTTTAACTTACCAGCTTAATTTCTAACAAAAATATCTTTAAATACAGATAATAATTATTTATGTTTGCAGTTATGTCGTTTAAACAGTCGAAATTAGAGACGTTTTTCGGTAAAACTACACGTAGACGCGAAGACTCAGAAGAATCCACTCAACCTTCTTTATCCGATGCTCCTTCAACTTCAATATTAACGAACATTCAATCTACATCATCTAGTTCAGTCATTTTCTTTCCGTTTCACCATAAAGAAGATCCAATAAAATTCATCGACAAAACTCTTTTGGAAGACGAACGCAAACTAATTTTGGAGCATAAATGGGTACCGGACAATAAGTTTGAATATCCTTTGAACGATAAGGGCAGAAGGTATAACCTTAAATGGGAAGAAAAACGGTCATGGTTACGTTATTCGCCATCAAAAATGTATTCTGTGCCTGCTGTAATGCATTTCCGGTCGCCGTATCAGAAACACATCCAGAATTTGTAACAATTGGCTTTAGAGATTGGAAAATGCCACAGGAGACAAACGAGGCGCGCTAGAAAAACATACAAAATCTGAAAGACATCAATTGTCCTAAGAAAAGAGTGAAATGTTTTGATGACAATCAAAGGAGTGAGTATCCCAGTCACAGAAAGCATCAGTAAAGCGTACCAGGAAAAGGTTCAGAGAAACCGAGCTTGCTTAATGTCAATAATCGAGTAGTCATCAGATTAGGACATAAGAACATTGCTTTTCGTGGTAATTGGCTAAAGATGAAGAAAAAGAAGACGGTAATTTTCAATACTTTATTGACTGGAAGGCATATTTCGATGATGTCCTGAAGTTACATTTGTCGACTGCACAGCACAAATATTTATCGCCAAAAGTTCAGAACGAATTTATTCATTTATGTGAACAAGAAATCCGTGATGCTATCAGAGATCGTTGTGGAGAGTCTGAATTTTCAGTGTGATGGTCGACGAGACCGCAGATGTGGCGGAAAAGGCACAGCTTTCGATTTGTGTAAGATACGTCAATAAGGAGAGAGATCGGTATCAGGTTAATGAAGATTTTTTAGGGTTTGTAGAAGTTGAGAGAACTGACACAGAAACCCTTTGTAATGCAGTTTTGCACAATCTTGGACAGGAATGGGGTTTTGACTTGACGAAATTGAGGGGACAGGGTTATGACGGCTGTGCCACAATGACTGCTGCGATATCTGGAGTTCAGAAAAGAATTCAAGATGCATGGCCGGAAGCTAAATATTTCGTACATTGCAATTCACATCGTCTTAATCTGGTGATAGTGAACACGTGTAATAAAGTTGTTGAAGCTAGAAATATTTTATGATTGTATGATACTAAACCCCTCACGGGAGGGATTGTACTTGATTTTCATATGATGAAGACATAATCTTTCAATCAGTTTAATTGAGGTCTGGAGCTGGCATGTCAGTAACTGTTAGTAGTCCTTTGTTAATTTATGTATCATTGTCATTTTGCTTAGTTTCTTTTGTTACATATTCTGACATCGGACTCGGACTTCTTTTAAACTGAGTTTTACTGTGCGTATTGCTATATGTTTCTTTATTCTACATTGGCTAGAGGTATAGGGGAGGATTGAGATCTCACAAAACATGTTTAACCCCGCCGCATTTTTGCGCCTGTCCCAAGTCAGGAGCCTCTGGCCTTTGTTAGTTTTGTATGTTTTTTAATTTTAGTTCATTTATATGTTTTGGAGTTTAGTGTGACGTCCATTTTCACTGAACTAGTACTGTAAAGTCAGAAATTATTGCGAGGTTTTTATTAATGCGAATAATGCGACTGGATAAATATCGCAATAATAAGAACTCGCATTCTGATAACTGAATTGTAGACCTGTAGGCAGATTTTTTTCGAAATCGCAATAATTTAACTCGCATTTTTGTCCATTCCTGAAAATCGCAATAATAAATGCACGCAATAATTTCTGAATTTACAGTACACAATTTTATTTAGGGGCCAGCTGAGGACCACCTCCGGGTGCGGGATTTTCTCGCTGCGTTGAAGACCCATTGGTGGCCTTCGGCTGTTATCTGCTCTTTGGTCGGGTTGTTGTCTCTTTGACATATTCCCCATTTCTATTCTCAATTTTATTTACTAACCATACTTGGTAAAATAACATGGTTCATATGTGGCGTGAGCAAACGGAAAGCCATTTTAATGAAAGAGGTTAAACAAGAGAACAAAGATTTAGATTTCGACTTACTCTATCACAATGAAGAAGCCCTGTTTGAAGCTGCAATGAGACAGACCATGATGCCGAAACTATCAGAGACGAGATGGACGTCTAGGGTAGACACATTATTGGCTTTTGGCTCACTATAAGTCTCTCCTAAATGTTCTTGAAAATGTACAGTCAAATTCTAAAGGTCAGGCCGCAGCCGATGCTTCTTCATATCATGCAGTGCTACTCAAATTTGATTTCATCCTTGTTACAGTAATGTTACAATACACCCTAGGCTATATCAGACCGTTGTCCATTCTGCTTCAGTCTGAGGCTTGTAGTAAAAGGTCATCAGGAGGCTAGAGATCTTCTGATAATATTTCAAGGAATAAGGTCGGATTCGGATGCTAAGTTTCACGATATTTACGAGAGGAGCGCATCAATCGCAACTGAAAATGAGGTTGTACCAACAAAACCAAGAAGCACGCAACGACAAAGGCACAGAGCAAATGCTCCAGTCGAAAGCATTGAAGAGCATTACCGTGTTGACTACTTTCTACCGTTTATTGACCATATCATTTCACATTTGGATTCGAGATTCCCGGAAGAGCTGAAGGCAATTTTCTATATGGAAACTACCTTGTACCGTCGCTGGTGGGAAAGATAAAAGACGAAGTGGTAACTGCAATGAAACAGGAATACTTGACTGACTTGCCATATCCAAATGATTTTGGACAAGAAGTTGATAGATGGGTGGCAAAATGTAATAGAGACAACTTGCAGTGAGTAACGACGCTTACAGGCGCAATTTCTTATGCTGACCCCGACTTGTATCCAAATGTCCATGTGGTATTAAAGTTACTTTTGAAGACATGGTGCAGAGCTACAATGACAGAAGATCGGCTTTGTGGTTTGGCATTACTCCATGTACACCGTAATGACAATGTAGGGCAAGTTAAAGCAGAAGCAGTATTAAAAAGATGGGATTTGAGTGGAAAAAGGAAGATTCACCTTGCGTTTACCGCCGATTAAAATTTCAATAAAACATTTTCAGAAGCAAAAATTGTATGTTTTTATCGAGGAAACATTTACCAACATCACAATATGAATATAAGAAGATGTGGTATGAGTGCCAATGAGATAACTGTTACTCTGCATCCAAATCACAATGTATTTAAAGTTAATAATTATAGGTCAACGTACGGCCTTCAACACAGAGCCTTAGCTCACCCCGAACAGCAATCTCAGTTTGCTTTTGCATAAAAATTGCTTCCAGGTTCAAGCATTACTGATGAGTCTTAAAGTAAGGAAATCGAAGGAAAACGGGTCATTTTTAGCCTTTTTATTGAAAAAAAAATCGGCGGTCACAATGTATTTAATGTTAATAATTATAGGTCAAAGTACGGCCTTCAACACGGAGCCTTGGCTCACCCCGAACAGCAATCTCAGTTTGTTTTTTCATAAAAATTACTTCCAGGTTCAAGCAATACTGATGAGTCTTATAGTAAGGAAATCGAAGGAAAAAGGGTCATTTTAGCCATTTACTGAGAAAATAAAATCGGCGGGGGGCTGCGCCCCCAGAACCCCGCCTCTCTTAGGGGCCTCAATCGGCGGCCCCCAAACCCCTGCCTCCCCTGAATTCGAACCCTAGTTACGGCCCTGCGTAACCACCATCGCACTTCAGCGTAGTTATCAACAAGTTAGCGTCACAATGTTAGCACCGCACTTCAGCGTTACCACCATCGCACTTCAGCGTAGCTATCAACAGGTTAACGTCACAATAACACCATCGCACTTCAGCGTATTAACCAACGCACTTCAGCGTGGACCATCGCACTTCAGCGTGACCATCGCGGTTCGAGTACCATCGCGGTTCCGAGTTCTTCATATATGTATTGATATTTTTAAAGATATAGTTGAGCTAATTCTTCTCAATTTTATTTACTAACCATACTTGGTAAAATAACATGGTTCATATGTGGCGTGAGCAAACGGAAAGCCATTTTAATGAAAGAGGTTAAACAAGAGAACAAAGATTTAGATTTCGCCCTGTTTGAAGCTGCAATGAGACAGACCATGATGCCGAAACTATCAGAGACGAGATGGACGTCTAGGGTAGACACATTATTGGCTTTTGGCTCACTATAAGTCTCTCCTAAATGTTCTTGAAAATGTACAGTCAAATTCTAAAGGTCAGGCCGCAGCCGATGCTTTTTCATATCATGCAGTGCTACTCAGATTTGATTTCATTCTTGTTAAAGTAATGTTACAATGCACCCTAGGCTATATCAGACCGTTGTCCATTCTGCTTCAGTCTGAGGCTTGTGATCTAGTAAAAGCTCATCAGGAGGCTAGAGATCTTCTGGTGATATTTCAAGGAATGAGGTCGGATTCGGATGCTAAGTTTCACGATATTTACGAGAGGAGCGCATCAATCACAACTGAAAATGAGGTTGTACCAACAAAACCAAGAAGCACGCAACAACAAAGGCACAGAGCAAATGCTCCAGTCGAAAACATTGAAGAGCATTACCGTGTTAACTACTTTCTACCGTTTATTGACTATATCATTTCACATTTGGATTCGAGATTCCCGGAAGAGCTGAAGGCAATTATCTATGGAAATCGCTTGTTGGAAAGATAAAAGACAAAGTGGTAACTGCAATGAAACAGGAATACTTGACTGACTTACCATATCAAAATGATTTTGGACAAGAAGTTGATAGATGGGTGGCAAAATGTAATAGAGACAACTTGCAGTGAGTAACGACGCTTACAGGCGCAATTTCTTATGCTGACCCCGACTTGTATCCAAATGTCCATGTGGTATTAAAGTTACTTTTGAAGACATGGTGCAGAGCTACAATGACAGAAGATCGGCTTTGTGGTTTGGCATTACTCCATGTACACCTTGATGACATTGTAGGGCAAGTTAAAGCAGAAGCAGTATTAAAAGATGGGATTTGTGTGGAAAAGGAAGATTCACCTTGCGTTTACCGCCGATTAAAATTTCAATAAAACATTTTCAGAAGCAAAATTGTATGTTTTATCGAGCAAACATTTACCAACATCACAATATGAATATAAGAAGATGTGGTATGAGTGCCAATGAGATAACCGTTACTCTGCATCCAAATCACAATGTATTTAAAGTTAATAATTATAGGTCAACGTACGGCCTTCAACACATAGCCTTAGCTCACCCCGAACAGCAATCTCAGTTTGCTTTTTGCATAAAATTGCTTCTAGGTTCAAGCATTACTGATGAGTCTTAAAGTAAGGAAATCGAAGGAAAACGGGTACATTTTAGCCATTTTATTGAGAGAAAAAAATCGGCGGTCACAATGTATTTAATGTTAATAATTATAGGTCAAAGTACGGCCTTCAACACGGAGCCTTGGCTCACCCCGAACAGCAATCTCAGTTTGTTTTTCATAAAAATTACTTCCAGGTTCAAGCAATACTGATGAGTCTTATAGTAAAGAAATCGAAGGAAAAGGGTCATTTTAGCCATTTACTGAGAAAATAAAATCGGCGGGGCTGCGCCCCAGAACCCCGTCTCTCTTAGGGGCCTCAATCGGCGGCCCCCAAACCCCTGCCTCCCCTGAATTCGAACCCTAGTTACGGCCCTGCGTAACCACCATCGCACTTCAGCGTAGTTATCAACAAGTTAGCGTCACAATGTTAGCACCGCACTTCAGCGTTACCACCATCGCACTTCAGCGTAGCTATCAACAGGTTAACGTCACAATAACACCATCGCACTTCAGCGTATTAACCAACGCACTTCAGCGTGGACCATCGCGGTTCCGAGTTCTTCATATATGTATTGATATTTTTTAAAGATATAGTTGAGCTAATTCGATAATTGATAGAAGTTTTAAAAGTGACGTTAGATTTAGACAAATTTAAATTGATAAGATGCTATCTGGTGTGCGAACAATCAAATAATCATCGGGTGTTTTTTTGGTTTTTTTTACAAAAACCTCAAGTATTATTTGGAATGCATGTCATTCAAACTTAATCACAGTTGAAAAGATTGATCTTGTAAAATTAGTTTGTTGTAACTTGATACAATCAATTTAGTTTAAATGTAAATTTTTGTTAGGCAGGTAAGTACATGTATACTGTAGAGTATATTTTGCCCAGTGAAAATAGTTTGTCAGAAGGATTTCAATATTCAATGCTATTGTCGTTATTTCCTCGTCCGTTTTTTTTCTAAGTAGATTTGAAAAGGGACCATGGATAAGACATGACGAAAATGTCACGTGACCATGTATACTTCATAGTTTGATATACGTTATATTTGCTTAAATGGCGGCTCTTTGTTAATATAAGTGGGTCTCATGTTTAATAGAAAGTTGGTATTTGTGTTTTATTAAAATATCTTCTTCTACTTCTTCTTCGTTCAGTGTAGCATTTAAAGACAATGTTTTGCGAACCACGTAAATATAAAAAAGATGTGGTATGATTGCCAAACAAGTGACCAAATGACAAAGAAATTAACAACTATAGGCCAACGTCCGGCCTTCAACAATGAACAAAGCCCATGCCGCATAGTCACCTATAAAAGGCCCCGAAATGACAAATGTAAAACAATTCAAACGAGAAAACTAACGGCCTAATTTATGTACAAAATAATGAACGAAAAACATATACGTAACACAGCAACAAACGACAACCACTGAATTACAGGCTCCTGACTTGGGACAGGCACAAACAGAATGTGGCGGGGTTTATATGATCTCTGATTTAATAGAGAATGATGCTGCATCTGTGTTCTCAATGCAAATCTCTTAAATCAAAAGCCTATGAATAGTCAGTTTGACTAGTTATTTGTCCAACAAATACAAACTAAATGTCAGAACAAGGTCCGCAATCATTCTTACACTTATGCGGCTGTCCAAAATATTCAAGTATCAGACATTTCTCTTTGAATAACAATAATTATGACCTGCTACGAAGGATCAATGACACAACAGGAAGAATTGCACACAATCAAAACGAAGTGGATATATATAATTCAAAATTTGTTTTATAGAATGTTGGGAATGGTGGCCAATGCCACGATTTCTTTAGATAGAGGCATTAGTCAAGCAATTGCAATGAAATTCAGGACGTGATAAAGCGATTTGAAGAGAGAAAGATTTTACCGGCTGCTGCGGAATACACTGAATGCTTACATCAATTATTGCACTGGCACGTACAAACTGAAGACATAAGAATTCTTAAAACAAACAGTTATTAAAAATAATCAGAATGTCAACAAATTCATCAAATATTTTATAACCATATACTACTATATAAATAACACATAGCTGAGAGGGTGATAGAGCAGATTGTTACCCCGAGAAAACATTGCGAACTGAGGCGAAGCCAAGGTTGACAATGTCTTTTCGAGGGGTAACCAATGTTTTCTCGGGGTAACAATCTGCTCTATCACCCTCTCAGCTATGTGTTATTTATATAATGTCTTCCACTAAGAATCCAATTATGTATTCTTTAAAGGTTGCTGACAACAGCCCAATTGTCAAAAAATAACAAGTTTAATTATTTTATAACGGTTGATCTATGACAATTACTTTCTTGAGAAATAAAATATAATGAATGCTTAACTGGCTATAAGTGATGTATTGTAGAATGTTGTTGGAATACAAAATGGCATTGAAAGAATGAAAACAATAAAAAATATAAATCAAGTGTTTTAAAAACAATTGTTAACGGTCTTTCCCCTCTGAAACATGATTGATTGATTGATTTTTATTGATGATTGATTGATTGGTTGGTTGGTTGGTTAATTGATTGATTGATTGATTGCCTCATGGAACAAGTGGAAAAGGAATTGATAGCGTAGTTCCCGTGTTTAAACACTTGAGACTTAGCCTCTAGGAACACGTGAAAAAAAAAATTGAGAGCCTAGTGCCCGTGTTTAAACACTTGAGACCTAGCCTCTAGGAACACGTGAAAAAGACATTGAGAGCCTAGTGCCCGTGTTTAAACACTTGGGACCTAGCCTCAAGGAACACGCGAAAAAGGAATTGAGAGCCTAGTGTCCGTGTTTAAACACTTGAGACCTAGCCTCTAGGAACACGTGAAAAGGAATTGAGAGCCTAGTGCCCGTGTTTAAACACTTGAGACCTAGCCTCAAGGAACACGCGAAAAAGGAATTGAGAGCTTAGTTCACGTGTTTAAACACTTGGGACCTAGGCTTAAGGAATACGCGAAAAAGGAATTGAGAGCCTAGTTCCCGTGTTTAAACACTTGAGACCTAGCCTCAAGCTAGGAACACGCGAAAAAGGAATTGAGAGCCTAGTGTCCGTGTTTAAACACTTGGGACCTAGGCTTAAGGAATACGCGAAAAAGGAATTGAGAGCCTAGTTCACGTGTTTAAACACTTGGGACCTAGGCTTAAGGAATACGCGAAAAAGGAATTGAGAGCCTAGTTAACGTGTTTAAACACTTGAGACCTAGCCTCAAGGAACACGCGAAAAAGGAATTGAGAGCCTAGTTCACGTGTTTAAACACTTGGGACCTAGGCTTAAGGAATACGCGAAAAAGGAATTGAGAGCCTAGTTCCCGTGTTTAAACACTTGGGACCTAGGCTTAAGGAATACGCGAAAAAGGAATTGAGAGCCTAGTTCACGTGTTTAAACACTTGGGACCTAGGCTTAAGGAATACGCGAAAAAGGAATTGAGAGCCTAGTTCACGTGTTTAAACACTTGGGACCTAGGCTTAAGGAATACGCGAAAAAGGAATTGAGAGCCTAGTTCACGTGTTTAAACACTTGAGACCTAGCCTCAAGGAACACGCCAAAAAGGAATTGAGAGCCTAGTTCACGTGTTTAAACACTTGGGACCTAGGCTTAAGGAACACGCGAAAAAGGAATTGAGAGCCTAGTTCACGTGTTTAAACACTTGGGACCTAGGCTTAAGGAATACGCGAAAAAGGAATTGAGAGCCTAGTTCACGTGTTTAAACACTTGAGACCTAGCCTCTAGGAATACGCGAAAAAGGAATTGAGAGCCTAGTGCCCGTGTTTAAACACTTGAGACCTAGCCTCTAGGAACACGTGAAAACATTGAGAGCCTAGTGCCCGTGTTTAAACACTTGGGACCTAGCCTCAAGGAACACGCGAAAAAGGAATTGAGAGCCTAGTGTCCGTGTTTAAACACTTGAGACCTAGCCTCTAGGAACACGTGAAAAAGACATTGAGAGCCTAGTGCCCGTGTTTAAACACTTGAGACCTAGCCTCAAGGAACACGCGAAAAAGGAATTGAGAGCCTAGTTCACGTGTTTAAACACTTGGGACCTAGCTTAAGGAATACGCGAAAAAGGAATTGAGAGCCTAGTTCACGTGTTTAAACACTTGGGACCTAGGCTTAAGGAATACGCGAAAAAGGAATTGAGAGCCTAGTTCCCGTGTTTAAACACTTGGGACCTAGGCTCTAGGAACTGCGAAAACGGGTCCTTGCAACATGTTTATTTATATTCAAATTATGACATTTGTAGGAACATGCAAGGATTTAAACACACTTACAAAAAGTATCCTTGTATTTTCCATTATAAATGTTCTCTTTTTTTATAAGGCTTCCCAGTACTTGTGTCTTATTTACTTATTGTGTGTGCATTGTTTTCAATTTTATAATTAAAGGACATCGGACCTGACCTGCATGGATCTTTTGTATTTAACCTACGTGCACATTTTCATTCTTTTCGAAAAGGGGAAAACCCCTATTTTATTTTAGGTAGCACGCGCTGCACCGGATGGTTGGTGTGATTGTGACGTCACCAAGCTGATCAATATACACGAAATTTAGTTGCAGAGGGATTGTCGTCAAGACCAGACCTGTGTATAAAGATTGTCAGCTAACGGATTTAAATTTTCTTTCATTTACAGGTCATTGATGTCGGGTCATGCATACTTTTTTCGTACATATATTTACGGGAACACAGATTTGTTTTTAAATGCATGCTTAGAAATTTTATTCTAGGATTTTACTACTATTTACGAACTTTTGAGGGATTTCTACGCTATTGATTTTAATTTCTCAATCCAGATTGGAACGTCAAGCGGACTGCACGTGATTTATACTGCTAACGGAAAATATATTTTCTCGATTTATTTTACAGGTAAACTATTGTCCGAGCGCTGACCACTGGTCGACTCATTCATTACATGCACATAAAATTAATGTTGGTGTTATAATACTTTAACAAAACGTTTATCGATTAATTTTCAGAAATACATGAATTGGAGAAGATTTTGCAGGAATGGATTTGTATTTCAGAAAGAAGTTTCTTCATAAAAAAGAAGGATTAGCATTTTTATAATAAAATAGAAATGGGATTCAAAAAAAAAAGGGGGGGTCTAGAGGGGTGGTTGTGGGCCTTGGATGATTAACAAAAATAAATTGCATGTACGCATCATGATAGCTGTAAGTTTGAAGCTATAATTAGTTAATTTGTTCATTTTTCCATTTCAGTGGCATGGAACCCCTCAAAAATGACGTGTAACATTACGACAAAAAAATCTCCAGTTAAATCATGTCGCGACTAACATTTTGATCACAATTTTTAAAATTTTACCCCTAACTTTTTTCTGAGTAAAAGCAGCTTGAAGTGAATGTCAAAATTTAGAACATGACCTTGACCTTTGACCTTGACCTCATTTTCCAAGTTGGGACCCAAGGACCTCAAATAAAACAGCTCTAGGTTTATACGGCTTACGGTTTATGAGTTCATATGCATATCACTTATATCAAACGCATAAGGGGAAAAAACTCTCATATTGAGTCTCCGGAACGCTTCGGTGAAAACCAAACTCAACATCCTGAAGTTATAGCGAGCAATTTGGTAAAATAAATTTGTCGTAATCTTTTACGGTTGCGAAGGAGTAGTGGCCACAAGAAAAACAGTGTTTGGGGAGATAACTCTTACAACGGAAAGTCTTCGGTTCAACGGTGTCAGTTTTAAAAGCGTATAAACTGTTCGATATCATATACCAAATATCTAAGCAACATCATGCGAAACAACAATACCTCGCAAGAACAAAAATAAGGCGGAAGAAAAAAAATAATAATCAGAACAAAATCAATAGGTCTTTCCACGGAAAAGTGGAAAGACCTAATAAGAAGTTTCGTTAAATGCCAATGAGGCAACTATCCACCAAAGTTCAAATGAAGTCGATGTAAGCAATTATAGGCAACCATACGGCCTTCAACAATGAGAAAAACTTATACCGTGTGGTTGACCATAAAAGGCGACGACATGAAAAATATGTAACAATTCCATTGAGAAAACTAACAGCTTAATTTATAACAAAACAGTTTACGAAAAACAAATATGACAGATATGAACCAACGACAACCACTGAACTACAGGTTCCTGACTTGGGACAGGCACATAAAGAATGTGGCGGGGTTAAACATGTTTGTGAGCGATCAACTCTCCCCCTAACCTGGGACAGTGGTGTAACAATACAACATTAGAACATATTATAAAAATCAGTTGAAAAAGGCTTACCTCATCAGATGGATACAAATAGAAATACATCTAACATCTGGACGGGTACTAGTACATCCCAAAAACAAAAAGACACTAAGTACAGATCTGAGAGTACTCGCAGTAACTGACAGCTAGTTCAAAGCCAATAACAACTAATGAAATAAATCATGTATCTAAGACTAAAATACCAATCAGTACACATCCAACATCCAATGGATTTAGTGTAAAGACGTCATTAACAGTCAGAGGAGAAACACGACCTTGTGCAATGCCAAACTATAAGTATTGATAGATTGTAGTACTGTGAAAGTACATATTTGTAATATTTAGTATGGTTTTAATTTACTGATAACAAAATCCATATTTACACCAATAAAACAATATTCAAAGATTTAATTACAGCGTTGAATAGGTAACCTTTAAGAATAAGTTTATTAAAAGAATTGATAAGTTTATTCGGATCGTATCTAAATTTCCGGACTCGGTTTACAACATCACCGTAAAATTTAGGATGTGCTATTCCGTTTGAAATAAGTTTTGTATAGGTACAGCCAAACTTGCAGACCAAATCTTTGTATCTGTGAAAGAATTTAGTGAAGTTTTTGAGTAATTTGTGGTGACGAAATCCCCGACTTAATAATTTACTAGTAATACATAGATTTCGCTCATTCAAATCCAAAACGTCACGAGCATAGCGAACGAGTTGGGATATATAAACACCGTAAGACGGTGCCAAAGTAAAATCACCGTCCAGAAAGGGAAAATTAACGATAGGGAAAGAAAAATCATCCCTTTTGTCGTAAATGTTCTGGTGTAATACTGAAATATCTAAATCTAGGAAAGGACAGTTATTGCTGTTGATATTAGCCTTGTTGGAAAATTTTATAAATTAGAAGAAAAACTTGGCGGAAGAATGCAAAAAGAGACAAATCTGCAAGATATTAGACTTCAATGTGTACATGCAAAGGAGATTTATAGCCCAGGTATCACAGAAGAAAGTCTTAATATAAGTACAGATAAGTTTCAAGAAGTTCAATTCAAATTGTAGACTATTGTTTGTCTGTTCGTAATTTTTTTCTTTTTGTCATGATCGTGATTGTCTTTTCTCAAATCGTTGGGCGTTAGATTTCTCTTATGCTTTAATCTTGTTATTAAACTGAATGTGTTCTGTTGTATATTTTCTAACCCGTTAATGTTAGTACTTCGGTGTTGGCATGAAAATACGCATATTGTTTGATTGAAATTTGCCTTTATAAATATTTTAATGAAGGAATATATCTCCCTCATGCAAAACTGTGTATCGTTGTCTGGATTCGTCTTTGATTTAGATCCTTTTTTGGTTTGATCAGTTCTTCAACGTTTTTATTAGGTTTTGGATTTTTAAATATTTCGGCATCAAACATCACTGAATAACCATAATTGTCGAAATGCGAATATGGTGCAGTCAAATTATTGGTAACGTGAATGTTATTTATGATAATTATGTGCATCGGAAAAACTGCTTTGACAAATTTCACCATCCTCCCAAATATAACTATTTAAATGTTTGAAAAGCTCTCCACCAAATCATTGTCCTTTTTGCATGTCTCATGTGCATTAGTTAAAAAAATCTACTCTTTTATGAATTATTATGCACTCACTCATTGCATCAATTGACACTGCGAATATAACAAAAATTTAAAAAAATCTTTTTACAGAAGAAAAAACACTGTTTCTTGAACGCCATGGTCGTTATGGACATCTGTGTCACAGAGGACCACGCGTATATTCCAATTGTAGTAACAAAAAATCCTGCCCTATTGTCTTCGATTGTGAAATCATCGAATGTGAACTTAACATGAACAACACGACGAGTGCCACTAGTGGAGCAGAATCTGCTTACCCTCAGATCATAAGATGACCCCTAGTTTTTGGTGGGGTTCGTGTTTCTCAGTCTTAATTTTTATATGTATTTTTGATTCGGAAAGCATTTCTCTTAACGTCCATTGAGAAATATACAATGCTTACTTATGACGAGATCAAATTAGACTTTAGATAAATTAAGTAGGAAGCCGAAAGACGATTGAATTTACCCAGTTCTTTTTTGGTGCATGTTCATAATGCTCAGACTTTAGTTTTCTGCATAATGTTTAATGAACTATGTCATGTCTTCTCTTTTGATAATGCACTCTGTCATTGTCCCTTTTTTATTTTATTTTTTCTATTTACTAATTTGACATAAAAGACCAAAATAGAATAGCCAAATTTCGACTGAAATCATCTTTGCTACAAGGCTTGTGATACAATTTAATGGCTCACTGTCGTTTACCTACCGTCTACTGGCAATTTCTTCAGATCCATGAAGAGATACAATTTAACATATGCTGCATATTCAAGTATTCATAAAATAGTTATATAAGTAGAACTTAGTCGTGTATACGAAACATCTTGTTTGTTGAACTTAATTCTGTACAGGTACATATAACCAAAATTATACATTCCATAAAATACTTAGCCTGTCCGGTGAACAGTCCGCCCGCCGTTTCGAGTTAATGCTTTTGCAATTGTTTTCACTAACATTTTCGTCCTTTTTATACATGAATTTTATCTAATGTAACCTAGTCATTTTCCCTATAAATCCTGCTCATTGCAGTTGCACAGCTTCTCCTTTCCTTAATCTCTAAATTCAATTTTAAGTTGTTAATCGCCCTTTCCTGAGAAATAAAATACTCAAATGTATGATAATTCAAACTTTATCATGACATATGTCTTTTTTGTCATTTGTATCGTAAGGTGCTGTATCATTTTAGCTGTGCTGGAACGTATAAATACGCAGTCTTGTCCGGAAGGAAAACAGACGTTAAATCCGATTTCATGTGCTGGGGCAGTACCACACTCCTTGTGCGTTAAGATCCCTTATAATAACTGTTTCCGGTGTCCGTTAAGTTGCTGTTGCAAGGCAAACTTCCTGCCCCTAACCAATATTTCCTCATCTTCCAGTGGCAGCAAAGGTTCCCACCTTTTATTCTGGTGATCCACTTTGCAGTGCCTGTCGATATATATTGTGTCGTTTTGCATACGAATGATATACTTGCAACTTGACATTAAACCACAAGCTATGGAACGCCACAGCTGCCTTATGATAACGATAATCATATCATTAAGGGTTGAGATATAACATGAAGCAAATTATCTATACTATTGCGACATTTGACTATACTACTCTTTCAATGTGCTATATCACTAGGATACATTTTTATACTATAAAGACGTTTTGATATAAGATGGAGTTACCTTTTCATACTATTCTGTCCTTTTACTTTGTTATGAATATATTCTTATATACTATGAAGACATCTTGATATAACATGGAGCTACCTTTTCATACTAAACTGTCATTTTACTATACTATTCTGTCATATTACTATCTTACGACGATAAAGTCGTATACTACAAAGACATCTTGATATCATATGGAGCCACCTTTTCATACTATCTTATTACCTCACTATGGTATTCTGACAGATTACTATATCATGATACATCTTTATACTATAAAGACGTATTGATATGACATAAATGCTGACCAAGGAATATAAAACTACAGGAAAAAAGTAATTGGGTTTTACCTTTAATTAAACTTGGTTTGAATGGTTAAAATCTTACAATATTATCATAAGGCAGCTGTGGCATTCCATAATATGGCAAGCTGTTAATGCTTCTCGCTCATATTAAATCTATATTGTAAGATTGTAAGCATTCAAACCAAGTTGTGCGCGAGTCTAAATGAGATACTCAAAATACACTACAAAACATAATAACATAACCCGAAAAGTAATTGAACTTAAATTTTACATGACATTACTTAAGATTGCATATAGTGTAGGAAATTTTAAGCACATAAATAAAACATACGAAATAAGATCTCTCATAATCCATTTGAGTTCTTTATAGAATTAAATAAGCAAAATCAATAATAGCTAATTTATTTCCAATCTTTATCAGTTTGTTAAATGAAGTTCAACTCTCACCATTTCTGGAATATTTTACAAATTATTTAAAGAGCTGTCCATAATGTATTTGTTGTAAATAGGTATTTTTCTCCTTTCATTACACAAGGAGTCACCTTTCATTATCACAACAGTTTAGTGCAATTTGAACTCGGTAAAATGTTCAAATCTATCGTATAATTATAGATTATCGTTGATCATCTCAACGAGATTGATTTTCTCGCTTGAGCCGGGACGGCGAAAGCGAGAAAAGCAATCAAGTTGAGATGACCAATGATAATCTGTTTATCGCTATTTTACCTATGACGACGTTGTCAATTTCGTGTCAATTTCATTTGCAACGCCACGTGCCTCCTTAGTTTTAGCGATAATTTTCCATCTCAAGCGAGTAGCATGATATGAAAAATTATCACAAAAAGATCAAAGGAAAATGCACAAAATAGCGATAACATGTATAACCCATACTAAAAGACTTAAAATCATCGATTTTACATATTCGATTTTTGAAAATTTCCTTTTTCTCACTATATAACCGATCGGAACATGAGAACGTAAACCACAATTTGTTTATGACATACATACACAGTATTCCTTTAAACAGGTATGTTTTAAATTTATTTTACTCATATTTCTTTTTTACCTTAACTTTGATTGCAATATTATTTTGACTATATCAATTTAAACATTTAAATGTACCCATTGTGTATACATGTAACTAACATTATAGATATCTATATATATTAAAAGTAAATCAAAAGGAGAGAAAGTATCAGTCTTTTTTTTCTTTTTTTTTTAAATATGTTTTCCCAAATGTATAATAATTACCCTTCTGATTAATTGAATCAGAGACATATAATAAATTTGTATTATATGAATTTAATCAATTGAAATCAAGTCCTGTCTTAATTCACTTCTGAACTATTTGTTATATCAAACTAAGCAGTAAATTTAAAACGACAAAGCAATCCACGTGATTTATTGTTTTAGTCAGTATTCAAACAAGTCGTTACCACTAGATTTCTAACGTCTGAAGACATTTGCATAGTAATTTCCTAAATACAAAATGCAAACATAACCATTCGACACAATGAAACACAATGCATTGTGGAATTATACGAGTTTACCATTATGGAACTTGGTCGAAAAGTGTCATTTGGTATTGTATCTCGGAATCTAATGTTTAATATTTTGGTTCATCTAATTTAATACATTTAATGTATAAAGCATATTCTTCAATTTGCATGATCATATTTAAAAACAATATTGTTCGCAGGTTTCAGCTTTCGACTTCTTTCGTCCTGTCAAAGAAGTAGATATCAGGTTTCGTCTATTGTTATGCACTGTACCTGGGCATTCATTTCGCGTGAAATTAATAACAAAGGCCAATTGTCGAGTAAAACTCCTGTGAGCTCTTTTCAAATAGTAATAAATATTTGAAAGGAAAGGGTTACATGATACTGTATGCTCTAGGAATTTTCGTATTCCTAATTCTTTCCATAAGTAATGCTCTTTCATAACGCACAGAGAATACAGCCCATAAATGCTACTTGATATCTAGCATTACACGCTGCAAAATATTATGAATTTATAAAAGACAGACCCATAATTCATTTGAACTGGTTGCGTAGACATTTCGGCTATACCTGCTATTAAAGTTATCACATTAAAACTAATGTATAAGTAATTCAGTTTTCTCATTTATTTCTTTATTATATAAATATAATGACACACCTGTCAATTTCAAGACTTAATACTGCCCTTTAATTATCTTTTGAGTATCTTTATTGTTTGGTTGCTGTCTCATTGATATATACGCCACAGTTTCTTTATTCCTAGCTGGAGTTTAAAACATATTGAATAAATATGAAAAAAACATACACTCATATGTCATATACGTGTGTATAGCAAAGATAACGGAAAATAAAGGAAACAGTGTATCATGTCATGACACAAAATCACTAAGAAAAATAAAAGGACCTGCGCTTTCATTGTTGTTATTCATCTCCAAGTAACACTTTGGAAACATATTATGAAAACAGGAGTACAAAAAATAAAAATTGAAGATAAATGGATGAAATTATTATCTCATAACCTAATAACAAAATTATTACAGATACAATAAGTATTTACGATAAAACAATGACAGTGCAATGTTCAGTGCATGTGGTAACACTAAAAAAAAATTTCTGGTAATCTCAGAGAGTGCATCATTTGGCTCCATTTTAGGGCAATGGCCCCTGTATGGACTTTTATTTACCTTTGCATTAAGAGAAAATACAAAATGTAGGTTGAATGCCATAAAGAAAACATTTGTGAGTCTTATTTTACGAATATTAAACGCTCTCTTTCCCAATTTCACGAGATAATGGAAAAGTTAAGGAGCCTCCCGTCTGCAAAATCTGAATGCAAACTTGTACAACTAGTCATCTGTTAGGAGGTGTCGTTTGCTTGCTGTCTCGTGAACGAATGACTGAAATCTTTGTTTATTTAGCCATAATATTAGTGGGTATTGTTCGAGTATTTCAACCGCTATTTTCTTAGGTCAAAAACAATTATTTGTTAATCTGAGCATATAAGTAATACTTTATAACATGGTCTACAACTTTAATCACATAAAAAGAAAAATGACATGAGATATTTTTCCAGCACTTATTAAAAAATTGCGTTTTGTCAGTAAAATACACGTGTTCTCGATAATTTGTAACTCGTAGTAGTCGATCATGCATTGGAACTCATTCGCTGGATTGGTCAATGACCCAGGCAGTAGCGGATCCAAGGGGGGATGGTTCCGGGGGTTGGAACCCCCTTTTTTGTTTGACAACTAATGCTTTTGTATAGGGACATATGGTAGGAACCCCCTTTTATATGACGTGCATGTGTTGGATCCCCCTTTCACAATGGCTGCATTCTCCCCAACTGGCAGGTAAGAATATACAAATAGTATGTAAATAAACAATTATATTGGCGTGACGATTAGTAGTTCGCTAAATTATGAATACTCGAATAAGGTACCGTACCCGTCCTGTTAAACCACTGCGAACAGATAAATGGTGTTTTCTGTTTACCTTTCATTTAGGTTTAGGGAGAGTAATTTAATTTCGACAAATTATGCCATTTATTGCGTCCAAAAATTAAATGCGACTTTACACCGGAGTTAGTTCTTGCATTCAGCAACACGACTTGTTAAGCAGTGACTGCTTATATTTCTAGAACACAATGTTCTTGACTGTCGTTGGTCGACTTCTGTGCTGGTGATATCCTTTTATACATCCATCGGAAAAGAAATTGTCATGATGATAGTAAAAGGTTAGATAAAGCCACTAGGCTTATAATTGAATACGCCATATGCCCGTTTCATCTTCATAACTAATTATTGGTGCTAAAATCAAAACTATTGAAAGGTCCAATCAACTTGACGGGCATTGCCAACCAGATATTCCCAAACGTTGTGCCTAATTTGGTTCTGACCATCATGATCATGCAATTAAAAACAACCATACAATAAAACATATATCTTTATTCTGACAAACATTTGCAATTACAATGGTGTACATACACTACATGAAATCAATAAATACAGACATAAATACACGAATGAATACACAAAGCAAAATATGTACACTATTTTTACAATTACACTGATTGTGTTTAGCCAGGAGAGCACACATGGGAATTTATATATCTAATGAAAGTGCACATTTTTCTCAATTTTAATTTTATGGTTAAAGTTCATTAGCATCAAGCATGTCAATATGTTTGGGCGAGAGACATACTTTTCTTTTATACTGACATATCATATAATGAAACTCATCTCCAGGCTCTCTTGAATCACACAATTTACAAATTCGTCTATCTTTCTGAATATTTGTCCATCTCCCTATCTCAATATGTAATTTATGGTTTATGGCTCTAAATTTGCATTTAGTGTAAATATGCATAACAAAATCATGCAGTTAAACAGGACCACGCAATTAAACACAAACATGCACTTAAACACAACCATGCAATTAAAGACAACCATACAATTAAAACACAATTGATTTCAATTGGTATGGTAGGTCATTACACTCCGGATCCTTTATTGCATTTAATCCAAAGGAGAGGAGTCCAGACCCACACACCTACGTTGATCCTCTGTATTGTGCTAACATATGAAATTTTAACCTTCCGTTTATTCATGTCAATCATCCCGAAATCCTAGAGGTGAAAGACCTTAAATGACCCAAGATTCAATGTGCATTTGAAACTCTATAATTAGATGAAGAACAGCTTAATGTCCGGAATATCTCTTTCATACTATGCACGTGCCTATCGAAATACTAATTAAATAGTGATACATCAAAGTTTTGACTGACCGCAAATGTATAGAAATCTGTAGAGGACATTATCTGTGTGTGAGTTAAAACTGTAAAACAAGTATCTATTTAGATCATTGATAAAGACCGCGAAAGAAATAAATATGTCTCATTGGCGATTTGTGGCAAACATCACCCATGAAAAATCAAGTACTTCCAAACAGACTACTTATTTATAATAAAGGACATAGCTGCTGACAAGAAGTTTGTTAAAAAAACTAATTTTATTCAATAGATATACATACGTTTATGATTATACAAATAGTTTATGGCCCTTGGGAATCATCTCAGCTATGTATAAATTTTGACCGGTCCCTGCCTTAAAAGTTTATTAGCATTCATGAGAAGCAAACTTCAAAGGCAGTGACACACCCGTCAGTTCGAAGGAACACAGCATGGTTCCGAGGGAGCACAGCATGGCTCCCTACTGCTTTAGACAGCGCAGCATGGCTGCCGAACGAGTTGAACTGACGGTGGTGATGAGACAACTGAATTCTTGGGTAAATACATGAAATTTGGTTTATAGATCCAGACAATAAAATCTCATTAATATCCAGTAGCTGAAATAATTCCCTGATCATTGATATATTGAAAGCGTGAGGTGGGGAAGGCGGCGGTTAAACAAAAGATTGTTTCACAATATAAAATAGCGTCCTTCTTTCCAAACAGAATTATCAAAGATGAGTTCTGCCACGTGTATCTCTTCTAAATAAGGAACAACCAATAAGAGTCGCACATGCAGATACGAGCTTCTTTACCAAATAAACCACGCCTAAATTATATGTAAGCTAACAGTAAAATAGTTTTGGGACAAGGCATATTTATTTATAATCAACGAAAAATCCAGGTTACTGGGCAGAGGAAATAAATAGCAAAAGACGACATTTCAAACGTTTGCAATGGCTATTTGTGATACACATTATTTAAATTGTAGGTCGAATTATTACTTAATACCTTTTCTACGTGGACAAAAATAGATCTGAACGTTGATTATAAGTTATCATGCTTTGACCCAACTAACATGATTATTTAGACAGTGTAGAAAATTGTTGAACGGTGAGGGCGAAAGCCCGAACCGTTCAACAATTTTCACACTGTCTAAATAATCATGCTAGTTGGGTCAAAGCATGATAACATTTTGTGCGGTTATGCTAACCGTATTGAGTATAAAATTAATGAAACGTTAAACACAAATGTCCTAGAGTTCACTTCGCAAAATTAACATGTTTACTCCGCCCACTGACCGCGTGTTTGACCTCACTCTTAATGTGTATGCTCCGCCCACTGATCGTGTAACCTGATGATCTATTGATTTTCCATGTAGCGCATAAGTTGATGTGTTTTACGCCAACTAAAGATGGAGCCTGGTAAAAGACGATTTGTCGATACAAATGATGAAGAAATCGAACAAAAACGTTTGAAAATGAGTGCTGATAAAATAATAAAGCAGAATATAGCAGCAGCGACTATTTTCCGGGAGTATTTAAAAGAAAAGAAAATGGATCCAGGATTCGAACATTATGACACATTAAAACTAGATGAAGCTTTGGGCCATTTCTATATGGATGTGCGTAAATCTGATGGAAATCGTTATAAAACAAATTCACTGCAGTGCTTGAGACACAGTCATTTAATGAATCATTGCAAGGTGTCAATCTAAATGAACTGTTCAATGATTTTACTGAAACTTCCGTAAACATAAATCGTACTACACTTTGTCCACAAGTTTTCAACATCTGTTCCGTAACTATTGTTTATAAAAAAGAATGACTTAATTTTTAGAAGAAGAACAGATTTGATTGTTTTAGAACATATTTTATTTACAGTTTGGTTTAATGTGTTCGGGAGCATTTCACTTTATTTCATTCCATCTTATATTGTTTTTATTTAGATTTTTAAGGGTTTTCTGGACGAAAAACATTTTTTTACATCTGTTATCACTTTTAATTTTGTATGATATATTACAGAGAAGTATAATAAATATATTTTATTTGAATTGCTCTAGATCGATAAAGCCCTGGATTGCGTCATGCATGTATAGATGTCAACCAGTGGAATTTTTCATTCGCCGACCGGTTAACAGGTCAACTTGCCTTATGTAGGGCAATACACTAAGGTTATCACAAGACACCGTGTTCCTTACTTTGTTCTTTTTATAGCACTCATGATTTAAGGTCAACAGGTTGAGCACACTTGATTAAAGGTCAACATATTACAACGCGACTGCTGGTTGGCTACAGGCACATGTTTTGTAAGAAGTTTTCTTTTTGGGGCAATTTGATTGGGTTGTGTACGGCGAAGATGGTTATTTAGCAGATGGCAAGGCAGCCAGTAGAATTCAAGTTTACAACTGCATAACCTCACAATTAGTATTTAAATCTATTGATTAAAATATATATGAAGTGTGTAACGAATGACAGATAAGATATGATCGACATGACATATCTCTATATATATAGTCCAAAATGGTGGAGTTCTGGTTGTAACAAAATGTAAGTATATCCCAAAATGCTCAAACACAAAGCCCATTCATGGACTTCAGCTTTCCTTAAATTAAATTATTGTTAGATTGACTTTTCTATATGGTATATGAAACACATAATAAATGTTTTATCTCGGTCATTCATCGGCACAGCTATACATTGCATTTCGATTGTCTTTGTTGATTATTCAAAAGCGAAAGTAACAGTACATAAGTTATATACTAGTAAATTAAATGATAATATGAAGAAAAAAAGATGTGGTATTGTTGCCAATGAGACAACTCTCCACCTGAGACCAAATGACATTTTTTAACATAGAGGAAGTATAAGACCCATCTTTTGGCCCAGGAAACTGCAAATATAGTATACTTATCCAAGTTTCAAAATTATGTTAATTTTATTGATAAATGAACAGGTTAATATGATAAGGACGCTTTAGTGCAGAAAGGTCACTTGTGATATCAGTGTGACATCATAAATATGTGAAATTTACGGAATTGATCTAAAATGGACTTTTTACACATAGTTTTTTTCGTCGAAATATTAATGAGCAACAGCTCACCCAGAGATATTTTCAAGACATCTTAAGCTTGTAAAAAGTAAAATAACAAAAATACCGTTCTCCAAGGAAAATTCAAAACGGAAAGTCCCTTAACAAATGGCAAAATAAAAAGCTCAAACACATCAAACGAATGTAAAGCAACTATCATGTTCCTGACTTGGCACAGGTATTTCCTTATAGAGAAAATAGTGGACTAAACCTGGTTTTATAGGTGGTCATAATTAAAACTTTCACTTGTATGACAGTTGCATAAAATTCCATTATATTGACAACAATGTGTGAGCCAAACAAATTAATTAACAGACAAAATAGGTATAAATGTCAAACATTGGGTTACAGCATAAATTGTTTTTGATAAAGTTCCCTAATCCCTCTTTTTATATTGTTCGAGGGGCATTTTTCACATATTTAACCAATTTAGAATAATTATAAATATTATGCTTAAAAATTTTGCATTTTACAGAAAGGAATAGTTGAATTCGTTACTGATTTCTTTGAAATCATCAACAAACAAAAATTCAAAATATGCAGATTCAGTATCTTAGCCAATGAAAAATGGAAAATTTTGTCCGGATGTTTATGCTTCTGGCGGAAGTAGCAGTGGGTGTTATTCGAGCATTTCTTGAAGATAAAATCAAACCAGACAACTTCGAATCATTTCTTCAACAACATAGACACGACTTATATCATTTATGTTATAACAGAGGACGTTGTTGTTCTTGTGGATTGTCTCCGACGTTTCCTACGCAAGCAGTGATCAGAAAAGCTCAGTTAGACATACTTTTTGTCCAACGGCCTGGTGTAAACTGTTCATCAAATTCACGTGTCTGTAGTTGTTCTTACATTGCAACACCGAACATTCAACTTAACACAATTGACATTACACTCTGCTTTGCTATTATTAATAATTTTATAACTTTAGATAAGAACCAAAATGACTTTCTAAATGACATCAGGGTTGTTAGAAACGAGATTTCACATTTCGCGCACCAACATGACATCACTAGTGTCGAATTTGATAGAATGTGGAAGAAAGTGATAAAGGCATCTATCCATCTGGCTACATGTATCAATAATACATATTCCGCAGATATTCAAGATAAGATAGAACGTCTTCGGACCCGACCTATTTTAGCGGTTGAATATACAGAATCCCTGCGTGAAATTGTAAAATGGATAAATGGGAATGAAGAGGTGAGAAATCATGTGTATTCCTTAATTCTTAGTAGTATTGGTAATTATGTATCTTTTTAATTACACCGAATATAAGTTAGACATTAGAAATGTAATTCCATTATTCTTTCGTTATCAAGACGTTACGGAAAAACAGGTGCATCTAAGAAAGCGCTTAGTAAAGTGAAAGGGCAAAACTGTTTTGGAAATACCCTCGGCAGAGAGAGAGTAAATACGAAATATTCGTCCCTCGGCTGTGGTAAGATATGAAAAAATCGTCTGGTGAGAGAAAATACATGAAAACTAGACCGTCTATCAATACGGAAAAACTTTAATTTAAAAAAAAACAAGAAAATAACACTATATATTCTAATACACACAAATGCATATATATTAAAAGATAGATAAACCACACGCCGAGTGAATCCCAGACTATTCTATTCAGAACTTCATACTCAAAACCATTTATAATGCCTTTACAGAACTAATTCTACCACCTTTCCACCCTCTCATTATTTATGATATTACCCACACCCAATTTTCACATTTTCATACTCTTTCCTATATATATATATCACTGTCTCAGGTTAGGGGAGGGTTGGGATCCCGCTAACATGTTTAACCCCGCCACATTATGTATGTATGTGCCTGTCCCAAGTCAGGAGCCTGTAGTTCAGTGGTTGTCGTTTGTTTATGTGTTACATTTTGTTTTCGTTCATTTTTGTACATAAATAAGGCCGTTAGTTTTCTCGTTTGAATTGTTTTACATTGTCATTTCGGGGCCTTTTATAGCTGACTATGCGGTATGGGCTTTGCTCATTGTTGAAGGCCGTACGGTGACCTATAGTTGTTAATTTCTATGTCATTTTGCTCTCTTGTGGACAGTTGTCTCATTGGCAATCATACCACATCTTCTTTTTATATATAAAAATTAACGCTTTAATAATCATGATAATACGGCAAAATTGATTATATTTTTTGTTATCTATTTGAGGGTTTGGCACTTTTCCGGTTGTTGATTATTCTTTAATTAAGCATTTCTATTTTCTATGTAAATTACTTAATTTAATTCAACAAAACACTTTGCGTCCGAAGCGCTTTTTGGGGATTTAGCTTTATTATGAACGACCATACCCACAAAAAATGAAAGCCAAAGGTGTATAACTACCGAAATACGTAAAGAGCTATATGATAAAAGGGGCCTAAAAGAATAACCAAATCCATCATCCATTTTGCTTGAGGGAGTTTGAACTTTAAAAAACAAATAGTTCTCAATTTATCAATAGAACATTTAATTGAAATAGTAATGTTATGATTCATGTCAGTACCAAAGCATCGACCATTGAGCTGATGGTTCCCTCGGGGGGCAAACAGTCCACCACCAGCGGTTTTGACCCCTAGCTAGACGTTTATAATAACGATTTATTAATTAGTTGCGTCTGAAGCGCTTTTCTTGTTTAACCTTCATCAGGAACGCTCATACCCTAAAAGTGAAAGCCAAGGATGTATAGCTACCTAAATTCGTGAAAAGCTATATGATCAAAACATATGGCAAAATTTGGGGTAATTTGCTAATTTGCATAGCGGCCATTTTGCCTTATCATGACGGCAGCCATTACAATAGGATTATATAAGCCCTTTTAATAAAAATGCCAATATGCAAATACCTATGTCGAATGAACAATTTGTTCGCATATAGGTGAATTGTACATGTTTTTAGGCTTCTGTCCGTGTACAAATGGACATTGTCTACTCTGAAATCTTTCGGCCTTTTTAGTTTAAAAATCGGAAGCGTAACCATTGTGTAATTGCTATATAAGATCAAATAAAATGACGTAAAATCGTAAAATAGCAAGATTAGGGTCTTAAAGAAAACCAAATTCCTTCTAAGTCAAAAGGGAGTTTTTTCACTAATAGGTCAATTTGTCTCAATTTGCAAACATTAGTTCAAATAAAGATAAGGAAATGGGATATTATTTCCACCGGAGACCAAAGGTAGCAAACATTAATAGACTTTCAACAATTAGCAGAACCAATACTGTATAAATAGTAGTAAGCTATGAACGGCGCGGTTCCGGATTAAAATGCTTTCATATATAATTTTTACACGTATTTCAGAATCGTGTGGAAATGGACGAGACATTGAAAAGGATAGAAACAAAAATCGATGGAATACCTGATGTCATATTCAACTTGACCTTGAAATGTCAAAAAACAAGTAATGAAGACGATTGTGAATTACCATACTCAACAGAAACTCAATCAAAAATAATTGAAGGTAAACTGCTGGCTATATATATATATATATATATAGTGAAGTTTATAATTAATATGCTTAGAATATCATGTTTTTTACCGTAAAACTGACTAAACCAACCACGCCGAAAGTATCTAGAAATGACAGTTATTGTCCATTTGTTTGATCAGTTGATATACAAAGAATAGTATGTGGATTATACAAATATCAGTGTGACAACCGTATCAACGCTAGATAACAATACAATCATAAGGAATATATTGGTTGAGTGTTGATACGTTGTGTGATATTGAAAGAGCCATATCATAGACAATTGATTTTTATGTACTCATCATAGACAATTGATTTTTATGTACCCAAATTGATGGGTTTTTTTTTACGTGACATGACGTAATACTGTTTACATGACGTAATACATGAACATTCTAAGGATGTGATAAAGTCTTTGCACTCTGAAGTGAAGTATTACACTATATAGGGTTGTGATAAGCCTTGGCACCCTGACATTATACAGTTATTGACTTTTGATGAGGTTGACACTATAATTTATTTCCCGTGCCTGAGGGAGATATGAAGATTTGTTCACCCAAGAAAAATCATATTTCACGAGGGCATCACCCGAGGGAAATATGACTTTTCGTGGGTGAAAAAATCTTCATATCTCCCTAAACCAAGGGAAATGACTGTTTTATTCCACTGCCTATACTTATTATACTTCCTGAACATAAGATATTCTAAAAATACATATTTGTTTTCTTATCCGCTTGTTTTTTTTTTATAATAACTAAACACGACATAAACAATGATAATCAGTACCGATTAAAAGTTAATTATTTATTCTTTTTTAGATCTGAAATAATTTTTAAAAACGAAATGACTATACTATCTTTAAAAAAAAAAAAAACACGATCAGAACGTTATATACATTAACCGCGTGTAACGTCGCACAAGGAAATCCCGACGTTCAGAGGGGAATGTGATACTCAGAGGGGAATATGAAGTTTTGTTCGACGTCATGTAGGATAGTCTCAACCAATCATATGCTGATTTCGCTATCAATATCAACATGCAGTGGAATAAAATGATTTATTAACCCCAGAGATATGATATTCACCGAGGCCAAAATGGATGAATGTCATGTCCATGTGGTTTGTATTAACTGAAAAACAAAAATCAACAATTGGTTTATGATTTTACTTTTTTATCCATTTCCAATTTTTATCTAACTGCTCCTTTTAACCTGCCTTGGCAGTTGCTTTTTGTTGCTTTTTTATAAGTTGAAATATTAAATATGATATAGGGGTGTAAAAAGCCTTTGTTACCTGTCATGACGTAATACAGCCTTTAGGGGTGATAACGTCTTTGTTACCTGTATTGACGTAACAAAGTCTTAAGGAGGGATAACGCTTTTGGTACCTGTCATGACATACTGCAGTCTTAAGGGGTGTTATGACGCATTTGTTACCTGGCATGACGTATGCAGTCTATTAGGGGTTTGATAACGCCTTTGTTACCTGTCATGGCGTAATACAGTCTATTGGGGTGTAATGAAGCCTTTAATACTTGTCAGGACGTAATACAGTCTATATGGGTGTGATAAATAAACTCTTTGTTACCTGTAATGACGTAAAACAGTCTTTAGGGTATGATAACGCCGTTGTTACCGGTCATGACGTACTACAGTTTATAGGGGGTGTGATAAAGCCTGTTACCTGTCATGACTTAATACAGTCTTTTGTGGTAGGATGACGCCTTTGTTACCTGTCATGACGTAATACAGTCTTTTGTGGTAGGATGACGCCTTTGTTACCTGTCATGACGTAATGCAGTCTTTAGGGGGTGAAAGCCTTTGTTACCTGTCATGACGTAATGCAATCTTTAGGGGGTGATAACGCCTTTGTTACCTGTCATGACGTAATGAAGTCTTTAGGGGGCGATAAGGCCTTTTTTACCTGTCATAACGTTATACAGTATAACGGGGGTGTGAAAAAGCCTTTGTTACCTGTCATCGCGTAATACAATCTATAGGGGTGTGATAAGGCCTTTGCAAGGTGACAAAAAGTAATACAATATTTAGAGGTGTGATAAAGCTTTTGCAACGTGACATGACGTAATACAGTCTATAGGAGTTTAATAAAGCGTTTGTAAAGTGACTTGACATCATAAAGCCTATACGGATGTGATTAAAGCCTTTGCAAACGTGAAATGACGTATTGCAGTCATAAGGGATGTGAAAAAGACTTGGTAACGTGACATAACGTAGTATACTTTATAGGGGTGTGATAGCGAGATGACCTTATACACTCTCTAAGAGTGTGATAAAGCCTTTGCAAACGTGACATGACGTAATGCAGTCTACAAGGGATGTGATAAAGCTTTTGCAAACATGACATGGCGTAATACATTCTAAAGTGGTGTGATAAAGCCTTTGCAAACGTAACATGACCTAGCAAAGTCTATATAGGGCTGTTTAATGTCTTGGTAACGTGACATATCGTAATACAGTCCATTTGGGTGTTATAAAGTCGTTGCAAACGTGACATGACGTAATTGAGTCTATAGGGTGTGATTAAAGCTGTACAGCGTGTCATAACCTAATACACTCTAACGTGGTGTGATAAAGCCTTTGCAAACGTGACATGACGTAATACAGTCTAAAGTGGTGAGTTAAAGCCTAAACGTGACACAATCTAAGGGGATGTGATAAAGCCATGAATACTAATATTTGACAAGATGTTCCACAGTCTATAGGGATGTGATAAAGCCTTTGTAACCTAGCATGACGTGATACAGTATATAGAGTTTTACTTTGATAAAGCCTTGGTCACTTGACATATTGAAATAGAGTGATAAAGTTTTGGTAACGTAACATAATATGTTACGTTACCACTGATAAGGTAATACAGTCTAGTGGGTTTTTTATAAAGACATGGCGTCATACAGTCTGAATAGGATATGATAGAACCTTTTTAAATAACATAAACGGTACCAATTTTTCTGCACCAGATGCGCATTTCGACAATCAATGTCTCTTCAGTGATGCTCGAGGCCAAAATATTTGAAAATCCAAAGCTTATTAAAATATGAAGAGCTATAAACCAGAAAGGACCAAAAAGTATAGCCAAAGCTGGGCAAGGAATAGAGCTTTGCATGAGGGAGATACATTCCTTAACTTTAAATAATTTCCAAAATTTTGTAACAGCAAATTTTAATAACACAAAATCCGTATTGTCATGCCAGTACCAAAGCACTGGCTACTGGGCTGGTGTTACCCTCGGGGACTATCAGTCTGGTATGGCGATATGTACTTTTTAGGGATGTGCTAAAGTCTTTGTAACCTGGAATGACGTATCACAGTCTATAGGGGTATGATAAAGCTTTTTTACCTGTCATGACGTAATGCAGTCTTTAGGGGGTGATAACGCCTTTGGTACCTGTCATGACGTAATGCAGTCTTTAGGGGTGATAACGCCTTTGTTACCTGTCATGACATAATACAGTCTATTGGGATGTGTTAAAGCCTTAGTTACCTGTCATGACGTAATACGGTCAAAAGGGGGTTATGACGCCTTTCTTACCCGTCATGACGCAATGATGTAATACGGTCTCTATCGGGATGTTATAACGCTTTTGCAAACGTGACATGACGTAATACAGTCCATAGGGGTGTAATAAAGCCTTGGTACCTTGACACGACGTAATGCAGTCTATAAGGGTATGGTAAGCTCTTTGCAAACGTGACATGACGTAATACAGTCTACAGGAGTGTAATAAAGTCTTTGCAACTGTGACAGTTATTAATCTCATCATTGGAGATTTTTACTGAACAATATTCGAATGTATTAAATACAACAAAACAATATATATAGTACAATTAGTTTGTCAGCTCGCGCTAATTGCCCGTTAATTTAGGCCGCTGGTGTAGTAAAATTGGAACCGTTAATGTTTTGCGACGTTCCAGCCAAAACCTATTTTATATTGATAGTGAAATTACTTTCTCACATGTTTACATTCAAATTCTTTGTGCTCAGTAATAGTTATCCCATGATGACGCGGTGTGTTAGTGTAAGATCCTCCCGATGGCCGGAGGACGGAGGGTGATTTTACATTGACACCAAGTCTGAGGGGATAACTATTTTACATTCGAGCTGTTCTAGATTATAAGAGAAGACGTTATTAAAGTCAAAATATATTTTATTGGCGAAGTAAGATCATGGCTTCTGTCGGTTACCAACCCATAAATAAAGGGTCTTTGGGCAACCGTAAATTAGATGCAAATTCAAAATGCAAATCAAATCATTAAAATAAAATAGATAAATAAAATTCAAAATTCAAATAAAACTAAAATGAAATGAAATTTTGAAATAATGGGGTGCTGAATTGAACCCTGGCAACAGATGTCCAAAATCAACATGAGAAACTACGTTTGGGGTGGAAATGAAGATTACATGGATTAATGTTCTAAATTAAATAATAATATAGTGATAAATCAAGTTCATCGGTACTGGTGCAGCCTATAAAGTCCGACCTAGTGATGAACTCTGCTAAAAGACTGTCATAACATTATTTATCGGTACACTATGACTGTTAATCCGTTATCACTCGTCAGATGGACGGTCGTACTGTGGTTAATTGTGTTTATAGTCTGGCGAAGAGTTGTAAATCCAGAAGCCGTGACAGGAGTTCTATGTTGAAATTAGAGACAAGCAGAAATCTGTAAAATAAAAACATAAAACAGCAGTATCGATAAACTAAAGAGGAGGGATGGGTGGGTTTACATTAATTATGCGTACAATAAACTCAACAATCTGACCTTAGATATATTCAGTTACTTCCTAGCAGACCGTGCATTCAGAATATTATGAGGAGTGCTATAGCTGTTACAATTGATATGCCGTGTAATCGAATTAGGACATGCGCGTTACATTGACCTGTGCATGAACTGTCACAAGTCTTGCCTTCCTCTGATAACGCGATTTAACGGTCAAGCCCTTTAAATCGAATTATAAGAGAAGACGTTATTAAAGTCAAAATATATTTTATTGGCGAAGTAAGATCATGGCTTCTGTCGGTTACCAACCCATAAATAAAGGGTCTTTGGGCAACCGTAAATTAGATGCAAATTCAAAATGCAAATCAAATCATTAAAATAAAATAGATAAATAAAATTCAAAATTCAAATAAAAACTAAAATGAAATGAAATTTTGAAATAATGGGGTGCTGAATTGAACCCTGGCAACAGATGTCCAAAATCAACATGAGAAACTACGTTTGGGGTGGAAATGAAGATTACATGGATTAATGTTCTAAATTAAATAATAATATAGTGATAAATCAAGTTCATCGGTACTGGTGCAGCCTATAAAGTCCGCCACTAAACAAGTTCAAAAACATTCATTTCATAAAGAATGTTTTGGAACTTGTTACCGCCAACCAGTACCATAAATTGAGAGTCGATATAACTCGGATTGTAATATTCTGTAACAACAAGAATCTGACCGCAGTAACTACTAGCTAACAGATTCCCGAAGCCAATGACCAACTTCGCCGTTTGATGGACAATAAATGGATGATAATAGCATAACTAGATAATAAATGGTGAAAATTGATAAAAGCATAACTAAAATTGTGAAGTCTTGTATAAAATTAGATAAATTCCAATATCTGACTAATAAACTATAAATTATTTCTTCTCACTGTAGTTTGGTTCAATCACTTATTTGGAATCTTGTTCTTGTATTGCAATCTTGGTAACATTGGGACCAAGCAAATTTGACTACGGTAACAAATCTTGGAGAAAATCAATACGGCTTATAAGTTAAGTCCTATCGTATAGAACGGTTAATCCGATGTCATGTCAATTTTAGTGGATTACTTAACATTGCGGGGTTCTTTGAGAATGAGCATACGATTAGTTTATCTCTTTAATTAAAGTACCTCCTAACACATTGACCTTGCTAACAAATTGAAATAAAAAATGTATAAGAGAACACAAGCATAAGCAACTACAAACTTCCGAGCACAAACGAAGTCATGTTTTGTGATTGAAAATCCCACTATCATATCGCGCTTTTGAAAACATGAAAGATCTTAAAATTGACAATCAATCAATAATCAGCTCCAGATTGATAATTTACAATATAGACAAATAATTAAAATTGATATCATAACAGATAAAGATATTTGACTTGCCAACTGTTCTGTTGGTAATCTGATGTATGATTAATACTTTTATATTACCAATGACTGAATTTGACTTTTACCATCAGAAAAGATAAAAACAAGAAGATCTGACATGAATGTCAATGAGGCAAAAACGTAATGGCGGGGTCGTAAACAACTATAGGCCACCGTATAGCTTTCAGCATTGAACATAGTACATACAGTATAATAGCAATAAAAAGCCCGGCAACAATCCAAACAAGAAAACAAGGCCATATTTAAGTATAAATCAATTGAATGTAAACAAGTATAAAAGACTGCGAGAAACAACAAGTTTGTGAGAACTAAGCCCTCCCGTAGCCGGGGACAGTGGTTAACAACACAACATAAACCAAAGTTGAGGTAGGTTTGACTCATCAGAACGACACAAAGCACAATGAAGAACTAACAAATAGACTAAAGACACCAATTTCCCTTCCAAGAGTACTCGCAGTTACTGAAAGCTAGTTCAGAGCCAATTAAAACTAGTAAATGAATCATGTTGCCCAGACAAAAACTTTTTAATCTAAGGTGCAGTTAAGACCCCCAAACAAATAGCCGATGGAATATTTGCTGCCTTCAACGCGCTCGTCAATACATTAAAACTGAAATCGTGTAAAATTCTGTTTTTGTTTTTTGTTTTGTTTTTTTTTTTTGTTTTTTTTTTTTTTCTGGTATTTCTTTGTTTTTGTTTTATTGCATATCATGTGAATGGCGTTCGACGACAACTGTTATCCCAAATCATTAATGACTGCTTACAAAACGAATATTCTCTAAAATACGTAAATACATAACATTCAGTGTGTAACAGTTCACAGTATTTAACCCAATTTCGTTGTTTCTCTTTCAGATAACAAAATCGTATTAATTAGCAGTTTAATAGTCTGAGATATACGCTACTATTAAATCTAAATCAAAAAGGCAATAAAATCAATTTATCAATTACATGTAGCTATAATGCAGACTACTATTTGAACTTGTCTTGACCTCTGTAATGATATGAATAAGATTAAAGAAAACCATTAACCCAGACAATTAACTCGCTGAGGTTGTAAATTTGTATCAACAATTTTCAGACGAAATTTTATCAATGATATAAACATTTGGTGATAATGTTTGTAAATGTAACTTGGAATTCAGAATAGTGTATACTATTTCTTCTCTATTCGTTATTAATGCTAATTAAAGATTATGAATTTTCTAACAAAAACAACTAAACTTAAATTCTCTAATATAAAATTAAGGAGATGTGATTGCCAGTGAGACAACTATCCATTAAAGTTCGAATGAAGTGAATGTAATCAATTATATGCAACCATACGGCCTTCAACAATGAGAAACCAATACCGTATAGTCGGCTTTAAGAGGCCCCGGCATGAAAAATATAAAACAATTCAATTGAGAAAACTAACGGCCTAATTTAGAAAGAAACAGTTTACGAAAAACAAATATGACGGACATGAACCACCGATTACTTTTTCTAAGTATAGTAGTAAAACTATCTTGCCTTGGTGATCAGTTTTCTAAAATTTGAGACAAATGGAAACATTGTTTTCTGTAAAACTAATATCATTTGAACTTTAAAGTTGATAATGGGCAAGTGGATTAATTGCTACTAGTTCCACTATATGAAAAATCCAAAAAAGCTAGACTAAACAAACCCCAAAAAACAATAAAGATTCGTTACTTGAACTACAAACAGATGGCAATAATATTTTCAGCTTATGTAAATGTTTGATAGTTATAGAAATCTTGAAATCAACATTTGATTATCTTGTCCATTACATGTAGCATTTTATTTTCTGAGCACGATCAAAATGTGTGCAAAAAACCTGTGTGAGTAATGATGGTTTATCCTAGTGCAAGAGCAATAGTTTTGATCACATTATTTATACATAATACAGACAGGGTATGAATGATTTGTTGTGATCATGGTACATGAATAATAGCCATAGATCTAAATCGACTGGTCCCCGATTACAAAACTGTGAAATTGTTTTCTTTAACCGAAACTGCTCGTTTCCAACTTATGACCTGAACCCTGCTAGCTCCAAGTCTTATTTGCTCATATACTGGATGAGCTCTCTTGCCTAATTCAAATTGGTTGTTAGATAAATATCAAATATAAAAATGCATCAGTGTACTTGCTGATATCATTGATATTTACCGGTGATGAATTTTTGTATAGCTGCGAGATACCATTTTTTTTTTTTATATATACATGTATATACTTCGTACAAATAGGGCAGAAATAGTTTATGAAATTAGTGAAATAGTTCTCTCTAATATAAAGATGACAGATGAAAATAAAATCAAATATAGGTATTCTTGTAGTGAGAATGATATCATTAGAATAATTGTAAAAAATCCTTCGTGATATGTACACATACTAAAATGCTTTGAATAAAAATGAATGCGGGACTATACCTCCTTAGTGTGATTATAAAATAAATCAATGTTGAAATGTTTTCAGTTTATCTTAATCTGTATGAGATATATAGATAATAAACCAATAAATAAATCAATCTTATTCTTATTCGTGGTACGGTCTTTCATAGTAAAAGCAATCCGGATCAATATAATATTCGCCATTTAAAATCGTTTTCCTTATTATGATCGAAATGTTACAACTCAAATCATTGTTAAAGCTAAAAATGTCATGTACTTAATTAGCTACATTAAAATTAAAGAATAAAAAATGTACCTGTTTCATTAATGTATTTAGATAACTTAAAGGCATACTGTCGCTTCTCCAACTGACATA
Source organism: Mytilus coruscus (assembly GCA_017311375.1). Taxonomy (NCBI): domain Eukaryota; kingdom Metazoa; phylum Mollusca; class Bivalvia; order Mytilida; family Mytilidae; genus Mytilus; species Mytilus coruscus. The sequence goes on from CM029598.1 coordinate 48,256,184, forward strand.
CATGTAGATGGTCCTGCTGATGAATGAAATTTTCAGTTTCTGTTTTAGATGCGTAGCTATTTTGACATTTCGGATGGCTAAAGCAGTTTTCTTTACCCCAATTGTAACACCTCTTTGAACGCCTTTTCTACTCAGGCATCGTAAACCTTCCAATAAATGAACAAATATAATTAAATAATATACATTTCATACTTTCAAATAAGAATAAAATATGTGTAAAGACATTACTACGAAATATAAATGAACATATATATATATATATTATATGATTTGAAATAAATATTAATATATATGCAACGCAAAATTATTTGACTGACCGAAAAACAATCGGTTATAAAGATAACACTGTAGCTGCCATTTCAAAAGTTTTATCAACTAATTTCTTTTAACGAAGGTTCAACTTTGAAATATAAATATGATTTACTGCTGTCCTAAACACGCTAAAGAACAATAAATGGTACCATAATTAATTGCATTTGATGGTGTTAATGTCTCACAAGGCAACCCCATTATTAAATATAATAGTTAACATACCTGATAATGGAACAGTACCATTATAATCTGCATAAAAATGTAAATTGAATACAAATACCTGGAATCCAGTTTTCATTATTTAATACCTCGATAAAGATACAAAAATATTAATGTAACTGGAATTAAAAACTATGTGAATCAAACATTTATCATACAATTCAACATAAACTAAAATAAATTCGCTCGTATTATAATAACTTTAGTAAAGGATTTGTATACAATATACAAATCCTTGCTTTAGTAAATTGTCCGCTAATGTATAAATTATCAATGTGACCGATTTTAATTAACCAATCAATAATATGTTGCAAATTGAAAAATGAATAAGATAAGTATTTACATTAATTATGCGTACAATAAACTCAACAATCTGACCTTAGATATATTCAGTTACTTCCTAGCAGACCGTGCATTCAGAATATTATGAGGAGTGCTATAGCTGTTACAATTGATATGCCGTGTAATCGAATTAGGACATGCGCGTTACATTGACCTGTGCATGAACTGTCACAAGTCTTGCCTTCCTCTGATAACGCGATTTAACGGTCAAGCCCTTTAAATCGAATTATATCAGAACCAATTACGCTTCATAATATCTAGTTAAGAACGCCACACAATCATTGTAATATACTTTATATATTACTATATAGTTTATACCCTTTATGAGCCCCTGACACAACGTTTAAACATGTTAAATTAACAGAAGGTTTATATCCAGTCATCCTCGTGTAGGGGTATGAATCGTTGGTATATATGCTAAAGGTCTTTAAAAATTAGTTCGACTAGAAAATACCCGCGAAATATACTTTGGTTCATAATTTGAAGATATATAGTTTTGGTGTAAGGCGATATTAAGATCTTTTAAAAATCTTTTGAAGTGTGTCACAGACCCATTTTTAACCGAAAACCGAAGTAATCCCTCCACCCTTTTCATGTTGAATTGCTGCGGTTCCCCGGAAGGAAAAGCTCTTGACAGGTAAAAATCTGTTGTTAAATTGCCGAGAGCGTCAAGGAAATGTGTATCACAAAGTGTTTTAGTGTAAGGTCAATCTGCATCTGATTTCAGGTGTTTTCGTGCTCAGAACAACCCCCATATATGAGTGGGCTGAACATTTTATGCACTAATATATGAATGGGGGTGGGTCACATTCCAGCCGCAATTCTGTACCCATTTTTAACCGAAAACCGAAGTAATTCCCCCACCCTTTATGGTATACTTTTTGCTGAGCAGACCATAATACTTGCAGACAAAGCGGAAATGATGACGGCACGTAAATTTTTGATAATTTACCCCAAAATATTTTGCAACATACTCCGCAGAACAATATATTTTGCACCCCCCCCCCCTAACATTAAATCCTGGATCTGCACCTGATTTCTGGTGTTTCCGTGCTCAGAACCACCCCCATATATGAGTGGGCTGAAAATTTTATGCACTAATATATGAATGGGGGTGGGTCACATTCCAGCCGCACTTCGGTACCCATTTTTAACCGAAAACTGAAGTAATCCCATCAACCTTTTCATGTTGCATTGATGCGGTTCCCCGGAAGGAAAAGCTCTTGACGTGTAAAAATCTGTTGTTAAATTGCTGAGAGCGTCAAGGAAATGTGTATCACAAAGTGTTTCAGTGTAAGGGCAATATTTACCGTATCTGCTACGAAATAAAATTTAACTTTTCCGGGCAGACGTGCAATGACGGAAATGATACCACATAATTTTAAACACTTGTTTTTAAAATTTACAGTCTTACCTGTATATAAAGTTTTTAAACTTAAGCACCCCCACCACCACCACACACTGTAAATATCTGTGTAAATATTTGATTAAGCATTAAACCCATATATCACAAGTGAGAGTGCTCCGATATATAACGGAGGAAAATACCTGTACAGAACAGAACAGATGGCACGTAAATTTCAGAGCCGAACGTCGTGAAGGACAGTCGATCCGAACTGACTTCCCCAAATACCCCCAAATACCCCCTCAAAAGATCTTGAAATGAACACATAATAAACTACGCTGGTCATTACCCCAAAACGCGACACCCAATTTCAACTCTATTCATTTAGTAATATAGATATCCAGCATAGACACTGAATTGTTTCTACACACATTTTGATAGTCTTTTCTGTATAAGTTTTATTGTGGATTTGACATTTCCGCCAAAATGTTACAGAACAAAGGAAAGCATGTATAACAAAGAAACTCAAGCTAGGATGATCCGGATCAGATCCGCCCTGGTAGAAAAAAGGAGCTGGGATGTAATGATCATGATTCACTTTATCACTCTCTTTATACAGTGGTTTGGTATGAACTTTTACTAGATAACACATAAGATTTGATTTTAATTCTTATCTGGAACCACATACATATCCCCTTAAGTTTGATCAGGTGTGTATATTCTATTAATATTGAAGTGTCTGAGTATTCAAATGTTAGTATAAGGGACCGGACAGAAACCTTCATCTACTTTAACATAAATGATTTTTATTAATTTTCAGATATGACTAAACCCCTAGAAGAAGGGGAATCAAGATATTTTAGAATTTACACTGAAATAGAAAAATTCCGACAAGAAGGCGATAGGAACAAAAGCTCTGCTGAAATGTTTGCTGTTCTTGTATATATAGTGTTACACGGGTCGTCTTCTGTTAAAGAAATAGATGTCAATGTTGTGCAGAAAATTTCGAAAGCCATTTTTCATCAGGATGTATCATGTGACTTATTATCCATAGAAAGGTGCATACATGACCTAACGCCAAAATATCTTGAACAGATTGGTGACCGTGTCACAACACGCGATGCAGTTATTTCAAAAGCTGTTATCTGTTTTTTTCGAAACGAATGTTTTGGATGTTTTGTTGAAATTTGCAGTATTCTCATTTTAGTTGATCACATACTTCCGAGTGAACAAAATGATGAATGCCATTTTGCCTTTGATGCTTACTCTCTTGTTTTGGCATTGATCAAGAGATTGCAGTGCAATCCTGATGTTGTTCATATTGGACAATATATTCAAACGTTGGTCAATAAGTTAGAAAATATTGAAATAGTTAATCTATTTCTTGATGTGCTTAAAGAAAGTGATAAATATATAAATGGCACCAACATGATTCTTTTTTTAGACGGACTTACATCAAAGGGTGCCAATTTTAAAGTGTTTGAAAAACAGAAACGATTCTATGAGCTTTTATATCGCACGGTTGACGATGCTGAAAACGTTGTGTTCCATATAATCGTCATGCACTATGTTGAATATGAAAGATTTAAACTATATATAGAGTATATTTGCGAAAATCGACCAGACGTTATGCAAGTTAAAAATAAATCCGAATTTAGTCCACTACAGTTTGCAGGATTCCTTGGTAATATTGAAATAATAGGTATCTTCATGTGCAACTCAAATGAGAGAGATGAAAAACTGATTGAAGAAATACGTTCGTCTGTCAAAAGTGGAATTGTCATACTAGAACGTTTAAATTCGTCAAAATTGGATGATGATGATGATGATCTAAAGAAACTTAAACTCGGCAAAGAGAGCGATTACTTTTGTATACTAGACTTAATTGGAAATGATGAAAAAGAAACTGATGAGATGGATTTACTTGGAAATGATGTAAAAGAAACTGAAGAAATGGATTTCTCAAAACTAATAGGCGACAGCATTGTAGAAGTTATCACTGATTTTAAGAAAGGACTAAACGCATTTACAAAAATCCCTAACATATTTAAAACAATCAATAAGGCAACTAAACTTAAAGATGAAGAAAAATAAGGGTTAGAATTGGTAACAGACAGTATTTTCAAATGGACATACGACATTTTAGTGAAAAATTCGAAACTACAAGTGGACATTTCAGCACAGACATTATTATAGCTCATTTTCGCACCGGATTAATCCGCTCGCCTGTATTTTCGATATATACAGCCAATTTTAGCGAATTTCAAAGCTTACTGTAAAATTTGATAAACATGCAGATAAATGTAGAAAACAACAGGAAATAAAATTGAAATATGTGAGAGTTAAAATACATGAAAATAAGAAGTATCGATGAATCTGAACCTTTATCTAGACAGGACAAAAGAAGGAACATTTCGCAATGTTATGAACAGTATTGTACAAGGGGTGTATCAATAGCCCATTACGTACGTTCGCCGGGATATAAATTCCAGGAAGCCATTTTTAGCAGCCAATCAAGATAGCAGTTACTTTTTTCCAGCAGCCATCTTTTCTAGCAGCCAATTTTAATGATATCTTGATTGGTCAACAGGTCAAATTAACACGAAAGTGCGATTTGAGAGTACTCGCAGTTACTGAAAGCTAGTTAAAGAGGCATTAGCTGTCAAATTCATGTTCTCCGATTTAACTGAAATTCTCAAATTCAACTTAAAACATACTAAAACGTATATTCAAATTATAAAAATCTAAAACAAACAATTTTCGATGCATAGACTCGATAGAATGTATCAGCATTTCATGTGTATTTTAGTCTAGACACCATCTAATTGACCATCGAGGTGACCTCCGAAGACTGCCGACGGTTATATAACCCGATGTAAACATAAACATAGATATGAATAGAAAGTGAACTCGTGCAATTGGATTTTTTTTAGGTCTGTTTGATTTCATAATGTAGGTTAAGAAAATATGTAAATAATCGTTTTTACCTGTGTCAGAATGAATTTTGATAGATCGAATCAGTTAAACAAATGGTTTACCCTTTTTACTTCCAATGTTGACATTCTTTTCCTTTTAATAGCTGAACACGCCTAGTTCATGCGTAACCATTCGGTAGCTTAAGGGTTCAATTGAAGTTCACATGAATACGGATTTAATGAGGTCGAATTATTCACTTGCAAGTGAATAATTCATTAGCAATGTTTCTTTGCTTATTTTAACAAAACAGAACTTAACTAGGCTGCTAAAAGCGAATTATTATTCCACTATTTTACTTTCATTCATGATTGAACAACAAAAAATCGTATTTTATTTTTCTATATCTCGTAGCTAATGCCCCTTTAAAAGCCAAAAACAATTAACAATAAAAATAATGCATCAGAGACTAAAATCAATTAAAACACATCCCAGGGATTTAGTTTGAGTGGGTAATCGTGACTGGCTGTCGAAAATCACAGTATCAGTATAGTATTTGCTCAATCTTTCTAATGTGGTATGAAAAAAGGGCAATGCAGTAAAGATATTAAGTCGGGTTCGTCGGCTTCGTTGATATGACATCAGTTTGGGATCATTTTTTGTCGTCTGTTGCACCCGTGCCGTCCGTTTGTCCGTTTATATGTCTGAACGTCCGTCAAAAACAGCAGTACCCCGAAAACGTTTGACAAAAAACTTGCATACTTGGTAGGATTATTTGTCATTATATTTTCTTTTGCCATACTATAATAACTTCATTTTCATTAGATCATTTTACGGGAATTAAAGGACTTGTCGATAATCATAATTTGGCATTACGAAAGGTCATGTTTTTTAAAGACTTTTCATGAAGTGTTTACACTATATACGTTGAATGCATTAATTAATAAAACATTTTTTATTTGATAATTGTCGTTGAACTAGTATAGCTGTCAGTAACTGTGAGTACTCTATGATCGGTGTCTTTTGTCTTTATTTGTGTTCTTCGTTTTCATCTAATTAAGGGAGAGTTTAGATCTAAGAAACATTTTTAACCCCGATACATTCTATGTGTGCATGTCCCAAGTTAGGAGTATGTAATAGAAACGGTACTGTATATGTTTCTCTCATTATTGAAGGCAGTACGGACTGATTTGTCTTTATTGATAATCCCAGCTGTTGTCTGCATAGACGGTCACAGTTGTCTCTATAGACTCAATCTATATATAGACCGTCGGAGTTGTCTTTTTATAGACGGTCCTAGTTGTCTTTTTACAAACGGTCTGAGTTTAATCCGGCCGAGTTGCTTTGTACTCGAATCATACTGGTTTTCGTTTTAAAGCTGGGGAAGAATATTAGTGGGGCGTGAATAGTGGAAAGACAGGAACAATTTTCTTGTTATGGAAGTTAATACCAAACACTATTTAATTGTATTGAATATTCAATAATGTTTACTTTATATATAGTAATGATTATATGTGCAATGTATCTTTAGTATTGCACTTTGTAAAAATCACAAAATGATGTCATTCTTATAAATGAATATTATTGTATTTGACACTATGCATATTGATTTGTTTAATTGGGCCAGGGGTCTTTTATAAGATATAAGTTTCAAGATAGAAATTTTGTTTTCAAATTTTTGCAGAATATGATAATATCTGCTTTATTTTATATGCGCATGAGTCCCCATCTAGTTTTTAAAATTCGAAGGTTTTAAAAATGACTAAACTCATCATAGATACAAAAATATGTACTAGGCATCTATACAATTTTGTACGTCAGACGCGCGTATCTTCTATAAAAGACTCACCACTGACGTGAATTTAATTTTGTGATGACTGTCGAAAGATCGAAACTTAGTAGTAGTAAGAAGGTATTATATCTATTTGGAAAATGTTAACTTCTTGGCCATAGCCAGAAATTAGTAGTACTTTTGCTAATTATTATTCATAATACGTAAATGAGAATTGTACCACGTGAAAATAGTTTGAACTGGACTGGCTTGATATCATTAAAATCTTTAAAACACGGATATATAAGTTGCCCGTCACAGAGTCCTTGTTTGTAATCACTCTGATATTTCCATAAAGTTGTCAGGCGGTCAAAATCAAAACAATGAACGCGAATTTAGTGAATTTTTCGTGTTTTCGTGAGTTTATTCTTCTTGAAATAGGGGCATTTTAACTTTACGTGGGAACCTAGAGTTCAACGACTACACATACAAGGTTTGGACTTGCTTAATCTTTGGACATTCAAGTTTCATGTTTCATCCCCGCAACCTGATTTTGTAATGACCTTGTTAGCCAATTTTCAACACGAAGGTTGCAAATTTGACGTTTCAGCAATTTTATCCTGTATTTTATACTGCAATGTTAAAAGCCTCTCGCTTCGATTTTTAAAATAGCTCAGGAACCTTGATTTTTGAAACGACAGTCATTATATTTCGTTTAAACGGTGTATATTGTTGTGTATATTTATTTTCTGTCCCCGCAACCTGTCTTTCACTTAAATTAAAGTTAAAACAGACATTTTTTTTTTCAAAATTCCCTATCATTTCAATATAATTTCCGTGACCCGTATCCGATTTCTTTAGTATAATATTCAAAAAGGCAAAGTGGCGTTGATTTCTTGATATGTACCAAAATAATATCGCAATAGAAAAGGAACACTTGAGTTCTGGAATAATAAATATTTTTACACAAAATACTGCAGATATAACTTGAATACTCTCCCTTTATCCGCGTAAGAACAATTTCCGTCTAGATCTTTCACATAAAAGAACATAATGTTTCTTTGTTTCTTCAAAACAAACAAAACAAACACGTTAAACGTTAATTTGAAAGGTTTGAAAGGTTAACACATCCTCCCTTACTTGTGATTCCCCTACCGGCAAAGCCGAAAGGGACTTCTGGTTTGCACTCCGTCCGTCTGTCTGTCGTCAGTCCGGCAAATTTGTTTTCCACCCTTTTTCTTTTGTGTTTGAAGCTTTAAGATATTAATTTGATATTTACTTGATATAGATTTATCATGACCAGTCAGTCCGGCAAATCAGTTTTCCTCCCTTTTTTTGGTGCTTGAAGATATTAATTTGATATTTACTTTATATAGTTTTATCATGATCAGTTACAGATCAAATTTTGTTTCGGTTATGTGATTGTGTGCAGAGTTATGGTCCTTGGACTTCATGATTTATGATTCATGCAAGTAATATATTAATCAGTTTTCCGCACTTTGTTTCGTCATGCCTGAAGATATTGATTTGATGTTTGGTGTATAGTTTAACCATTACCAGTTACAGATCAAGTTCGAATTTTGTTCGGTTCGGATGATTTTTTGTCAGAGTTATGGACCTTGGACTTAGAAAATACATGCCAGATGTCAGTTATCCGCATTTTTTTTCGCATTTTGTTCCCGTACAATGAATTATTTTGAACCGGCAGGGGCTATGTATTATAATATTACCGCAATACTCTCAGAGTGCTGATTATAATCAAAAGACTGACGTACTGTTTACTCGGATGAACCCAGGATTTGATGCTAGCGAATAAAGCATGCAGTTTTCCATATCTCCATGAAGAATACAAGTTGTTGTTTTCTCAAATCGATTGTCAAACATGTCAGCCACATTTAAGACGTTAACAAACCAGTATTTAATATTGAATCAATTGACTAGGTTCTGTCGGCATAGAGGGTCGAAAGGGACAACAGACAAGAAGTTAAACAACATCAGTAGTGGATCAAAGAACTATTAAAAAGGGGAGTGTTTACATATTAATGAGGAGAGGAGGAAGGAGCCAAACCTTACATAACACTTAACACTAATATTTAAGATAAGAATAAGGAGATCATCAGTAAAAGTAAGCGGGTCAGCAACCTAACACAAAAGATTAACACGCATAGACAATGATCTTTCTGTGTATTTTACATTGTATTTTGCAAGATATTTTATATTGACACCGTCAATACATACATATCCTTATACTTAAATATTCTTTGAAGCACGTGATCGTACATGTAATAAACAAAAAAAAAAAGAATGTCACACCAAATGTAATCACTGTGTAGCATCACCACCGGATATAGGTACCTCCGAAGCGGTGAAAAAAATGTGAAGTCCGGTAAAGTCAAGTTCTTCTAATTTTCATTATATTCTACGATTTGCTGACAAATAAAGTTTTGCGATACTGATTCCTAATAATGTAGCTACTATTTAGGGCTAATTATGATGCTTACTTAGTTGTCTCTCCTTTCAAATCTTCAGAATCGGATAGGGAGGTAGCTGTTCAACGAGTTCAAATTTCATAAAAACACATTTATCCTTCATCTTTTCATTGACGTTTTCGTAGAACATAAGTTTATCTTATTTAAGCTTTACCAAAACTGTATTGCGAAAAAAGTATTTTACACAGAGAAAATCATGTAAATAAAGCGAATCAGTTTTTAAAAGTTGAATATAACATATATTTACCGAACCAAAGACAGATTTTTTTCGGGAAAGTAATTCACACAAAAAAATGTAGACCACAATATTATGTTTTGGAACAGTTTTAAGCCTATTTACTCAACTGTACTAAATGACCTACTATTTTTCGAGTTATTGTCATAATTTGTTGTTTTGTGTTTGTTTGATTAGTTATTTTTTCGTTTTCATTACAGAAAACATGTACTTATTTCAAAGATTGATCAATACACTGTCAATATAAAAACAAAGTTGAGTACTGCAGACGGTTTGGTGTCATTTAAGAGTTGAGTTTCAACCAATACTCGCTATAGGATTTACTTAACTGTAAAAACAACCCTCTAATATAAGTATGGTTATATTTCCAACAATATCGTAAACTGATTTTTTTTTATCTCAGAATAAAGACAGAAATAGGCTGATATATTACAGAAAATGTCTTATAATCCAGCTTTTCAAGGTAAGATAGATAATCAAAAAAACACCTTTTTCCTTGGGAACATTTATTCTTCCCATGGGAACTAAAATTCTTCCCATGGGAAGATATATTTTCCCATGGGAACATTATTTTTCTTTTTTTTTTTTTTCAGAATTTGTAAAGAGCTATGAAATATCGCAACGGACTGACAGTTACTAGTAACCATGACTGGAACAGTTTAACAAGCATTCCATTTGATAAAAAAATGTAATTTCAATAAATTAAAAGTATTTCTATCATACTTTTACACTCAAAAGTCTTTATTACCGTTGAATGATTGATAGAAATTCTACCGTCCAGCGGCTGATTTTACAATTTGAATCTCTCACCTTTGTTTTCGATCAATAGCATCGTGCATTTCATGTAATAGTGTTCGCTGAACTGTCAAGTATCAGAGCCATGCCTTTGTATTTCAGAATTTAATTCAAGAATCAAAATTATAAATCTGTTTTAATCTATATACATGGGGAATCACGAATCGTGTTTAAGATTGTTTTCTAATTATAATCCTATAATTTCATGAAAATGACTTCATAATTATTATTAATGTACCTATTCTTTTCGTCGACGTAACTCGATATGCGTAGTTTTGCCATTAGAAAGATGTGCACTTACTTTTTAAAGTTTATTTCATTCATTTGGTCAAATTTCCTAATCATGCTAATGCAATATTGTTACTCGTCTACACAAGTTTTGGCAAACACCTTTGAAAGTCTTGTTAGATTTGTCTTTTATGATCTCTCAGGTAAATATCAAAGAGAATCCAGAGTTTTGCATTTACAAGGACGGAGGAGGATTTAATATATACTTTATGATATATCCACTTGTACTTTACCGGTAGGCTGTCTTCGTGTAATTTATGGTTAAAAGGAATACGAATACTTTATTTCTCATAAAACTTCAATTACTAGTTATCGAGAACATACATAAACATAACTATAAGGTAAAATTATTACATGCATGTGTAAACGATACAATTAAATTAACTTGGAGGACTGACTTTCACATTTATAACTTTTACATAGTTTTTCTAATATTACAATATTTGATGAGTTAAACTGTTGATCAACTTTAAAGATATTAGGGTTTGACTAACAGTAGTTCCGTAAAAATTTCCTTCTTTCTATAAATGTTCTACAATTCATAATGTAATGGTACTCGTCACCAATGTTGTTTGTGTCACAGAGACGGCAGATTATGTTTTCTCTCTGTAAATCCTGCCACCTTCCAGACTCAATCGGCAAGTGGTGACTACCACATCTATATTTGCATAATATATAAATGAATTTAGTAAGGTAAAAATGAAAAGTATTTTTTTCAAATTGTTAATTCTTTTTAAAAATACGATAACATTAAGTTTTATGCGATTCTGCAATAAAAGCAAAGCATTCTTGTTGAAACTGGTCTTTGGGTTTTTGTTTAATACATTTTGACACCCATTTATCACAAACTGTGCATTATAATATTGGACATAATCATACCGCAGATCATACCGTAATTATCAAAAATATTTTTCATACATGTGTATGATATCCACTTAGTTTCTATTCCGTTATTAGCATAATATAAAAACACAAGTTTGTATAATTCAACACAAATTTTACTTTCTTTTCCATTAAGAAGTATACTCTAGAAATGTATCATTCGCAACTTTACATAGGACAGTAATGGGTATATGTTAAGCTCTGTATACGCTATGAAATTTGGAGTAGACTGTTTTAACTGTAAGGAGCATTCTCGTCTTTTGCATCTAGATCAAATACTAAAATGAATTATTTTTCCGATTGGATACAGGTGAAAGAAATATTTGATTTTTTAATTGACGGTGATTTTTTGTACGAATAGACTGAGACTACTATAACACATAGAGAACAATTCGAAATAGTTTTAATTTGCAATTTTTTTTAAATTTGTATTTTTTCCTCACTAGGTAGGTGAAATTATGTATAAAATTTATTGTATAATTGAGAAACTTGCATTACGGGCATATTCTATACTTCTAAGTTTGAATTAAGAGTCGAAACTTTTTTCAAATATTGTATACGCAACCAAATCTCTGTAATCTTATACATGTATTATTTATGTTTTGTCAAAGGCGTTTGATTGGGTATTAGTTTAAGGTAGGCGTGGTTGTCGGAAACTTTCCTCCAATCAACTGGCCTATTCGACAAACCTGTTTGCGCTGATGCGTGTAAACTGGCTATTGTAACGGCACGTCTCTTACATCGGAATCTGTCGTGCGTGACCAATGTTTATTGTAGAATTTCTTGTCATGTGGTCAAATTATCTGACATACAAGTTTTAAAGGTTGAAACTTAAATTTGCTTTTTGAAAGATTATTTTCGGCAGTGCCCCCGATATACGGTCTTAAAGTGTTTAAGAAAAACAAGGCTTTAAAAGAAGGATGCATATTAACAGATAATATAATCTGGGACTATTATATTTAGTATTAAAGTCCCAGATATAATACATGTATTATATGGCTCTGATATTAACTATAACGTGTTCTGGAAAAAAAATAAGTGTCCGAGAATTTGAATTACCTGATAAGGGCATCTCGATCACTTTCGACAAAATGTTATTGCATGAATGGTAAATCGCTGATTTTTAATTCTAAAAGTGGTTTGTGACTGTTATAATAGAGACATTTATACGCATTCTGGTTTAAGTTTACAATGAACACACTATACATTTTTCTTTGAAATATCAATCATTTTTGGCCGACTTGCTTTTTCTTTTATTCGTAAAATTATCATGCGTTTCATTATATTTGAATGCTTCAAAATGCTTCAAAATACTATAAGCCTGTATTGTTGTTATGTTTTAGGGTCAATGACTCCCCCCCCCAAAAAAAAAGTAAAATAATTGTATATTTAATTTGAATAATTGTTTTAAAACATAATATCAATTAAGGTCAGCCAAACCCAAATTCAACAACAAGGAGTGTCATTTACCGGGTTTATTTTCTTTTAGAGATTTTGATCTTTTATTTTATTCAATAAATAATAGTAAAATTTACTTTGCATATACATGTTTGACTTCCTAAATAACACTTGAAAATAAATTTTAACAACGAATTTGTCACAATTTCGCTTTTGTCGTCTGCCCAACTTAGTTTGGTCTTGCAATATGCATGAGATACTTGTCACTGAACGTTGAACAAACAGTAACTATCCACCAATCCATCTGCAATTGCGATACCTCTGTTACATACCCGTCATTTTGTCACATGCTTGGTACTATTCTTTGAACAAATTTCGTGTTGTATGCCGATTTTGTCCTACATTTAAATTGTTCTTGTCAAGTAATACATTCCTTGAACAGGTTAAAATGTTAAACTAAATCCTATAAAATCAATTTGGTGCATTGATTCTTTGAAACACAATTTTGTTAATTTGAGCGTGTCAACCCCTCGTCTAGTAGTGATTTCGGTTTGTATAATCATACAACAAAAGTCTATATTGGTATACTAGTAGTAAGTTATTGTTTCATTTTATATGTTTACTATTGGCGACATCAAATAAAATGTTTTGCAGGTTGTACTAAGCTAGCCATATGAAATTTAAAACATCATATTTATATGCAAACTGAAGGATCTAAAATTTAAATGATTTATGTAAAAACTATAATGAATAGGGAGCGGGGTATTGCACGAAGTCATCCAGACTAGCCGAATTATAAATCCTAGCCTCCATACTTGTATGATCATTTGATCCAAAATTAAGCTTGTCAGATGGAAAAAAACAACGCTTTTGGTTAAGGACTACAGTTGAAAAGTAACATTTGCTACCAATCCATGCAAAATAGTATGATGTATGTTCCTGAGCGTATAATGCACAAAGAAAGGGTTGTTATGTACTTTTGAACTTAGTAAGGTAGTATGGTTACTATACGCCTTCCTGTTACAGATACGATCGACGTGCACTACAGCAGAATTACGGTTTCTTTTGTTATAGTACACACACAAATTAATTGGGCTAATTTGAAATCTCCTGCATAGTTTATTTCATTGGCAATCATATTCAAGAAAAGTTGTAAATCTTGAATATTTTATAATATCTTTATGAAGCTTGATTGAGACGTATAGATTCACTCAGATACCGATCATTGTTATCTTTTCTTCATTTACACAAATGAATGTCCGGGATTCGGAATATGGCAGTTATACATATATTCCCAGTTTATATTTAGTTTGAAGCATTATCGAACTAATACGACTTTCATCTTTAAAATTTACTTTGCATTAAATATCTCAATGAGATTACATAGGAATAACTTGTGGTGTATTTATGTATATGTAATAAGAAAAAAAAGAAAAGAAACCAACAGCAATATTTGACGAAGACGAAATTAATGATGAAATTTTAACGTCCAGTGACATATATTACAATGCATGTCGAAACAGAACTTGAAATTGACAATAGGTATTAATAGAACCGTCGCTTTTCCAAAGAATTCACGCTTAGTTGGGATTTCACGTGCTATTTCACAAGGTTCGCATTATAGTTATGCATGTACAAAATAACTAACAATTGTAATGATTTTTTAACTGTTCTAGAACGTTCTAGTTGAAATATAAATCTGTGATTTTCTATATTCGTACTTTCGATGAAGCAAAGTAAGTTCTATATAGATCTGGACATATATGCATAAAACAATATCCAATCGTAGTATAAATTTATTGTAGAACATGTAGAAAAATCCGTCCGTTCGGGTCAAATCTTAACTTAAGTACCATTATGCATATACGGACCCTGGATTTAAATCAGATCTGTTCTGGCGGTTTTTGTCTTTTTTTCAAAATACATATTTTTAATTGTGACTATCTTTAGTTCCGAATCTTTCTATCTTTCTAAACCAACGATCGGCAAGTGCGTTCATTTTTGTGAATTAATATTTAAATGTTTTGAAATATCCATTATTATTGACAAGTAGTACAAACTTACATTTTTCAAATTTTACCGATGGAAAATATCTCAATAAATTGTTAATTCCTCAAATCTTTGGTTGGAATTAAATATCATGCATTGCACGAGAACTGTATTTCATAAACAACTGGTAGTAAAATTGACTACACGTATGAGTTTAGTAAGATATAGTATATCAATGTACACATGATGTATATCATAACAGATGATTTTTAAAATAAAGTTCCAAATTACCGTCCGCGCGTATACTGCTCAGCAGGCGGTGTGGTGCGTAAACCTGCATTACGTGTAATAAGAGTTTTAAGCCCGATAGGAAATCGCTTGAATACCTGGAAGGGTCACCTCACAGTACCTCTGGCAATAATTTCCTTAGCCATGCTGATGGTCAAGTTAAGGAATTAAATAAAGGTATTATATAAATACTGGGACATAAAAAGATTTTATAAATGTATATTAGTCCCAGATAAAAAAATATAGGAAACAATTTTACACGGAACACCGCTAGTTAATTAGGGTTTCCTGAGACTACTATAACACAGAGATTGGTCACTATCGATTTATCGGATTATCTGAGTCTCCGGTATAGTTAGCTACGTTATTTTAACGTAGTTTCGTATTTAACCGTAGTTTTGTATTCGACCGTAGCAGACGACATATATCACATCTATAACAGTATCGGATATCATTTTTTTTTCTTCTAAAAATAAATTAAAAACAAAATTGAATTAATCAAAAAAAAAAAAAGGAAAATAGTTTTTATTTTTCAAATGTAGTTATCTCTATTCATATTTAAATTTTGTTTTAATCATTCATAATTTGTTAATAGTTTGTTATTATGCGGCCACTTTTGAAAATGTGAATGTGATTAATCTTATCAATCTTACAGTTACATTGTTTTGCTACACGTCCGTTAATTGTATCTAATATACAAATATTTTACCTGTAAAGACAGGTAGTCTCAAAAGCATGGGAGATGAATTTTGTTTCACAGCTAGGTGCCCAAGATACACGAGGCTCCGTTTATTGCAGTAAACTTTTATTCTATACTTGTAAGATATTTTCACTGCTGAGTGCCCAATATACATGTTTATTGTAGTTAACCTCATGTTTATTGTAGTAAACCTTGTCAAATATCGTCGGTGCACTTGTGGTAGGATTCAGGAGGGTGTGGATGGGTTTTTTTAGAATGGAGAATAAGGGGCAAAACAAGTATAGAATGGAGAAAAATGGACCGACAAATAAAGAATAGAAAATAATTAGGTGATAAAGTGTTATAGTAGTCTCAGGGGTTTCTAACTATATATGAGAGAACCCTTAAGAGAAATTGCTCTCAATTAATTCCCCTATATTTACTTGAAAACTTGAAGTATGCATTATAAAGAAATAAATTTGATCGTATAAACTTAACCTTTATTATACTAATTATGGAATATGCATACATATGTCAGTCGTTAAGCTACATATTTCGTTTAGGTGTCAGACCACCAATTACTCCTCCAATTTAGAACGTATGTAAAGTAGCCCTACTCTGACACAAAATAGTGCTTTTGATGTCATTGTTTACTTAAACTAACCAACAAAGTTGCAGAAATGAAACTTTTGGTGAAAGGAAATATATTTAGACCATTTTGAGCCAAAATTCACTTGTCTATGAGTTTGCATTAAAAATTCAGGATTAATGCGCTACATAGTATACTAATTTAAGATTTCCAGAAAACCGGGAGTTATTTTGGTAGTACCTGTGTTTTCAAGATCAGAATTTTCTTATAAGACTTTAAACATGGGTTGAAAATTGGCATGTAGAAAGGTGATACATGTACAATTCAGGATATACCTGGTTTCTTTGAAGTTAAACTTTAGGTAAATTATTTAGAAAGCTGTGAAAATTGAAAATTTGGTTGAACAGATGGGATTTTTAATTGGTGGTCTGACACCTCGAAATAGGCCGGAAATTACTAGTAGACAGAAGAAAGTCAAGAAAGCTCATTGTGTTATATTCTTTACATAAAGAGACTGCCCTTGATTATCTCTGCGATTTAATGCTCCCAATTATTGGTCAAATTCAAATTATGATTTACAAATTAGTAACAACTATGTAGTACCCGCGTCATAGACTAGATATAACCAAAACATCTTTTTACCATCTACTTCTATTGAATGGAATTTTAAACCCCGACATATGGACTTTCTGAAATATAAAACAGCCACCCTTCTTCTTTAGTTGTGGTGTTAGAAAACTTTATATCATTCATGGTTCAGAAGTATGCGAAGCTCCTTAAATGCAGATCTGTGTTAATATTAAACTAAATCCCGCAGTGGCGGATCCAGGTGGGGGCAGGGGCGGGTGGGTTCCGGGGTTGGAACCCCTTTTTGACAATCAATGCATTTGAATGGGGACATATAGTTGGAACCCCCCTTTATCCTGGGTTAGGAACCCCTTTATAAATGGCTGGATCCGCCCTGTCCGCATGCAGATCTGTGTTAATATTAAACTAAATCCCGCATGCAGCTGTAGCCATGCTGTTGAGGATTGTATTTACAATTTTTCGAGTGCCCATTTCACAATGAAGCAAGAGAAATATTGTTTTGATTTTAAAAGATATTTTATACCAATTGACCTGTTCACGGTGACCTTTATACATTTCAGCAAAGTAAAGCAATTTTTGAATCTGTGCAATCTTATATCAGAATTACACAAAGATTCAGAACTTCGCATACAATTAAAATTCTGAATTCCTACTTTTCACGCCAGTTCATATTACAAAAATATTATATTGCATTTTCGTTTTTGTTTATAGTTTGTATTACATCTATTTCTATTTTGTTTTCGTTATTATCTTATGTATTTTGTGTTCATTCCCATATGCTACTTTTGAAAATAACATGTGCTTAAACAAAACAAAACAAAACGAAGATAAGTCACAAAAAACCTCAAAGTAACAAACTTGTACATTTGGTACATGTACATGTAATATGTCACAGAAATCACTAATCCATGTCAATGTTAAGTTTTTAAAACAATACAACGGAGACTAATAATATGACTTCAATTTACTTTTTTTCTGTTCTTGTAATTCATCTACATAAACTGCCTATACAAAATATAATACGAAAAGAATCAAAATATTGAATAAAGACGTCCGTAGAAATACCACATATGACCACCTAAATAATACGCACTAGGGACATGATGTGATGATACAGTTGCCACAAAGGACATGAAATATAAAAGTAGGCTATGTTATTTTAAATTAAAAAAATAATTCCAAATTATATAATCACATCTTTAGTAATTACCATGTAAATGTTTTAAAGACACGTGCCACACTCTATTGATCGTCATCTGTGTGTAATCGATCGAAATTCATGTTCATTCAACCAGAACCCGTTAATTACGCACTTGTATACAGATTGTAAATGAATATATTATCTCAGCATGTTATCATGGTTATAGTGTTTTTGTTTTATGGGTCTTGTTTTTTGCAAAAAAAAAAAATATTAAAAATGGGGTATTTTGAAGCACCGGAAAAAAGTTGTTAAACATTTATTATCTATTTTCCAATAAGTTCAATAATAGAAATTTGTATTCACAACACACACGCACAACTTATTTAAAACTTACTTGCCATTGCTTCATATTTAACTGGATAATCAGAGTTTTTATGGAAGTTGCATGTTGAGAGCAGCTTTAGATATGAAACCATATTGACATTTTGTAGAAAACCTGCATACTGCAATAATTTAACATAAATCCTGCATTTTCAACAAATTTTAATTTTTCAAGGAGAAAAACAATCAAACGGAAAACATGTTCCATACATAAAATATCTGTTTCAATGAGTAGAAAATGGTTCCCCAAGGTAGACAAATTTTCCCATGGGAAGAAAATTGTTCCCATGGGAAGAAAAATTGTTCCCATGGGAAGATAAACTGTTCCCATCGGAAAAGTTAAATTCCCATGGAACTCTCTGTATTCTTCTTTTCCCATGGGAACACTAAAATTCCGATGGGAACTTTAAAATTCCATGGGAAAAGTACTTTTCCGATGGGAACTTTAACTTTCCCATGGGAACTTCGAATATTCCATGGAATTTTTAAATTTCCCATGGAAATGTACTTTTAATCAGCTGTGGTGACGACAGTGACAACGGTGACATGTTGGGACATATGGGAAATTTAATTTTTGATTATCTATCACTTGGACAAAAATATTTTGATATCTTGTAAACCGACAAAGTCAGATTTGCCAATTCTGGAATTGCAAATTTGTCCCCACAGTGTTGACAACTCTAAGTAATAAGTAAGATTGCTTTACACAAATACTTACATTTCAATCCTCAATGACGCGAACGAAATATTTCATCATTTTACGTTAAGTTTTCCTGCAATATGTAATTTAGTCTATTTTGATTATCAAATAACATAAATTTCATAAATTTCATAAATCGAAGACATGCCCAATAAAATAATGAAAAAGTTGATATTTCATGAATATTATCTTTATTATTATGATCAATGTTTTAAGCAATTTAGGTTGAATCATTGCACGTAGAATTGTATGTAATAGTAAATAAATTAGGGGTGGGGGTGGAAATAGTAAAATCATAAAATGTATACAGTGTACTGTAAGAATATAGAAAATATCGTAAAAAGAAATTTGTATAATATTTTTTTTATCGATCACATTTCAAGTTTTCTTTTGTGTTTCAGGCGAATTTTACACTTGTTGTTATGATGAACAAGAATCAAAGTTAATGGTTTTGAAAGATAAGCAGGCCTTGTGTGAAGATTTAAAGTATATTCTGTCCGTACCTGATCTATGCGACGTTACGTTCCTTGTTGGTCCGGAGCAATATCCAATACACGGACTAAGAGCAATACTAGCATCTAGAAACAGGTAACCGAATGTAATAATGCATTATAATACCTCAATATTTATAGTTTTAATAAATAAATGAGTTTAAATGTTTGGTTTAGGCACATTTAAATATAATTCTGATATAAGAACCATTTGATATTTTTTGTGGTGAATATAATCGACATGGGCAAACGTTACTGGCATAATAAAACCAAAACAAAAACGCATCTTACTTTTCTATGAAATATATTTCAGTTAAAATTAGATTTTTTTTCAATTGCAGACTGTTCTATTTGATGATTCTTGCTAAAGAAAAGGAAATTAAAATACAAGCTTCACAAAAGAAAATTGGATTTTTAAAGAAACTGAAAGAAATTCGCAAACTGCTGACCTCTAAACCGTCATACCAAACTTCGGAACCATCCATTTCGAGAGAGCTGACTATTGTTCTAGAAGAAATTGAACCATGTGTATTTGAGAGACTGGTACGTTATATTCACTGCGGCATGGTATCAGTCGACGTGTTCTCTGTACTATAGTTGGTAAGTTTTTTTTTTTGATATTTTATATATTCGCATATTTCTATAATTTTCCAATGTTAATCATACGGTTTTTGTACATTGTATCCATCGAAGGAGAAAGCGGCTTTTAAATTTTCAAATGAGAACTTGAAATATATATTTTTTATTTATTCTTAATTGGCTCGAGCCATATACAGACATACTTACAGATAGTAGAATTGTCTTCAAAAGTATGATATATAACATACAGACATAAGTGCAAACAGTAGATTGGTTCAAGTCAATTTAGAATAAATAATGTGAAAAGTTTTGAAAGAGAAAAAAATCACAAAATTAAAGTTTGATAATAGCTTTTTTTTTGGGGGGGAGGGGAAGTGATTTAGATATATCATCTTAATTTTACTACTATTTTTATAGGACTGCTGAACGCTGCCGAAAAGTTCGAGTTGGAATGCCTGAAGAATGCATGCTGGGAATTTGCTGTTAGTTGTATCCGTCCTGATCTTGTGCATGATCTAATTTCTTCAGCGAATGAGTACTCCAATTGTAAATTGACAAATGATCTATTCAAAGAGGTAAAATTTAAAAAAGATATTATATTAATTATTATTTAAGTTAAGTCAGTCTTTATATACACGTTGTTCTTCTCACTTATATTAGTACATGCCATTATTAGTTTAAAATTTGAATACTAGTAATAAATGACTGGCCACAATTCTGACAAAATTTGTCCTTTTCAAAGTTTGATTACTTGTATTAAAATTTCCTAAGTGTTTTAATAAAAGACTACGCCTTTCCTCTAAAAAAAAAGAAACAATCATACTAGCTATATTTTATTATATGGCTAAAGTTTACCAACATTTTTATTTTCAATTTTGTTTTATCTTTTTATTTCAGATTCAAGAAATATCATTGAACCAGCCAGAGCTGCTTTACTATACACCAAGATCACGACCAAGGAACATCCGGGACCATAATGACAGCAGACCGAAAAGTATAACCACCAATGGCCTGCTAATGAGATCTGTGTTGTAAATCTAAGACAAAGTATTTTTGTTTTAATTGTACATAATTATATGATATTGTTATATGATGATTCATATCTTTAAAAAATAAAAGATAAGTGCTAAATTTATAATAATAAACTTTTAAAACCTATTTATTTGTAGTTTCCTTATGAAGTTTCAAGTATCCTATATATATGCCTGTCCCAAGTCAGGAGCCTGTAGTTCAGTGACCAGACTCAAGCTAGCGAACAATAAGCCAGCGAACAATAAGATGCATCAAGCTAGCGAACAAT
The DNA here is from genome assembly GCA_017311375.1 of Mytilus coruscus. Lineage (NCBI taxonomy): Eukaryota > Metazoa > Mollusca > Bivalvia > Mytilida > Mytilidae > Mytilus > Mytilus coruscus. The sequence continues at coordinate 48,277,898 of CM029598.1, forward strand.
AAGTCAGCGAACAATAAGAAAACGCGCCATCCTGATCATGCCTAAAAACCGAAAGCTTGCAATAACATGAAACGTCCTTTGAAATCTGATGACAATCATTTCCAGTAGGAAGACGAAATGCAATTCATTTTCACACAGACACAGTTGATTAGTTATTCGTTTATTTGATACTATTTTTTTTTAAGGGTAACTAAAATTCATTTTAGCTAATCCTTTCTCTTTTTAGTGTTCTCTGGTTAGAGATGGGTTTGTTGTCTATAATAATAAAACAATAATTAACTATAGTTCATACTAAACTAGTGTAACGATACAATTAAATCTTCTATCTTATATGTGCGTTTGAAAAGAAAAGAAAAAAAAAACGGACTGATTTTGGAACGTCAAGTATTTTATGATAGATTTTCTGTTGAAATAAAAGCTGATAACTATAATACGCAGTTTTCTTCTTTTGTCAAAGAACTAGTACATTTTTCTAATTATTCAAAAGTATGTCGTTACACTGGTAGTTTATTTATTATATTTCGATAGGAAGAGTGATTAGTGTCAGAGTGACACACAAATAGAACGAGAAACAATTTGACGTAAAAATTTTGGTTAATCTAAACAATATTTTTTTTTTATTCCAAGATTATCTAAAATTTTTCCAATAATCACAAATGATAGGCAATTGCCTAAGGTTGCCTGGACCCAAAGACCCAGGTGGGTAAAGTTACGGAACTTTTATAAGTAAGGTCCAAAGTTGGGGTATGGTGACCCAACCCCTTCCCTTCTTTTATTCATAAAAAAAATCCCTACGGCAAAGCTTTTGTCCACACTAGGTACAAATGATAGGCAATTGCCTAAGGTTGCCTGGACCCAAAGACCCAGGTGGGTAAAGTTACGGAACTTTTATAAGTAAGGTCCAAAGTTGGAGGTATGTCACCTTTCTACATTAATTCATAAAAAAGTTGCGCACCCTACATTGATACATAATATAGTTCTCAAGCCTTTAACAACAAGAAGAATGAAATCAATTTACTGAAACGCCTTTGTTTTGAAAGGTAATCATTTAAATAGTTTATACATTGTCTATACGTTTATTCTATAAAAAATGTTATTTTAGGAACTATTTGACAGGATGCCGAAAGTACGGAAAGCCATTTCACACAACATATAATTTCTAGTTGAAAAGTTGATAAAATAACAGGGAATGTTGTTTACACTTTAGATTATTTAACAAAATATAGAAATTTATCTGCAAAAACCAACAAAATATAAACTGACGACAATAACTAATAAGTAGATCTTAATAAGTGGATCATTTTTTAGGAAAATCTTTAGTAAAAGTAATTAAATGGATGATGACGGCGGACGACTAAGGACTACAAACGACAGACATCAAATATTGTAAAAAGCTCACACTGACCCTTTAGGTCAGGTTAGATATACTAGTTAATGCGTATTTATCAATACACAATATTTCAAGTTAAAACTAGAACTTTCCATTAAGCTGGACTAATAACCCCGCATCTTGGATTGACTGAGTATTCTAGTTACTGAAAAACATATTGTTTATAAAGAAGATGATAATAATAATTTGGTCTTTTTTCTAGTATGGTACTGTAGATTCATGTGATATATATATATATTTTTTTTTATTTCGTGGAAAAAGGTGAACCTCGAAAATAAAGGAGTAGGGGCATCGATGCCCGGTTTTGGCCCAACAAAAATAAAATGTTTGAAAACTTTTCCAAATTGGCACATAATGTTTGGCAATGCGTAGAGTCAAGAAATATAAATAAAAACATAAGATTATTCATCTGATGACCTGGGCCATCTGGTCTGGGCAAAAGACAAAAGCGTTGCCATAGAAATCTGTTAAGGATTAAAATTTGGAGGGGAGGGGTCTACATACCCTAATTTTGGGCCTCAGTTTTAGAAATTTGGTGACTTTACCCACCTCCGCTATCTGGCCCGGGCAACGTCAAGGCCTTACCTATCATTTGTTCATAGTATGGACAAAAACTTTGTCTTAGGAAATTTTCTAACAATTAAAGTTTGGAGTGGTAGGATCTCCTTACCCCAACTTTGAACCTCAGTTGCAGTAGTTCCGTGAATTAACTCACCTGGGTCATCTAATCCGGGCAACTTTATGCCATTGAATTTCATCTGTACCTGGTGTGGTCAAAGCTTTGCCGCGTAGAGAATTTTTTTGACGAATTAAATCTTTTGAGGGGGAAAGGTCTCCATATCCCAACTTTGGACCTCAGTTGCAAACGTTCCGAAATTTATCCACCCGGGCCATCTGTTCCAGGCAACAAGTAGGGAATTGCCTATCATTTGTTCCTAGTGTAGAAAAAAGCTTAGCCGTAATGATTTTTGGCGAATTAAAATTGGGATGTGATAGGGTGTGCAAACCCCAAATATGAAATCAGTTGTAGAAGTTCCTGAACTTTACCCACCTGCAGGTTCTTCGGGTCCAGGTATCCTTAGGCAATTGCCTATCATTTGTACCTAGTGTGGACAAAAGCTTTGCCGTAGGGATTTTTTTTTTATGAATTAAAGTAGGAGGGGGTAGGGTCACAATACCCCAACTTTGGACCTCAGTTGTATACATTCCGTAACTTTACCCACCTGGGTCTTTCAGTCCAGGCAACCTTAGACAATTGCCTATCATTTGTTTGTATCCATTCATATATGGTGTCACGTGTGTGTCATTGTCCTATTGAAATGTAATGAATAAATTGCCAGTTTTCAATCATTCCTAGCGAAAACTGTGGATATTTATTAGATTTTACTTCAACTTATAATTCTTACTGCAAAGTTCTATACTTTACGTTCCAAAATCGGTATATTGTTTTCTTTTCAAAAGCACATAAGCATGTGGATCTTTACACTAGTATGGTATGTATAAGTATGGTCTATTTTTATTATTTATTCACTATTATCATGATTATAAAGACAAACTGTTTCTACTCAAAGGTAATAAAAAAAGGGAGAGGAATCTAAAAGGAATTTTTAAAATCCTATAAGAGATGCCCTGTGGTCAAGAACAGTTATGTTGTCTTGAATTAAATAAATAAATAAATAAATAAATAAATAAATAATTTTCAATAAATAGTCTTTGTAAAAATGTTTTGCATTTCGTCTTCCTTCTGGAAATGATTGTCGTTAGATTTCAAAGAACGTTTCATGTTAATGCAAGTCTTTGGTTTTTAGGCATGATCGGTTTGGCGCGTATTTCTTATTGTTCGCTGGCTTATTGTTCGCTAGCTTAAGTCTGGTAGTTAAGTGGTTGTCTTTGGTTCATATCTGTTATATTTGTTTTTCGTAAATTGTTTTGTTACAAATTAGGCCGACCGTTTTCTCAATTGAATTGTTTCATATTTTTCATGTCGGGGCCATTTATAGCCGACTATACTGTATGGGTTTTTCTCTTTGTTGAAGTTCGTACGGTTGCTAAAAATTGCTTACATCTACTTCATTTTAACTTTGGTGGATAGTTGTCTCATTGGAAATCATACCACATCTTATTTTTATACTGGCTATTTTCTACAATCGATAATATTTAAGAATTGAATGCATCTTTTTATAATTTTAATTGTGTGTAAAACTGTTGACGGAAATACATTTTGTATGTCGTATTAAAAATCTGCTCAAACGATCAACGCTTTTACAACCCAATAAAATTATAAAAAGAAGCATTCAATTTTTATAGTTACATTTTATACTACAACCATCAAATTGACACGAAACAAGGTTAACGTATCTACGACCAGTGCATTCGCCTGCTCGGGTCCTGACACTGCATAGCAGCTATAGTCTTTGGCTGGAACAGTTTTTACAAACTCTACCATCAAACTGAGAGTTGTATCAAGTATTCGACTGTTTTTCAATGCATTATTTGAACGGATAGCATGTGCAGTCATAGCCTGTTGTAATGTATACGGAAATGAAATATGATATTGGAGTGCCTCGTGATTGTTGTCAGCCAATCAAAATGACGGATTCTAATGAAAGATACGTTACGGTAGACAATAACTGTTTAGTGTCTTTATCTAGCAATTAATTTTGTACACTGTTTTTGCTTTAAAAGACAGAACAATTCACATTTATTCCATTTATTTTCGATTTAAAATGTATTAGGCTTTGTTTATTTTTTACGTTTGAGGCCCGCGTAGTAATATTAAAAAAAAAATCACACAATCAGCTGATGACCGTTACGCAAAAAAGAATCTCGCATGGTCAACAATAATACATCACTCAAAGTTAATAATTATTTATTATTACAAAACAACTAATTTCAACAGTAAAAAGAAATAACAAAACATTGTCCGATTTAAGACTAAAAGTGTCCTAGGCTTCTATATGTATCATTCTTAAGCAAATTCGATAGCATGATGGTAAATAATACCTCCATAAAGTATGCCAGAAATTGTCTTTATTATTTTTGACAAAAAAAACCCCTTTACATAACCCAGTAGGCATGAATAACCAGTATACCATCCACTGGATTTTAAATGGCATGAACAATGCTACGGGTGTCATCATTTTCGCAATTCAATTCAATATTTTATTGAAGTCTCATCTCTCAGTAATATGTTATAAAATGTTACATTTAGTGTAAAAATATATTGATATAAAATAGAGAGACATTCTGTACAGAATTATAAGAGACTATAACATTAAAATATTATAGAAAATTCGTCTATTATAAAACATGTACATATTCATAAATACATTACTGTACCTGTTAAAATGTTTTGCTTCATCAAATATTTTTTTTTTTCTAAAGCTGTCATATAATGGACACGATAATTATAATGGGCTTTATCTTCTAAAATATTTTTACAATTATCACAGACTCGCTCCTCCAAAATGATTTTTTTCAAATCTCCCCGTTTTTTAATGATGCCACTGCACATCGAAATTTGGCAAAATAACTTCTTTGAGTAAATGATATTGGAATTGTACTATATGTTTCAGTTTCAAAACTGTTCTTAAATAAAATATATGTTCTAAGTGTGTTGTCACCTTTACCAGATAAAGCTGATCTGACAGTAAATTGCATTGCCACTGATCAACATATTTACTAAACATTTTAGACATGATAATATTAACAACTGAGGTACTACTATCAATGTATTCTGCAATGTTACACAAATAGTCTACATTATACTCAGAAAATATTTTCCTTACATAAAGATTCCAATTTTGTATACACTTTGGTTTTCTGCTCATAATATCTGCCCATATGAAAACCTTTCTGTTTAACCGATTAGAACTCATATTGTGCAAACGGTACAATAGTCGAATTAAACATTGCCATTGTTTTTAAAAGATAGGTATCCACCATTATCCCCTACAACTGCAGCATGTTGAGTATATTTAGCTGAATCTGCTGACCTTTTTGGAGCACCCGAGATTAGAGTGTTTAATGTTCCTCAATCTTTTGTCTTATGTTTAATGTGAGTAGGGCTTATGTTTAATGTGAGTAGGACTTATGTTTAATGTGAGTAGGGCTTATGTTTAATGTGAGTAGGGCTTATGTTTAATGTGAGTAGGGCTTATGTTTCCCTTGTTATAGTTCTTATACAATTTGTACCCAAGGTCTACTTCGTCAGTGTAGTTACATAGTGTATAGTTGTGTTCTTTTATTTGTCCGTCCGTTTTCACTCTGCATCCGCAACTCCTAATAAAATAATTTCAATGAAAAGTTTCAGAAAATCTGGTGTATGACACGACACTTCACTTTTGTTTTGTTTACGACGCCAATTATTTTTCCCACGACCATAACTACGAAAGGTGGTTGGTTTCTTGTATTCGACAATTCTGGCCGAGTCCATATCTTGATTTCAATGGAATTTTCTCACAGAATTTTAAACAACTGATGGTATTATTGACCTCCTGTGGTAATACTTGATCCAAATCATATTTAAGGTTTCCCATAAAATATTTAAAACTGAGACTGTATATTTTATATACAAATTCAATTGGCTGGAGGGGAGCCGGAATGGTAGTTTTTTAAAGTTTATTTTATGTTGATAACTTATTTTTAATGCAATGTATATTTTTCTAGTGTTCATTGGACAATATCAACAAAGAAATATGATTTATAAAAAAGTGTTCGAAATTCAAGAACCCTTTTTGTCTTTCTTCTTTTCGTTCTCTTCTTTTTCCTAGGCCTGTCTTTCCTTTTTCTGTTACGACCCCCTTTTCCCTTCTTACATTTCGTAGAAATTGTTTTGCCTGGACAACAAGAATAACAATTTTTTTTCGCGCATCTGATCCTGCCATTAGCACAATTTTTACAAAGCTTATCGATTTTATTCTTCTTCACTTTACATTTTTCTAGAGTTCGTGTCGGGGACAGAGACTCTGTTTTCATAGTTGTCGTTGTTTTTGCAGGAGAAGCTGGGCTATGACATTGTGGATGAGTTACTTGCCCTTTGCAACACAGTTTTTTACATTTTTCGTTCGGACGTTTCCTTTCCAAGCATTTTAAACACTGCTGGTCAGTGCTATGTTTGGGTTTGGTTTTCTGTCTTTTGATTATTGTAGATGGCTTTGGTTCTGGTGAAATATCCTCTGATGGAACTGTTTTGTCTTGTTCTAGTTGCATGTCTTTGTCTGCAATGAAATGAGTTTCATATCAGCGGTTTATTTTGCTGTTGAACGTTATTAATTTCATAATTGTTATGGTCTATATATGTCCGAGTGAATGGGGGGAGGGGCACATAAAGTAATCCCGAACTATTGGGTAATTCATTCAATTCGATGACATCATGTGCATATTTTTTGCCAGGTGGAAGTTTTTTTTTCAGTTTACATTATCTCATTGCACTTTGCTTACCAAGACCTATATTTGGTATGTATTTTTTTCTTAAATAGATACACACAATATTGCTTTACTTATGGTGTTAGTTTACCACTTCATTACCAAACGAAATTGTAGTTTTGATTCTTTTTTCCGTAAATAATTTTATAAGAAAACCTTCCAAACATATGGTGTATTTAATTTTGCATATCAGTCGTAAAGGGTCGATTTCCCATCAGTTCCATTTTTTTACTATCTTGTATTATTTGTAAACAGGCCACTAGAGTTAAATTATAAACGCCTGAAGAATGCCCAAACTTCCGCAAATTTGAGATTTTGACAAATGTTGAGTATTTGTCCCAAAATGCATGAGTAGGACATCGTGAACCAAACCCATTTTTACGTTGGAAGTAAAGCCATTTATTTGCTTTCGGATACGAATTAATTCGTCTTGGTTGAGCGATAACCTTCGATGCAATATTTACCAATAACTTTCAAAATTTTCAATTTTGTTTCAAAATGCCTTTCACATCATTTAGCGTGAAAACAACTATCTGAATGTACGGGAAAATGTAGAATTGTGAACCGTCATAAGTACAAATGTATATGATATAAGACTATCTTTTAATGTTCAATTTCCGATAGAATTGACAACTTTTAGATTTCACCATGTAAAGGAAACAAATTCAGAGGTATATTAGCTCGCTCCTTTAACCTATTTATAGAACCTATTTATAGATGCATTAAATAACTTTTTTTTCTTTTTATCAAATTCAAAAAGTGTGCCCGATCTAAGAGTACGTCTGTAAGATGCTTTGAAATGGTTTTTTTTTATAAACCATTTAAAAAGTGTTTATTGAGAACAGGCTCAAAAGTTACGAATTCCAAGATATAAACTTTGGTGTTTTATTCAAGTTGATATATATTAAATAATTTTTGTTTGTGTTACTTATCTTAGCAGTCAATATGTTTCCTTTTGTCGCTCTTTGTATATTTCTTGTTATTTATAAGCAATAATTCGATTAATAGGCGTTCACATTATTCTTATTGGTGATTTGGTGTATATGCGGAACGATATAATAGCTCATTACTATACGGTGCTATCTGAGAAAAGCAATTGGATCTTTCAAAATGAATAGAAGAACACCACTCATTAATTGTATTAGTTATACCAAATATATATTCGCACTTTGCGTACATTGATCACGATTGTCATGCAACATAGTTTTCTTCCTTAAGGATTGAGAAGTAAAACCCAAAGTGTTGGGGTGTAAAGGGATGATTGTCCCCAGACTTCTTCAATTTGGGAGTACCTACGTAGCCACTACTGGTCGGAAAGAGCACGTTAAACTCGACGCCTCGTGTAGAGTGAGTGACACTCTGTGCATGTTTTAGATCCTTTGCAATTCCCAGTTGTTTATTGTAAAGGAATATTTCTGTCCGTGTTTTTACATGCCCTCATTTTCAACTGCAGTCTAAATTTCCTGCCTTACCTTATAGAATCTATCTATTGTATACAATTTCTATTATCTGCTTGCTCCTAATATACATGAAATATTTGCAACTGCACTTTAAGTACACCAAATTTTAAAGTGGTCCGTATAAGTGAGAAAATAATTCCTACGCATAGCTGCGTCTTGGTCAATATGTAATTTTTTTTTGCGTAATTTTGGTATCAAATGAAAGCTTAAGGACTTGGGGTCACTGTATAACCCTAATTGAAACTTTCTTTCGAACAATGAAAAAAAAAATGTATGAAATTGAAAAAGGAGTGCATAGTTGTCCTGCTGCTAAGATCAGTACCTGTTTTTTTACTATCAAACTTCTTGGAACCAGTGTTATGTAATATGTAGTTAAAGGTAGTTTTGACGTGAAATGGCTGTCATTTTATTTTAACTTAGGACAAAAAGCTATGAATGCCTAAAATTGCAGAATTTAACATAGAAAGCGATGGGCTATGGATAATTGGTTTTATTTCCACTTTTGCCGTCTATTTACCGAACGTTGGTCGGTGTCTGTTTATAAATACACAACCACGTAGGAATAAGGTAATTGAATCCAACATGTCTTGTGCAGAGATTGATAAATTAAACAAACTCATCCAGTTGTTCGGAGGGGTCCGTAGGTTACCTGTTGCGAGGTAACATTTAAGTTCTTACCCAACACTGCCTCTTTCTAATTGTGTTTATTTAATATGTCATCTAACCTTGCAGATCTTATCTAACTGATTATTCAAGATTATTTATTTGTATCCTGAATATGCATTCAATATTTGCCACTGGACATTAAGTATCGACAAACAATCAATTAATATTTACGTGCGAGGCAAAATCTCGTGACTGCACATTTCGTTCTGTAAGTAAAGCAATGATTGTTCTTGCGTGTAACTGTACGAAAATGTAATAGAAATATAGTAAGATTTTATAAATAGTTTGCCTGAAGAGAGTTTGAAATATAAAGGTTTTTTTTAATATATTGAAACATATAAGGTGCTCTGGGCATAACAATATTTATGGGGTTCCTAGCCAGGTGAGTATCCAAAATGTGAGTTGCGACCATCTTTGATGGTTAAAAAAAGGTGCAGACTCAAACTTCAGAAAAACAATGGTCGACTAAAAACAAATATTTCTGTGATCCAGAGTCCTGGTTTAGTGTTGTGAACATCAATTTATGCCAATATAGCATATGTTTTTTACACGGAAAAACAACTTATTTTAAGGTCTTTTATCTAAATCAACCACATAAATCTTACCAAATGTTAGTTTTGGGTCTTTCCCAAACTCAAAATTTCCGTCACATGCAGATTTATCATTGTTTTCTTGCCCATTTAGTCCTGTAAATTCATAAACAAAAGATTTATCATTATATCATCGTAGTAGTGAAATATCTCATGATCTATATTTGAAAACAATGAAGGTGTTAAACTGAGTTGTGAAATATTTTTGACGCAAGCGTAACGACGGCTGAGGCTTCATACGCGTTCTAAAATTGTAATTATTACCACATCATTGTGTGCCTGAAAAAAGTAAGGCTATCTGCACCATGTGTTCGTTGCTTTAGTTATTGTTTGCCTTTGTTTGGACAACTATTATACAGAGGCAGAGGAGTCGAGTGTTGGTATGGTATGTTGTATGGTCCTATATAATATTGGCATTTCTCTTTTATGACGGCCTGAATGGGGGCCGTCAATTCTGTATTCATTAATTTAATTCTCAATTCTTTATATTTTAACCGTGTGTCCGTCCGTCATAAAATAAATCGTGTCCGCTCTCTAGATTTAATGTTAGGTAATGAAACTCGGCATTATTGTTCACCGTATATACAAGACGGTATTCTGGAAGGAAACCGTACATTGATTGCTTGGTTTTAACGCCACTTTCAGCACTATTTGGTTAGTTTGGTGGAGGAAGCCTGAAAATCCTAGTCAAGTAAGATTGGAGTCGAACGCACCTGCCACGTGCCGGATTCGAACTCACAACCTCAATGTTGACAGGTTAGTGATACAGTAGTTCGACTTCTTAAAATACTCAGCCACCGAGGCCCCTCACCTTACACTGAAAGACTTGATCAAAACTTAGTCACCCTGTACATATGTACAAACATTGTTTCCGTTCTCTAACTTTAAAACCCTGAGATTGTGGGGCTGAATAAGTGTTGCATCGTTAACATACTTATATCTTCCATGGGTATAAGCTATCATGTCAAATTGAATTACCCTGATTACTTCTAAAATTGTATCACAATTCACTAATTTACTCGCGCGGGACCTTCGATGATGACTCCCATAATTATCCTCTAGTTATCTCTGTTTCTGAAAGCAAATGTAATTTTAAACTTACTTCTGAAACATATAACGAAGCCTTTACCACCTTTAGATTTGTCAGTTTTCGACGAAAATTTTATGTTGACCTGGGTGTTAGGCGGAAATTCTTTACGAAAATCTTCCTTGTCAACTTTAATCTCATTAATGGTCAACTGGTCGTTCTGCATATCGACGTCAAATAAACTTGTCTGTACTAAGACCCTGCTTCCACCTGCAGTAGGTACGATTATTGTAGTTTCACAAGTTTTCTCAATTTCTGAAATCTGTAACTTATTCACATTGTCATCAAACATCGTCTTATCGTAATTCCATGGTATACGTTGATGGCTCAGTATTACACCACTATTGGCATTTCCTCCTATGTACCGGCTTTTACATATTGCTTCTTTAAAGTACACACTTGTTTGTTCAGCTAAAAGGTAAAGAAAAAATTTCAAAGGAAACATCGGATGTAAACTTTACTTATATAAGAACCTTAAACAAAATCTATTTTTTGAAGACTATTTAAGAACATCAAACTTTACTTACAGAAAATTAATAACAAAACTAAGAATTAGTGACCATAATTTAAATATAGAAAAAGGAAGACATTCTAATATTCCTAGAGAGCAGAGATTATGCCTTAAATGTAACATATTATATATAGAAGACGAAAAACATTTTTTATTATATTGTAAATTAAATAGGAACTGAGAAACAACTTTTTTGACAATTTGGTTTGGAAATAAACTTTTCTTTTAAAGATTTGTCTGATGAAAACAGGGTGATTTTTATACTTAATCCATCAACACCATCACAAGTAAATAAATTGGGGTCCTACATCAAAAAGTCATTAGAACTGAGGACAGGGGACACTGGAATATTTACTGTAATTGAATGATTGTGTATATATATGTGTGAATTTTAGTTACATTGTCTACTTATTTTGTATTTGTCACAAACTTAATGTTTAAAGTTTATATGGCAATAAATATTCGAATTGAATTGAATTGGTCAAAATTATCTAATTAAATTTTGAACTATGTAACATACACCCATTTTTCAGTGTCAATCAAATTCTCAAACTCCCGATCTGTTCCTCAATTTGAGTGGATTATATTGCATTTTATTTTTGACGCATGTATCCTGGTTTGATTTTATTTGTTGTAATATTCTACTTTTCGATTTCTTTTTTCAGGGAAAACGGTAGTATTTATTCTTCCATAGGCGACAATACTAACATTTTCTAAATTTACAACTTTTTATAATAAAAACCTGGACAAAAGAGTTATGTGTGATATTAGTACCTTATTATTCTGTTTTAAAAATTGAAGTCAAATGGTAGCATAACCGTCTTCGAACGGAGCTTGTTTATGGTATCCATGTCCACCGTCATTTTACATCAAATTTATGAAAATTTGGAAGTCTTTTCGAATTATTCTCAAGAAAAAAATTTCAATGTGTATCAAAATTTATATTGTAAATATACACACTGCAGCTGTTCAAGAATAAATAAAAAATATATTATGCCCTACATCCAATCACAGCGCTCCTAAGTTGACTTCCTTCACCTGCCTTGGGTACACGAAAGGCCAACCTAAAGCCTGGAAAATGTAATACTACTTTTTTCCCTATATTCAAGATATATAGATCATTTTAATTATAAAGTTTGTGAAATACAATTAATCTGACAATCTCAAACGACAATCAATTTGTTTAATATCATTAAAGGGGATGTGGATAGGGGTTTACAGAATAGGGAATAATGGGCAAAAATATAAAGAATAGAGAAAAATGAACCAAAAAAAATAAAGAATAGAGAATAATGAGGTGCTTAAATATAAAGAATAGAGAATAACAGGCAAAACTTAAAAAGATTGGAGAAAAATGGCCTAAAAAATAAAGAATACAGAAAAGAAGGATCCCTCCATCCACACCCTCATAAAACACTTAGCCATTATCTGAAGAAAAAAAAGATCAAAACAGAGCATGAGATAAACGTTGAAGTAGTAAAATAGTGAAGCTGAGATATATAATCAATGCTTTGCTGGGATATAGAAATAAGGTCACATGGTCATCCTCAAAGTGACAGTAACACCTATGAAACAGGTGCATGTCCGTTTGCGTTGTGTAATAATATACACAGTCATGCCCGGCCGACTCCCGATATCACGTGTAGGGAGTATGCAATAGATTTTAGAGATGTCCGAAGGTGGCCTGTACCGGCTGTAGCAAGGGTACACTATCCCTATCCAGCATGCCTTCCGTCCAAATTTCAATTCACACTGGAGCGGAGGCATAGCCTACGCGTGAATTTATTGTTAGTTTGATCTAGTTGTTATGCCAGAAAATCGCTTTTGATTGTAGCCAACAAAAGACACAAATCAATAATAAAATTTAACAATATTTATTATACACTAGTTTACAAGAAGTATTACACAAAGAGTAATGTCAACTTAACTGTCAAAATATGAGTCCAATCTATCTTTTCTTTATCCGGAAATCTTCTCGGAATGCACAGAATATTATATCCAATTGGTCACAATCTAGTATGATGTAGTTTGTAAATAAAAATGTCAATCCAACTGCTGAGAATGTTGATGTCTATCGATGTCTAAGACTATCTATGTCTATCTCTAAATCTCTATATTCAACTAACTTTTGGGTCTGCATTTAAATACTCAAACGGAAACTTCTAGACAACGCTAGAAATATAAATTACGCATCTTTTGTTATGATCATTCTGGAAACGTTATGTAAGTGAAATAGAAAGTTCTAATCATTCCATGAGTATCAATGATTGTTCCAGTGAATTCTAAACTGCATAGTTGTAACACAATGTGTATAATTTTGTACACAATGTAAACACATATAATAGGCCACACAAAACAAATAAGGCCAACTAAATAGATATGATAGTTACAATATCATAACACCTCCCCCCTTAAAAAAAGTTTGAGTGTAACAAAAACTTTTCATGAATAGTATGTACAAAAATACATAGTATATACAAAGTATTTCAATAAGTTCTAGATAAAGCATCTGCTATTACATTATCTTTACCTTTAATATGTTTTACAATAACATCATATTCCTGTAACAATAAACTCCACCTAGTCAATCTCTGGTTCTTGTTTCTCATTTTATGTATGAAGGTGAGAGGATTATGATCAGTATAAACAAGAATAGGATGCACAGTGGGATTTAAATATACATCAAAATGTTGAAGTGCAGACAACAGTGCAAAACACTCTTTTCAATAGTTGAATAATTTTTCTGATGTTTATCTAATTTCTTAGAAAAATATGGTATAGGTTTTCAACATTATCATCTGTTTCCTGATATAAAACCGTGCCAACTCCTACATCGCTTGCATCAACGGCAAGTTTAAATTGTTTTTCAAAGTCTGGAGTGATCAGAACTGGACTATTAATTAAAAGTGATTTGCTATTTTCAAAAGCGTTTTGGCAATTTTTACTCCAGATGAATTTAGAATCTTTCCGTAAAAGATGATTCAATGGTTGAACAACAGTAGCAAAATTTGAACAGAATTTCCTGTAAAATCCAATCATGCCTAAATATCTCATAAATTGCTTTTTATTTGTAGGAGGAGGAAATTTGGTAATTGCATCCACTTTAGCCATAATAGGTTTCACTTGACCTTGGCCAACTGTATGCCCTAAATAATCAGTGGCCTGGCAAAATTCACTTTACCAAGATTAACAGTCAAATTTGATTGTGACAATCTATCAAAAGTATCATATAAATGTGTTAAATGTTCTTCCCAGCTATCACTACATACAATAAGATCATCAATATAAGCATAACAACAGTCTAAATCTTTTATAACATTATTGATCATTCTTTGAAATGTAGCTGGAGCACTTTTGATGCCAAACGGCATTACAGTATATTGAAATAAGCCATCTGGTGTGACAAAAGCTGATATTTCTCGAGCTCTCTGTGTCAATGGGACTTGCCAGTAACCTTTCAATAAATCAAATTTTCTCACAAATTTTGCTTGTCCAATGTTATCAATGCAGTCGTCTATCCTTGAATCGGATAGGAATCAGATTTTGAAAAGAATTTACTTTTCTGAAATCAGTTACGAAACGAAAGGTTTTATCTGGTTTGGGCACAAGCAGACAAGGAGAGCTTTATTCACTGTTACTCGGCTCAATAATATCATTGTCAAGCATATATTTAATTTCTTGTCTCATAAATTCAAGTTTGAGTGGATTGAGCCGGTAAGGATGTTGCTTAATTGGAGAAGCATCACCAACATCGACATCATGACAAACAGCAATGGTTTTGTTTGGCACATCTGGAAAAAGATTTTTAAAAGAAAATACCAAAGCTTTTAATTTTTCTCTACGATCAAAAGACAGATGTGCGAGTTTTGCATCTAAATTTGACAAAATTTCTGAATTTTTCAATCTAACTGTCTCTTCCATAGTTTTAGAACTTAAAGGTGATTCAATTACATCTGGTTTGTCATGATTGTTCTCCAATTTCACTTTGGCTAAAGTGGCAACTGGTTCACTTTCACCTTCATTAGTACGCTCAAAATATGGTTTTAACATATTAATGTGACACACTCTATTTTGTTTACGCCGATCTGGTGTTTTTACAATATAATTCAAATCATTAATTTTACTCTCTATGGTATAAGGACCACAATATTTAGCTTGTAATGGATGTCCAGGGACTGGCAAAATACAAGTACCTTATCACCAGGCTCAAAAAATCTGTCCCTGGCATCTTTATCATACCATATTTTCATCTTATTCTGAACAGTTTTAAACTGTTCTGAGCAATTTGACAAGCAGTATACAATTTTTCTTTAAATCTAGATACATAGTCTAGAAGATTCAAGTCAGTGTGTTCAGTAAGCCATTTTTCCTTAATCAATTTTAAAGGTCCCTCACAGTGTGACCAAATACCAACTCAAAGGGACTAAAACCAAGGGATTCTTGAACAGCCTCTCGGACCGCAAAAGTAAAAGTGAACACCATCATCCCAGTCCCTGTCATACTGAAGACAAAAGTTCTAATCATTTTCTTCAATGTTTGATGAAAACGTTCTAAGGCACCTTGAGATTCTGGATGATAAGCACTTGACCTATACTGAGCAATCCCTAAATGGTACACGACTTGCTGAAATAAACCTGACATGAAATTTGAACCCTGGTCGGACTGTATAGACTTTGGAAGTCCTACTAGCGTGAAAAATTTGATCAGAGCTTTGACAATAGTAGGTGTCTTGATATTCCTTAACGGAATAGCCTCAGGAAAACGAGTGGAGGTACACATGATTGTCAATAAATAAGCATTTCCGGTCTTGGTCTTCGGTAAAGGTCCAACGCAATCAATGAGTACTCGGCTGAAAGGTTCTTCAAAGGATGGAAAGGCAGAAGTGGTGCTGGTGGTATTTTCTGGTTAGGCTTACTAACAACCTGGCATATATGGCATGATTTGCAGTATTCTGCGACATCACTTCTTTGTCTTGGCCAGTAGAAATGCTGTAAGATCTTAAGACAAGTCTTCCTTATACCTAAGTGTCCAGCCAAGGGAGTGTCATAGGCAAGACCAATAATGTCTTGCCTATAGACTTTAGGCACCACCACTTGGTATACCACTCTCCATTCCTCATCTGGGGTAGCATCAGGGATCTCCACTTTCTCATTAAAACGCCGTCTTGATGGTAATAGCATTCGGCCACTTTGTCTGCTTCCTCCTGTAGTTGAGCCTTCTTGCTGAGCTAAAGAACCTCAGGGTCTTTACTTTGTTCTTCGGCAAATTTCCATCGGTCTAATGAATGGCTGTTTACGTCTTGCCATGGCATAATTACATTCTTGCTAATACTAGATGGTCTTATGACGGCCTTCTCTGAGCTACCGGGACCTTCAATGTCGGCTAGAAAGGTGTCAGAAAGGTCCATGTGATCAAACTGGTCTTCTTGCAAATCCTCATTTTGTTGTTTTCTAGTCATCGCCCTAGTAACGACACAAGCTGGATACAGTCCAGCATCATCTTCAGGTGATTTAACATCCACCATCGGTTCACTGGTAACAATTGGTTCAGCAACCACTTTGTTCCTAGCTAGATCATTTCCTAGCAATAATGAAACACCCTCAACAGGGAGATTAGGACGAACACCCACAACAACTGGTCCAGTAATCAAATCTGACTTCAGATAAATACGATGGAGGGAACATCTATACAACCTAACTCCACACCTTGTAACAAAACGGAGGCACCAACAGAAGTTTCCAAGAACAAAGGCAACACACCTTCTAACAATAAAGACTGAGAAGCTCCAGTGTCCCGTAAAATCTTAATAGGCTGAAGAGTAGTATTATCAACAATAGAAACAAACCCATCAGACATAAAGGGTTTATAATCTTCCATGTAATCACAAAAACTGGACTTAAAAGCCTGACTCGCAGGACATTCCAACGTATTAGTAACACGGGGTGTCGTACAAGCACTGGTCTTGGGCTTATTATCTCTTTCATTCTTCTTCTGGAGTCTAAAACAATCAGCCATCAGGTGACCATTCTTCTTACAATAAGCACAAGTCAGTGACTTCTTCTCAAAAGTATCAAATTTTGGACTAGACATATAATAACTAGACTGACTCTTATTCTGTGCAACAGGCTTACTATCAGTACGCTCAGTGCTTTGACTCGTAATTTCCACTCGAAGTATTAAAATTTTGACCTTTGAAACTTCTCTTATGTGAAAGGGTATAATTATCGGAAATAACAGCTGCATCTTGTAATGTCTCAACAGTTTTGTCATCTAAATGTGTTTTTAAGTCTAAATGAACACACTGCTTGAACTCTTCTAATAACATCAATTGTCTTAAATTATCAAAATTTTATCTATTTTCTTTGACGTAAGCCATTTATCAAATAGATCTTCTTCCTAGCAAATTCAACATAGGTTTGTGAATCAAACTTTTGTAAGACCTAAATTTCTGTCTATATGCTTCTGGTACTAGCTCATAAGCTTTCAAAACCTCTTTTTTAACCTTGTCATAATCAGAACTATTTTCTGATGAAAGTGCTGAGTAAATTTCAGCGGCCTTGCCCTCAAAAACACTCTGCAGCATTGTAGTCCAAAAAGGCTTCGGCTATTTCAAATTTTGAGCAATTTTCTCAAACTGGAAAAAATTTATCAACTGTTTTTCACAAAATTTGGGAACCAAACGTATATTTTTGCTGCATCAAAATTAAAATGTTCTGATTTTGATTGGAATTTAGTGTTGCTTTCTTCTTTTGCCATTTCAATTTTCATTTCTCAATCTCTAACCTTTCTCTCATTTCAAGTTCTGCCTGTTTTAATTTAAAGTCATTTTCTTTTCTTTCATCTTCTCCATCTCTAACCGTTCCTTCATTTGAAGTTCTGCTTGTCTTTCTTCTTTTTCCAATTGTTTTATTTTGAGTTCATGTTCTAATTCAAGCTGTTTTAATTTGATAGCGTCAACATTTTCGACCTCAAAATCAAGAGCCTCTTCACCTAAAATATCTGTGTCAACTAATTTGTCTATTACCAAATTTTTTATAATTTGTTTTCTCATAGATACTCTAAAGTCTAATTTCAGATGTTTAGCAAGCAACATTAATTCCTCTTTCTTTAAATTATCAAACCCCTCCAGGTTTGGCGTTTTCAAAAATTTACCGGCATCAAATGCCATTTTGTAGAATTCTGTTGGCTAGTTCTAATAAAAATACTGAAAAAATTTTCAATGAGATATTTACGTTATCCCGGACACGAGCCCCAATTTCTGTTATGCCAGAAAATCGCTATTGATTGTAGCCAACAAAAGACATAAATCAATAATAAAATTTAACAATATTTATTATACACTAGTTTACAAGAAGTATTACACAAAGAGTAATGTCAACTTAACTGTCAAAATATGAGTCCAATCTTTTATCTTTTCTTTATCCGGAAATCTTCTCGGAATGCACAGAATATTATATCCAATTGGTCACAATCTAGTATGATGTAGTTTGTAAATAAAAATGTCAATCCAACTGCTGAGAATGTTGATGTCTATCGATGTCTAAGACTATCTATGTCTATCTCTAATCTCTATATTCAACTAACTTTTGGGTTGCATTTAAATACTCAAACGGAAACTTCTAGACAACGCTAGAAATATAAATTACGCATCTTTGTTATGATCATTCTGGAAACGTTATGTAAGTGAATAGAAAGTTCTAATCATTCCATGAGTATCAATGATTGTTCCAGTGAATTCTAAACTGCATAATTGTAACAAAATGTGTATAATTTTGTACACAATGTAAACACATATAATAGGCCACACAAAACAAATAAGGCCAACTAAATAGATATGATAGTTACAATATCATAACATAGTCCTGAATATTACTGAAACATTTGACACAGGACGACATTAAGCAAATAAAAAGAAAACAGAAAAAAGACTATTGATTTTGTCGGATTTACTTTTTTTTTGTGTGTCCTTACCTTTAATACACATCCAGTCATGGACTATTATTGATTGTGCCTCATTAACACATGTTCGTGTAATAATAGGTGTCAAAGGAAACTGGATTAAACAGGATTGTTTCCAATAGCAATCAGCTACATCTGCTTCAAGATTGACTGGTCTGCCAACACAAGGAGACTCACTATTCTGGAAAAATTCACCAGAGACCGGACATTCATCAGATGAGGCATCTATGATTGGTTTATAAATGACCGATCCTAGTGGACAGCTAATGTTTATGGCTTTGCACATGTCATTGTGTGCAGGTACAGGAAAACACGAACACTTGGAAGAAGAATTTGCCTCTGAAAAAAATAACACAGAAAATAAGAAAATAATACAAATAGCAAAGAATGTTTCTTGTCTATATGACTGGTATTTTACACAAACATGAAAACAATTAGGCTAGGTAGAATTGGCAAAACATTGACGGATACACGTATACATAGTCTTGATTTATCTACTGACTTTGGAAAATATCTACCGTATACCCTTCACATGAAAGAAGGGGGTTACGACAACATCAAAGAAAAAAACTCAAACAACCAAAAGTCAACACAGCACAACGCAGAATTGTGATAATTGAGGATAATGTAGCTCATCAAAAAGTGGTGGTGGGGGAGACGTATGTGCCCCGGAAGTGTCAGCAATTCCCCACTCCACAATTGGCACTTGTCAGGTATATAAATAACACCGGATATTGATACAACTAAAGATGACATTATTGACATGAGACATTCATTTTGTGTTACTCTCAACGTTTAAATATAAATTGTCCGACATTAAAAGATTTGTTTCACAAGTGTGAGATGAACAGTAAGAATCAGTAACAATACAAAATACGTCTTCAGTAAATATAGGAACTTACCGAATAACAAACATATATAGCAACTAAATAAATAAGTTCGTGAGATATTTTCAAACAATTTCCAGTCTTCCAGGGACAATTTGCCCACAAGATCCTCGAAAGGAACGACACTAATACTAATATGCCTATAACTTCAAATGACAGTGGAAAATCTAGT
This sequence comes from Mytilus coruscus, assembly GCA_017311375.1. Lineage (NCBI taxonomy): Eukaryota > Metazoa > Mollusca > Bivalvia > Mytilida > Mytilidae > Mytilus > Mytilus coruscus. Next base: position 48,298,047 of record CM029598.1, read on the forward strand.
GTCAAAATATTACCTCCTCTGCCAAAACTGAAAACATGGTATTTTCTATATATATATTTTTGTAGGACGCTATTAATTATAAATACACAAGAAAACGTTTTGGTAAATAGTATCAAATTAATTCAAATAAAAACTAAATTTTGATAAAATGAGAATGTCCTTCCTAATATATAGCAAACGACGAATAAAGCAGGCTATAGGTGCTTTGTGCTAAATTGTTTTAAAACACTACTATGCGAAAAATTCCTGGAAAACTAACTTCAATTTATTTTTCTACTGGCTGTATACCTATATTGAACATAGCAATTATCCGTATATATATATATATATATATATATATATATATATGCAGCAAGATCAAAGAAGTTTATGAAAAAAAATACCAAAAGATATGCAGCAAAGATTAACACTTTGAAATAAAGTTACTAAACAAATTCAGATGGACCTTTTTCCGATGTTAACATTGAATGTGAATAGATCGAGAAGACCACAAAAACGTGAACAAAAATCGAGACGACCTGTTCTTAAAATTGTAATTATGAAAATCTTTTAACGGATAACCTACTTTTGTAAAACTATTTATCCTTACTTTTTAATTTAAATCTACACAGATACAACTTTTAAATCATTAAATTCACGAAAAGACATAATATTTCTATTTTGAAAGTTCACGTAACTAGAGTAGACCGTTGAACCCAAAATGTAGATGCGGAAAGTAGGTGTATGTATTTTGGAACTTGTAACATGCAAAGGACACTTTTGGGGCACTCCGAAAATTGACGACTTAGATTTTGCATATACATGATTTGTTTTCCATATTTTTTTTTTCAATATGTAGCAAAGATTGACATTTTTAAATTTCAGCTTCACAAGCTTCAAATTTAATTAATTCTATAAATAATGAAAATAAAACATCCGGTATTTGCATTTTTATTTCTATTAACACAGTTTTACAAATACTTTCTATGAAATATACGATTTTAGGTAAGAAATAATTTAAAACCAGTATCATCACCGGCTTTGTTATATTATTGAATTTGTCGACTTTTCATCAGAAGAATTATTTTTCTATTGTTTTTGCGTCATCGGTTTTACCACTGATGATATGAATAAATTAAACAAAATGTCTAATCAATTTATAATTGAAGAATCTACCTCGAGCTCGTTCAGAACGGCGAAAAAAGTAGGATGTAAATTTTATACTGTATTTCTGTTGTTAAATGATATGATTAATGTTGCACTAAAAAGAAGAAAATTATAGTTATTATGTCGATATTTATTGTCTTTGCAAAACAATCCTACCTGCTAGGAAAATATATCTGAAAACCACAATACTAAGCACAGTAAAAGTGCCATGGATTATAGTACGTCCCTTGCGATACAATATGTAACACTATGTGTAACAAAAACTAACGAAACATGTATTTAAGAATATATGAGTACAATGCATGTAATATGATCTGAGATATAATGCTCCACTATGGTACTGATTGGGCGGCATTTTTGTCTATATTTATAATTGGTTGGAGTAGTATACTTCCGTTTCATTAAGTTATGTTACAAGTGAGGTAGATAAAAATATCACTTCCCTTCTCAAAGGTGAAATGTTACGTATTTTACAGATTACTGATAACGTAAAAATGTACATGTCTTTTATCTATACAAATTATGATTTTACTATTTATATACGTATGCTTTTCCTGTTTGAACATTGTTGAAGTAAAGAAGGAACAGTTAGGTTCACATTTAAGCGAATGAAATGCCGGTATATGAATAAAAATAAAACCTTCAGAAGAAAGAATGAGAATGTATGAACTTGCCAATCGTCGAAACTCGGACGAAACATATTTATAATATATTTATCCTTGTGCTATATGTAAAGGATACAAAGTAAACCAAGGACAACCAAGTAGTTTATATAGGTCAGTCTGACTGGTAAAAAGGTCAAGGTTGTTCTTTATTTGACATATTGGTTAATACGAGGCTCAAATATCCTACTTAAAGTACTATTTTAAAATAAATAGTTTATTAAACGGTCTTACCGTAAAAAAGAAATATAACTGCAAATGTCAAGCAGATAGATGAAAAATGTTCAATTTTTACGACCAAGTTCACTTCATTTTGCACATTACAGATGAGCGCAGTCCTATCATGTACAAAGGTTAAAGTAGAACAGTCCAATGGACTGCTTTCAAAGTTAACTTTAGAAATTTTTAGCAAACCTACAAGTTGACTTTATCCTTAGCAGACCAGACCTAGGTCTGTATTTTAGGACAGCTGCAGACCAGACCCGAGGAGAGGTCTGATGAAGCAGAGGGGACAGGTCAGCTTGACCAGACGTATGGACAGGACAGCTTGACCAGACTAGACCTACTGTTAACCTGCCTTGTGGAAAAACTGCCGAAAATAGTTTTTTTCTTTAAGTAACTTACAAAGTGTTTTTTTTTTTCAGTTCTAAATATAGTTTCAATATTTCCACATATACTAGCTTCAGATAAATGTGTGCAAGACAGAGTTACAAGGGAATTTCTAGGTTGGCCCTGGCATGTGCTGTTCTGCGAAATTGTAATGCAGATAGTGAACGTATTTTCTCAATGCTTAAAAAATCCAAACTGAACATAGGTCAGAATAATACTAGTATGTCTTTTAAAGTTATAAATTAATTGTTTACAATTTTTTTAATTTTTCGAAAAACTAAAGTTTTCTACCCGTGAAACATATTGCCTTAGCTGTATTTTGGGTCTTTAATGGTCTTCAATTTCGTATTAAATCGATTAAATTATAGATCTTACTGTGTTTGTCTTTCTTGCTATAAACAATTTCTCTCTGATAGTTTTCAAGAGACACGAGCAGCCAAACACAAAAACGATGAAGCTCTTCATTTCAGAGCAGTATCTCCTATGAGTCCATTGACAGTTTAAGCTAATGACGCGAATAAGGAGTCGATTGTCGATTTCGGTTATATCAACTTATTTGTAAATCTTTTTGAAGGTCATTTATACTTTTCATAGTAAATAGCTTTCAAGAAAATACCGAAACAAAATAGATGACATTTAAGGAATGGCTGTAATATTTTTTCTGTCTATGAAGAAATAACATCAAAATTGTGGTGCACACTGAATAACCCGCGTAGCACGACATTTTTTATGTTATTTCGAAAAGGCAGAAAAAATATTACAGTCATTTCTTATAATTTAATTTTAATTCCATTTTAAACCGGTGTAAATCATGAAAAAACGTTGATGACGTCAAGGTCACATGACAAAATTATGTCTATGAGCTGATAAACAAAACAACGTCAGCCAATCGGAAGACGCGTTACATCCAAAATTAAATTATTGTCATTTAACGATTTTAAAGGTAAACAACTCTTATAAAGAGTACATTGTCGATTCGGTCATGGTGATTTATTTGTCATTCATTTGCTGATCATATTTTTTTGAGATTTAATTTTCTTTAATTCTGCTATAGCATTCCCTAAAACATAAAAAACATGTAATCATCATCATTGAAGGACCACAACTACTGTAATGAGTCATTCAACGATTTTTTTCATGTGACTTATTTGTATATCTTGTCTAGCTGATCATTTTTGCTGTTTTCAGATTCGCTTTATCTGTTATACTTTTAAGATGGTAGATAAGTATTAATATGATACAAATACCGAACTTTGAGTAAATTTTAGAATGGAGAAGTCCTTAAAACCGGACAAAATTAAACGCCCAACAATTTCAACCAACAACGGAACGATCGGAAACCGACAGTCGACGAAGCTCACAAATGGTATAAGTCATCCTTTAAAAGACATAATTCTATAATTTGTCGACTGACTGAAATATTTTTCGTCTTTATTGTGTGTGTGTGTGTTTTTCTTCAAATAGTTGTCTCCTTAAGGTATAATTTTACGATTTTATTCAAATAGAAAAAGCTAAATTTCAATCACAGTTTCCAAAAAAAGTAAGTGTAAAAGTGTTTTTCTTCATCGTTTTTGCTGTCTATTCAATAAGACAAATTATCGACATATGCATAGAACATGAAAATAAATCACGCAAAACATTGAACATCAAACAAAACATTCAACGCATTGAAAATCGAACAAAATATCCAAGAAGACAGATTTGTAAAAGCAATTTTTTTGTTTTCGAGTGCTAGATATTGATTTATGTGTATGATATCATGGTAAAATTCTAGTTCAGCTCAATTGCTGCAGGTATCGGTATCATCAGCTTGATATTTAACATGTATCATGTGTATCTCACACAGAGGTATGGTCAATTTCATTTGTGTAACTCACAGGATTTAAATTGGAAAGACGTCAAATACCCGAAAGTCGATTATTACGGAGCCTATATAATATCATTAAAAGAATTATCGACAAATTAACATAGTAACATAGCATCAACGTGTAAAAAGCTGTCATAACTGCAATTGTAATAACTTAATAAAGATTGAAGTACATTTATAAAATGATCCTTGAGGATTTAATTCAGCGGAAATTTCAAAACTACTGTTTTATACCCTTTTACGACTTTTGCATTAACAATTTATCGTTTAACACAATAACAAAATGATGCGAACGAAACTGATTTTGAACAGTTGAACATGTTGAATTCAATCAATTATTGCTATGATTATGACGGAATAAAATACATGTACATGTAGCAATGCTCCCAATGAGTATTATAAAACTGGCTATTGCTTTGTTTGACCAAAGAAACTGTTTTTCTATCTTCGTGCAATTTTCCTTGAAAAGCGAACATGATGTGTCTTTATCACAACAGAGTTGAATACCCTTTCTAAATGACATTTTGCTATTTTTAGGCGAAGAGGATATCGATTTCTCGCAAAGCGATTTGATATTCTCATGAGTCTCACTTTTTGAGTTAGCTTTGTCTTTCTGTTCCATGTCTTCCCACATAGGGATGCAAATTTCATCGATAAAAGTTTTGAACTCTTTATCACTTTTTAATAGACTATGCGAAAACACAGCCTTGCAGTCTCCGTCTTTAAATGGTTTTACACTAGTACTTTTGGGGCCCTTTATAGCTTGTTGTTCGGTGTGAGCCAAGGCTCCGTGTTGAAGGCCGTACATTGACCTATAATGGTTTACTTTTATAAATTGTTATTTGGATGGAGAGTTGTCTCATTGGCACTCACACCACATCTTCCTATATCTATTTAAAGCTATTAACGAGAAAAGAAAATTCTGACAGAATCGAGTAGGACTTAAAACATTTTTGCATCCTTTCCCTATGCCGTGCCTGGGCTAATAAACAAAGACGACGACGAAACACATTTCCACCAGTTGCATTTAATTCGGATGATAATTCACAAAATCTACATAATTCTCGTTCCAACTGGTCCTGCAATCTTTCCTTTATGCTTTCATCTTCGAATATTGGAAGCATATCAGTTTTAATGTAATCTACACATGTTTCAAAGTTATCAAACTCCCATTTCCAGACGGGGTCGTTTTGAAAGTTTAAGATTTTGTAATTGATTTCAAAATCAGTTGCTGATTGCAAAGCTGAAACAAGTGCTTGTGTACGAAATTTTATCAGTATTGTATCATGGCATGATAATGTGTATTTATTTTCGATGACTCTTTCAATAAATTTTATAATAAGGCTAGAATGAATTAGTTCGTCATAGTAAGGGTTATCATTTTGATTCAAAAACTGATCAAGCATTTCAAACAATTGAGGCAACTGCACATTCTGACAGTTGTTAAGCCATCCTTGTAGATTAAGGAATAAATCGCATGTTTTCGTAAGGTGGAACTGAAAACTGTCATCTGAAGACCCTATCTCTGTTTCGAGTATTTTGAAAGAATCGTAAATGTAACGAGAAAGACAATTAGGATTGTTCAAACCATTGTCCCTCCATTCGACTAAATTCCATATACCTACTTTATCCATGTGAATAACTGCAAGATCGTAAGGGTTGCTTACTATTCCCCTTTTCCATTCAAGAAATTCACTTGCAGAAGGACCACCGACTTTTAAAATTTTCGTTTCTATGTTTTCCTCATTTATGGTTTGTTCTGTCGATGTGGCTGATTCATCTGATGAACTGGTTACACCATCAACGCCGAAGCGTTTTGCTTGATGTGCTTTTACTGGATGTATGGCACCAAGGACATAGTTGATATTTTTCTGCAACTTGAATAACGACTGTGACCTCGTTTGTTCACATATTGCAAACGACATATATACTCCTCCAAGCGTAACTAAACCAAAATGTACATGCGTTCCAACATTTTGAAAAATGTGAGCATTGTATCCCGTGCTAAGGTGCTATTCTTTCCAAACGTTAGCATCAAGTTTTCTACTTTTTTTAATTGATCTACAGCACCTACAGTTAAGCGAATATTGGTTTTATCTAATTCAGTTGTGTTTACTGATATTATGGAAGATTTCATTTTAGAGTAAAACGTTTCACCTGACTTATTTCCTGCTAATTGTTTTGAATTGCTTTGACGTGAGTATGCTCCTTTTCCAAGGCTTCCGAGTAGCGATATATCTAATATTCCATCATCTATACGACTTTGAAACTCATCGTATTCCTTCTTTGTAAAAAATTCCTTTCCTTCCTCTTTTTCGTTTGTCTCTGGTGCCATTAATTTCAATTGGCCACACATTTCTATTGCTTGTGATCCGGTTTTTCCTACCATCTTTAGATATATAAAACCCACGACAGATTATACCGCTGGATGCTTTACTTAAAATCTCTTGAAGCATTTCAACAGAATGAATAGAAACTGCAGGTGTGGTTGCGTTAGACATTTTCATTTCATGCCCATTAACAACTTTTCTACACGAATCTAACGAAAGCGCTGTGTTCTTATCGTTCATCTGTTCTTTTATTATTTTTGTTTCGTCGCCAAGGTTATCGCATTTAACTATTTGCCGGTTGAGTTTCCTTCCTTTATTTTTTATCCCAATTTATACAGTCTTCATCAGCTAAATATGAAACAGATTTTTCTTGTGTTTGACGTTGTAGGTTTTTTAAAGCAGCTTTTTCATTTTGATATGATGACCGTGACATAGAAATGAGATGATCCCAAGCGTCCGAATGCAGGTGTTTTAGTTGTTGATGAGTTGTTACGCCTATACCATTGAAGACTTGTATCCAATAAATTTCTTCCAAACCATGATTGTTAATAATTGTTTTGAGCTTCTCCGACGGTAGATGTTTTTGGGAATTGATTCGAATCTTTTCAATTACCTTCCTTTCCCACGTCACTCTGCTTTTTTCTTTAAATGACTGCCAGTCGTCTTCCTCTAGAAATGAGAGTTGTTCTGGTAGCGTTACATGTTTTCTGCAAACACATCTTTCCAGTATAATGGATCTAAAAGACTGTCCTTTAAGAAACTGTAAAGTTGGTCTTTCATTTCAGCAGATTGGTTATCAGTAGATTTTGCCATTGCAGCCTTGAAAATGTAAGAACATGGTTGTTGAATGAAGTACTAGTAGTGCATTTAAAACATTTCGATGCATTTGATATTGTTTTATATAAATAATCAAATGAAATTGACAATAGCTTTGTGTCAATTGAAGGTACACATATCGTTTCTTCATCATCTTTATATATATATTATAGTCTATGTGAATATTTTAAAAGATTGAAATGCTTTATAAATAAACGCGTCAAAGCTAAATGAAAGTTGTTTTGTTCTATTTTGAAATATAAGTGTTAGAAAGCAATTAACTGCAAAATGTTTAAAACTTTCATGATAATGTGCGAGAATATATTCGAAATATTTCCTTGACACAAAGCCTAGCTTCATCAATCATATTACGCAATATTAAATGAGTTCCAACCACTAACAAACAACTTATGAAAAGCAATTATATAATAGTTTTAGAACAGAATTAATATCATAGACATTCTAGGCTGAAAGACACAATACAAGTTCTTTTCATGTCAGAGTTTCATCTCATTGACAAATAGTCCATACACACGCTACGTCGTCCAATCTTTTCGATTAATAATTGTATGCTCAAATGGCACGATCATGCTTCAAAACTATAGACAAGTTGGTTCGAATGGTGTCACTAGTTGTGCAAGAACTGCTAATCCTTTTGGATAACCCCATGTTCACAACCTAGTTTTTTGGGATTCGTGTGAATTTTAAGTTTTTTGTGTAGTGCGTATAAATCTTTGTATTTTCTTTGGCTTTTTTGTCTTCCATGGTATTTTCTGTTTTTATTGGACATATATGTGTTGATAGTCGCTCTTGGGATATTCTGATTTTTTTTTCTAAATTCGAAAATAAACTGACAACGCCATGGCAAAAAAGTATAAAAAGACTAAAAGACAAACAACAGTCTACAAAACACAACATAAACAAAAGACAAGGCAACACGAACATTAAGTGATCCTCAATTGATTTTTTCATTGAATCGTTTTTTAAGTTCTTAATTTATTAGATGCAAATTTGACAAAGTTCAAACTAACTAACAGGGCCATGAAATAGAAGCAGATGAGGTAATATATTTGGTTTCAAAGGCTCTGTGTCTGATATACATGATGACTGAAACATCACCGATAAATGATTAAGAAGTTATAATGCGTTTTTTTTTTTTTTTTTTTTTTGTAACAATTGTAGAGATTGTTTTAAACACAAATTTACACCGAAAAGAAGAAGACGATTCAGGGCATGCAATGGGAGTTGAAGGGAAGGATATGTTTTGGACTGCATGGTTTTTCTGTGGATTTGCACTTTACATACAATATTGCAGTGTTTATATATAAAGGTAATCAGACATGTTGCATATTTAATGTAAACAACTGATAGACGAAACAGTTATATAAGCGATAATCTCAAAACTATTAATTTACATCTGATTAAATCCGTGTCCTTATAGCTTTTCTTACATTGCTACAGTCGTTAGGTAAGGTCTGTTCACCTGTTTAAGGTCTTTCTCCTACTTTGGGAAAGACCTTATTATTTTTCAAATGTTTTCTTTCATTTCATTCTTCAGTTTTTTTTTTACATGGGCCCCCCTTCCACCGTTTCTATTGAGGTTATCAAGACCAAATTAAGACCATCGATAGACCTCATTATGAAGTATTACAAGATGACGCTGTGTAGGATTTCATCATCCCCTTTAGAGGTTATTCTCTTTTATTGTTTTTTTTTCTACATGGCCCCCCTCCCCTTCCCTAACCAATTTCTTTTCAAGATATCATGACCTTATTTGGCCAATAGGTAGATCTTATCAAGAAGTATTACCAGATGAGGCTGCATAGGGTTTTATAGTCAACTTTTAGAGTTAAATACCCTTGAAACAATTACTTTTATTTGCATATATCTTAAAAACTTGTTACAGATAGAATCGATCTGAAAAGAAAAGCAATTATTTTAGGTATCAACCCTTATAATATTATACCCAATTTTTTGAAAAATTATATTTGGAGAACAGGGAGTTATAGAGACATGGGACCTTCACCAATATTCTAAATAATCGGACCTTTCATTCGCAACCAAGGTCAAAGGTCAAAGAATGCAACAAAAACAAAAATGTCCCCTTAAATTTCAAGCTTAAATGTTAAGAAAACGATAAGAGATATCTGCATATACACAGCAATTAAAATGTTCCTCTCGAAGAGTTCTACATTTTATAGATTAAATCCAAAACTGTCCGACCATCCGTTCAAAAGTTACGACGAGATAATTCTTTTCAGAATAGTTTTATTGTGAATATCTTTGAAATGGTAACAGATATCAACCTACTATAAACTGCAAAAATGATCAGTTAATTTTAGTCATCAATTTGACGTGAATGACAAGGTCATGAGGAAATTTCACCTCGACCTTCAAATGTTAAAACCCCCTTTTCCATCCTTAAGAGAAGGGTGTGGTCATTAAGTGCAAAAATTACAACTTCTTAGATGGTAAGGTTGTCGCATATCAAATGAAATTCCATGAAGCGTACATTTCATATATCAAATTCATGTCCCCTAAAAATGGGTTTGGTGGGTTCATTGAGTGCAAAACATAAACTGTCTTCGTAGGTAAGGTTGTCGTATATCAGATGAAAGCTCTTTATGTGTACGTTTCAAATTTAAAATTCCTGTTCCCAAAAAATGATTTAATTAGGGTTATTAAGTGCAAAAAATTAAACTTCCAAGAAGATGGTGTTGTCACATACCAAATGAAAGGACATAAAGTCTATATCACAAATATCATACTTCCGATCTCGATAATTGAGGTGGATACGGTCATAAAGTGTGAAAAGTGAAATGTTTAAGAAAGTATACTTGTTGCATTTCAAATGAAAGGTCGTAGACAGTACATTACAAATATCAGACTATTAAGGAAAGACCTTTCAATTGCTTTACAATCAATTGAGATACAAGTCTAACCTAGTTTTTAGTTGGTTGGTTGGTTGGTTGGTAGGTTTGTTGGTTGTATATAGGATTAAATGTTTTGTATTGCATCAGTTGACAAGTTATTTATATCGATTGGTTGTTTGAACGAAGGTAGGTACGAAGATTAATAGATATATTGATTGAAAATTTACCTGATGTCAAGTTTGAAATATTTTACATACATTAGTCGATTGATAGGTTGATTGACTGATTGGTTGACAGTTTGCCTAACATAAAGAGACGCATATGCTATGTTCTTCACTCACAGACATAGGTTAAATGCCCCCTTACCTTCAAAATAAGAGGCACGTTAAGGACCAGTTTCTCGATTAACCACACAAGGATGGGTCTCTAAGAGAGAAAGAAAGTGCAAGGAAATTTTCAGATTCAAATATGATTTGAAAAGTACTACATAATAGAACAAAATTTAAGATCAATGTCTCATTTCTCTACAAATGAAAACAAACTGCGAACACAACAAATAAATTAAGCATACACTCCGGGTACCTAGATAGAAAGACATTTTTGGAAGGGAAAAAAGGTGTGTTAAATCCATGTATGCTTCTATAGAATAACCATAATTCAAAAGTAAAAGTACTTTTGTTTGCTTGTTCTACAATCCCGGCTGTGTGTATTTCATCTTGGAACTTGTTCCCGCGCGGCATTTTAATTTTAAGGAAGGGGAGCATTGATATTAACATTGGCGTTGAATATTTGTCGATGGACAACACACAATCAATTAATTAATCAATATGAAATATTTTTACGTTGTGCAAACAGTCAAGCAAGCAAGCAATCAGTCAATCAATCAACTAATCAATTGATTAATGACTGTACATACCGTCATCTTTGACGTTAGACAAAGATGATGTGATGACGATAATGATAATCATGGATTGATATTTAACGTCCAGTGGTAAATAAAAAGTAAAATCACAAAAATACTGAACTCCGAGGAAAATTCAAAAAGGAAAGTCCTCAATCAAATGGCAAAATCAAAAGTTCAAACACATCAAACGAATGGATAACAACTGTCATATTCCTGACTTGGTACAGGCATTTTCTTATGTAGAAAATGGTGGATTGAACCTGGTTTTATAGCTAGCTAAACCTCTCACTTGTATGACAGTCGCATCAAATTCCGTTATATTGACAACGATGCGTGAACAAAACAAACAGACATTTCGTAAAAATGTCAAAAATAGGGTTACAGCAGTCAACATTGTGTTATCATCATAATCACTATAAAAACAAACAAATTTTAGGAAGAAGCATACATCAAATTTAACATCCTCATTATGCTTATATCATACGATTTTATATATCTATGTAAAATCCACCTATAAAGGATGGAAGGTTTTAAGTACTGGCGTAAAATCGCGCGTTTGAAATTCGCACAGGTAGACATAAAATAATTTTGTCGTTCAAAGTATAAAGAGATACATAAATACAGAGTCACGTAAAATGGACATCACAAAATACAGACCCAGCAGTAAAAGCAATATCAATAAATAAAATAATAGTGTGGTTCAAATTATGACGGAATACACAAGCATAGAGCCACCCCAAATGTATATCACAAAAACAGACCCAACAGTAAAAGTGATATAAATAAATAAAATAATTTTGTCGTTCAAAATATGACAGAATACATATGCACAGAGTCACGTAAAATAGATATCACAAAAACAGACTTAACTGTAAAAGCAATATTAATAAATAAAACAATAGTGTGGTTCAAACTATGACGGGATATATGAGTACAGAGTCACGCCAAATGTATATCACAAAAACAGACTCAACAGTAAAAGTTACATCAAAAATGAAATAATTTTGTCGTTCAAAGTATGACGGGATACATAGGCACAGAGTCACGTCAAATGGATATATCTAAAAACCGGACTTAACAGTGAAAGTAATATTAATAAAGACAAATAAAAGAATACTATAACACGTTATAAAGATGATAAACAACGTCAGTACGCAAAGTAAATAATATATACATATCGAGACGAAAACATGTTAAAGAGAAATGAACACTGCTTTGTGCTAGAACAATACATCGATCCGAATTTTTAACGTGAAGGTTCTCGTGATAACAGTCCACAGGAAGACATTTTACCCTACCACGACGTTTCCGGAATATTTCAAATGTTTTATTTCGAACATTTTACTAATTTTGCATAAAATTAGGAATAATCTACTTTCATACACATCCACTTTTAATGAGTAGGTTCTATCCGTTGTGGTATAATATCATTTCATATCAAATAGTCTAAGTTGAATATGAGAATATTTAAGAAAATAAACCATAAACCAATATTACAATAAACAAAATTATCATGTACTTACAAAATATGAGAAAAAGGGCGTTATTTGAACTCGCTGTATATATATAGTAATTATAAGTCCGACATACATTTCCCCAATGTGGGTGGATAAATATCTAAAACCTTTAACATTTATGTCTTTATGCATGCACAACTATTCATCAAATTTCTTCTTTGTATCACTTACCTCTTTGTTTTCTTCAATTCATGATGAAAGTATAATAATATGGATTTTCCATCCAGGGATAAAAATAGAACACTGTCATTTTATCAATATTCACGAGATAACTATATTAGTCAACGATTCTTTCTTACGAGGGCGCACACAATAAATAAATTATATAAACGCATAAAAAGTGTACAAAACAACACCAGTATTAAAAAGGAAACATTATGAAATGTAATTATCTATAAATATTTCGGATAACAGACATCCTTCATCAGTATGATTATGATGTAAAATGAATCATATCAATCTATTCTGATTTAAAACTATAATAATCTTTAAATTTATACAATTAAAACCGAACAACGCTTGTACAATTCTAAAATTTCAAAATGACGTAGGTTAAGTATTTACAACAGAGACTGCATAGATATGCTTCTAACAAAAATAGTAATGTGCGATATATGAACTGGTACATTTCTATAATTTCACAGGTGACGAAAAGTTAAGATATTACAACAAAGACTGCACAGAAATACATTAGAGCTCGGTATTTTTGTTATTTTACTTTTTTCTCAATGAATAGCACTAACCGTCTAACGGACGTTCTTGAGAATGAAATTTTAAATTCATCTACATTCAAGTCCGTGCGCTTCACAGAGAGTCATATAGTAAACAAACATATCATAACGACATCACAGCTTAAGGCCTCTTCTGAACATTTGAAGGTCCCTACTATGTATTGGTTACCTAAACTACACAAAAAACCAGTAAAATATCGTTTCATCTCGACCTCTAGTAAGTGTTCTACAACTAATCTTTCAGTGCTTTTAACTAGTTCCTTAACTACTATCAAAGAACTTATCATAAACTTTTGTAATAAAATATATGAAAATAGTGGAATTAACTATTTTTGGAGTGTAAAAAATTCTTTGGATGTTTTAGATAAATTACGTGCTTTTTATGCATATGTTCCTTTTGATTCTGTTGACAGTTTTGACTTTTCAACTCTTAACACTACACTTCCACAAAAATCTTATCAAACAAAAGTGTTCCTATTTAATTAAATGGTCGTTTGGTAAATCTGAATGCAAATATATTTGCTGCAACTCATTTAAAGCCTTCTTCTCTAATGAGAAAGGTAAATATGCTGGATATACTTACTGGAGGTGTGATGAGATGATTTAAGCTGTTGATTTTCTCCTTCATAATATTTATGTACGTTTCGGCAACAAGGATTATCGACAGATTGTAGGTATTCCTATGGGCACTAATTGTGCCCCTTTAATAGCAGACTTGTTTTTGTACTGTTATGAATCACAGTTTATGACCAAGCTCAGCAAAGACACGTCTAAATTGCATTTAATTGATAAATTCAACAACACTTACCGTTACCTTGATGATATTTTTTCGTTAAATAATCAAGAATTTTCTAGATATACTGCCGAAATTTACCCAAAGGAACTCACTTTAAATAAATCAAATGTAAACGCTAATAACTGTCCTTTCCTAGATTTAGATATTTCAGTTTTACACGGGAAACTCCACACTAAAATTTACGACAAAATGGACGATTTTTCGTTCCCTATTGTTAATTTTCCTTTTTTGGATGGTGATGTTCCATTTGCCCCATCTTACGGTGTTTATATTTCACAACTCTTTTGCTATGCCCGTGTCTGTTGTGACGTTTAAGATTTTAACGAACGTAATCTATGTATTCAGTAGTTGTCGTTTGTTGATGTGGTTCATAAGTGTTTCTCGTTTCTCGTTTTATATAGATTAGACCGTTGGTTTTCCCGTTTGAATGGTTTTACACTAGTAATTTTGGGGCCCTTTATAGCTTACTGTTCGGTGTGAGCCTAGGCTCCGTGTTGAAGACCGTACTTTGACCTATAATGGTTTACATTTATAAATTTTGACTTGGATGGAGAGTTGTCTCATTGGCACTCATACCACATCTTCTTATATCTAATTACTGGTAAATTATTAAATCAGGGATATCGTTACCATAAATTACTTAAAACCTTTACTAAATTCTTCCATAGATATAAAGATTTGGTTTTGAAGTTTGGTTGTACCTGTAAAAACTTATTTCAAACGGGATAGCACATCCCTTTTAACGGAAAAGTTGTTTACCGTGCCCGGAAATTTAGAAACGATCCTGGTAAACTTATCGATCCTTTAAATACACTTATTCTAAAAGGTTACCAATTCAACACTGTCATTAGATCTTTGAATGTTGTTTTTATTGGTATTAATATTGATTTTGTTATCAGTAAATTAAAAGCAAACTAAATATAATTGTTATATACATATGCACTTTCATTCATGGATCTACAATCTGTCGACTCCTGTATCTTGGCATTGCACAAGGTCATATTTTTCTCTGACTGTTTATGACGTCTTTACACTAAATCCATTGGATGTTGGATGTGTACTGATTGATAATTTAGTCTTAGATGCATGATTTTGTATATTAGTTGTTATTGGCTTTGAACTAGCTGTCAGTAACTGCGAGTATTCTCAGATCTGTACTTAGTGTCTTTTTGTTGTTGGGATGTACAAGTACCCGGTCACGTCCACGTGTTTTTGTTATATGTATTTCTATTTGTGTCCATCTGATGAGTTAAGCCTTTTTCAACTGATTTTTATGGTTCGTTCTTATGTTGTACTGTTACACCACTGTTTCAGGTTAGGGGGAGGGTTGAGATCCCGCCACATTCTGTATGTATGTGCCTTTCCCAAGTCATGAGCCTGTAATTCAGTGGTTGTCGTTTGTTGCTGTGTTACATATTTGTTTTTCCTTCATTTTTTTTGTACATTAATTAGGCCGTTAGTTTTCTCGTTTGAATTGTTTTACATTTGTGATTTAGGGGCCTTTTATAGCTGACTATGCGGTATGGGCTTTGCTCATAGTTGAAGGCCGTACGGTGACCTATAGCTGTTAATTTCTGTGTCATTTGGTCTCTTGTGGAGAGTTGTCTCATTGGCAATCATACCACATCTTCTTTTTTATATTGAGCTGGTATAATACTTAAATTTCAAATTTGACGACGGTAAAGTAATTTCAACAGAGGCTGCGTATTTACACATCCCAAATAAATAGCAGTTTTTATCATGGGTTTTTTCCTGATAACGAACACAAATTTTGCAAAACTTTAAAAAAAGCCGTGTTATTATACCTTTTTCAAGAAATTGTTTTTACATTTAAGTTTGTGTTGCAACATTTGTTAAATAACCGCAGTCTAGTTAACACGGTCTAGGTCTGTTGGGAACTTAGCCCTCGTCGGGATTGAGTGAAACCCGTACGTACGTTGAGGCGACGGGATTAAATCTTAGATGCAATCTTGCCATATTTCTCCTAGTAATGCTGTGAGATAAAAGGGGGGTGGTTGAGACATAAAAAAAAAAAAAAAAACAACTTTGCATTAATCCCGTTACATTTTCTTTGAGTATCCTACGTCTAGAACGTTGTCGTTAGTGGTCGTATGTCATATCGTAATATTTCCCCCCTTTATTTAGGGAATTGAGTGTTAACACCAGATCTTTGATTGTTTCTGTTGTATTTATTCATGTCTTTCATGGAATCGAGACAATTAAGAGCGAGACATATTGACAATGTTTGGTAACCTGTCTATTTGTCGTAGAGTGTATGTATGCATCACGATGTTTTTGTGTTATTTCTGTCGTTGGGCTGCTGTTCAAATGACGTTTAACCCACTTCTAAATCTCCTTCTATTTCACACTAAATTTTCGGTGTACACTGCTGGCAAAATATATATATATATATTAATCTGATAGCACGGCCAGTTTTGTTTGTCTCAAATATAGGGGATTGTTTTGATTGGTTTTTGCTTAACGTCCAGTGGCAAATACTTCATGCATATTAAAGCCATTGTGTCAGAAAATCTTAGTGTAAAGATATTACATATGTGACTATTGTTACCCTAGCTTTTTTGGGGTATTTTCTGAGTGAAGAAAGAACTAATTTTCCAGAAACGCACAGACTCACATGCTTCAAAGGTGTTTTTTGGATGTCAAGCGAAAAATAAAATAATAAAATCACACACAATGTTCGGAAATTTGCGCAAACGTCTTTACACGCTCTACGTAAGTCTCACTAATTTTCGGGAGACAGATCAAAACAAGCGCAAACTAAAAGAAGAGAAAAATGAAAAAAAAAAATAACTATAATCTTTATATCAACAATAGTCAGACTCTTTTTGAAATAATTTTTTGACTCTAAAAAGAACCGTTTTTAATATGCGATTGTCTTTGTTCTGTTATATTCTGTCTGGGTGTAATCACTTTAACTGCTTCTTCAGTAGTGTTAACATTTGATTCTTCCTTTTACACTGCAGTGTACACCGATTTCTCAGATCCTCTCTCTATTTTTCCATCAGACGATTGATTAAATTGACGTCCTGTCTGCATGGTCAACTAAGTGGGGATTGTTTCTCTACAATTCCGTTAAATCTGGTACCATACTGATATCAACTTCGACTTACGACTTTTCACCCTCACGGAATGGTTATGCCAATGTGACTAGGACTTCGACTGAAAATAGACTTTAGCAGTTTTAATCGTTTACGATGAAATTATGCTGTTTCTTCGTCTGTTGTCGATACCACACTGTGATATTAAAAGTACATCTACTCAGATTGACGGCATTGCACAATGCTGTAACTTGCCTATTTTACGTAGACCTGCGCTGAAGAAAGTCTTAAGTTTTTTGCTAATATACTTCACTATAATGTTGTCATAATGAAAATTCTACAATTTGCACGTGAAAAATGGTGCGTAATTGAACTGACAATCAAATAAAGTAAAAACAGCGAATTTCATGCTGTTCAGTTGTGTGTTGTTGGATTGGTATTTTATTGATGTATACTTTGCATCTTCTTTTATTCATATGTTATGTTTAATGTGTCAAAAAGTTGTTACCTACATGTATTTACTAAACATTGAAATATTATCTCATTTTATAGCTGCTGTTTATCATTTAAAAAAATCTATTTCACGACTCCCTCCACCCTCTTTTCTAAAAAAAAAACACAAAAGCACAAAACAATGCAAACAGTAAAAGTAAAAGTAAAAAAATATTCTCCATGCATAATACGAAACAAAACAAGCTACTTCTATCAGAGGTTAGCATATGATGTATAGGGCTTGAAACCTTTATATAGTACACAATTTGCAAAATTTCCTCAGAGAAGGTATTGGCAAAAATCTGGATCGTGTATATACGTATTATATACGTTTGTAGGGTTTTTGGCATTTTTCGTATTTTTTGAAGTTGTGATCTGCGCAGAACAAAAATTAAAAAGTCCCAAAAAATTTTAAACAATGAATAAATCATAAAATGAGTCTTTATCATGGGTTTTTCCTGATAACAAACACAAATTTTGCAAAACTTTGAAAAAAGCCGTGTTATTATACCTTTTTAAAGAAATAATTTTTACATTTAAGTTTGTGTTGCAACATTTGTTAAATAACCGCAGACTAGTTT
This sequence comes from Mytilus coruscus, assembly GCA_017311375.1. Taxonomy (NCBI): domain Eukaryota; kingdom Metazoa; phylum Mollusca; class Bivalvia; order Mytilida; family Mytilidae; genus Mytilus; species Mytilus coruscus. The sequence continues at coordinate 48,316,430 of CM029598.1, forward strand.
AACACAGTCTAGATCTGTTGGGAACTTAACCCTTGTCGGGATTGAGTGAAACCCGTACGTACGTTGAGGCGACGGGATTAAATCTTAGATGCAACTCTTGCCATATTTCTCCTAGTAATGCTGTAAGATAAGAGGGGTGGTTGAGACATAAAAAAAAACCCTTTACTTTAATCCCGTTTCATTTTCTTAGAGTGTCCTACGTCTGGAACGTTGTCGTTAGTGGTCGTATGTCATATCGTAATATTTCCCCCCTTTATTTAGGGAATTGAGTGTTAACACCAGATCTTTGATTGTTTCTGTTGTATTTATTTATGTCTTTTATGGAATCGAGACATATTGACAATATTTGGTCACGTGTCTATTTGTCGTAGACAGTATGTATGTATCACGATGTTTTTGGGTTATTTCTGTCGTTGGGCTGCTGTTCCAATGACGTATAACCCACATCTAAATCTCCTTCTATTTCACACTAAATTTTCCGTGTACACTGTTGGCTAAAAAAAAAAAATATATATATATATGTATATAAATCTGATAGCACTTGTATAACATATTTTTAAGACACCTGTCTAATGTTAAAGACTATAAACGTTACCTCTAGATGTCTTTCGGTTATTTCTGTAGTTAGGTTGCTGTCTTATTGACGTATACCTCACATCTCCTTTTATCAATGCAGCACTTCATTTCCGTGTGCACAGATGGCTGAAAAAAATATATATTATCATAAAAATCTGATAGCACTGCCAGTTTTGTTTGTCTCAAATATAGCGGATTGATTTTTTTTTTTTTAACGTCCAGTGGCAAATATTTCATGCATATTAAAGCCATTGTGTCAGAAAATCTTAGTGTAAAGATATTACACATGTGACTATTTTGACACTTGCTTTTTTGGGGTATTTTCTGAGTGAAGAAAGAACTAATTTTCCAGAAACGCACACACGCACTTGCTTCAAAGTGTTTTTGGATGTCAAGCGAAAATAAAATAATAAACTCACACACAATGTTGGGAAATTTGCGCAAACGTCCTTACACGCTCTACGTAAGTCTCACTAATTTTCGGGAGACAGATAAAAACAAGCGCAAACTAAAAGAAGAGAAAATGAAAAAAAAAAAAATAACATAATTTTATATCAACAATAGTCAGACTCTTTTTGAAATAATTTTTGACTCTAAAAAGAACCGTTTTAATATGCGATTGTCTTTGTTCTGTTATATTCTGTCTGGGTGTAATCACTTTAACTGCTTCTTCAGCAGTGTTAACATTTGATTCTTCCTTTTACACTGCAGTGTACACCGATTTCTCAGATCCTCTCTCTGTTTTTCTTCAGACGATTGATTAAATTGACGTCCTCTCTGCATGGTCAACTAAGTGGATTGTTTCTCCACAACTCCGATAAATCTGGTATCATACTGACATCAACTTCGACTTACGACTTTTTTCCCCTCGCGGAATGGTTATGCCAGTGTGACTCTGACTTTGACTGAAAACAGACTTTAGCAGTTTTAATCGTTTACGTTGAAATTATGCTGTTTCTTCGTCTGTTGCCGATACAACACTGTAATATAAAATGTACATCTACTCAGATTGACGGCATTGCACAATGCTGTAACTCGCCTATTTTACGTAGGCCTGCGCTGAAGAAAGTCTTAGTTTTTTGCTAATATACTTCACTATAATGTTGTCATAATAAAAACTCTACAATTTGCACGTGAAAAGTGGTGCATAATGGAACTGACAATCTAATAAAGTAAAAACAGCGAATTTCATGCTGTTCAGTTGTGTGTTGTTGGGTTGCTATTTTATTGATGTATACTTTGCATCTTCTTTTATTCATATTTTATGTTTTATGTGTCAAAAAGTTGTTACCTATTTACTAAACATTGAAATATTATCTCATTTTATAGCTGCTGTTTATCATTAATAAAAATCTATTTCACGGCACCCCCCTTTTCTAAAAAAAAAATCAAAAACACAAAACAATGCAAAAAGGAAAAGTAAAAGAAAATGTTCTCCATGCATATACGAAACAAAACAAGCTACTTCTTTCAGAGGTTAGCATACGATGTATAGGGCTTGAAACCTTTATATAGTACACAATTTGCAAAATTTCCTCAGAGAAGGTATTGTCAAAAATCGTGATCGTGTATATACGTATTATATACGTTTGTAGGGTTTTGACATTTTTCGTATTTTTTGAAGTTGTGATCTGCGCAGATTAAAATTAAAAAGTCCCAAAAATTTTAAACAACGACTAAATCATAAAATGAGTCTTTATCATGGGTTTTTCCTGATAACAAACACAAATTTTGCAAAACTTTGAAAAAAGCCGTGTTAATATACATTTTTAAAGAAATAATTTTTACATTTAAGTTTGTGTTGCAACATTTGTTAATTAACCGCAGACTAGTTTAACACAGTCTAGATCTGTTGGGAACTTAACCCTTGTCGGGATTGAGTGAAACCCGTACGTACGTTGAGGCGACGGGATTAAATCTTAGATGCAACTCTTGCCATATTTCTCCTAGTAATGCTGTAAGATAAGAGGGGGGTGGTTGAGACATAAAAAACACTTTACTTTATCCCGTTGCATTATCTTTGAGTACTCTACGTCTGGAACGTTGTCGTTAGTGGTCGTATGTCATATCGTAATGTTTCCCCTTTATTTAGGGAATTGAGTGTTAACACCAGGTCTTTGATTGTTTCTGTTGTATTTATTTATGTCTTTTGTGGAATCGAGACAATTAAGAGCGAGACATATTGACAATGTTTGGTCACCTGTCTATTTGTCGTAGACTGTATGTATGCATCACGATGTTTTTGGGTTATTTCTGTCGTTGGGCTGCTGTTCCAGTAACGTATAACCCACATCCAAATCTCTTTCTATTTCACACTAAATTTGCCGTGTACACTGCTGGCTAAAATATATATATATATATAAATCTGATAGCAGTTGTATAACATATTTTTAAGATACCTGTCTATTGTTGAAGAATCTAAACGTCTACCTCTAGATGTCTTTCGGTTATTTCTGTAGTTAGGTTGCTGTCTCATTGACGTATACCTCACATCTCCTTTTATTAATGTAGCACTTCATTTTCCGTTTGCACAGATGGCTGAAAAAAATATTATCATAAATCTGATAGCACTGCCAGTTTTGTTTGTCTCAAATATAGCGGATTGACTTGATTTTGCTAAACGTCCAGTGGCAAATACTTCATGCATATTAAAGCCATTGTGTCAGAAATTTTAGTGTAAAGATATTACACATGTGTCTATTTTGACACTTGCTTTTTGGGGTATTTTCTGAGTGAAGAAAGAACTAATTTTCCAGAAACGCACACACGCACTTGCTTCAAAGATTGTTTTTGGATGTCAAGCGAAAACAAAATAATAAACTCACACACAATGTTGGGAAATTTGCGCAAACGTCCTTACACGCTCTACGTAAGACTCACTAATTTTGTGACTCTAAAAGAACCGTTTTAATATGCGATTGTCTTTGTTCTGTTATAGTCTATCTTAAACTGCTTCTTCAGCAGTGTTAACATTTGATTCTTCCTTTTACACTGCAGTGTACACCGATTTCTCACATCCTCTCTCTGTTTTTCTTCAGACGATTGATTAAATTGACGTCCTCTATTTATGGTCAACTAATTGGATTGTTTCTCCACAATTCCGTTAAATCTGGTACCAAACTGATATCAACTTCGACTTACAACTTTTCCCACTCACGGAATGGTTATATGCCAGTGTGACTCTGACTTTGACTGAAAACAGACTTTAGCAGTTTTAATCGTTTACGATGAAATTATGCTGTTTCTTCGTCTGTTGCCGATACCACACTGTGATATAAAATGTACATCTATTCAGATTGACGGCATTGCACAATGCTGTAACTCGCCCATTTTACGTAGGCCTGAGCTGAAGAAAGTCTAAGTTTTTGCTAATATACCTCACCATAAAGTTGTCATAATTAAAACTCTACAATTTGCTGAAAAGTGGTGCATAATTGAACTGACAATCTAATAAAGTAAAACAGCGAAATTCATGCTGTTCAGTTGTGTGTTGTTGGGTTGCTATTTTAACAACGACTAAATTATAAAATGAGTCTTTGTCATGGGTTTTCCTGATAACAAACACAAATTTTGCAAAACTTTTAAAAAGCCGTGTTAGTATATCTTTTCATGAAATAATTTTACATTTAAGTTGGTGTTGCAACATTCGTTTAAAACTGCAGTCTAGTTAATACAGTCTAGCTCTCGACTGGATGGAGTGAAACCCCGTACGTTGAGGTGACGGGATTAAATCTTAGATGCAACTATTCCCATATCTCTTCTAGTAATGATATAAGATAATAGGGTGGGAAGGGGGGACGTGGTTTGGACATAAAACAAAACCCTTCTATTCCACACTTAATTTTCCGTGTACACTGTTGGCTGAAACATATATATATATATATATATATATATATATATATATATATATATATATATATAAATCTTACTGGCAATGGTACGGTTTTGCTCATTGTTGAAGGCCGGATGCTGACTAATTGTTGCTTGCATCTATGTCGTTTGGTCTCTGGTGGATATTTGTCTCCTCTGCATACTAGCCACATCTCCTTATTTTACATTGAACATGCCTATGAGCGATGAAATGTCATTTCGAATACCTAAAATGTCTGGGTGTATCTGCAACAAACAATAAATTATTAAAAAGGGATACACCCTGAATAGTATTTAAAGGGCTACACCCTGAAATAGTATTCAAAAGCCAGCATAATGAAGGCAAACAAATAAGCTTTGACAACACGAAATCTTACACTGAGCTCATCATCTCTTTCTCGGAGTGAGGTGTAGCTTCCTTGAGGCAATGAGGCAACAACCTCACCAAAGTCGTTACAAAAACAAGGTGGACAAAGTAAGATAGAATATACGTGTAATCCATAGTATATAGTGAAAATGGTTCCAAACAATAGAATTATTAACTCTTTACACACGTATTCCTCATCATAAACTTAAAAACAAAATAAAAGAAGGTATCCAATTGTTGTATAATTGATCATCGTAGATACACATATCTTGTTTGTAGGAACGGTCAAATTATACTTTATAAAAAAAGCCTTGATTCAAACAAGATAATAGAACTTCAAAATGACATGATTTGTTTAAATGACAACATATGTGTTACTTTGATGGGACTGTTTTTCAACAGAAATTTGGCATTCCATAGGAACCAATTGTGCTCTTCTTCTCACCGACATGTTCCTATATGCATATGATGCAGTAATTATTACAAGTAAAAGCTAATTTAAAACTTTCATATCTTCAGAGATATCATGATTCTGTTAAATCTATTACCTCGTGTAGGGAGAGTGCCATACTCTATTCTCGTTTCATAACACTTGCAAGAACTCTATGAGTGGCTCGAAACTGAACTTTTGCAGGCAAACTTATCAGTCTTCTAAAATGCAACTCTTTTTTAAGTGGCATACGCGTCGACCCAATCTGCAGAATATATCTATTTAATTATTTATTATTGTTTTTTTTTCCTAATAAATTAAATATTTGTCACTGAATGTTAAACAACGAACACCAGACTTGTGTAAAAGGTCGTTTTGTATCTGTTAGTTCAAAGCACACTTTTGTAAAGCCAGTTTCTCCCTTTAACCACATAATCTTTAGTCACATCACGGTCAGGCCTTGACTCCCACACCTCAAATTGTTTGCCTCACTAGAAATAAGAGTCAAACTACGCCACTTTATAACAATATTGTTAAATGTTTCACATATCAAAGCCGGTAAAAAAATCAGAGGTTTATAAAAATAAAATCACAAAAATGAAATTATTTCAGCGAGTACTTGTGACCACGAAACTTCATAGGGATCCGCCAGCACGTGACTGCGGTCATAATTATTCTTATATAAAAAATTAGTAACCATCATGGCATGATTGCTAATGAGAAAACTATCCATTAGAGACCAAAGGGTCAGCAAATACCTTCAACAATGAGCAAAACCCATACCATAAAGTCAGGTATGAAAGCCACCAGCATTTCAAAATGTGAAACAATTCAAACGAGAAAACTAACTGCCTTGTTAATGCTGAAACAATACACGAAAAACAAATATGGCAGATAGCAACCAACAAAAACCACTGAATTACAGGCTCCTGACTTGGGACAGGCACATAAAGAATGTGGCTGGGTTAAACATGTTTGTGAGTGCTCCACCTCCGGATCTTTTGTTACTCTAATCTGGAACAGTGGTGTAACAGCACTGCATAAGAACAAACTGTACCAAGAATCAAAATGACAGCAAACCGGGTTTTATTACCGAGCGGCAAAAGAAAATTTGACCTAAATCTTGTCATCAGTAACAACATATTGAAATTTGAAAAGTATTGTTTGAACAGTCCAAAAGAAATTGCATTGAAACAGCGGGATCCGACCGCAGAGCCACCATCTGACGTACTACCCCAAATCAATAACTGGTGTTCCGTCGGAGAAAATCTGACAAAAGTCAGTCTGAAAAGGCCCGGCTCGAATCATCAGATTGGCTTGAAATACGAAACATGTAGTATTAGTACTATTTTTATTATATTGGAATAAAGATATGACTTTTTCGTTTTGGAAAAAAAACTATGTCTTCGATCACCAGCAAAAAGTGTCGATATTTTAGCTTTGGTAGTTTACTCGATAAGATAAATTAAAGTGTATTTCATCATACTAATTTACTTCAATTGTATACAGGGTAATCTAAATAATTATGTACATGTAGATATTCTATAATTCATACAACACCAGCATGCCACTTTAAAGTTTATTCTTACATTTCTGAATTGATATACATGTATAAGGGTCTAGATGGAGGTTCTTAATTTTGTATTCTTTAAATGTGTAGAGCATTTTTCTTTATCTTTAATTATAATGATAATTCTTTAAAATTCCTGCAATTTATTTTACTATTATTTTATTCTGTAATTAAAAGATTTCTTTATTTCATACATCGTTTATTTCTGTAATCAGTATTTTATAACATGATTTTTTATTTCCCCACATATACTTTTTCTTTTGCATTCCATTATTCCATATTTTTTTTTTTTTTTTTGCTTATTTTATCTATACATAATTTTTCTTGCCATTATTTTCTTTTCTGTTGACCCCATCCAGACCCTGATGTATCATTAATCCCAAAATAATGAGAAAAGTATCTGTTTTTGTTTTAATCAACAATTATCCTTTTCCTTCACAGTGGGAAATCTAGTGACAAAATATTACCTCCCCTGTAAACACTGAAAACTAAATCTTTTCAGTGTTTGTCTCATTTTAGCAAGGACGCTATCAATTATAAATTCACAGGATAACGTTCTGGTATATAGTAAAAATAGAAATAAGTTGAAATAAAAACAAAAACTTCCATGCATTTAATGATATCATCTCCCTCCTTAAATAGAAAACGACGAGTACAGCAGACTAAAGGAGCTTTGTGTGAAATTGGTTTAAAATGTTGCTATGCGAATAAATTCCTGGAGTACCAACTTCAATTTATTTTTTTACTGGCTGTATACCTCTCTGGAACATGCTAATTATCGCTATATGTATGCAGCTAGATCAGAGAAAGTCAGGGACAAATTTACAAAGGAATCGATTGATATGCAGCAAACATTGGCACTTTTGAAATTAAGTTACTAACCAAATTCAAACGGACCTTATCTCGATGTAAACATTGAATGTGAATAGATTACATGTACAAAATTCGAGACGATCTTTTCTTAAAATTGTATAAAAAATAGTAAATAGAAGCCTACTTTATAAGAATATTTACCTTTTAATTAATTTTTTAACCTGCACAGACAGACTGAAGGTTGGCGCCTGTTAAAACGTTTAAACCCGCTGCATTTTTATGCACCTGTCCTAAGGAGCCTGTTATTCAGTGGTTGTCGTTTGTTGGTGTGGTTCATAAGTGTTTCTCGTTTCTCGTTTTTTTATAGATTAGACCGTTGGTTTTCCTGTCTGAATTGTTTTTGTCATTTTGGGGCCCTTTAAAGCTTGCTGATCGGTGTGAGCCAAGGCTCCGTGTTGAAGGCCGTACTTTGATCTATAATTGTTTACACATTGTGACTTGGATGGATAGTTGTCTCATTGGCACTCATACCACATCTTCTTATTTATATTTTATATTGTTATATTCATGAAAAGACAATATTATATTTCTATATTGAATTTTCATGTGACAAGAGCAGATCGGTGTACTCGAAAACTTAGAATGTGAAAAATAAGTATATTTTGGGAAATTGTAACATGCTAAGGACTTTGTGGAACACTCCAAAATTGGTGACACGAAAGATCTTTAGATTTTGTATGTACATGATTTTGTTTATCAATATGCAGCAAAGATTGGCATTTTTAGATTTCAGTTTCACAAGCTTCTGATGCAATTATCTCGTTAAATACTGAACATAAAACATCGTGTATTTGCATATATATTTCTTACAACACAGTTTAACAAATAATTTCGTTAACATGTACAATTGTTATTTAGAAATAACTATTGATCACTGTCGTTACCGGCATTGTTTTATTATTGATTTTCTCGACTCTATCATAAGAACAGGTAATTTTCTTTTGTTCCTCTGAAAAAATAACTTTATTCTGTATTCAGTTACGTCACACGTTTTCTGTCAAAATCTAAGCGTATCGGTCAACTTTGAAGCAATGTATAGATCTAAAAACAAGGATGGTGACAAATGTGTTTCTATACATGCATGGATTCAGTATACAATCCTGGATATTATGTTAGTTTTCGTCTTTCTCCGTATATAAGAACATTGCCATCCATTGAAAAATCTATAAAAATAAGTTAAAAAAAAAGGCATTTTCCCTATATATCTAAGTAAATTTGTCGCCAAAATTGACGTTTTCTTATAAAAATTACAAAAAAAAAAAATGGTGACCCCTATTTTTATTTCATATTCCGATGTAACTCGATTCAAAGTACCAGTGTGCAAAAAACTTTAGAAATCGGGAGATATGCCATTCGGTATCGTGTTACCTTAAGATAACGGTACCTATCATTTGTGGGTTAATAAACGTTAAATGTACGTGTCACAACGAGATGTCCATCTTGTTCCGTAATCTTTAATTGCATCTAAATTATTTTAAATTGAAGGACAGAGAACGTTTATAATGTAATTAGCCAAATTTACCTGACCATCGTGGACAATGGACCACGAGCAAAACTTCTTAAGGAATGACTGTAATATTTTTTTCTGTCTATGAAGAAATAACATCAAAAATGTGGTGCACACTGAATAACCCGCGTAGCGGGTTATTTTAAAGTGTGCCCCACATTTTTCATGTTATTTCGAATAGACAGAAAAAATATTACAGTCATTTCTTATAATTTAATTCTTAATTCCATTTTAAACCGGAGTAAATCATGAAAAACGTTGATGACGTCAAGGTCACATGACAAAATTATGTCTATGAGCTGATAAACAAAACAACGTCAGCCAATCGGAAGACGCGTTACATCCCAAATTAAACTACTCAAAAGTGATGTGTATTGTTTACGTATAGTTCAAACTTCTTGTTCAACTATGACTATAAGGTAAGAGGTACTATGCTTAGATTTTTGTACAATTGAAAATTTTCGAAATTCTCTTTTCCAAAAAAGTATTGTGCTATTTTTCGAAGAAGATTCTGTTTTTCAAAACAGTATTTTGCTGTTTGTAATAAATAGTTTTGAATTTTGAATTGGTGTTTAATATAAGGCGGGGAGGAAGTAAAGAATCACATCTACTCTAACATCGTTAGGTTGATTTTCTAGGCACTTTATATATTTTTTTGGGGGGGGGTTCAAATCGATGATTCTAAAAATACTGATGGAAACGGAAAGAAGCAAATTTAATATACATTGTTTGTTATGATACTGATATGTATATTGATCTATTAGTTTAATAAGTGGCGGATTCGGGATTTTCATAAAGAAGCAGTAGCCTAAGGGCCTGCCGAAAAATTGCGGTCTTGTTATTTGTTTATGTTTTCATGCTGTCTCGTAGGCATATACCTACATTAGCTTTTATTCTTATGTAGAACGTAAAATGATAGGATGCAAATCATACAAGACAAAAGCAGAAAACACAGCAACACATAATAGAATAATCAAAATATGTGAAGCTGTAATCACTTTGAAAATTATATTCAATATCTTTAAAATCTCTAACCAACCTGAAATAAAATCAACAATTATATGCATTTGAAATCATTTATTTATTTCAACTTTATATGTAAACAGTTTTAAGTTTAGGTTAAACAAATATTTTTCTATAGAATTTTGTTTCGGACTCGGAATAGAAAGGAGTACGGGTTTGCGCTATTTTTATTGTTTCCCTTTTGAAGTTAGTATTTTTAAAGTTTTCAATCAAAACAGTTTTTTTTCTAAACTATTTTATCCATTGAAGTGTTACATAGAATATGTTTGATTGATTTTTGTAAGCTTAATGTTATATTGAGGATAAAAAACAAGTTAACAATAACTTCGAACGCTTGGTACTTTTCGTGATTCGACCAAAATAAAGCCGTGATATTTTTTTTATTTCCACTGGTTAATGCGGGTTGTTTAGACTAAGTATGCCTTGTAACGATTCACCTCAAAGAATTGTTTTTCAAGCACCTTGAATGTGCAGTGACCGTAACATGATAAGGGGTCTTCAGTAACTATTGTAAGACTAGTTACTAGTGGGATGACCTGCTTTTAATTTAATTACTGGGCCAAATTAAACCAAACTTGGCCTCAATCATTATAAGGGTATCTAATACTATTTATTATCATTTTTACCTTATTTTACATGATTTCCAAAACCGCAGTAGATACAGGTGAGCGACACAGGCTCTTGAGAGCCTCTAGTTTATTTATGCTATAAAGTCTCCCTTTAAGCTGCTATTAAAGAAGAAGTCACATTAGTAGTTTTTTTATAACGAAAAAATCTATAAAAAAAGCAATTACAAATGGCGGGAAATATACAAATGACTTGACAAAAAGGAAATTGAGACAAATAAATGTTTATAAGGTATAAGTTACATTTAACTGTATACGCATTTACACCTTTACCCTTTTTTTTTAATTTTGCGTTTTTTAGCAACTAAGAGCGCTATTTTTATATTTCGGAATAACGTAATTCTTTAATTATCGATGACGTCATCTCATGAAAACAACATGGGTGACCCCAATTTTTTTTTTCGCTTAAAATTTTGTAATTAGGATGATCTGTCTACATTAAAAATTTCAATGAATTATTATTGGTAGTTTAAATAGTGTCATTTCCTTTTAAACGTTCCCATTCGAACCGTTCCCATTATATAGACAAAACACGCCGTTTTGCGTATGAAAATTATATTTCTAGCATTGAATTTTTTTTCATTGGTTTTATTGCCAAATGGAGAAAGTTCATGGAAGGCCAAACTTCTATACCCCAGTCAACAACTATGACTTACATAAAACGAAATATCTATCAATCGAAATAATAAAAAAATGAATCTGGACAAGGCACAAGATAAAAAAAAATAAAGGTCGATTTTTACACCTAACTGAAGTTTTATTTTTTAATGTTTTTTTCTGTTGAAATCTGTTCTTAAAAAACTTCAAGGAAGAAAGAGTTGCAGGATTGTGTTGAAACAATCCATCTTATTGACAAGCTATAATTCATTCAAATTAAATGTTTACACTTATCTCAAAATCTTTTTTTTTTCTGAAATTGTTTTGTTCAAATTATATCCTGGAACCGGGGAAACAATTTTTCCTTTCTCGTTACCCAATAAAAGAAACTAAATTTCAGACCTTATCTCCAGCTTTACTCCGAAACGTCAACTTACATCGATCTTAGTCTCATTTTAAAAAGAAATAATTCTCTTGCTTAATCAAAACTATATCAAAATGATTCAAATAGATGTTTGTACATCTTTAATATTTAAATAAACAAATGCAAGTACATTTGTATTACTTTCTATAACCAGCTGAAAAAGGGATTTTTTTTCACATGCATTTTTTATAATAAAGTTACTACCTTCTCTACAATCTCCCATGCAGAGTTATCGGTCCTTTCTCTCTCTCAATCACTGCTAACGTCTCAACAATCTCCCATGCAGAGTTAGCGGTCCTTTCTCTCTCTCTTGAGAGAGAGAAAGCACCGATAACTCTGCATGGGAGATTGCCTTCTCTATTGACAGAATGATTGGGAATATTGTGTTTATAGTATGGGTTCTTGGAACCTCATCGTTTTTACATCTGCATTTCAACAAAAGACAGAATGGTAAGAAGTAAGAAATTCATTGATTTTTGTAGATCATCTAGACCATTGTTTAACGCATAATGGTGTGTCCTTCATTTCTGTATTCTTTAATTTTTAAGGCCATTGTTGTCTATTCTTTATACTTTTTGTCCATTATTCTCTATTTTTATATTTTAGCACCTCTTTATTCTCGATTCTTTATTTTTTTTGGTCCATTTTCTCTTTTCTTTTATATTTTTGTCCATTATTCTCTATTCTGTAAAACCTTCATCCCCATCGTCCTAATTGTTTTAAAGATACACAAAACGGTCGTTATATTTATATATCAACAAAGAGTAAACTTACTGAATGGTTGCATGCGACGTCTTCAAAAGTCGCCATATCAAAATATTTCACAGACAATGCAATACTAGCATAAACTATTGTCAAATTGTTAAAAAAAAAAGGTGTGGAAATAAAACAAAACTTAATTAAGTTACTCGAATTTTACGGATGTGTATTGTGTAGTAAAGCATCGGTGCAATTTAATTAAGCCTTGTAGCTTATTAGAGAATCTTCTATCGTTTGGGGTCGGTTCAAACCATTGTTCTATGATTCTGTATGGATTCAAAATTGAATTTGTGGAACTAAATAGTAAATAAGGATACATCTACAAAATAAACACAGAACTGAAACTTTTATCTTTTCTTAAATACATGAAGGTGAAAACTGTAAATATAGGTACTAATCAAGTTGATACCGTCACGCTAATATTCTCACATTTACTTCTTGAAACAATATCTCCCATTCATGAAGACAAGTGTTTTCCTCTATTATTGATTTTGACAATAAATGAGAAAATTCAATCCAAAACATAGTCTCAAAAAGACAATATGGTTGCCTATAGATATTGGAATGCAATTTGACAAACAGCTGTGGTATTTTTTATTCCTGTAAATACCTTTCTCGAAACCAATACATTCTCTTATTGTTTTCTTAAGATAATACATTGATAGACTTTGTATAGGATGCAACACAATACCAACGAAAAAACGGAAACCAGAACATCTAGGGAAGTTGTAGACTTTTATAAATGACAAGGAGAAGAAAAATAGAGAAATAAGTGAAACCGACCTACATTTTTTCTATCCGCTCTATTTTCTGTTTTGTAGTTACTTTTTCATTTGTACATGTATACTTCCTTTAATTATTTTTATACGAATTAAAATAATTGCCCTTACCCTAAATAGGTACTAAAATGTAATACAAAAATCAGTATATGTACTTACCACAGTGTTGGTGTTTAGAATTAACCCTTTGATGCATTTACTTCTAATATTTCCTTTTTTTACAGTCAATAGTACTTTTAAATGTACAGGAAGCAGATTTTCATGAACCAATAGGTATAAATAAAATAATGAATTGATGGGGTGAATTGATGATGAACGTCCAGTTGCGAATATCAGGATTGCCAGTTTTCTTGCCGAAGGTCGGTGGCTCTGATGGGCACTCCGGCTCCCTCCAACAATTAAAAACTGGCCGCCACAAAAAGCCAATAATGCTGAAAGTGGCGTTAAAACACTAAAAAATCCAATCAATCAATCAATTACCAGGAAAGTGTCTATAAAATTGAGAATGGAAATGGGGAATGTGTCAAAAGACAACAATCCGACCAAAGAGCAGAAAACAGCCCAAGGCAACAATGGGTCTTCAACACAGCGAGAAATTATCGCACCCGGAGGCGGGCCTCAGCTGGACCCTAAACAAAAATGTGTACTAGTTCAAAATGAAAATGGACGTCACACTATACTCCAAAACTTCACACTTCTAGATCACAACGAAACTAAACAAGTTGTGGGTATAATTATTAGAAAATTATTATGTAATATAATGTTATATTGTCTGTTATCTAGCATTTAAACAATGTGCAGCAAATGAATTTACATGCGGAGATGGTAATGGTTGCTACGAACCTGGACGGAAGTGTGATGGAGATGATGGTTGTTCCAACGCCTCAGGTGAAGAAAACTGTGTCCGTCTTCCGCTCGACATGTACCCTTCATTGTATCATTTAGAAATACAGCCAAATATATACGACAGGAAGTACAAGAAATTTTACGTCAATGGATTCGTGAAAATAGAAATGCTGTGTAGACATTCCACTAATAAAATTGTGCTCCATAGTAAGGAACTTGATATTGCAGAAAACACCATCGTCATTAGACCAATGGGGTCTGAAGAAGAACCAATATATCCTACACTGGAATATAATACATATTACCAGTTTATAATACTCAAATCTGATGCACAGCTGACAGCTGGAAAAACATATACTGTAGAAATGTCATTCCAAGGAAAATTGATCTTGTTGGACTCTATCTGAGCTCGTACAAACGTAAGAGTAACAAAACATGGATGTAAGTGAACTAAATTCTATTGTAGGTGAAATGAGTTTCATTCTAACTAAATTGAATTTCACTCTTAGTGTTTTATGTTACATTCTTAGTCAATAAAGTTGCACTTATTGTGAACTAAGTCACATTCTTAGTGAACTTAGTTACACTCTTGGTGGGTTAGGTTACATTCTTGGTTAATTTAGTAACGCATCTAATGACTTAAGTTTATGTTCATGGTGCATGTATTTACACTCTTGGGAATTAAGTTACATTTCTAGGTAATTTAGTTACAGTCTAAGACTTAGTGAATTAGGTTACATTCTAAGTGAATTTAGCAACACTTTTGGTTGATTATGTTACACCCTTAGTGAAATCAGAGACTACCTACTAGTAGGTAATTGAAACCACAATGAACTATGTAAGTGAATTTAGTTACTACCTAGTTTTGTGTTACGTTTGTTCAGACGAAAAATTAACATATCTAAGAAATAACTTGCACTGATTTTCATACACTCAAAAACGTTATGATTGGTTAAATATTGTCTACCATAATGGAAATTAAACCAATGGCATAACGAAAATATGGTGTTGGTGTACTTGCAATGACATACCCTATGATTGTCTATATTCTGAAACGAAGAATTCTATGAAAACAATTTCATGTTTAAAGTTTTAACATTGCATTAAAGCCAGACAATGTGTGTTAAAAAAACAATGTAAATCTAATTTTGATAAAAAATGTATACATGATTGATTTCTGTTTGCTTAACGTCCAGTGGCAAATATTTAATGTGAATTTAGGTCCAGACAAATAAACGAGGGTCTGGATGGGGTTTACAGAATAGAGAATAATGGGCAAAAGTGCAGAATAAAGGACAAAAAATATAAAGAACAGAGAAAAAAGGCAAAAAAAAAATAAACAGAATAAAGTATAATGGGGTGCTAAGATATAAAGAATAGAGAATAATGGACAAATTTTATAAAGAATAGAGAAAAATGGCTTAAAGAATTAAAGAATACAGAATTGAAGGACCCCCATCGAGACCCTCATACATGTAAATAGAACTTATAGGTAGGTAATATAAAGTAGGGGTACGGCGCGAAATACGGACTGCTACTTAAACGTAAAGACTAGCTGATATAGGGCAAATATTCTACCTAGCAAACAACCCTACCCCCACCCCCCAAAAAAAAAAAACAAAACACACACACACAGAGTTATTGCAAGATTTGCTTATCGTGCAAAAGGCTAATTAAACGTCCTATTCTGCCCAGATGTGTCTGTGTATTTAAACATACCACAGAGTTAAAAAGACGTTTATCTTTAGCACGGGGTTTACTGCCGGGAGGAGAAATTCCGGGGACAACTGTTCTTTACCTCAGTGAACCCTTGCGGCTCATTACATGGAGGACATTTAAACTGGAATAAGATATATAAAATCAAACGCATATATATAGCGAGATAGTTATAAAAGTTTAATGGGTTATGAGAAGTAAAAATTCCAGTTTAATAAAATGAGAGAGAAGATACAAATGGGACCATTCTAAATTCATAAGTTCAATAAAACAGACAAAACCATGGCAAAAAAAAAAGGACGAAAAGGCTACAGTGATAACAAAACATTACACAGAAAACTTAAACAAACTTCACCAAAAATCGGGGTTGACCTCAGGGCTACACCGATTCATTACTTGAAATTTGTCAATGGAAACTTAACCATGATGAGGTGAGTTTTAAATATTGAACATAATAAGTAACTTGCACTTGCACTCTAAACAAACTCCAGATTTCACATAATTTTAGTTCATGCTTTAGGTTTTGATTTTTGCTTTTATGGACTAATTTGTTGTGTAGTGCGTATCATTATATATTGACCCGCACATGTACATTTTGATTCCGTTGGTAAGTGCTATAAAGTTATATTTATGGTGGTCCAGAAAGTGGTGAAATTTCATATCAAGAAAGAAAGAAAGGCTATTATTCCCATGACGATTTCCTCCAGTGAACATAATAAATGTGTTATATGAACGCCATGAGCTTTTATACATAACACTAAAAGAAGCTGATGTCTTTTTCGTTTTTTCCTTTTGAGCGTACATGGCGTAGGCAAATTGAAATTTGCACCTCTCTTTATCATTCACGAATATAAGATGTTAAATATATGACGTTTGATTTCAGCCTGAACCTCACAAACTAAGGTGTATTTCCTGAAAGTTTTCATGATATTTGTTAATTCTATTGCCGAATAGATTTAAAAATAAATATGCGTAACATCGAAAAATTATCTATATTATTGTCAAATCTTTTCAGAGTACATCAAAGATTCTTGCCATTCTTCAAGCAATACAATTCCAAAATGCAATCCGTGATGAAAGAATAGAAAGTATGGAATCAAGAATTTTAGATGCTATAGGAAATCAACGGTCAACTGAAAATCATGGTACTGTCGAAAAATTACCTGTGGAAGAAACAGAATGTAAAACAGGTATGAGATTTTTAAAAACCCAACATTTTATGTTGAATTGCAGTGAGACAACTTTACAAAAATGTGAACAATTACAGTTCGCCACGTTGCCTTGTTACCATAAGTAAAACTACGGAAGGCGGTAAGGGCCACTCTGAAAATTTTGATTATGTCGTAATAACGACATCATATTTGAGTTATTGCCGTTAAAGTATTTTTGATACGTGTTTTTGCACTTTTCACTTTCATCTTGAGAACTATAAAAAAGGAGACAAACTGTAAACAACCAACAAATAGACATAAGCAATGAATCACACATCGTCCAGATAGAAAATACAATGCTCGCAATATCATTTGCCTTGTTCATTGAACCATGTAATTGGGTAAAACTGTATTTTGGCATATAATTTTAAAAAGGTCGCACCATAATGCACATATGTAGAAAGTTTCGAGTTGATGTCACTTAAACTTCATCATATAATACATTAAATAAAAACCTTATCCTTATACGGTACTGACGAACAGA
Organism: Mytilus coruscus; assembly: GCA_017311375.1. Taxonomy (NCBI): domain Eukaryota; kingdom Metazoa; phylum Mollusca; class Bivalvia; order Mytilida; family Mytilidae; genus Mytilus; species Mytilus coruscus. The sequence goes on from CM029598.1 coordinate 48,334,088, forward strand.
CACATAGGCTAAAAAACATAAAACTCCCCTCATATCGTAGGCGGGTCAAAAAAATAAAAGGAAGACAAGTAATGCAATAAGTCAAATTGATTCCTAATTTGATATATTGTCTGTGAATGACGTCAACAGTTTAAAAGTTGTTTTTGGGGTTAAACCGTTCATTAATTCCACCTAAACTCTTACAAGTATTTACCTAGATACAGCCTTGTCATTATAACGACATAAGATGTCGTTACTACGACAAAGTTATGTTTCAATTACGACATAGTTTTTATCCAAGTGGCCCTAACCGCCTTCCGTATAAAACCCATACCTGATAGTAAGCATTTAAATATCCTAGTGTGACAAAATATAAAACAATTAAAAACCAACGGCCAGATTTATAATCCAACAAAGAACAAAATCTTAAATGACAGACAGCAACTATCGACAACCACTGGATAACAGGTTCCTTTCTTGGAACAGGAACACAAAGAAAAGCAGGTTTATCATGTATGTGAACGTTGAAAACTTCCTCTTTAGCCTGTGAATGTGGTAATACAACACAAAATAACTATTCACCAGAGTTCAAATGAAGTAATTATATGTCACCGTACGGCCTTCAACAATGAGAAAAATCCATACCGGATAATCGGCTGACAAAGAAAATGTTGAACAATTCAAACGAGAAAATATAAAAATATAAAAATACAATTTACGAAAAACAAATATGAGAGACAGGAACCATGGACAACCACTAAACTGAAGGCTCCTGGCTTGTGACAGGCACATAAAGCACATTGTATTTACTTGCCTACCGGGTTTTTGACTAAGCATACATATTTTAAACTAAAATACTTTCAAATGAAGAAATTCGCCCATAGTATACTTAAAACTTCATAAGAAGAATACAAATGAGTTGGTTTAAAAAGTTTATTGTTATAAATTTAGCACTTATCAACCAATATATGATTCACCATATAACAATATCATATAATTATGTACAATTAAAAAATATATTGTCTTTGATTTACAACACAGATCTCATTAACAGTCCATTGGTAGTTATACTTTTCGGTCTGCAGTCATTACCGTCCCGAAAGCTGCTTGATCGTGATCTTGGTGTATGGTAAAGCAACTCAGGGTGATTCAGTGATATTTCTTGAATCTGAAATAAAAAGATAAAATAAAATTGAATCAATTTTGTTGGTATTCAAAACAACCCAAAAAACTAAAAAAACTAAACTTAAGCTACGTAATAAATATTATGATTGTTTCTTTTTTTAGAGGAAAGGCATAGTCTTAAACTAGTGAAGAAATTTTAAAACGTATGATCGAAGTTTTAAAAGAAAGTTTTTTTGTCAGAATTGTAGCTAGTAATTTATTACTAGTATTCAAATTTTAAACTAATAATGGCATGTACAAATATAAGTGAGAAGAACAACGTATATAAAGAGGGTTTATTCCTCCTATTCCTACATTTGATAATTCGGTATGTAAAAGTAAAATGTAAGAAATCCATGTAGGAATAGGAGGAATAATTATACAAACATGGGATTAAATCGGATTAGGTTGTTAAAACATGAAGCTAATTAACTTCAGGTAAATTTAAATGAAATACCTTTTAGTTTTCAATTCATGTGCAATTTTAGTGTACTAACAGTATAAAATGTTGCAAATTATTAAAAGAAATATATTCTTGTCTTTTTTTTTTGTACTGTTAAGTTATGTTTGTTTCTTCTTATATCACTGAGAGACAATAAATTTTAAAAAATCGGCATAGTTGCATTTATTTATTTCATCATGTTCATGAAAAATAGTAAATAGCACAATAATGTGAACACTATTTATGGTCCCAAAAACCTTTAAGCACTTTAATAGGAATTGTTACAAATACATCAGCAAAACGAAATCAAAGTTATAGGACATTAGTCAACATATAATGCGGTGACAGAAGTGTAAAAAGTCGTCTAAATTTTGAGTTAAATCTTCTCACACGGCTAAAATGGTCTTAATATCAAGACAAATGTGTCTACTATATTTTCCACACTGTCGTTAGAATTTCGTATTGTAATATTTTTCGAAAAAGTCGTTTTAACGACTAGAATATATTGGAAAGTTTGCAACCCCCTTTTTACAAACGTAAAAATGAAAACTTGAATCATCCGATATTTTCTTACATTAAATGAATACAATTTTTTCTAGCTATTATCATATATTAAAATATTTTATTCTGTATTTTATCATCATCTAATCTATAAAATTTGCAAAGTTTTGACTGTTTAAAAGTTAAGTAATTTTATTGCAAATTCAGACACAATCTTTAGTTTCTTCTTCATAGTAGTTGTCATTACTACCTAATATTGTTTTAAGCATATAGTACTTCATAAAACTTGTTACTGTTCGGTACAGAGTGTCTGGCCGTTCTTGTAAGGCAGAGGCAGTTTGAGTGGCCTCTTGATCTGGCAATGTTAGCAGAGATATATGTGATGGTGTACGAAGTAGGTCGTTGCCATCGATGTCAAATCCCTCTGTAAAATCTATCCTACAGCTCTTACTTCTAGGTTTGAATGAAGAATAGAAGTATCGGCGATGGCATGCCTTCTGGGAGTTGTATGGATTGGTTAAAAAAAGCTTCAAAAATTAACAAATAGGCTTGGTCTTTTTCACTTTGATCAACTTTATACTTTTGTAGCATTTATTCTAGCATCGACGCCATTTACTTAGAACGTAGTCAAAATAAATAATGTTCACCGTACAATATAATATCCCCATAAATATTAAAATAAAAGTCGTATTTACAATGCATCTTCTTTTTTTATTATTTATTTTTATCATTGTAATAATCCTTTCCACATTACCTGTACTTACCTGTATTTCAATCAAAAAATTGCTAAAACAACAAAACACCTTATACCAACATCTATTGTTCTTTGTTTGTAGGAATAGAAGGAATATGAATGTATAAAATGTAGGAATAGCAGGAAGATATCATAAAGAGACTGACTGAACTTGTATAATACGTAATATAATATCTTTTTCTAGTTTACCTCTTTGAACAGCTCATTTGTCAATTTACAATTGGAGTACTCATTCGCTGAGGCAATAAGATCATGAACAAGATCAGGACGGATACAACTAACAGCAAATTCCCAGCATGCATTCTTCAGGCATTCCAATTCGAACTTTTCGGCAGTGTTCAGCAGCCCTATAAAACAATTAAATGGGAATAAAATTAATATATAATTATTTAAACCATTCACTTTTAAGACATACTTAAATAGTTTTGAATTTTGGGAGGTGATTATTTTTAATTCATATACTGGTATTTTCTGATAAATAACACTTTTTGTAATGATGCATTAAATTTGTATTTTACAAGTTTACTTACACTAAACGTAAAAGGACTTTTCTTCCACAAAATGCTGTCATTTAACATTAATTTAACTTTGTGACTAAACAAAAATTAGCAAAATGCATACAAGCTGATTATCAACTATAAATATAAAAAAATCCTTTGTATACAAAAATAAAAGTGTGCAGGTTTGGAAAAGTCTCCCCTACATAAAACAAACAATATGGACAAAAAAATCGCGTAATTTGTATTCAAAAACACATAAAATAAGCAAAATTAGCAAAAGAAAATATATCTTACCAACTACAGAGAACACGTCGACTGATACCATGCCACAGTGAATATAACGTACCAGTCTCTCAAATACACTTGGTTCAAATTCTTCTAAAACAATAGTCAACTGTCTTGAAATGGATGATTCCGAAGTTTGGTATGAGGGTTTAGAGGCTAGCAGTTTGCGAATTTCTTTCAGTTTCTTTAAAAATCCTATTTTCTTCTGTGAAGCTTTTATTTTAATTTCCTTTTCTTTAGCAAGAATCATCAAATAGAACAGTCTGCAAATGAAAAATACATCAAATATATATTAACTGAGATATTTTTTATACCAAAATAAGTTGCGTTGTTTGTTTTATTATAGTGGTTATGCCTGTAACGTTTGCCAATTTCGAGTATAACCACAGAAAATTGATCAAATGGTTCTAATATTAAAATCATTTTGAATTTTTGAAAGTTTAAAAACGATTGAAATTTATTTATGTATTGAAACATCAAATATATAAGTATTATGATGCACTATCTATTATACTAAACTTTCTGTTACCTGCTTCTGGATGCTAGTATTGCTCTCAGTCCGTGGATTGGATATTGCTCAGGACCAACAAGGAACGTAACATCGCATAGATCAGGCACGGACAGAATATATTTTAAATCTTCACACAATGCCTGCTTATCTTTCAAAACCATTAACTGCGATTCTTGCTCATCATAACAACAAGTGTAAAATTCGTCTGAAACAAAATCAAAAACAAATTATATTATGGCTGGTATGTGTTCCATAAAGGACTCCAAGTTACATTTTACAATTTCTTAATAGAAAAACAAAGGATATGGGGTATCCATCAATGACACAAAATCAGTACACGCACAACGTTCATTTTAAAATACTTTATAGGTTTTTGCGGTCAATAAATAATTCGTTCTATTTTTCTCGTTTCTGATATATTCTTTTCATAGTTTATTTACTTTTGCATACGATTACATATAATTGTTGATTAAACCTTAATTCCTTAAAAATGATACTGTTAACAATAATATTCATAAAATATAAACTTTATCATTATCACTTTTATTTTGCAATTTCAAAGATTCATGAAATTCTTTAATTGGAACAAAACATGCTGTATAAAATGTACAAATGCATGAAACCTATACCACCAATCATCAAATTATCTGTTCACGTTATAATGACTAATTAAATATATATTATATTTATAAAGCAATCTTTTAAGTACTTATACTGCTAAATTACCTTGAAAAGCGGGATTATTAGCCATTTCTGTAATATTTCAGCCTACTTCTGTCCTTCTCCTGAGATAATAATCAGTTTATGATATTGTTGGAAATATTACCATGATGATACTTATATTAGAAAGTTGTTTTTACAGTTAAGTAAATCGTATAGCGAGTAATGGTATAGACTCAACTCTTTAATGACAACAAACCGTCTGCAGTACTCAGCTTTGTTTTTATAATCATGACAATATATTGATTGATTAAATCCTTGAAATTAGTTAAGTGTTTTCTGTAATATATAATATACAAATCTATAAGATAAAGACGTTTATTGAAATAAGCACAATTATGCTATAGCATATTTAAATTATAACATTATCATGTGTAAGCAACATGAAATTTATAATAATATCAGAATATATATAGTTACATAAAACAGCAAACAACACAATAAACACTTTGTTCACGAAAAAGACAATATATAATAACTGAGTCTACTTTAAAATGAAAGTTCTCAGTTTCCAACTTTCACACAAAAACCACATAAAATTGTAAATAACTGTTTTTTGTTTGAACTTGCAGTAATAAAACTATACTGTCTATATGCTGGGCAAGCAATAATAAAATGATATTCATTTTCTATACAGTGCATAGTACAACATTTGAAATTATATCCTCCCTTCGTTGATTTATTCAACGATTTAATTTTAACATACCAAATTTTAATAAAGACAACATTTTAACATTGATATCTTTCAATATATATTGTTCCATCTTAAAATCTGTTATCAAATAAATATGATTAAATAAACATGAAACAACATATCAAGACCGAAAACAATAACACATTAGTACAGAGAACTACAATTTACTTACAAATGAACAAGAATATAATAACATTTCAATATTTTTGTATGGATTATTGTAATTAAAAATAGAAATAACATTTGTATATATTGTACCAATATTATACATTAGAATATGATATTTTTAATATACACGTAAATCCACAATAACAAACGATTTAAAACAAAATATATATAAGAAAACTTATTTATGATGTGCAACAAAAAAGCAACTCTCCCACCCTCACAACCAGTAAAATAGAAAAAAAGAAAAAAAAAACCTAAACTTAACGTTTCATAACTCGTTTTACCATATTTTTACAAAGTAAATGTAAATAAAAGGAGATGTGGGTTTATGTCAGGGAGACAGCATTCCAACAACACAAACAACTTAAAGACATTTCAATATACAGTCTTCATCAATAGACAGGTATCTATACAATTGTCAAGCTAGAATTCGTACCAAGTCTGTTGAAAATAAAGTTGTAAATAAATTATACAGAAACTATCAAAGATGTGCAATCAACACCTAAATTCGTTAAATAACTAGCAGATTTTAATTTTTCTCTCAGAATGCGAGATATAGGGATACAATCCGGCGGCGACGGCGTAAACTATTTGCATGATTAAAAGGTTTATATTTTAGTAGGTAGAAGACCAGGGCTCTCGGTCATTAAAAAATTACTCAGTACTCAGAGTACAAAATTTGTGCTCGAAACATCAAATCCATAATTTTGATTGGTTGATTTCTGAGTCTGAGTACGCAAATCGTGCTCGAAATTTTTATGACCGCAAGTCCTGTATGCTTCATACCTTATATTACGAACTTTACGTCTGTCATACGTACATTCTTCTTGACCTCATTTTCAGGGTTCAGCGACTGCTTGAAAAAAAGTTTTAGTTCATGTGAATTTCTCTCTTATTATAAGTAATTTGATAACTATATTTGGTATATGGGTTCCTTGCGAGGTCAACATGTCCGTCAGACAGGGTTCGCCTGACATTGACCTCATTTCATGGATCAGTGATCAAGGTTAACTTTTCGTGATCAAGTCAGTATCTTAGATACTGTAAGCAATAGTCCAAGTGTATTTGGTGTATGAAATGATTGCGACGCGAACATGTCCGACTGGCAAGTTTCATCTGTCCTTGACTTCTTTTTCCTAATTCATTGAACAAGGTTTAGTTTTTATTGTTTGGTCTGTTTCTCGGATACTATAAGCAATATGGTTATTATATTTGGTGTATGGAATGATTGAAAGGTGTCCATGTCTGTCTGGCATGGTTCATCTGACCTTGACCACATTTTTATGGTTAATTGGTAAATGTTAAGTTTTCATGGTTATGTCAGTTTATCAAATACTATTTGCAATTAGGTAAACTATATTTGGTTTATGAAATTATTGTAGGGAGAACAAGTCTGTCTGACAGGATTCATATGACCTCGACCTCATTTTCATGGTTCATTGGTCAATGTTAAGTGTTTGTGATTTGGTCTGTTTTGAAGGTACAATAATCAATAGGGCCACTATATTTGGTGTATGGAATGATTGAAAGGTGTTCAAATCTGTCTGGTTCATCTGACCTTGATCTCATTTTCATGGATTATTATAATTTTAAGTCTTTGTGATACATGAAGTAAAACCTTCATATTACGGACTTTCAACATGAATTCAATCATGATGAGTAAAGCATGCGGGACATTTCAGCGTATGCAATCTTATTTGAATTCGCCTTACTGGTCTTCACTAAAATTTAGAAAATAGAGTTTTCAAAGATAAAGAAGTCCATTTGTGAGACTGAAGTAGTAGGATCACCTTTAATTCTCGCTCCTTGCTACCAAAGGGACGTGTAAATGAAAAGAAAAAGTCAACACATTCCATAGACAAATCTATTTCTTTTTTCTTTCTTTTTGTGTCTTTTGTTACCATAGAAATAAACGTTGTTTTAACGGAAGGAAGTACATATGAAAATCCCAGACAAGTTAAAGCAAGTATTTTATGATTCTATTACACGAGCGCGTGTAATTCTCTGAACATTGACATAAATGATTGTAAAGTGGACGTGCCTGCATGCGTAACTATGCTTTTGCAAAGCCAAACGCGCATACCAAAAAATATATGATCGTAGCATTGTATTTGAGAAATGAACTAAGAGTTTAAAGTTAAAAGGCTATTGCTAATTTTGACTTTCTTTTTCCTCTATTATCTTTGGTAGTCCTTATGGTTACCTATATATAGTCAAATCATTTTTGTTATTTTTGTTGGTATTGGGTAACCATTTCTAAACGACAAGTGTTCTTTGATTAAGTTTGCTATGCACGTGACATGTGTTCTTTAAAAACAATTTCTATGCGCACGACATGTGTTCTTGAATGATGATTTCAATCTACAGGACATGTATTCTTTGAACATGACAGTTTTTTTTTTTATCTAGATTTTTCAATGCACACGACTTGTGTTCTTTGATTAAGATTTCTATGCACACTACATGTGTTATTTGATTACGATTTCTATGCACACGACATGTGTTCTTTGACCATGATTTTTATGCACACGACATGTGTTCTTTGATTTAGATGTCTATGCACATAAAATGTGTTCTTTAATGTTTGGTATGCACACATCATGTGTTCTTTGATTACGTTTTCTATACACACGACATGTGTTCTTTAAAACAATTTCTATGCACTCATGTTTTTCTTTGATTACGAATTGTTTGCAAATGACATGTGTCCCATAATATGAAATTCTATGTACACGACAAGTATTTTTTTTATTAAGATTTCGATGCACACGACATGTGTTCTTTGATTAAGATTTTTATGCACATGATGTGTTCTTTGACTATAATTTCTATGCACACGACATGTGCTCTTTGATTAATATGTCTTTGCACACGACATGTGTTCTTTGATTATGTTTTCTTTGCCAACAGCATGTGGTCTTTGATTACGTTTTCTATGCACACGACATGTGTTCTTTAAAAACAATTTCTATGCACACGACATGTTTTTCTATGATTGCGGTTTATATGCACACGACATGGTTTTTATTTACGTGTTCTATGCCTACGACAGGTGTTCTTTGATTACATTTTCTTTGCACATGAATTGTGTTTTCTTTGATACGATTTCTATGCAAGCGACATGTGTTCTTGGATGACGTTTTTTATGCACACGATATATGTTCTTTGATTACGATTTCTATGCACACGACATTCGTTTCTAGAATTACCATCATCAGATGTGCTGGAGACCAAAAGTTTACAAAGCTAATACTTTGAAGCGTTTGAGATCATGTGATCAAAGAGGGCAATGCAATAACGATCAAAACCAGTCATAGATGCTAGTAATAAAAAAATGCATGAGGGATGAGAAACTTTAGTTTGAGCACAATAACACAATTATAGACTTCAAATTTACCCAGAAAATAATGTGTTATATCAGGTCTGTTTCAAATCACTGAGTTTTCGACAGAATGTATCTCCGGGTTCAGGCATTTCACCAGCAGTGGTAAAGCCATAGTGATAGTGATAAATGCCACATGATACCTTTTTCTATGTCAGTTATTACCGTCTCCACGGAGACGGTCTTAAAAGTTGAACGATGCACAGTCTGCGGGCTGAATGCTTTTTACTATCTGATTGGAAGATAATTACTGACTGTATAATAGTGAAGTTCGTTGATTGGTTGGGACAATAATAACCTAGTCAATGTCTGTTAATCCCGTAGAATGTCGGATTTGAACTCTTTATTTTTAGCAATTAGATTTTGCTTGTTTACCAATCATGCATATCGGTACACAGGTAACACTTATCTATAAATAGCCGAAACTCCTAAAATTTTGTAAACACACACGTGATTATTTCACATTCAATCCAGTCGCACTGCCAAGTTATACGTACATTTTATACATGAAAACATAGGATAACACCGCGCATGCTTTTTCTTTGGTTATAGATATTTATTCTTAGTAAGATAATCAAAAGGCAGCGAAAACATTGAAAACGGAGATATCCAAATCATTTACCGGTATTTTCAATTGATATAAGTTTACAATGGAATCTTTATCTCAGGGGGCGGCGGCACTTCCACCTTTTTATGGTAGGGATGACTAGCTGAGACATCCAATACCCCACCCTTTTCGTATATTTTGAATAACAAAAGAACATACCATAGCTATCATATTTTTTTACAATAATTATACCTATTTATAGCTATCATTGTTACGCTATTTCATGGGGAGATAAATAGAGTTGACAAATGTCTTGTATTAAGCATTAACGACAGTAATTCTAATTGCATCTGTAAAAAAATATCGACATCTGATTAGTTTCAGATTCACAATCATCAACCTTCTTATATATTTCACCTAAATTTCTCTACCAGCGGCTCATCTCTTCCACTCATTATAATAAGTGCCCCCCTCCACATACCCCAAGATCTTTAGGGGATCCGTTGTTTAGCTCTCCCTATCTCTTTCTATCAAGATAGCAGACGTTAAAGAACAGAAGACAAAAACAAACTCCAAAGGGGAATATAAGAAGAATAAAAAAAACTACTCTCAAACGAGTAAAGCAATTAGACATGTATGCTAGCATATTTTAAGCAATATTTGATATTTATTTAAAAGGAGATGTGAAGTATACATAATGTATTTAGAAAGCAACCCAATTAAACAACAACAACAAAAACAATATACTTCTAAAGTTCAACATACGGTCTTCTACAATGGACATGTCATTACAATATTTTAAGTTTTTTATCCCCCAAGTCTAGCTATAATACATAGCATAGTTGTGAATACATGTAAACAATATCTTAATAGCAAACAATTCGTAAGGGGTTCCGCGGAACCCTGTGTCTCGCCTGCGATTGCTGCTATAAGTGCAAAAGTGTAATGTTGACTTAAAAAGTGAGTCCATTTATCAGTATAAAAACATAGAAAAAAAAAACAACTTTATAAACATACAAATACTATGATCATAATCAAAAAAAGACATTTATATATCAACATACGAATTCAACAGTCTCCCACAAAAGGTTATGTCAATCCAGTATGCCAAGCTTTGAAGGACAAGTACGATAAGGGCCTTATTCGTCACCAACATTAAATGGTATAGTAAATAAATATGAAGACATGTACAAGTAAAACAATAACAAACGATACAGTATCAAACTGCATGCTTAATAAAGTTTGTTGGTAAAATTTGTTGATTCTATTATGTTGATAGCCTCATAGTGAATCTAAAATAGCATTGCAGAACATGTCACCCTCTTAATAGCAAATGAAATTATAATAATATGATAATTTGAAAAAGAATGGCGAAACTACTTCTTTTGAATTTCAAGCGCTTACAATAGCTCTTGTATAACAAATTACCCCTTTGAGTATTTTTTTTTTCAGAAGTCCAATAAAACCAAATAATCTCAAAAGAGAAACATTTAATTGTAAGGATGCTCATTATAAAAATATAGAAAAACATGCGTTGGGCATTCCACATTGCAGTCCAGCTACAATGAATAGACAAGATATTATTAAAAATAAAAGAAAACAAAGACCATACATATGTAAAGCTTTACATTTAAAGGATCATTTTTAAAAGATGTGAGATACCGTTTGAAATAAATCATTTGTGTTCTGATATGTTTAAATTTTACGACGCTTTCTTTCTTGCACTTTTCGATGCCTATTATGAATGAAAAACATCCAGGTGGAAGCGGTCATACTTTTCTAAGACACAGAAATAAGCAAACAACCAAAGAAAAAGTAAACGAACAATATATCTGTTTGAAGAAATAAAAATCGATAAAAAGGTACAAACGCAGATGAATTAGACATTCCTAACCCAACTTAGCATTCCGGCAATTACTGTCCAATGTAACAATAACTTTTTCATTATTGTTACATTTCAACGTAATCGTAGCCAGTGCCAATTATAAATATACCCTTGTTATGATATTTAATGATCCTGTTTATTTATCTTGGCCTAATTTGTTTTGTGTGCCTTATAGTTGTTTACAAAATAATGCTATAATTGTGCAGTTTAGAAATCACTGGAACATTCATAGATACTGATGGAATGATTAGAACTTTCTATTTGACTTACATAATAATTCCGGAATGATCATAATCTACGATGTGTAATTTAAACTTCTACCGTGTTCTAGAAGTTTCCGTTCTACAGTTTTCTAGGAGTTTCCCTTCTACAGTGTTCTAGAAATTTCCGTGACAACTATATATATACAGACACCAAAGTTAGACTTTCAGATTAGACATTAATATACGGTGAGTCTCAAAAGATCTCTGGAGTTTTTGGATTGACACTTTTATTTACGTTAACTACATCATACTAGATTGTGAACTTATTGAAAATATTCCGTACAGTTAAGAGAAGAATTCCAGATAAAGAAAAGACAAAGGATCGGACATATATTTTACCAGTTAAGTTGACATTTCAATTTGTATAATATTTCTTGTAAACTTGTGTATAATAAATCTTGTTAAATTTTATTGTTGATTTGTATCTTTTGTTGGCTACAATTTAAAGGTGATTTATGGCCGTAACACTCTATGTTACATAATAATACGTGGAAAAGGAGAGTCCGTTTATCTATTTTACAATATAAAAGATGCCTCAAAACCCGAATGATCCAAATGGTTATTATATGTTTCTTTGTTATCATCGAAGACTTATAAAAAAAATTTCCATGGCAATTTGGCAGTGGTTTCCACAGGTTAGACAGTTTGGTTGATGTTTTTTTAATAAAAATGCAGAGTAGAGAAATGATTCAGGTCACATAAACATCACTCACACAATGCACCCTAAACACATATTTTTTTCTTTCAAACATTTTGCATAAAACTTCCAGTCACGCGCAACAGACTTGATGACTGGTTGTCCACCAGCAACGAACTGGCATTCTTTGGTTTTGTGATGAAAGTTAATTCCAAGGCAGGCCTCACTTAATGTACATTCTAATGCACAATCAATTACACTGCTGTTAATTCTGGTGAATAGTAAGGTCATATTACCATAGGATCCTGTTACACCACAGTAATAGCCTGTGAATAAAGCTGAAAAAGATAAGGTGCCATTTAACTGTTTCAAAATAACACGATTTAAAAAAAAAACTGTTATAAATTGGTATACAAATAATTGAACTTACAAAGCAGAAAAAGGAAAGGTCTGTGTTCTTGTTTTTGAGATAAAAGCAATTGAGAAATTTGAGGAAAATGCATTTCTCTAGATTTTTGTTAAATATAACATTAATTGGTATCTTTTTCCCATCAAAAACTAAATTTTTAGTGGCATTACATGGATAAAACTTGCGGATTCCGAATATCTTATAAAAAGTAAAAAACAAGAGTAGCTGAACATCACTAAAACAGAACTATGGGTTTTTAACAAATATATGATAAGGCTTTCATAAGTAATGAAACCGAAAAAAATGTTTATTTGTTTATTGACTTTTCCTTATTCCTTCTCTCATCGACAAAAAGGAAACCCAGAGATACCAAGGGTTATATATTTGCTATCAGAATTCTGTACTTGCATTTTGTTTTTATTTTGTATGAGATATTTGCTTGAGGGCTTCACAATTAGAATGCCAACAACTGTCAATATTGTTTCATCATCAATATTGAGACTTCATATTGTATCAATAAGTACAAGTATAACTTGACTTGAATGCAGTGAAGAATCAAAATAATCATGCTTGTGCATTCTTAAATATTTTCTTCTTTTTCACTTTATAATATATAAACTCATCATAGATATCAGGATTAAAATTTTGTACGCCAGACGCGCGTTTTGTCTACAAAAGACTCATCAGTGACCGTTTTCATTCTATCTATTTTGTACGAATATCTCGCATTTTTTCATTCAAATAATTTTTTAATAACTTACAAGAATGCTCCACAATCCACAATCCATCAGATCCCCATCCTGTCATGAAACCTATACCTTTTATAGGTATTGGTGAGGTGTCCGTCCAATCCAAGACAATTCCTGTTTCTGCCGTTAGAGTTATCCTTCCTGATACTTCCCAATTAACTATAAACGTCTTATTCTCCGAGCAGCTTAAAAGACCAGATACACAAAACGGATAATCTACCGGAACTTTAGACCCATTTCGACGTACACGTAGAAATATTTTTGTATTAGAACCTCCACCGATGCATATTTCATAAAAGTCAGGAGACTGTAGATTGTTTGCAGAAGATAGTAGAACAAAGGCGTGAGCGCATGCTTTAATGTGGAATTTAATAAACCTGTTGTTGGCAGGAAATATCTGGTAAGTTGACAAACTGGTATAATAATCGACAACATTTGGAATAAAGGCATCAATTGATCCACTGTTTTTAGTTTTAATCCATATGTCATCAAACAGATTGCCTACAAGAACAACACTGGTATTCTTAGTATTCTTAGTATATGTATACATACGTGTGTTTGGTATAAATAAATAGTGACCAGTTATTAGAATGAAGTAAGCAATATAGTTGTGTATGATATTATAGTTTGCTACCAGAATGATGTATGCTTGAATGTATTAATTTTAGACTGCTTCACTAGGATTAACATTTAGATAGTCTAGGATTTAAGGTTTTTTTTTAAATAAAAAACCTGTCATACCATTATAGAATTTTATAAAATTTGATCGATTTATTTTATGATTAAGAGATAATGTTTGAGGCAGAAGTTTGATTTTTTTTAGTACTTTACAGGATGAACGTTTTTTGTTTTTTGTTTTTGTTTTTTGTTTTTTGTTTATTTGTTGTTTTATTTGTTGTTATTTTTTTGTGCAGCTAATACAGTCACAGGTACGAGACGAGTTTAAAAAAATACAAGTATGTATATATACTAGATAAATTACACATAAAAATAACAAAATTTATTTTCAATTTGGGTGTTAATTTCGCTGTGCTATTTGAATTAGGTAGATTTCCTATTTTATATATCAGTCTTGTGAAAAACTTAATGAATTATTAGGTTTATTCCGAAATGTTCCACTTTTTAAAATTTTGATTGTCCCACATGAAAAGTTCTGATTGTGCCATTTAATCTATTACCTGTGATTACCTGCTACACACTATAAAAACAAATTAATCACTATCAAAACAATTCCCGATTGCCCCACATTTAAGTTTCGCAATTGTCCCACAAACATATTCCCGATTGTCTCACAAAATTTCATTACTTTTTTACATGTAACTTAGTTTCAATTGTACGACTTTGTCCCCAGCAGACCTATAGAAAAACAGTACAATAACGGGTGTTACACGGACACTTTTTATGAACAAAGTCACTCGTGCATTCAGTGGGTTTATAGGCACTTTATCGTACACCTTGTGACCTTATTACCTTGTTTTATAAATATAATGTATATGAAAAGTGTTCATAAAACTATAATTATAAAAAAGCTAACTATGTCCCAAAATGCTGAAATTAAATAACGTGTCTACGAAGTTACTGACTGCAAGAGTAACTGCAAACATAAAAAATATTTCCATGTACAAACGTCTCGTGTGTTTGCTTGGCAGTTAAGCTGAAATCTTTTAAATCGTCTAAATCCAAGTATACGAAGGATTTTCACAATCAATACATTTGCTTAGCCGAATTGTGATAGCACAAAATCAGTCTCAACGTCAATAAACGTCCACCAAATTGATTTCCAAAATAAGTGGATCAAACAATTTAAACGAGACAAAATAAATTAATTTTCATTGAATACTATTCCTCGTAAAACAGAGAAACAGCTTTTTATACTTATATAGTTTGTTTGTTTTATTTATTTTGTCAATATATATTCATATTGTATTAAGTTTGTCTGATTACTCTTCCTTATTGCATACGTCGTTAAATTTCTAAATGTCCTAAATCTGTTATTCATTTTTTGCTGTTTATTTTCTTTGGGTGGGGGAGGGGAGGGGTAATGAGCCGTGGTAGGGGGCAATCCCCCCTTTTCAAAATGGGGGATGGAGGAGGCAAAACATATTTCTTTGACTTTGTGTGAGTATGTATGATTTTTGTTCTGGGTGTGGAGGGGTTTATATCAATGCAGGGGCTTAGGAACAGGGAGAGGGGGACTATAACTGCATTACACACTTACAAACGTGAGGTGCAAAACTATAAGACAAGACCCCCATCCCCCTTTGGCAATTTATTTTGTTATTAAAGTATAAAGTATACTATTTCTAGACACATTTTTGTTAGACTATTATGATAGAAAATATGAATTAAAGGTCTTTTTTTTGCTTGTCACTTTAAAAGTCCCCGCACCCTACCCTCCCTTTTCTTCACTTTTTAATCTACTCCTACTTCACTAATATGTATCAAAAGAACAAGCAATAATTTACATTAATTTTACTAGCACACAGCTGATAGAATTGAGAAGCGCTAGTGTTAACGCAAAATACTAATTTATTAAAGATTAAATATCTCCAAACATCGTGGTACATAAACCGGTATGCAATTTTTTGTGTTCATTCTTTTTGATTATGCAATCGTCTTAAATGCAAAATGTATTACTTTCTAATTGAAAACGTCGTACAAGTCGGATACAAAACAAAAGTAACAAAAAAAAAAAAAAAAAACGGGACCGTATAGTTTTTTGCACTTGTAGTCAGGTCAAGGTCCTCGGCTATCTCCTCGGACTGGACCTGACTACTCGTGCAGAAAAACTATACGGCAACGGTTGATACCGGCCTGTTTTTTTTTACCTTTGAAAATTAAGAACTTATTTTCAATTTAAAACATCATTTTATAAAGAAAATTATTTAGATGTCTTGAACAACTTTGATCTGATAAAAGCTATTACAAAACTCAGGATTTCGTCTCATCTACTCAAAATTACAACTGGAAGATACTCCAAATTAGAAGTTCATCAAAGAACTTGTACTAAATGCGATTTAAATAAAGTGGAAGATAAACTTCATTTTCTTATAGAATGTCCTGCATACTCGATGGATAGAGATTTGTTATTTGATCTGATATTTAAAGAATATATGGTTAATAAATTTTATCTGGTTACTAAACTGTGAGTCTATTAATATTTTAAAACAATTTGGCTATTTCTTATCAAAACACCTGCATTGAGAAAAATTATTATGTAACACAGTGATACTGTTAGCAGTATTCACAATGACTAACTTTAGTATACTGTTTTATTGTTTTTCTTTATTGTATTTGTGATTGTAACTTTATTGTCATATATGTATATACACTTTGCTCCTTGAGGGTACCTCTTATAGAAATAAAAGATATTCTATTCTATTCTATTCTATTCTATTCTATTCTATTCTATTCTATTCTATTCTATTCTATTCTATTCTATTCTATTCTATTCTATTTCTATTCTATTCTATTCTATTCTACACTGAATAGCGTATTCAGTATATACACACAAACAAACATAACATTAATCTCGTGTTGTACCTGTGAATACAGTCTGTATCTAAAATATTTGAGACATCAAGAACTTCGTCAAACCTTCTTAGAATTGTGTGAAACATTAGCAAAACCTTATTTGATTATTAAAAAATGATTGATGATTGGGGAAAATTTTGAAAATATATATTTCTACTTTTCAGTATTTTAATGATAGAGTTATTTAGTTTTTTGCAGTTTTCAATTACGTAGAGTCTTTCCTTTTTTGTTTTTTACATTAATTACTTTGTTTAACCTTCACGAAATGTTTTGAAACAGAAGTTTTTTTTAAGATCAAGAAATAGCATCTCATTTTTACTGATAACATGACTTATATGTTTGGCAGTTAGCATTACATTTTTACTCTGAGAGCCCCAATAGTAGGCGAGACAAATGGTTAAGCAAATGTACGATTTTTATGGTAATTTGTAACATGTGCCAATTGATATTTAAATATATAGAATGTATTTCCTGATAAGAATTATACAATCATTAATTAAACCTTACCTAGTCCAACTGAAGTCAATATAGCCACTAACGTCCATGATAAAATCATCTTTGCCGAAATATTTTACCACTTCAAAATTACAAGACTTAATGATGATAATATGTTTTCTTTTGATTAAATCACTTTGTCAATCATCTGGATTCTATCCAATGGATGTTACAGTTCGAAGCATACTTATTCTAAATCAGAATGCAATAAAAGAAACAAACAAAGAAATAACACGATTAATTTTTTTGAGAAAATGATTACATTGCTTAAGATTTAAAAAATGAGGCATTGTTTATCTAGGATTTAAATTTAGTTCCTTGACATTTGTTTTTGTTTTGATGGGCTGATTTGATGTATTCTACATGCATAGACAGCAATGTTTATGAATAGCGGTGAATAATTATTAAGACAAGATTGTACTGAAACAACCCCCACACAAAGACTTTATCTTTTTTTCTGTCAGGGACGAATCCAGGGGCCAAAGAAGGCCCAGGTCTATAATTATGATTGAGACATTGAGAGGCCGATGTACATTTTAAAGACACAAAATTGTCAAAAATTCTTCTAGATGGTACAATTGTTTATATGATTTCGGCAAATAAAAATAAAAATCTAGGTAATATTTCGTAAAGTTTGAAAGATTAAGAAGGTTCATCGAACACACTGTCCCTTTTTCTTAGATTTTTAATTTTTTCATATATAATAATTTTTTAAACGGGGGCGGGGTATATTTCAGTTGGCTAAGCAAATCATATCTGAATATCGAACTGGCTGTTAATTCGACATCAAGTTAAAAAAAAACTAGTAAATATGGTTATATTTAAAAAATTGTTCTTGGCTTAAGGCAGATAGGATGTCTTACGCCATCTTGGTTTGTACAATAGCAGTAAACAATCGGTCTGCTTCTTTGATGACATGTGCAAATTTTGAGAGATGTATGTAATTTATTTGTAAGACTTTTCATCTAACTGAAGAAAATTATATGTTTTATCTTATTTATTTGACTGTTTTTACAAATACAAAATAAGTTTTGTTGGATTTAATTTTTCCTACTTCTTCATACAAGGGGAGATTACTCAGATTATTAGGAATGTGCCTATAATTTTGTTTTGTAGCATGTAAACGAGTCCTGTAAGCCCAATTTTTATTTTTATTTGCCGAAAGCATATTATAAGAGCTATCTTTACATATTTAATATCAACATTATCGTATAGTTTTCTTTATACCATGTAAAATTGTAAAATTGGGTTTTTGATGTATAATGTACACAAAATCTGACAATTTTGCACAACCTGTAGTTTGAAAGCCTCGACCAATACTTTTAATTATATTTTTGAAAAAAAGCACCATGATGAAAACTTCATTTTGGCAAATTATCAAAATCATTTTCTCGATTTTGATATGGTTTATTTGGCGATTTGTTGTTGATGAAATATCTTTTATAGTTTCTGTTGAGATTTTGTTTTACCATTTGAAGACTTTATGTTATTTATGTCGTATTCCTGCTTTTTCTTGTGTTAAAATTTTAAGCGACAGTACGCATAAAATCATCATATTTTTCATCGTTACCAAAAGATCTTTATTTTAACTGATTTAAAATTGATGCACGTTTGGTACCAACATTATAAATAAAATGTATTTTACATCAATGGTTTCGTAGTCATTTTAGATTATTTCGATAGGATGTCGTAGGATATATGAAACGTTCTAAAGAGTAGCATTTTTCTTGTTTTATAAAGATCTAAGTAATTTTACTTTAAGCAACTGTCACTTCAATAGAATACGACCGTTGCACAGAGAAGAATTGAGGTTACATGGATATTTTCAAATGCAAAATTCCGTTATTTCTGATCATGGAAATTTATCTAAACACAATCATCCAATTCCAAGAACGAGCAGTACTAGACCATCATATTAACCATTATTTCAAGCTATGTTTTTAAGATGGAGATGGCTTATATCATTCGTTTTTTTTTTAATATACTGTATCATATATACCACGAACTCTTCAAGATAAAACTAGAAAGTGATGCTACAACCATGCATGTTCCTTTTCGATACATCAGATATCATTTTTCGTCTGATAGCATTTACAGAAAACAAAGTCGAAAGTGGGACAACGAGATTGCAACCATGTCATATTTATGAAAATTGAAAATGCAATTAAAAATCCAAATAATTTTATCTGGTAAAATGACTCTATTGCAAAAAGAGTCGTATTTATTTATTACAGCTAGTTGTAAAACGTTTTACAATTACTTATTTTCGAACAGAGCGAAATGAAGCGGATTTCATGTTTATTACTATTTGGGAAATTGTCTTTATTGGCTCGTGTAATATTCGATACATCAAATATACAAAACAATCAAATCTGATTAAAAGTATACAGTAGTTTTCCTATACTATACCGTTGAATAATATAAACGTTTGATAGCTTGTACTTTGATCTGAAAGATACAACAGGCTGCATAACTAATCGATTTCTTATACAATATTCTATTATATCACAGGGAATCGGATCAATTACCTCAAAATATTAAATATCTGTTGGAAAAATCTGTACAACACAGGATATGACATTAAATTATTTACGCAATATTTTCTTAAAAGTTGATTAGTTTAAACATATTATTTTCAAAACCTACGACAAAACAATCAGACAAAAGGTTTTTTTTTTAATTAAGAAGTCTTCTCCTTAAACTTATAATTTTCCGTTTCATGAATTTTTTAAAATTAGATCAGATAATTGATAAGAACATAAACGATCAAAGAGAGTCTGGATTGGGGATCATTCATGTCTTTGTTTTTTTTAGACCATTTTCTCTTTTTGTCTATTTTACCTTTTATTCTCTATTCTTTATATTCTAACACCCCATTATTCTCTATTAATTATCGTTTTGCCTATTTTGCTCTATTCTTTAATTTTTTCGCCCTTTATTTTGCACTTTTGTCCATTACTCTCTATTCTGTAAACCCCATTCAGACCCTCATAAACGATCATATACATTAGTTGTATAGTCATGGTGACAAAGGTAAGGATCATGGATACATTGTCGGTTCCTGAAGCTGCGAGAATTATAATTGGATTACGTCGCAATTCTTGAAACATAAACTATACACTGACCTAGAGGAAGAAAAGCAATAGAAATAGACGAAATAAGCACACGCTTATTCTGTTTTATAAAATATTAAATGGGATGACCCATACATACTATAGGAGTTCGTCTTGTCATATATTCCCAGATTACCTTATAATTTGCAAAATGAAAATAATACTGTTCACCGGTGTCTTCCTGGAATGCCTACATTTTATAAAATATCTATTCAGGTTTTAGAATACCTAGTATCATTTTCGCCAAAAATTTAGAATACGATAATGCCAATTCGAAGATCATTTTTTTTTTAAATTCTACACTATACAATTGACAGCTATTTTTGGAGAAACCAAAAATAGAAATGAAATCAAGTGACTTCAACACTTTAATGTACGATCGGCAAGTTCATCTTATGCATCCAAATAGAAAAGTTTCAACGAATCACAAAATCAACAATTCTTATCATACTTTCAATATCATTAAATAAAAGAAGATTAGAAGTTATCAATACTACAATTTCTAGCATTTTTCCTAATTTTTCTCTAGATTTTTCGTCTGAGCTAGATACAGCTTTCTTTCAATCAAAGGAGTAATGCACTGATCATCTGTATACACGATTGCGGTAAAGTCTTTTGTTGTTCAACACCACCGTATAAATATCTCCTCTTCTGTATGCAACAATACCTATTTATTCCATAAAGTATTTACTAACGACTAGGTTATTTGATAAATATGCATACAGTTATTTTGGCGCAAATGAATTCCATCTTCTGGCGCAATTGATACCTGATGAAAATAAATTGCCGCATATATATAATGATAATATATCTGAAAAATAAAAATTTGCGTAAAAGGACTGCAGCCATTATAGGTATCCGTATCCTGATTATAGTTATCTTGTATATGCTTTCACTGAGAGGTCAACAAGAGCTAAACGTTTTTATCATTTTTTTTCACAAAAAAGTTTCCTCATTTCAAACAAACAGAGAAAAAAAAATATGCATTGCAAACAGAAAAAGAGAGCACACACCGAAATGGCTCCCCTTAAAGATAAAGGTTTTACTACTAGTATCACATAAACTTAATATTTTTAAATATCCATGGCAATGAGGTCAAGGCCAGACATGTACACCAGACAATTATTCAATATACTAAATAAAGTTGATCTTTTACTGATGGTAATAGGAAAACAGACCAAAACACAAAAACATACCATTGACCAAGAAAATTGTTGAAATTGAAGAAAATTGAGGTCAAGGTCAGATTATACCTGTTAAACAGACATAAACACCTTACAATCATTCCATACACCAAATATACTTGACCTACTGCTTATAGTATATGAAAAACAGACCAAAACACAAAAATTTAACATTGACCACAAAAATTTAACCTTGTTCACTGATCCATGAAATGAGGTCGAGGTCAAGTGAAAACTGTCCGATAGGCATGAGAACCTTGCAAGGTACGCACACACTCAATATAGTTATCCTATTACTCATTATGAGAGACACATTCACATTACAAAAAATCTAAACTTTTTTTCAAGTAGTCAATGAACAATGAAAATAAGGTCAAGGACAATGGACAGACGGAAACTTTATAACATAAGGCATATATAGACTAGTACAAATATGAAGCATCCAGATCTTCTACCTTCATAAATATTGAGCTTTTAAGTAATTAGTTAACGCCACCGCCGCCGGATCACTATCCCTATTTCTCGCTTTCTGCGACTTCTTTCTGCGACAGAAGTCGCAGGCGAGGCAAAAATGGAAATGTTACAATTTTAATTGGAAGACTAAGCTTACCTGCACAAATTATAATACTGTTTGCTTTGATTACACTTAATTTTCATCAGATACTATCCCTTGGATGCCAATTGATCAACAGATGTAGGCACTCAAGGAATAAACCGTAAGCTAGCGAGATATGGGACTTAGGTTTCATAGACAACTGACTATTTTATTCAAAATGTATTTATGCAATTTAATCTGAATATCGACTATTAAGGTGGCACCTAGCTATAGTTCTGCAGTAGGAAATGAATTCGAGGCATATAGTGTACAAACTGTCCTTTGATATTTCATTATTATTTATCATTATTTTACTTACATTATGCCATGCATATTTCTTAAGACGAACAGAACTAGTTAATCCATTCAACTCTTAGTTTCATCATTTCCTCGGAATGAACTACCCCTAAATTTATAAAATTATGTCTGTCCAATTTGCAGACAGTAGCAGGCGTTATTTCTTCTCTGATAAAGTTTTCAATCGAATGGCTTAAAATTCATTACTTCAAAAACTTTTTCATGACTGGATTCGGCAATTTCCGATAAAAAATTTACGAAGTTTACCGAATCTGAATAACCATTATCACTATCATCTATCATCATCATCACCATCACTGATCATCACCTGCATCAACAAAACACGTATAATGATGTGACCACTGCATATAATGTTCCGACAACTGCATATGATGCTATCACGACTGCATATAATGTTGTAACCACTGCATATAATGTTGTAACCACTCCATATAATGTTGTGACCACTGCATATAATGCTGTCACGGCTGCATACAATGCTGTAACCACTGCATATAATGATGATCATCAACATAAGGCAGTCATGGCGTTCCATAGTTCTTTAATTACGTTTGCCATGAACATGACATGTGTTCTTTTTGAAAATTTCTATGCACACGTGTGTTTTATTTTATAACGATTTCTATGCACACGACATGTGTTCCTGAATAATGATTTCTATGAACACGACATGTGTTCTTTAAAAAACAATTTCTATGTACACGAGATGTTTTTCTTTTGGTTACGATTTATATGCACATGACATGAATTCTTCGAATACAGTTTCTTTGCACAAGATATGTGTTCCATAATAACAAATTCTATGCACACGAGATATGTCCTTTGATTAAAATTTCTATGCACACGACATGTGTGTTCTTTGATTACCATTTCTATGTACAGTGCTACACGACATGTTTTTTTTATTACGGTTTCAATGCACACGACATGGTTTTTGATTACGTGTTCTATACACAAGACAGATGGGTGTTCCTTGATAACATTTACTATTCACACGACTTGTGTTATTTTTATATGATTTCTATGCAAACGACATGTGTTTTTGGATGACGATTTCTATGCACACGACATATGTTCTTTGATAACGATTTCTATGCACACGACTATGCATTTCTAGAATAATCCTCATCAGATGTGCTGGAGCCCAAAATAATTATAACATGTCATGTTCATAGCAAACGTAATCAAAGAACTATGGAACGCCATGACTGCCTTATGTTGATGATCATCATTATTTGCAGTGGTCACAGCATTATTTGCAGCCGTGACAGCATTATATGCAGTGGTCACAACATTATATGCAGTGGTTACAACATTATATGCAGTGGTCACAACATTATATGCAGTCCTGACAACATTATATGCAGTTGTCGAAACATTATATATATAAAACTTTGAAACGTATATATGAAGCATGTAAACAAAGAGGGCAATGAAATAACTATTAAAACCAGTTATGGATAAAAAAAAATCACGAGGGAGGAGAAACTAGTTTAAGAACAATTACACTGTTATAGACTGGAAATTTACCCCGAAAATAAATCTTTATGTCAAGTCAGTTTCAATTCACTGGGCTTTCGGTAGAATGTACCTTCGGGGACATTCATATTTCAAGCAGCGGCAACGCCACAGTGGTAGTAGTAAAACACGTATGATACATTTTTTCTGTGCGGACGATACGTGTTTCAGTCATTTGTCTGTAAAAATCAAATAATTTTGTAACAGTTTAATTATGATATCACATAACCCTTAGTGCACCTCTCCCTTTTAAGTCCAAATGAAGACGTTAATCCACTTTCTTATTTTCTAATAAATGCTAAATATCATGTAGTCATCATACGCATATGTCTATTTTGTTACATATGCTCTTATGATTGCATTGCCAAACATAACACGCTAGCATTATTTTCTTCTTCCACAAGCATCGCTCAATACTATTTATAATTGCAAGTTGATTAAATTAAGCCTTATGATACATCTCTTTTAATAAAACAAGTCCGAGTATAAAAATTGTTAACATTTTTACTCTTTATTTCTAGGGCATGTATTATCCTATTGGATCCACAAGCGACTCTAATGTTGCTAAATGAATAAATATAAAATCTTGTCTACCCTGTTTGCATTTAGAAAAAAAATATATACAAGAAGGAGGTCGATTGAATCACAGTAAAACACAGACCAAAACAACACTTTTTCATGTAAAAGTGTCAGTACAGAGTTAGGATTATGGCAATTTTTTTTTCAAGAATAAAAAATGGTTTGAAACGAATTTTCACAAGACTTTTTGTGCAGACTGCAGTTTGATTTGTTCCGATTAACCTTTATGTTTTTATTGTGTTATAATTTAAGAAACAAACTTTGTAATTTCAATAGTATCTAGACTGTTGTGGTGCCCTATAACTGTTACACTCCTTCCAACTAGATACGCCTTACACACACATACACAATGGTAGCCGCGCCGTTTGTATGAATGTGAAAACAGGGTAAAATGATCTTTCACAATTGTACAAAAATGTAAGTTTAGGTTTATTAAAGGCAAATTTGAAATACACAAAATATTAGTTTGAAGTATTACAGGTAAAACAAAAGTTGTGACATATTTACAACATTTTGCTATAACCAAATGACACCTTCATGTAAGTGCATTTCTACAAAGGGCGTTGAAGAGTTTTTTCCATGAGTGCTTTCTATACTGAGGTTTCATGGAAAAGAGGGTGGTAAAGGATTATTTTCGTGCAACGTGTTTTGCCATTTTTATTTCACGTGTAGCCGTGAAAAAGGTTCGTTATTCACCGTGTTTCGTGAAATCGGTAAAAGGATCAACGTGCAAGAAATGTTTAATTGTTCGTTCATCGTGAAATTGCAATTTTACTTCGCGTTCTTCCGTGCAGATCCCCCCCTTTACGCTCCTCGGAAAATATATATCTAGAGTTATCTTCCATTATATTACGATAAGAACTAAATACAAAATGAAGTTATACAGTAACGAGCATTAATATTACAGTCACACATGTTATAAAGGTCATCTCTATTAAGCGAAAATCTGTCTTGTCAGGTCAACCCTCAGGGTCAACCTCTTCCTGTCTCGAGGGTGACCATTATATACAGGTTTGACTGTGATATAAAACGATGATGATACAAGCCATACCACAGTAAAAGTAGTAAGTTTTAACATCGACAAACAATCATATTCAGTGCCCTTTTTCCATAAATGACTTTTATGAAATATTATGTTAATTATTTTCGCTATTTCATCATGTTTCAAAGATCTTATGTTTAAACACTTCAATCCACAATATGCCGTATATAATGTACCACTTTGGGTAAGATATTCATGAAAGTCATTTGGTAAGAATTCTTTTGATGACTGAATGAAATGTCTATTTTATAACCATATCAATAGCAGGGCAATTGCATTTTGATCATTTTGGCCGTTACATTTACCTTGAATAATTTAAGATAATTCTTATATGATTTGCATATCTATAAATACTTGAAACGGATTGGTCTGAAAGAATTTTTCCCCTTGGTTTACACTTCGATAAACCATGTTTCCGAAGCAACTTTCGTAACCTTCACTGCAATCTATTCATGCGCGATACACATGCATATGGGATCCCTGGATTTTAAATTGAGATTGAAAACAGATACTGTTGTTTCTTTTCTAATACATATATAACTGAAAGAAATAATGTACTAAAGCTTTGAAAATGTTTAAAATTAAGATTAAATAGAATTTCGCGAAATTTCATGAATGATCTTAGAGCTAGGTACTATTTCATTTTAGATTCTGTTGTATTCATCGAACATTTATGGATTTTAGAAAGTCAATATGGCGGCTAACTCCGTAGTAACGACATTCCAAAGATTGTTTTCATATTACCAACTTTTGACTCCGGAGTTTATATTTTTCGACAGGTTACTTACTCTTTGGTAGGAAATCCTGGTACTCGTTCAAGTAAGAGCAACGTAACGAAGTAAAATCAGGCTTTCAATCGGTACAATATGGCAGTAAATTAATTGTTTCATGTTTTCTATACACGACAAAATAATCGGAAAAAGTACACTCCCCTCCCAATTGCACCGATTATATGTTTGATTTTACTTTTGATTGCTCTTAGATGACCGAGTACCAGGATGTCTTACCACAGATTAGGTAACCTGTCGAAAAATTATATAATCTGGAGTCAAAAGTCGGTAATATGAAAATAGTCTATTGTGCCTTTGATGGTAAATAGTAGCAATTAAACCCAAAAATTTTAATTAAAAATCGCGAATGTTTAGGATAAGAATTATAAGGATTAAACACATGTTTTTCTAGAGGTTATTGATGTGTAAACCGGGGCGCTTACTCACAAAAGTCCTTCCTTCAATAAAGTTGTGTGTTGTACATAGGAATTACTCTGTCAGTCTACATGTTGCCTGTGAAAATTGTGTATGCCCCACAACATTTAAATGACTTGCAAAAAAGAAGTGGTATTATTATTTTACATTGCCATATTCTAAACCAAGTTGATTCGTTAAGAATGAGTCGCATGTTAAACTGTATTTTCAATGATGGACTGAAAAAGAAAAGTGATATTGAAATCTAAAAACCTCAAGACATAATCACAATAACCAACCAATTGAATTTCTGCTCTATTTCAGGCGTATTGAAATAAATAATATACCAATTGTAGCCTTTGTTTGAGATCGATACGAGAATCTATCGACCTAAAGAAGTATATCGATTTCTGACTCGTCTTCAGTCGATATACTTCTTTCAGGTCGATAAATCCTCGTATCGACCTCAAATAAAGGCTTTAATTGTATAGGATTGTATTCCGTTACTAAATAGATATAGCAAGATGTGGTATGAGTGCCAATGAGACAACTAACAATTTATAAAAGTAAACCATTATAGGTCAAGGTATGGCCTTCAACACGGAGCCATGCTCACATCGAACAGCAAGCTATAAAGGGCCCCAAAAATTACTAGTGTAAAACCATTCAAACGGGCTAGGATGAAATTTGAAAAAAATAGGCAGGACAGGAGTTTTGAGTAAAAAAAAAAAGTCAGGATGACAATTTAGATAAAAAAAAAGTCAGTATAAACTTTAAAAAAAAAGGCAGGACCGAATAGAGTGAAAAATAAAAAGGCAGGACAGAGATTACAACAAAAAAAAAATGCAGGACAAAATTTTTCATCCTAGCCGCAATCCCCCCTCCCCTTCCGCCATAAAAATTAAATGGTAGCTCCCTTATAAATCTACTCTATGTCACATAACAATTGGTAGAACAAGACAGTCCGTTTATCAATTTCGTTTATCAATTTTACAATATAAAAGATGCCTCAACACGAATGATCCAGAAAATCATTATATGTTTTTTTTTTTTTTCATATGCATTGCTATCATCGAAGACTTATAATTATTTTATCAAGGCAATTGTGCAATGGTTCTCACAGGTTAAACAGTTTGGTTGATATTTTGTTAGAAATCAAATGAATTAAAATGCAGAGTAGAAAAATAAGTCAGGTCACATAAACATCACTCACACAATGCACCCTAAACACATAATCTTTTCTTTCAAGCATTTTGTATAAAACTTCCAGTCATGCGCAACAGACTTTATGACTGGTTGTCCACCGGCAACGAACTGACATTCTTTGGTTTTGTGATTAAAGTTAATTCCAAGGCAATCATCACTTAATGCACACTCTGAAGAGCAGCGAGTTACACTGATGCCAATGCTGGTGGATAATAGGGTCATATTACCATAGGTTCCTGTTACACCACAGTAATAGCCTGTGAATAAAGCTGTAAAAGATAAAAACCCGTTTAAAAGAGAACGATGTTTTTGTTTTTCAAATTTAGATAAGGCTTTCATAAGTAATGAAACAAAAACAAAAGTTTCTTTGTTTATTGACTCCCCCCCCTTTTTCCCTCAAGGGTTATATATTTGCTATCATACTTCTGTACTTGTATTTAATTTATTTTGTCTAAGATACTTGCTTTAGGGCTTCACAATTACAATGCCAGCAAGGGTCAAAATAGTCTCATCTTCAATATTAAAATATTATACTGTATCAATAAGTATAGGTATAACTTGACTGGAATACAGTGAAGAACCAAAATTAAAACGAGTGTACATTCTTAACTATTGTCTTTTTCTTTCACTTTATAATAAACATTTTCATTATATCTATTTTGAACAAATATTTTGCATTTATTTCATCCAAAACATTTTTTTAAATAACTTACAAGAATGCTCCACAATCCACATTCCATCAGATCCCCATCCTGTCATAAGCCCTACACCTTTTATAGGTATCGGTGATATGTCCGTCCAATCCATGACAATTCCTGTTTCTGCCGTTAGAGTTATCCTTCCTGATACTTCCCAATTAACTATAAACGTCTTGAGCTCCGAACAGCTTAATAAACCAGATACATAAAACTGATAATATTCCGGAAATTTAAAACCATTCCGACGTATACGTAGAATTATTATTGCATTTGAGCCTCCACCTATGCATATTTCATAAAAGTTAGGAGACTGTAGATTGTTTACAGCAGAAAGTAGAACAAAGGCGTCCGCGCATGCTTTAATTTGGAATTTAATAAACATATCGTTGGCAGGAAACATCTGGAAAGTTGACAAACTGGTATAACTATCTACAACATTTTGAGTCCTGGCATCAATGGATCCACTGTTTTTAGTTTTAAACCATATGTTATCCAAATTATTGCCTACAAAAATAATATTCACTAAGATATATCAAATATTTTGGGCATTACAAATACTATAGTGTACTTGTAAACATACGTGTGTTTGATATAAATAAAGAGTGACCCGTTATAAGCACGTATTTCACTGATAAAATGACTATTATTTTAACATTTAGATAGTCTGGGATTTAAAATTTAGAAAATATTTCAGTATTTTACTGATAGATATAATTAGTTTTTTGCAAATTACAAATACTTATCGTTGGTAATTAGATTTGTTAGGCATCAATTTTTTCGTTCATGGAATGATATGAAACTTGGACAGATTTTTTTAAAAAGAGATAGCAACTAATTTTACTGATAAATGGACTTATATTTTTGGAAGTCGGCATTACATGTTTGCACTGACAACAGCAATCGCAGGCGAGACACATGGTTCCACGGAACCTTTTACGATTTACTAAAATGATTTTTACTTGTGCCAATTAATATTTTCATATATTCCATACTAAAAGTTATTAAAAATCGCTAATTAAACCTTACCTAGTCCAACTGAAGTCAAAATAGCCACAAACGTCACCGATAAAATCATCTTTGCTGAAATATTTAACCTCTTCTAAATTCCAAGACTGGATTATGATTACATGCTTTCTTTAAATAAATCACTATGCAAATCGACCCGATTCTATCCAATGGTTATTACAGTTTGAAGATACTAATATCGATTCAGAATACAATTTAAGAAATAGCAAACAAAATGATTGATTTTTAGAGAAAATGATTATTAGTGAAAAGGGTGCGTCGGTTATCAAAGGTGTAAAATTATAAACTCGATATTGGTTTAAAGTGGACTGATTTTGGTGTATTTTACATGCATAGAATTTGTATAAATAAAAGTGAATAATAATTAAAATAAGACCGTACTGGATCAATCCCACAACGAAGACTTTATCGTTGTTTCTGTCAGGGTTAAATACAGGGGCCAAAGAAGGCCCAGATCCATAATTGTGATCAAAATATTAAAGAGTTCGACGTATATTTCAAAGACAAAGACATCTTTTAGATGGTATTTGTTGATATGGTTTATCTTGATCTACTTAATATTTCGTAAGGTTTAAAGAATAGAGTGGTCCATCTAATACCCTGTCCTTTTTCTTAGATTTTCGACTATTGGAAAAGAATATCATAACTGGCACGTTTGGTCCTCCGTTTATACCTAAGTTTACAAAAAGTTGCTGGAAGTCTTTTGATAAAATCTGTAACCTTGTCAACTGAAGGAAATATTACCTATATGTAGTTGGGTCATATTTTAATTTGTTCATTTCCATTTACGTTTCATAGTTATATATTTTTGCATGTTGATTGACTTTGTATTTACATCCACACATTTCTTTTCTATATTGATAAACATTAATAAATTACAAAAGAAAATTGTTTTTCATATGATATTTAAACAGGGCGGGGTATATTCGAGTTGGCGAAGCAAAACTGAACATCGAACTAGTTGTTAATTTCAAATCAATATTAAAAAAAACGTTTATACTCGGTCAAGTAAGAGCAACCAAAAGAAGTAAAATCAAACATATACAAGTCATCTTTTCTTTGACTGTTCATGACGTTAAAATACTAAATCCCTGGGATGTGTTTTAGTTGATTTTAGTCTCTGATGCATGATTTTTATTATTAATTGTTTTGGCTTTTAACTAGCTGTCAGTTACTGCGAGTACTCTCAAATCGTACTTTCTTGTTTATTTGACCTGTTGATACTAGTTGTAATGCTTTTTGTTATTTAATGTTATTCAGGGTTATATCTAGTCTATATACCAGCTTTGATAAGTGTTTGGTACTACTATAAATTTTCACTTCGTACTATGAACATCAAAATTATTTATTTTGTAAAATTATTTCCTTTCTCTATTGGAATTGTACACGTATACCTAACAACAAAATTATTTTCATTTACCTGTGTTTAAAGTTATTGCAAATGGCTGATATTTTTGTTCGAGCATATTGTTTTTCTTAAATTGTTTAACATTTCATACCGATATAACATGTTACTTTTATTATTCTTCCCTTAGTTTATTTATTTTGTATTTACATTGTGTCATAGGTCAAATTCATTTCTTCAGTGTATGTTCACTGGTGTTAATATGTCCTTTGATTGAGTTAAGCTATTTCAGTTGATATTTTATAGTGTGTCTTTCTATGTTGTGATGTTACACTATTGTTTCAGAAAAGGGTGAAGGTTTGGTACCATTAAAACGTTTAAACCCGCTGCATTTGTTTGCACCTGTCCTAAGTCAGGAATCTGATGTTCAGTAGTTGTCGTTTGTTGATGTGGTTCATAAGTGTTTCTCGTTTCCCATTTTTTATACAGATTAGACCGTTGGTTTTCCCGTTTGAATGGTTTTACACTAGTAATTTTTGGGGCCCTTTATAGCTTACTGTTCGGTGTGAGCCAAGGCTCCGTGTTGAAGACCGTACTTTGACCTATAATGGTTTACTTTTATAAATTTTGACTTGGATGGAGAGTTGTCTCATTGGCACTCATACCACATCTTCTTATATCTATATAATCGGTACAATTTGGGGAAAGTGTATTGTTTTCCGATTATTTTGTTGTGTATAGAAAATATAAAACAGTTAATTTCCGCCCAAAATTGCACCGATTGAAAGCTTTATTTTACTTGCTTACGTTGCTCTTACTTGTCCGAGTACCAGGATGTCCTACCAAAGAGTAGGTTACCTGTTGAAAATATAAACTCCAGTCAAAAGTAGGTAACATGAAAAATTCTATTGAGAAAACGAGTGGCGGCAACTGGTCAGATGTTCTATTCTTAATTTTGAACAGCATAACTTAAATATGAATGGAGATTATCTTGGTCAAGGTTATTCCATTTGTATTTTAGTGAATGGTACTGCTAAGAAAAATGAATGGCTGTTGTGGTAAGACTGTTATGTACGAATTCACGACAGAGACCTAATGGATATCTTCATTATTAATAGACAAAATCTTCTGGCAAAAACAATTATAGTTCGTATAACAATTAGAAAATATGGAATATAAAATACAGCTACCATATATGAAAATCAGGATTTTATATTGTTTATTTTGAAGATTTATAGAACTCAACTGGACCATAAAAGTAAATAATTATGAAATTAGAACAGACCAATCCCTGTTAAATAAGAGACGTGAGATACCAAGGGACATTCAAAACTCACAAGTCGAAGTTTTATGGAATGGTTCCTTGTCTAGTATAGCTCCAGCTTTGTGTGATAGTTATTTATGAAATAAGTATACTATTATCACAGCTTATATATTAAAAGATTTAAGAACTTCGTACAAGTATTCACCGACAATAAAATGGTTTAGTGTCAGAGTAGTTGAGCAGTAACTGACAACGAAAGATTTTGTTATTTGACAGAATGTGTCTTATAGGTTACAGATAAAGGGGAGGGCGAATTTTTATCTTAAATACACCCAGGTTGTAATGGTCACTGATGATATTTCATATATTTATATATTTCGTTTTGTGAGAGTAAAACCTAAATGACCACTAAGATATAAATTCGTAAGGGTTCCCGGAACCCAGTGTCTCGCCTACTTTTGCTGTTAGTCACAGGCTCAACAAAATGTGGAAAAAATTATTAAAATTTTCCTCTAGATACTATCTTTTGATTGTAAGAAGTTCTGTTCAAGTTTGGTAAAATCCAAGAAGGTTTATGAATCTAATAAATGTTTTAAAAACTTTAACTGCAGACTGTACGTTATGTTAACTGGAATAAAACTAAGTCCATTTATAAGTAATATACAGAAAAACAGGAAATAATTTTTTGCAAAATTTCCTTCTAGATACTAGCTTTTGATCATAAAAAAGCTTCTGTCCAAGGATAGTTTAAGAAAGTTATTAAAATTTTGAAAGCTTTAACCACAGACTGAATGTAATGTTAACTGGCAGAAAAACTAAGTCCATTTATAAGTAAAATACGGATAAACAGGATTTTTTCTTAACAAAATTTACTTTTCAATACTATCTTATGATCACAAACACGCTTCTGTCCAAGTGTGGTACAAATCTAGGATAGTTTAAGAAATTTATTAAAATTTGAAAAACTTTAACCACAGAGTGAATGTTATGTTAACTGGCAGAAAAACTAAGTCCATATATGAGTAAAATACAGATAAACAGGATTTTTTTTTTTTTTTTTTTTAATTTTCTTCTGGACACTATCTTATGATTATAAACAAGCTTCTGTCCAAGTTTGGTACAAATCTAGGATAGTTTAAGAAAGTTATTAAAATTTTGAAAGCTTTAACCACAGAGTAAATGTTATGTTAACTGGCAGAAAACTAAGTCCATATATGAGTAAAATACAGATAAACAGGATTTATTAAAATTTTCTTCTGGATACTATCTTATGATTATAAACAAGCTTCTGTCCAAGTTTGGTACAAATCTAGGATAGTTTAAGAAAGTTATTAAAATTTGAAAAACTTTAACCACAGAGTGAATGTAATGTTAACTGGCAGAAAAACTAAGTCCATTTATGAGTAAAATACGGATAAACAGGTTTTTTTTTACAAAATTTACTTCTGGATACTATCTTGTGATCATAAACAAGCTTCTGTCCAAGTTTGGTTGAAATGAAGGATAGTTTAAGAAAGTTATTAAAATTTAAAAAAACTTTAACCGCGGAGTGAATATTTGTGGACGCCGCCGACGACGCCGTCGACGCCGACGGAATGTAGGATCGCTATGTCTCGCTTTTGCGACAAAAGTCGCAGGCTCGACAAAATGAACAGATCATGAATTGAGATTAAAAAGAATTAAATAAATGTTTTTGTAATGTTGTGTCGTCGCCTGATTTTCAAATAGTGGGGTCGAAATATTATACTTGTGATATTATTTTATTTAGAAATTTTCTTTATGCAACAACACAATTATCATGTACCGGATTATAAAAATATAAGGATAAATACATGTGCCACTTTTATACGGATAAATACATGAACCACTTATAATTTTCTTTCACACTGACGGGATACAATCATATCCTAGGTTATTGTCTTGACAATGTCGTAGTTACATGTAATAAGGATCTCATAATATTAATAATTCATGATAGGTTGCACATTTCTCTTTTGTTTTCATGCTATAAAACGAACATACAGTAGCTAAGCGTTTGGTCATTCAGAAATAACGTATCACAAACGAAACAAATTGTCCCATTCATTCACCGAAAGATAGAAACAAAACAACAATAATCGTATTGTGCAAGTGAATGAACACAATTGACGTACTATGGAATGTACTATCATGGTTACTACGAAAATAAAATGAATTGAATGCATGTTTGTGTTAAAAAGGGTTGAAATGTTACAGTGGCGGAGATTTTGCTTCTGTATGTGTGGAACCATGGAAGTATTATATTGTCAATATAATACTTCCATGGTGGAACTAAAAAATAAATAAATACTTATGAGAAATGTCGAAGTTTACAAGGAATAATAAAAATGTACTGTTTTGATTTTAATTGGATGCAAATTTGTCTTTTGATTTCAAACTAAGATGGACCAACCGGAAGAATAGAGATCAATAGAGCTTTTTCTAACATTTTTGAGCCTGTGTTGTTTTGTGCAAATAGATTCACAATCGATTATGAATGAAATTGAGTTATTAAAGAAAAATCCACCTTTTATTTTAATGTCTCTAAGTATTTATTACCTAGTAAAAAAAATATATGCCGTGGTTAAAATCTACCAGTCACAATGTTATCAAGACGAAGTGAAGTAGAAAGTTCTAATCATTCCATTAGTATCAATGATTGTTCCAGTGATTTCTAAACTGCATCGTTGTAACAGAATGTATTTTATTTTGTAAACAATATAACAAAATATAATGTAAACATTCTTAGGCCACACAAAACAAATTAGGCCAACTAAATAAATATGATAGTTACAATATCATAACACCTCCCCTTAAAAAGTTTGAGTGTAACAAAACTTTTCATGAATAATATGTACAAAATACATAGTATATACACAGTGTTTTAATAAGTTCTAGATAAAGCATCTGCTATTACATTATCTTTACCTTTAATATGCTTTACAATAACATAATATTCCTGTAACAATAAACTCCACCTAGTCAATCTCTGGTTCTTGTTTCTCATTTTATGTATGAAGGTGAGAGGATTATGATCAGTATAAACAAGAATAGGATGCACAGTGGGATTTAAATATACATCAAAATGTTGAAGTGCAGACAACAGTGCAAAACACTCTTTTCAATAGTCGAATAATTTTTCTGATGTTTATCTAATTTCTTAGAAAAATATGATATAGGTTTCTCAACATTATTATCTGTCTCTTGATATCAAACAGCTCCAACTCCTACATCGCTTGCATCAACGGCAAGTTTAAATTGTTTTCAAAGTCTGGAGTGATCAGAGCTGGACTGTTAATTAAAAGTGATTTGCTATTTTCAAAAACGTTTTAACAATTTTTACTCCAGATGAATTTAGAATCTTTCCGTAAAAGATGAGCCAACGGTTGAACAACAGTAGCAAAATTTGAACAGAATTTCCTGTAAAATCCAATCATGCCTAAATATCTCATTAGGTTGCTTTTTATTTGTAGGAGGAGGAAATTTGGTAATTGCATCCACTTTAGCCGTAATAGGTTTCACTTGACCTTGGCCAACTGTATGCCCTAAATAATCAACAGTGGCCTGGCAAAATCACTTTACCAAGATTAACAGTCAAATTTGATTGTGACAATCTATCAAAAGTATCATATAAATTTGTTAAATGCTCTTCCCAGCTATCACTACATACAATAAGATCATCAATATAAGCATAACAACAGTCTAAATCTTTTATAACATTATTGATCATTCTTTGAAATGTAGTTGAGCACTTTTCATGCCAAACGGCATTACAGTATATTGAAATAAGCCATCTGGTGTGACAAAAGCTGATATTTCTCGAGCTCTCTGTGTCAATGGGACTTGCCAGTAACCCTTCAATAAATCAAATTTGCTCACAAATTTTGCTTTTCCAATATTATCAATACAGTCGTCTATCCTTGGAATCGGATAGGAATCAGATTTTGAAACAGAATTTACTTTTCTGAAATCAGTTACAAAACGAAAGGTTTTATCTGGTTTGGGCACAAGGAGACAAGGAGAGCTCCATTCACTGTTACTCGGCTCAATAATATCATTGTCAAGCATATATCTAATTTCTTGTCTTATATATTCAAGTTTGAGTGGATTGAGCCGGTATGGATGTTGTTTAATTGGAGAAGCATCACCTACATCGACATCATGACAAACAGCAGTGGTTTTGTTTGGCACATCTGGGAAAAGATTTTAAAAGAAAATACCAAAGCTTTTAATTTTCTCTACGATCAAAAGACAGATGTGCAAGTTTTGAATCTAAATTTGACAAAATTTCTGAATTTTTCACTCTAACTGTCTCTTCCATAGTTTTAGAACTAAAAGGTGGTTCAATTATATCTGGTTTGTCATGATTGTTCTCCAATTTAACCATGGCTAAAGTGGCAACTGGTTTACTCTCACCTTCATTAGTACGCTCAAAGTATGGTTTTAACATATTAATGTGACACACTCTATTTTGTTTACGCCGACCTGGTGTTTTACAATATAATTCAAATCATTAATTTTACTCTCTGTGGTATAAGGACCACAATATTTAGCTTGTAATGGATGTCCAGGGACTGGCAAAATACAAGTACCTTATCACCAGGCTCAAAAATCTGTCCCTGGCATCTTTATCATACCATATTTTCATCTTATTCTGAACAGTTTTAAATTGTTCTGAGCAATTTGACAAGCAGTATACAATTTTTCTTTAAATCTAGATACATAGTCTAGAAGATTCAAGTCAGTGTGTTCAGTAAGCCATTTTTCCTTAATCAATTTTAAAGGTCCCTTACAGTGTGACCAAATACCAACTCAAAGAGACTAAAACCAAGGGATTCTTGAACAGCCTCTCGGACCGCAAAAGTAAAAGTGAACACCATCATCCCAATCCCTGTCAAATTGAAGACAAAAGTTCTGATCATGTTCTTCAATGTTTGATGAAAACGTTCTAAGGCACCTTGAGATTCTGGATGATAAGCACTTGACCTATACTGAGCAATCCCTAACTGGTACACGACTTGCTGAAATAAACCTGACATGAAATTTGAACCCTGGTCGGACTGTATAGACTTTGGAAGTCCTACTAGCGTGAAAAATTTGATAAGAGCTTTGACAATAGTAGGTGTCTTGATATTCCTTAACGGAATAGCCTCAGGAAAGCCAGTGGAGGTACACATGATTGTCAATAAATACGCATTTCAGTCTTGGTCTTCGGTAAAGGTCAAATGCAATCAATGAGTACTCGGCTAAAAGGTTGTTCAAAGGCTGGAATAGGCAGAAGTGGTGCTGGTGGTATTTTCTGGTTAGGCTTACCAACAACCTGGCATATATGGCATGATTTGCAGTATTCTGCGACATCATTTCTAAGTCTTGGCCAGTAGAAATG
The DNA here is from genome assembly GCA_017311375.1 of Mytilus coruscus. Taxonomy (NCBI): domain Eukaryota; kingdom Metazoa; phylum Mollusca; class Bivalvia; order Mytilida; family Mytilidae; genus Mytilus; species Mytilus coruscus. The sequence continues at coordinate 48,372,183 of CM029598.1, forward strand.
CTGCAAGATCTTAAGGCAGGTCTTCCTTATATCTAAGTGTCCAGCCAAGGGGTGTCATGAGCAAGACCAATAATGTCTTGCCTATAAACTCTAGGCACCACCACTTGGTATACCACTCCATTCCTCCTCAGGGGTAGGATCAGGGCCTCCACTTTCTCATTAAAATGCCGTCTTGATGGTAATAGCATTCGGCCACTTTGTCTTCTTCTTCCTGTGGTTGAGCCCTCTTGCAGAGCTGAAGAACCTCAGGGTCTTTATTTTGTTCTTCGACAAATTTCCTTCGGTCTAATGAATGGCTGTTTACGTCTGGCCAAGGCATCATTACATTCTTGAAAATAATAGGTGGTCTTATGACGGCCTTCTCTGAGCTACCGGGACCTTCAATGTCGGCTAGAAAGGTGTCAGAAAGGTCCATGTAATCAAACTGGTCTTCTTGCAAATCCTCATTTTGTTGTTTTCTAGCCATCGCCCTAGTAACGACACAAGCTGGATACAGTTCAGCATCATCTTCAGGTGATTTAACATCCACCACCGGTTCACTGGTAACAATTGGTTCAGCAACCAGTTTGTTCCTAGCTAGATCATTTCCTAACAATAATGAAACACCCTCAACAGGGAGATTAGGACGAACACCCACAACAACTGGTCCAGTTATCAAATCTGACTTCAGATAAATACGATGGAGGGGAACATCTATACAACCTAGCTCCACACCTTGTAACAAAACGGAGGCACCAACAGAAGTCTCCTCGGACAAAGGCAACACACCTTCCAACAATAAAGACTGAGAAGCTCCAGTGTCCCGTAAAATCTTAATAGGCTGAGGAGTAGTATTAACAACAATAGAAACAAACCCATCAGACATAAAGGGTTTATAATCCTCCATGTAATCACAAAACTGGACTTAAAAGCCTGACTCGCAGGACATTCCAACGTATTGGTAACACGGGTGTCGTACAAGCACTGGTCTTGGGCTTATTATCTCTTTCATTCTTCTTCTGGAGTCTAAAACAATCAGCCATCAGGTGACCATTCCTTTACAATAAGCACAAGTCAGTGACTTCTTCTCAAAAGTATCAAATTTTGGACTAGACATATTATAACTAGACTGACTCTTATTCTGTGCAACAGGCTTACTATCAGTACGCTCAGTGCTTTGATTCTTGTAATTTCCACTGAAGTATTAAAATTTTGACCTTTGAAACTTCTCTTATGTGAAAGGGTATAATTATCGGAAATAACAGCTGCATCTTGTAATGTCTCAACAGTTTTGTCATCTAAATGTGTTTTAAGTCTAAATGAACACACTGCTTGAACTCTTCTAATAACATCAATTGTCTTAAATTATCAAAATTTTTATCTATTTTCTTTGACGTAAGCCATTTATCAAATAGATCTTCTTTTCCCTAGCAAATTCAACATAGGTTTGTGAATCAAACTTTTATAAGACCTAAATTTCTGTCTACATGCTTCTGGCACTAGCTCATAAGCTTTTAAAACTTCTTTTAACCTTGTCATAATCAAAACTATTTTCTGATGAAAGTGCTGAGTAAATTTCAGCGGCCTTGCCCTCAAAAACACTTTGCAGCATTGTAGTCCAAAAGGCTTCGGCCATTTCAAATTTTGAGCAATTTTCTCAAACTGTGGAAAAATTTATCAACTGTTTTTCACAAAATTTGGGAACCAAACGTATGTTTTCTGCTGAATCAAAATTAAAATGTTCTGATTTTGATTGCAATTTAGTGTTGCTTTCTTCTTTTGTCATTTCAATTTTCATTTTCTCAATCTCTACCCTTTCCTCATTTCAAGTTCTGCCTGTTTTAATTTCAATTCATCTTGTTTTAATTTAAATTCATCTTCTTTTCTTTTTCTCCATCTCCAACCTTTCCTTCATTTCAAGTTCTGCCTGTCTTTCTTCTTTTCTAATTGTTTTAATTTAAGTTCGTGTTCTAATTCCAGCTGTTTTAATTTGAAAGCATCAACATTTTTACCTTGAGTTCAAGAGCCTCTTCACCAAAAATTTCGGAGTCAACTAATTTATCTATTACTAAATTTTTATAATTTGTTTTCTCATAGATACTCTAAAGTCTAATTTCAGATGTTTAGCAAGCAACACTAATTCCTCTTTCTTTAAATTATCAAAACCTTCCAGGTCTGGCGTTTTCAAAAATTTACCGGCATCAAATGTCATATTGTAGAATTTTGTTGGCTAGTTCTAATAAAAATACTGAAAAATTTTAATTAGATATTAACGTTATCCCGGACTTGAGCCCCAATTTCTGTTATGCCAGAAAATCGCCTTTAATTGTAGCCAACAAAAGACACAAATCAATTATAATAAAATTTTACAAGATTTATTATACACTAGTTTACAAAAGTATTACACAAAAGAAATGTCAACTTAACTGTCAAAATATATGCCCAATCTTTTATCTTTTCTTTCTCCGGAAATCTTTACGGGAATCCACAGAATATTATATCCAATTGGTCAACTTCTGAGAATGTTGATGTCTATCGATGTCTAAGTCTATCTATGTCTATGTCTAAATCTCTATATTCAACTAACTAGTCTGCATTTAAATACTCAAACGGAAACTTCTAGACAACGCTAGAAATATAAATTACGCATCTTTTGTTATGATCATTCTGGAAACGTTATGTAAGTGAAGTAGAAAGTTCTAATCATTCCATTAGTATCAATGATTGTTCCAGTGATTTCTAAACTGCATCGTTGTAACAGAATGTATTTTATTTTGTAAACAATATAACAAAATATAATGTAAACATTCTTAGGCCACACAAAACAAATTAGGCCAACTAAATAAATATGATAGTTACAATATCATAACAATATTCCCAGATTACCTTATAATTTGCAAAATGAAAATAATACTGTTCACCGGTGTCTTCCTGGAATGCCTACATTTTATAAAATATCTATTCAGGTTTTAGAATGCCTAGTATCATTTGCGTCAAAAATTTAGAATACGATAACGCCAATTCGAAGATCTTTTTTTTTTAAATTTTACACTATACAATTGACAGCTATTTTTGGAGAAACCAAAAATAGAAATGAAAGCAAGTGACTACAACACTTGAATGTACGATCAGCAAGTTCATCTTATGCATTCAAATAGAAAAGTTTCAACGAATCACAAAATCTACAATTCTAATCATACTTCCAATATCATTAAATAAAACGAAGCTGTCAATACTACAATTTCTTGCATTTTTCTTAATTTTTCTCTAGATTTTTCGTCTGAGCTAGATACAGCTTTCTTTCAATCAAAAGGGGTAATGCACTGATCTTCTGTATACACGATTGCGGTAAAGTGTTTTGTTGTTCAACACCACCGTATAAATATCCCCTCTTATGTATGAAACAATACATATTTATTCCATAAAGTATTTACTAACGACTAGGTTATTTGATAAATATGCATACAGTTATTTTGGTGCAAATGAATTCCATCTTCTGGCGCAATTGATACCTGATGAAAATAAATTGCCGCATATATATAATAATAATATATCTGAAAAATAAAAATTTGCGTAAAAGGACTGCAGCCATTATAGGTATCCGTATCCTAATTATAGTTATCTTGTATATGCTTCCACTGAGAGGTCAACAAGAGCTAAACGTTTTCATCATTTTTTTCACAAAAAGTTTCCTCATTTCAAACAAACAGAGAGAAAAATATGCATTGCAAACAGAAAAGAGAGCACACACCGAAATGGCTCGCCTTAAAGATAAAGGTTTTACTACAAGTATCACATAAACTTAATATTTTTAAATATCCATGGCAATGAGGTCAAGGCCAGACATGTACACCTGACAATTATTCAATATACTAAATAAAGTTGATCTTTTACTGATGGTAATAGAAAACATACCATTGACCAAGAAAATTGTTGAAATTGAAGAAAAATTGAGGTCAAGGTCAGATTATACCTGCTAAACAGACAGAAACACCTTACAATCATTCCATACACCAAATATACTTGACCTACTGCTTATAGTATATGAAAAACAGACCAAAACACAAAAATTTAACATTGACCACAAAAATTTAACCTTGTTCACTGATCCATGAAATGAGGTCGAGGTCAAGTGAAAACTGTCCGATAGGCATGAGAACCTTGCAAGGTACGCACACACTCAATATAGTTATCCTATTACTCATTATGAGAGACACATTCACATTACAAAAAATCTAAACTTTTTTTCAAGTAGTCAATGAACAATGAAAATAAGGTCAAGGACAATGGACAGACGGAAACTTTATAACATAAGGCATATATAGACTAGTACAAATATGAAGCATCCAGATCTTCTACCTTCATAAATATTGAGCTTTTAAGTAATTAGTTAACGCCACCGCCGCCGGATCACTATCCCTATTTCTCGCTTTCTGCGACAGAAGTCGCAGGCGAGGCAAAATGGAAATGTTACAATTTAAATTGGAAGACTAAGCTTACCTGCACAAATTATAATACTGTTTGCTTTGACTACACTTAATTTTCATCAGATACTATCCCTTGGATGCCAATTGATCAAAGGATGTAGGCACTCACGGAATAAGCCGTAAGCTAGCAAGATATGGGACTTAGGTTTCATAGACAGCTGACTATTTTATTCAAAATGTATTTATGCAATTTAATCTGAATATCGACTATAAAGGTGGCACCTAGCTATAGTTCTGCAGTAGGAAATGAATTCGAGGCATAAAGTGTACAAACTGTCCTTTGGTATTTCATTATTATTTATCATTATTTTACTTACATTATGCCATGCATATTTCTTAAGACGAATAGAACTAGTTAATCCATTCAACTCTTAGTTTCATTTCCCTAAATTTATAAAATTATGTCCGTCCAATTTGCAGACAGTAGCAGGCGTTATTTCTTCTCTGATAAAGTTTTCAATCGAATGGCTTAAAATTCATGACTTAAAAACTTTTTCATGACTGGATTCGGCAATTTCCGATAAAACATTTACGAAGTTTACCGAATCTGAACCACCACTATCACTATCATCTATCATCATCATCACCATCACTGATCATCACCTGCATCAACAAAACACGTATAATGATGTGACCACTGCATATAATGTTCCGACAACTGCATATAATGCTATCACGAATGCATATAATGTTGTAACCACTGCATATAATGTTTTAACCACTGCATATAATGTTTCGACAACTGTATATAATGTTGTGACGACTGCAGATAATGTTGTGAAAACTACATATAATGTTGTAACCACTGCATATAATGTTATGTACACGACATGTGTTCCTGAATAATGATTTCTATGAACACGACATGTGTTCTTTAAAACAATTTCTATGTACACGAGATGTTTTCTTTGGTTACGATTTATATGCACATGACATGAATTCTTTGATTACAGTTTCTTTGCACAAGATATGTGTTCCATAATAACAAGTTCTATGCACACGAGATGTGTCATTTGATTAAGATTTCTATGCACACGACATGTGTGTTCTTTGATTACCATTTCTATGTACAGTGCTACACGACATGTTTTTGTTATTACGGTTTCAATGCACACGACATGGTTTTGATTACGTGTTCTATACACAAGACAGATGGGTGTTCTTTGATAACATTTACTATTCACACGACTTGTGTTATTTTATGTGATTTCTATGCAAACGACATGTGTTTTAGATGACGATTTCTATGCACACGACATCTGCTCTTTGATAACGATTTCTATGCACATGACATGCGTTTCTAGAATAATCCTCATCAGATGTGCTTGAGCCCAAAATAATTATAACATGTCATGTTCATAGCAAACGTAATCAAAGAACTATGGAACGCCATGACTGCCTTATGTTGATGATCATCATTATATGCAGTGGTCACAGCATTATATGCAGTCGTGACAGCATTATATGCAGTGGTCACAACATTATATGCAGTGGTTACAACATTATATGCAGTGGTCACAACATTATATGCAGTCGTGACAACATTATATGCAGTTGTCGGAACATTATATATATAAAACTTTGAAACGTATATATGGAGCATGTAAACAAAGGGGCAATGAAATAACGATTAAAAACAGTTATGGATAAAAAAAATCACGAGGGAGGAGAAACTAATTTAAGAACAATTACACTGTTATAGACTGGAAATTTACCCCGAAAATAAATCTTTATGTCAGGTCAGTTTCAATTCACTGGGCTTTCGGTAGAATGTACCTTCTGGGACATTCATATTACAAGCAGCGGCAACGCCACAGTGGTAGTAGTAAAACACGTATGATACCTTTTTCTGTGCGGACGATACGTGTTTCAGTCATTTGTATGTAAAATCACATAATTTTGTAACAGTTCAATTATGATATCACATAACCCTTAGTGTACCTCTCCTTTTAAGTCCAAATGAAGACGTTAATCCACTTTCTTATTTTCTAATAAATGCTAAATATCATGTAGTCATCATACGCATATGTCCATTTTGTTACATATGCTCTTATGATTGCATTGCCAAACATAACACGCTAGCATTATTTTCTTCTTCCACAAGCATCGCCCAATACTATTTCTAATTGCAAGTTGATTAAATTAAGCCTTATGATACATCTCTTTTAATAAAACAAGTCGGAGTATAAAATTGTTAACATTTTACTCTTTATTTCTAGGGCATGTGTTATCCTATTGGATCCACAAGCGACTCTAATGTTGCTAAATGAATAAATATAAAATCTTGTCTACCCTGTTTGCATTTAGAAAAAAAAAATATATACAAGAAGGAGGTCGATTGAATCACAGTAAAACACAGACCAAAACAACACTTTTTCATGTAAAAGTGTCAGTACAGAGTTAGGATTATGGCAATTTTTTTCAAGAATAAAAATGGTTTGAAACGAATTTTCACAAGACTTTTGTGCAGACTTCATGTAAGTGCATTTCTACAAAGGGCGTTGAAGAGTTTTTCCATGAGTGCTTTCTATACTGAGGTTTCATGGAAAAGAGGGTGGTAAAGGATTATTTTCGTGCAACGTGTTTTGCCATTTTATTTCACGTGTAGCCGTGAAAAGGTTCGTTATTCACCGTGTTTCGTGAAATCGGTAAAAGGATCAACGTGCAAGAAATTTTAATTGTTCGTTCATCGTGAAATTGCAATTTTATTTCGCGTTCTTCCGTGCAGATCTCTTCCTTTACGCTCCTCGGAAAATATATATCTAGAGTTATCTTCCATTATATTACGATAAGAACTAAATACAAAATGAAGTTATACAGTAACAAGCATGAATATTACAGTCACACATGTTATAAAGGTCATCTCTATTAAGCGAAAATCTGTCTTGTAAGGTCAACCCTCAGGGTCAACCTCTTCCTGTCTCGAGGGTGACCATTATATACAGGTTTGACTGTGATATAAAACGATGATGATACAAGCCATACCACAGTAAAAGTAGTAAGTTTTAACATCGACAAACAATCATATTCAGTGCCCTTTTTCCATAAATGACTTTTATGAAATATTATGTTAATTATTTTCGCTATTTCATCATGTTTCAAAGATCTTATGTTTAAACACTTCAATCCACAATATGCCGTATATAATGTACCACTTTGGGTAAGATATTCATGAAAGTCATTTGGTAAGAATTCTTTTGATGACTGAATGAAATGTCTATTTTATAACCATATCAATAGCAGGGCAATTGCATTTTGATCATTTTGGCCGTTACATTTACCTTGAATAATTTAAGATAATTCTTATATGATTTGTTTATGATCTATAAATACTTAAAACGGATTGGTTTACACTTCGATAAACCATGTTTCCGAAACTGCTTTCGTAACCTTCACTGTAATCTATTCATGCGCGATACACATGCATATGGGATCCCTGGATTTTAAGCAAATTGAGATTGAAAAACAGATACATAACTGTTGTCTCTTTTCTAATACATATATAACTGAAAGAAATAATGTACTAAAGCTTTGAAAATGTTTAAAATTAAGATTAAATAGAATTTCGCGAAATTTCATGAATGATCTTAGAGCTAGGTACTATTTCATTTTAGATTCTGTTGCATTCATCGAACATTTATGGATTTTAGAAAGTCAATATGGCGGCTAACTCCGTAGTAACGACATTCCAAAAGACTTTTTTCATATTACCAACTTTTGACTCCGGAGTTTATATTTTTTCGACAGGTTACCTACTCTTTGGTAGGACATCCTGGTACTCGTTCAAGTAAGAGCAACGTAACGAAGTAAAATCAGGCTTTTAATCGGTACAATATGGCAGTAAATTAATTGTTTCATGTTTTCTATACACGACAAAATAATCGGAAAAAAGTACACTCCCCCTCCCCAATTGCACCGATTATATGTTTGATTTTACTTCTTTTGATTGCTCTTAGTTGACCGAGTACCAGGATGTCTTACCACAGATTAGGTAACCTGTCGAATCGAAAAATTATATAATCTGGAGTCAAAAGTCGGTAATATGAAAATAGTCTATTGTGCCTTTGATGGTAAATAGTAGCAATTAAACCCAAAAATTTTAATTAAAAATCGCGAATGTTTAGCTTAAGAATTATAAGGATTAAACACATGTTTTTCTAGAGGTTATTGATGTGTAAACCGGGGCGCTTACTCACAAAAGTCCTTCCTTCAATAAAGTTGTGTGTTGTACATAGGAATTACTCTGTCAGTCTACATGTTGTCTGTGAAAAATTGTGCATGCCCCACAACATTTAAATGACTTGCAAAAAAGAAGTGATATTATTATTTTACATTGCCATATTCTAAACCAAGTTGATTCGTTAAGAATGAGTCGCATGTTAAACTGTATTTTTAAAGATGGACTGAAAAAGAAAAGTGATATTGAAATCTAAAAACCTCAAGACATAATCACAATAACCAACCAATTGAATTTCTGCTCTATTTCAGGCGTATTGAAATAAATAATATACCAATTGTAGTTTTGTTTGAGGTCGATACGAGAATCTATCGACCTAAAGAAGTATATCGATTTCTGACTCGTATCGACCTCAAATAAAGGCTTTAATTGTATAGGATTGTATTCCGTTACTAAATAGATATAGGAAGATGTGGTATGAGTGCCAATGAGACAACTCTCCATCCAACTAACAATTTATAAAAGTAAACCATTATAGGTCAAGGTACGGCCTTCAACACGGAGCCATGCTCACATCGAACAGCAAGCTATAAAGGGCCCCAAAAATTACTAGTGTAAAACCATTCAAACGGGCTAGGATGAAATTTGAAAAAAATAGGCAGGACAGGAGTTTTGAGTAAAAAAAAGCAGGATGAGACACTTGCAAAAAAAAGCCAGGATGACAATTTAGATAAAAAAGTCAGTATAAACTTTAAAAAAAGGCAGGACCGAATAACGTGAAAATAAAAGGCAGGACAGAGATTACAACAACAAAAAAAAATGCAGGACAAAATTTTTCATCCTAGCCCCCCCCCACCCTAAAAATTAAATGGTAGCTCCTTATAAATCTACTCTATGTCACATAACAATTGGTAGAACAAGACAGTCCGTTTATCAATTTATCAATTTTACAATATTAAAAGATGCCTCAACACGAATGATCCAGAAAATCATTATATGTTTTTTTTTTTTTTTTTCATTTGCATTGCTATCATCGAAGACTTATAATTATTTTATCAAGGCAATTGTGCAATGGTTCTCACAGGTTAAACAGTTTGGTTGATATTTTGTTAGAAATCAAATGAATTAAAATGCAGAGTAGAAAAATAAGTCAGGTCACATAAACATCACTCACACAATGCACACCTTTTCTTTCAAGCATTTTGTATAAAACTTCCAGTCATGCGCAACAGACTTTATGACTGGTTGTCCACCGGCAACGAACTGACATTCTTTGGTTTTGTGATTAAAGTTAATTCCAAGGCAATCATCACTTAATGCACACTCTGAAGAGCAGCGAGTTACACTGATGCCAATGCTGGTGGATAGTAGGGTCATATTACCATAGGTTCCTGTTACACCACAGTAATAGCCTGTGAATAAAGCTGTAAAAGATAAAAACCCGTTTAAAAGAGAACGATGTTTTTGTTTTTCAAATTTAGATAAGGCTTTCATAAGTAATGAAACAAAACAAAAGTTTCTTTGTTTATTGACTTCCCCCTCATCATCAAAAAGCAAACACAAAGAACACGGGTTATATATTTGCTATCATACTTCTGTACTTGTATTCAATTTATTTTGTCTAAGATACTTGCTTCAGGGCTTCACAATTACAATGCCAGCAAGGGTCAAAATAGTCTCATCTTCAATATTAAAATATTATACTGTATCAATAAGTATAGGTATAACTTGACTGGAATACAGTGAAGAACCAAAATTAAAACGAGTGTACATTCTTAACTATTGTCTTTTTTTTTCACTTTATAATAAACATTTTCATTATATCTATTTTGAACAAATATTTTGCATTTATTTCATCCAAAACATTTTTTAAATAACTTACAAGAATGCTCCACAATCCACATTCCATCAGATCCCCATCCTGTCATAAGCCCTACACCTTACACATCCTATTTCAAATGTTTGGCTTTGAGCGTTCTGATGAAGGTAAATCCAGAAAAGCGCTTCGGACGCATGAAATTATTAAACGTGTTGTTTTCAATTTTTATAGGTATCGGTGATATGTCCAATCCATGACAATTCCTGTTTCTGCCGTTAGAGTTTTAATAAACCAGATACATAAAACTGATAATATTCCGGAAATTTAAAACCATTCCGACGTATACGTAGAATTATTATTGCATTTGAGCCTCCACCTATGCATATTTCATAAAAGTTAGGAGACTGTAGATTGTTTACAGCAGAAAGTAGAACAAAGGCGTCCGCGCATGCTTTAATTTGGAATTTAATAAACATATCGTTGGCAGGAAACATCTGGAAAGTTGACAAACTGGTATAACTATCTACAACATTTTCAGTCCTGGCATCAATGGATCCACTGTTTTTAGTTTTAAACCATATGTTATCCAAATTATTGCCTACAAAAATAATATTCACTAAGATATATCAAATATTTTGGGCATTACAAATACTATAGTGTACTTGTAAACATACGTGTGTTTGATATAAATAAAGTGTGACCCGTTATAAACACGTATTTTTACAATGACTATTATTTTAACATTTAGATAGTCTGGGATTTAAAATTTAGAAAATATTTCAGTATTTTACTGATAGATATAATTAGTTTTTTGCAAATTACAAATACTTATCGTTGGTAATTAGATTTGTTAGGCATCAATTTTTTCGTTCATGGAATGATATGAAACTTGGACAGATTTTTAAAAAAAGAGATAGCAACTCATTTTACTGATAAATGGACTTATATTTTTGGAAGTCGGCATTACATGTTTGTACTGACAACAGCAATCACAGGCGAGACACATGGTTCCACGGAACCTTTTACGATTTACTAAAATGATTTTTTACTTGTTCCAATTAATATTTTCAAATATTCCATAATTAAAGTTATTCAAAATCGCTAATTAAACCTTACCTAGTCCAACTGTGGTCAAAATAGCCACAAACGTCACCGATAAAATCATCTTTGCTGAAATATTTTACCTCTTCTAAATTCCAAGACTGGATTATGATTACATGCTTTCTTTAAATAAATCACTTTGTAAATCAACTCGATTCTATCCTATTACAGTTTGAAGATACTAATATCGATTCAGAATACAATTTAAGAAATAGCAAACAAAATGATTGATTTTTTAGAGAAAATGATGATTAGTGAAAAGGGGTGCGTCGGTTATCAAAGGTGTAAAATTATAAACTCGATATTGGTTTAAAGTGGACTGATTTTGGTGTATTTTACATGCATAGAATTTGTATAAATAAAGGTGAATAATAATTAAAATAAGACCGTACTGGATCAATCCCCACAACGAAGACTTTATCGTTGTTTCTGTCAGGGTCAAATACAGGGGCCAAAGAAGGCCCAGATCCATAATTGTGATCAAAATATTAAAGAGTTCGACGTATATTTCAAAGACAAAGAAATCTTTTAGATGGTATTTGTTGATATGGTTTATCTTGATCTAGTTAATATTTCGTAAGGTTTAAAGAATAGAGTGGTCCATCTAATACCCTGTCCTTTTTTCTTAGATTTTCGACTATTGGAAAAGAATATCATAACTGGCACGTTTGGTCCTCCGTTTATACCGAAGTTTATTAAAAGTTGCTGGGAAGTCTTTTGATAAAATCTGTAACCTTGTCAACTGAAGGAAATATTACCTATATGTAGTTGGGTCATATTTTAATTTGTTCATTTCCCATTTACGTTTCATAGTTATATATTTTTCACATGTTGATTGACTTTGTATTTACATCCACACATTTCTTTTCTCTATTGATAAACATTAATAAATTACAAAAGAAAATTGTTTTTCATATGATATTTAAACAGGGGCGGGGTATATTCGAGTTGGCGAAGCAAAACTGAACATCGAACTGGTTGTTAATTTCACATCAATATTAAAAAAAAAACGTTTATACTCGGTCAAGTAAGAGCAACCAAAAGAAGTAAAATCAAACATATACAAGTCATCTTTTCTTTTACTGTCTATGACGTTAAAATACTAAATCCCTGGGATGTGTTTTAGTTGATTTTAGTCTCTGATGCATGATATTTTATTATTAATTGTTTTGGCTTTTAACTAGCTGTCAGTTACTGCGAGTACTCTCAAATCGTACTTTCTTGTTTATTTGACCTGTTGATACTAATTGTGATGCTTTTTTGTTATTTAATGTTATTCAGGGTTATATCTGGTCTATATACCAGCTTTGATAAGTGTTTGTTACTACTATAAATTTTCACTTCGTACTATGAACATCAAATTATTTATTTTGTTCCTTTCTCTATTAGAACTGTACACGTATACCTAACAACAAAATTATTTTCATTTACCTGTGTTTAAAGTTATTGCAAATGGCTGATATTTTTTGTTCGAGCATATTGTTTTTCTTAAATTGTTTAACATTTCATACCGATATAACATGTTACTTTTATTATTCTTCCTTAGTTTATTTATTTTGTATTTACATTGTGTCATAGGTCAAATTCATTTCTTCAGTGTATGTTCACTGGTGTTAATATGTCCTTTGATTGAGTTAAGCTATTTCAGTTGATATTTTATAGTGTGTCTTTCTATGTTGTGATGTTACACTATTGTTTCAGAAAAAGGGTGAAGGTTTGGTACCATTAAAACGTTTAAACCCGCTGCATTTGTTTGCACCTGTCCTAAGTCAGGAATCTGATGTTCAGTAGTTGTCGTTTGTTGATGTGGTTCATAAGTGTTTCTCGTTTCTCGTTTTTATACAGATTAGACCGTTGGTTTTCCCGTTTGAATGGTTTTACACTAGTAATTTTTGGGGCCCTTTATAGCTTACTGTTCGGTGTGAGCCAAGGCTCCGTGTTGAAGACCGTACTTTGACCTATAATGGTTTACTTTTATAAATTTTGACTTGGATGGAGAGTTGTCTCATTGGCACTCATACCACATCTTCTTATATCTATATAATCGGTACAATTTGGGGGGAAAGTTTACTGTTTTCCGATTATTTTGTTGTGTATAGAAAATATAAAACAGATAATTTCCGCCCAAAATTGCACCGATTGAAAGCTTTATTTTACTTGTTTACGTTGCTCTTACTTGTCCGAGTACCAGGATGTCCTACCAAAGAGTAGGTTACCTGTTGAAAAATATAAACTCCAGTCAAAAGTAGGTAACATGAAAATAATCTATTGAGAAAACGAGTGGCGGCAACTGGTCAGATGTTCTATTCTTAATTTTGAACAGCATAACTTAAATATGAATGGAGATTATCTTGGTCAAGGGTATTCCATTTGTATTTTAGTGAATGGTACTGCTAAGAAAAAATGAATGGCTGTTGTAGTAAGACTGTTATGTACGAATTCACGACAGAGACCTAATGGATATCTTCATTATTAATAGACAAAATCTTCTGGCAAAAACAATTATAGTTCGTATAACAATTAGAAAAATATGGAATATAAAATACAGCTACCATATATGAAAATCGGGATTTTTATATTGTTTATTTTGAAGATTTATAGAACTCAACTGGACCATAAAAGTAAATAATTATGAAATTAGAACAGACCAATCCCTGTTAAACAAGAGACGGGAGATACCAAGGGGACATTCAAAACTCACAAGTCGAAGTTTTATGGAATGGTTCCTTGTCTAGTATAGCTCCAGCTTTGTGTGATAGTTATTTATGAAATAAGTATACTATTATCACAGCTTATATATTAAAAGATTTAAGAACTTCGTACAAGTATTCACCGACAATAAAATGGTTTAGTGTCAGAGTAGTTGAGCAGTAACTGACAACGAAAGATTTTGTTATTTGACAGAATGTGTCTTATAGGTTACAGATAAAGGGGAGGGCGAATTTTTATCTTAAATACACCCAGGTTGTAATGGTCACTGATGATATTTCATATATTTATATATTTCGTTTTTGTGAGAGTCAAACCTAAATGACCATTAAGATATAAAATTCGTAAGGGTTCCGCGGAACCCAGTGTCTCGCCTACTTTTGCTGTTAGTCGCAGGCTCAACAAAAATGTGGAAAAAATTATTAAAAATTTTCCTCTAGATACTATCTTTTGATTGTAAGAAGTTCTGTTCAAGTTTGGTAAAAATCCAAGAAGGTTTATGAATCTAATAAATGTTTTAAAAACTTTAACTGCAGACTGTACGTTATGTTAACTGGAATAAAACTAAGTCCATTTATAAGTAATATACAGAAAAACAGGAAATAATTTTTTGCAAAATTTCCTTCTAGATACTAGCTTTTGATCATAAAAAAGCTTCTGTCCAAGGATAGTTTAAGAAAGTTATTAAAATTTTGAAAGCTTTAACCACAGACTGAATGTAATGTTAACTGGCAGAAAAACTAAGTCCATTTATAAGTAAAATACGGATAAACAGGATTTTTTCTTAACAAAATTTACTTTTGAATACTATCTTATGATCACAAACACGCTTCTGTCCAAGTGTGGTACAAATCTAGGATAGTTTAAGAAATTTATTAAAATTTGAAAACTTTAACCACAGAGTGAATGTTATGTTAACTGGCTGAAAAACTAAGTCCATATATGAGTAAAATACAGATAAACAGGATTTTTTTTTTTTTAATTTTCTTCTGGACACTATCTTATGATTATAAACAAGCTTCTGTCCAAGTTTGGTACAAATCTAGGATAGTTTAAGAAAGTTATTAAAATTTTGAAAGCTTTAACCACAGAGTAAATGTTATGTTAACTGGCAGAAAAACTAAGTCCATATATGAGTGAAATACAGATAAACAGGATTTTTTTTAAATTTTCTTCTGGATACTATCTTATGATTATAAACAAGCTTCTGTCCAAGTTTGGTACAAATCTAGGATAGTTTAAGAAAGTTATTAAAATTTGAAAAACTTTAACCACAGAGTGAATGTAATGTTAACTGGCAGAAAAACTAAGTCCATTTATGAGTAAAATACGGATAAACAGGTTTTTTTTTTTACAAAATTTACTTCTGGATACTATCTTATGATCATAAACAAGCTTCTGTCCAAGTTTGGTTGAAATGAAGGATAGTTTAAGAAAGTTATTAAAATTTAAAAAAAACTTTAACCACAGAGTGAATATTTGTGGACGCCGCCGACGACGACGTCGACGCCGACGGAATGTAGGATCGCTATGTCTCGCTTTTGCGACAAAAGTCATAGGCTCGACAAAAATGAACAGATCATGAATTGAGATTAAAAAGAATTAAATAAATGTTTTTGCAATGTTGTGTCGACGCCTGATTTTCAAATAGTGGGGTCGAAATATTATACTTGTGATATTCTTTTAGTTAGAAATTTTCTTTGTGCAACAACACAATTATCATGTACCGGATTATAAAAAATATAAGGATAAATACATGTGCCACTTTCATAGTATACGGATGAATACATGAACCACTTTTAATTTTCTTTCACACTAACGGGATACAATCATATCCTAGGTTATTGTCTTGACAATGTCGTAGTTACATGTAATAAGGATCTCATAATAGTAATAATTCATGATAGATTGCACATTTCTATCTTGTTTTCGTGCTATAAAACGAACATACAGTAGCTAAGCGTTTGGTCATTCAAAAATAATGTATCACAAACGAAACATATTGTCCCATTCATTCACCGAAAGATAGAAACAAAATAAAAATAATCGTATTGTGCAAGTGAATGAACACAATTGACGTACTATGGAATGTACTATCATGGTTACTTCGAAAATAAAACGAATTGAATTCATGTTTGTGTTAAAAAGGGTTGAAATGTTACACTAGCGGAGATTTTGCTTCTGCATGTGTGGAACCATGGAAGTATTATATTGTCAATATAATACTTCCATGGTGGAACTAAGAAATAAATGAATACTTATGAGAGTGTCGAAGTTTATAAGGAACAATATAATGTACTGTTTTGATTTTAATTGGATGCAAGTTTGTCTTTTGATTTCATATACTAAGATAAACCTACCGGAAGAATAGAGCTTTGTCTAAGATTCTTGAGCCTGTGTTGGTTTGTGCAAATAGAAACACAATCGATTATGAATGAAATAGGATTATTAAAAGAAAAATCCACATTTTCTTTTAATGTCTCTACGTAGTTGTTACCTGGTAAAATAAAAAAAAAAAATCATATGCCGTGGTTAAAATGTACCAGTCTCAATGTAATCAAGACGAAGTATTTTTTAAGAAAATAATTCATTAGCGGATTCAGATGTAGGATACTGGTAGTACATATAGAAAGATATTTTATACTCCAAAAACTAAGTATGAGTTTACCGAGAAACATACAATATTAATAAAAATACAATAAAATTGAAGGTAAACAAATGCAGCCCCAAAAATAAGGAGATGTGGTATGATTGCCAATGAGACAACTATCCACCAAAGTGACATGTAGTATGCTTATTCAAAATGAAGTACAAAATTATACATGTATAACGAACTGTTAAACGAAATATTAAGAAATTAAGGATGACAAAATACCTGTACAAGGAGGGACTCAACTTTTTATTAATACATTTAATGAATAAACACACTTTTATCAACTGATTGTTTTTCATTACCAAACAGTAAGTTAATTGACACAATACTTGATTTTCTATGTAAATATTTACAATATATAATTTACGTTCGTTTTCAACTGAGAACAGCAAAACACTTAATTATAAATTCATCACGTATATCGCCGGAGTTTCATAAAGTAAATTAGATATAATTTTATTTACCAATCATGGGCCCTTGCCAGGCAAGATACATAAACATCATAATACAAGTACATTTCCTTTCACTGCGGCCAATGTTTTTCCATCTCCGTTTTTCTCTAAACAAAGCATGGTTACCTGCTCTGAGTTTACTTAGAATTTTGGGATTTTTTTCAAAACCATGAAAACTGAATCAGAAAAAAAATTACACTATCCCAAGTCGAATCTCTAAAACCCCAAGCTTTCCTGCTTTAAAAAGTTACTGGATTATGCCACGACATGATGTAAGGGAGCTACCATTTGATTTTTATTTGGAGGGGGGCTAGGATGAAATTTGAAAAAAGGCAGGACAGGAGCTTTGAGTTAAAAAAAAGGCAGGATAAGCAATTTGGCAAAAAAAAAAAGGGTAGGATGACAATTTATGTAAAAAAAATCAAGATAAACTAATAAAAAAAGGCAGGACCGAATAGAGTGAAAAATAAAAAGGCAGGACAGAGATTACAACTAAAAAAAAATCCAAGACAGAATTTTTCGTCCTAGCCCCCATAAAAATCAAATGGTAGCTCCCTTATTTCACAAACCTATTTACTGTAAAATTATGTAATATCTTTATTATGTAATTTGGTTATTTTTGTAGTTAATTACAGTCTCGTTTACGTTTATCCAACATCACTGAGTTATTTCATTCATGTTTCCTAATTTTGTCTCATTGCAAACACATAATGATGTAACTTAACAGATAGAAAAGGTGCACGGGGTTAGTCCAGAAATATTTGACAGGTCGGGAACAGCAGATTTCCTGACGTCAGTATATATTTGCATAGTAATTTCCCAAATAGAGGTAAACATAGCCTTGAAAATCAATGAATTACAATGCATTATGGGCTACTACGAGTTTACTACCACTTGAAAACACGTGGAATTAGTGGAAAAACTATCAACTTATATAGTGTCTGGGACTCTCATAATACATTTTTTTGTTCAGCCAATGTATTAAATGTAAAATATATAACATAATCTTCAATTTGCATGCTCAGATTAAAAAAAAAAATATTGTTTACTAGCTACACGATTCGACTTTCGTTTTCGTCTTGTAAAAGTAGTTGAACAGGTTTTATCCATTGTTATGTATTGTACCTGTGCGTTAATTTCACGTGAAACAATGAAATTTTTATGAAATGACCAATGTCTAGAATAAAAATCATTTGAGCTCTTTGAAACCTGTCCAAGCGGTTTGAAGGAATGGATTACACGCCTCTCTATATTTATGCTCTTGGATCTTTTTGTATCCTATATAATGCCATTCCAAAAAACATTGCTGCTTAGAAAAACACAAAGAACATAGCACTGAAACATTGCTCAATTCCAAGCATGTTCCCGTTGTGGCGTTACAGGCTGCATGGCAATATGGATGTAACGACAGACGCAGACTTATCTGCACTTAATGTGTAAACATTTTATCAGGACCTGATCTAAAAGTAAGTACATATATATTCAGTATTCCAAACTAATTGTGTTCTAAAAAGTAGGAACGGTAAATAGCTTAATATATTTTGTACATTTTTGTCCATAGATAAAGTCCGTATGTTGCCAATTTTATCCCAAAATACCTTTACTAATAAAAGCGAAACCAGTCCATTACAGACTTACAACTGGCCATTATGAATGAGCCGGGCCATTCTGAACAAACAGGGCCATTATGGAATTTCAGTTGTTATAAATTTAAATACATATTACGGGAAAATGAAGTATTATGAAATTAAGAGTTCCAAAGAACAAATATTTTATTTCACCCATATGACAAATTAATATCTTTTGATAAAATCCTTTCGATGAAACATAGATTACAAGCCTAAATTCATTCAACTTTAATTTTTGTTCCATGAAATAGTTTATTGCAAGCGGGGGTATCTTTGATCACTAGATCACCTATTTATATGTATATAGTAATGGGGAGTCCGTCCGTCCGGCTGTCTCTTCGTCTTTTAGTCCGTTTGTCTGTTCGTTCGTTCGTTCGGTACGATATGTTTCACTATTGTATCTTTTGTAACTCCGACCTCCTTAACCACTTATCATAATGAAATGAAACTATCTCATATTCCTCAAGTTACCATACAATGCCATTTTGCACTTCATATTTTGTTTTTGGCAAAATTATTTTTGGGGTTTCCTAAACATGCACTTTGCCATTGCTTTATATAGGGTACCCATATTGTATCCGCAACTCCTCCTAAACCACTTATCATGATTTAATGAATCCTCCTCAGATTCGTTATCATATAAGGTCATTGTGCAACTCCTACGGTTTAGGGTTAAAAATACTTTATGGAATTCTTTAGTAAATATCTCTTTTCAAGAAACCAATCTTTCTGAAAGGTGTTTGGCCCGGTTTGTTTCTTAGAGACAAAGTAATAAATACACATCCTTCCTCGATTTAAATTACTTTTTAATCATAAAAGTAGGAACAATATCATTACATCAATTATGTGAAAAGCTGTGACATTTAAGTGACCATAACACATATTTGACACACACTAAGTCTTCCCTTTCTTTACGAACCCACTCAAAATTTCAGGATGAAATTATTTTTTTAACTATCAGAATGAATGTTCATCTTGTGGGTAATTGTGTTTTTCACTGTTGTTTCGTTGCTGTCTTGTGGACGAATCTCTGAAATCTTTGTTTTAATAATCAATAATATTAATGGCTATATTTCGGGTAATTCAAACATTGTTTCTTTGCATCGAAACAACCATTCGTTAATCTGAGCATGAAACGAATACTTTATATCACGAACTATAAATGTAGATACAAAAGATGCAAAACTTAGCGAAATTGTTTATCCCGCAATGCATGAAAAATGTGTTGTATTTCAGTAAATAACACGTGTTCTCGGATGATCGTAAATACGTAGTCCATCATGCATTGTTACCCATTTAGTGGATTGGTCAAAAATACAGAAAAAAAAAAAAAAAATGCGTCGTACGTAAATAAACAATTATTTTTTGCGAGGACATTAGTATGCTAATTTATGCATATCCATATAAGGTAGTGTTACCGATCTGTTTAAGAGGAGACAGTTGGATTCAATATTTCGCCGTGAAATCCGTTAAGAGTCTTTGTTATCAAATTCAAAATTTTAAAACAAAGGACCTTTAGTTATTAGAACTATTGCACAAATTTTATAATATAAAGAAAATTTTACATGCACATGCATATATTAGCTAGAATTGCCATGAAATAATCAAGTACACAATCCTGTACGTGATCAGTTCATTCAACTTTTTATCGTTTCTAGTACGCGTGTTCTTTTTCCAAGGTGTGCTTGGGTGGGGATTGAAAGTTTATTTTAGGTTGAAGGTTTGAATTGACCAATGACAACGATCGTTCCCTATAACGAGTTGATCTCATAAAGTTTGTTTGACTGATTATGTCGCACGGCCTTTCGCTAAACTTGGCCGCAGTTAAGTGTAAACAACATGTGAAATTCTGTTTTAGGCTACTTTCGAACATGAGGGTCCAGATGGGGCCCTCCATTTCTTTATAAGTTAATTTTTTATGCCATTTTTCTCTATTCTTTAATATTTTGTTTGCCCATTATTCTGTATTCGTTATATTTAAGCCCCCCCCCCCTTTTCCCCCATTATTCTCTATTCTTTATTTTCTTGTCTGTCTTTCTCTTTTCTTTATATTTTTTTGACTACTTAGACCACTCGGCCACCGAGGCCCCCAGTTGGTAACGATGATGATGACGTGAATGTACCTCAAATAGACTATTCAGTATCATATGACAAGATATCTTAGATTGTTCATCAGAATTTCTCTCTGGTCTGTATATAAAAAATAGTCGAAAAGGAAATGTTATACAGTCTCAATGTTTTGTATCTATATCAATATTGTTCCACAAAGTTCCATTCCACAAAAAAATAGTTTGTGATTGATTTTGGGGGTTATAGTCTTAACTGCTTAGGAAAAGGGGCTAAAACAAGCCTTTTTCTTGTTTCAGGACAATATAACTTGTGTATAAGTATATAGATCTCTATGAAATTGTACCACACGGTTCCATACCAAAAAAGGAACGATTGATTCTGGGGGTTATGGCCCTAACTATGTAGGAATGAGGGACCAAAAAGAGGCCAAAGCAATACTTTTCTAAGTTGTATAAATCGCTTATTTCTTGACCAGTTTCAATGGGGTTTAATGCTTAAAGCCTTTAAAGTCTTGATTCTTGGGGTTCTTATGCTAAATCTAACCGTGTGTATTTAGATTTGGATTATGGGCCCCGTTTTCAAATTGGTCCACATTGAGGTCCAAAATATAACCTTTTTATTTCATCGAAAATTAAATTCTTGGTGTACTTGGATATGCTGAATCTATCCGTATTTTTAGATTTTGGATATTGGTAAATGTTTACAAAGTTTAAGCAATATTCTGTATTTTAAACATGCCAAAAGTATATAGGCGAGTGACAATTTTCAAAAAGACGCTTAGTTAACGACTTTAATGCACCCACCTAACATACGGCTATATTATATATCATTCGAAAGCTTATTACCTGTACTTTCTTTTTTGCCCGGTCGTCAATAATTCGTACGGTGCAATTTTCGTTAAATCAAGGTCAAAGTTCAAAACTGAACATTCCAAAAGTTTGCTAGAATTACACAAAATACCATTTTCAGGTACTTGCATGGTATTTTCTCCTAAAATGATCTAAACCTTATAAAACAAATTACCATGATTTCAAATCAAGTGCAAACTTAAATGTTGATTGCGCTTTATTAACAAAAAATTGCATTCTTGAAAAACTTTCAAAAATGATAAAATTGCAATAAAATCTAAATGTTTTCTGAAATATGAATATTTGTATGTCAAAAATAGAATAGATGTATTGTTAAAAGACCGAGTGAATTTTTTCATCATTTTAAACTGCAATTAATATGATGTAGGTCCAGATGCAGCGTTCTTATGAAGCTTTTGTAGTTGCCAAAAAAAAAACACCATCTGTAAATGGGATCACTTTGCTTTTTTTTTTGCTGGATAATATTGCTAATATCGGCAGATAATGATTAACCATATCTAAAAAAAGGGTAATGGATAAATGGTTTCTGAAATATGAATATTTGTATATCAAAAATAGAATAGATGTATTGTTTAAAGACCGAGTGAATTTTTTCATTATTTTAAACTGCAATTAATATGATGTAGGTCCAGATGCAGCCTTCTTATGAAGCTTTTGTAGTTGCCCAAAAAAACACCATCTGCAAATGGGGATCACTTTGCTTTTTTTTTTTTTGCTGGATAATATTGCTAAAATCGGCAGATAATTATAATGATTAACCATATCTCAAAAAAGGGTAATGGAAGAACTTTAAGGAACAAAAGAAGTATATTTGGTAAAATTAGTTTTCCGATGTGGAAAGACATGTTACGAAGATTATTCTCGTTCAATGTTCGAATGAAAACTGTCTGTACCATGCGCTTTTCAATGTCAAATCCGGCGAATTCCTTTTAATGTTAGCCCAGTATTATATACTTTGTTAGTTGTTTTATTAAATATGACTGAACATTAATAATTCAGATTAATTAAGATTGAATAACCTTCATGAACAACTGTAATCACCATACTGGTTTATGTAGTTTTCACACAATTCGGTATAGTGTTTTTAGAAGATTTGTTTGTCTGTCCTACTTTTACGCCACGGTCATGCTGTCATCTGTTTTTCTTCGACTATTGTTGTGAGACTGCCTCCTTATTATTTTATCCCTTCTTTCAATCAAAGAAAATAAAACCATAAATTTCAAAGCTGAGCGAAAAAAGACAACAGAACTTAAAACTCAGATATTGATGCAAAAAATAAATTAGTAAAACAACATAAATTACCGAACTCCAAGTGAAAATTCAAAACGGAAAGTCTCTTATCAAATGACAAAACCAAAAGCTGAAACACATCAAACGATTGGAAAACATTTGTCATAGACCTTTCTCCATCTCTATCTATCTTTATATGATATAGCTGAAATGTAAGAATCATCTTGTCTCTACGTCCTTTTTTCTTTTGTTCTGTCCATTCACATATCTATATGTTAGTCTCAAAATTGTAATGAGCAATATTCCTCCGACATTGCTTGGTAGAATTATGGAAGTTCAATGTGCACATATGGAGGTTATACGTGAAGGGATTTGTTTCATAATAAACATATTCAAATAGCGCTAAAAATGGTAATCGCTTTAAATTTACCAGAACATACCTGCTTTCAAGCTATCTCATTAAGTTAATAGATAAAGGAAGATGTGGTATGAGTGCCAATGAGACAACTCTCCATCCAAGTCACAATTTATAAAAGTAAACCATTATAGGTCAAGGTACGGTCTTCAACATTGAGCCTTAGCTCACACTGAACAACAAGCTATAAAAGGCCCCAAAATATTACTAGTGTAAAACCATTCAAACGGGAAAACCAACGGTCTAATCTATATAAAAACGAGAAACGAGAAACACTTATGAACCACATCAACAAACGACAACTACTGAACATCAGATTCCTGACTTAGGACAGGTGCAAACAATTGCAGCGGGTTTAAACGTTTTAATGGTACCAAACCTTCATCCTTATCTGAAACAATAGTGTAACATCACAACATAGAAAGACAAACTATAAAATATCAATTGGAAAGGCTTAACTCAATCAAAAGACCAAATGAACATACACTGAACGAATAAATTTGATCTATGGTACAATGTAAATACAAAGTTTTTAAAAATAAGGGATGAATAATAAAGGATGAAAATAAGGGATGAATAACCCTTATCTCATTAAAATGTAGTTCTCTGATTTCGTTATTCGATATATGAGCAGGCGAGTCGTGATTGATCTGAATTTTATTCAGATTGTTTTAACCCATGTTTTTAACACTTATACATAACATTTGTACGGTTTATTTTTTCATGTCAACTTATATCACTTATTATTGTTGTGAGATCTTCGCACCATTAGAAACTTGAACCAATAAATATGAAAATAAAGTGAGAAAATCGCAAAATTCGCTGTCAGATCAACAACAGAGGGCTCAGTACACAATAAATATCCACGAACATAATTTAAGATCAGATGACACAAAACCAATAAAACTGGATAAATTCAACCACAATTTTTTCATTTCTCAAAATTATATAGATATTTTAGAATAAAATAACTGAATTTTAACCATATGTATTCTTAATATACATGTACTATCTTTAATATACCAATGTTCAACCAATGCTTAATAGATGATCTACTAAAATAGTGCTCTTTTTTTAAATGCCTAAAATGAAAATATTATGTGGCACATCTACATTGAAATTTTAATGCAAAATCATGGCCAATTAACTTTGAAATAAAAGTGGTTCAAATGCATTTATATTTCTGTTTCTATTAAGCAACTTTACTTGTAACATTTAGCTGAAGCAAACATCAACATTAAAACTGCTGTGTTGGTTAGAGGTTGTCTACTTTTACAAAAGGTGATCAATGCTAATTGGTAGATTGTTGTTGTGAAACCTACACAGTAACTTCGTCCTTGATACTAATAGCTATAACTAATGTAATGTTGATGGGGATTGCCAGTTTTCCTGCCGAAGGTCGATGGTTCCTTGGCCATTCAATGGGCCTAAACTATTTAAAACTGATCGCCGCAAAATACGTTAGTACCCAAAAGTGCTAAACCGAAAATTGCGTCAAACACCAACAATCAATCAATCATCTTTATATTAAAATGTATTTATATGTAAACTATTCAGGGAGTAAAATTGATTAATGGAAATATATGTATTGTTATTGCGAATTGCTAGATTTCCCAATTCAAAATTTAATGTAAGTAAATATAATTGCGAGAGTCTCAATTTATTTACAAGAAATTACGTAGTTTGATAGGATTAAATATCTTGGCCAGGCATAAAGAACATTTCAGTGGCTAGCTTATAATAGTTTTCACTTCCTCAATTATAGCAAGATGCAGTATAAGCAACCAAGAAAACATACAAATATTGAAATATAGAAATATCAAAGTTTCGCTCCCAAACATTTCCCTAAATGCACGAATTTCCTGTGAATTCTGTCCTTTAACAATTTTGCACTTTTATTAAGATTTGTGTTTTTCAACATAATATTGACTACATACAAATGTTTTAACAAAAAACAGCTAAAAAAGCTATCTTTTTGCAGATGGCGTTATTTTGGGCAACTGTATTGTTGTTAAAATTGGCTGTTTAATTACCAAGAAGCGTAATTGCAGTAATTTAATGATGTCAAAACATCCTTAGCACTAAATAAGATATGTTATTTCGTTTTATGGTGAATAACAGTTGAATCACAGACATAAAATTTGATTTTCATGCATTTTCAATGGAATTTCTGGAAAACAGCGCTGTTTATTAAAACTCCGACATTACTATTTCAAAGTGCTTTTGATAAGTTACTATTAACATCTGTTCTAACAGATTTCCATATGTCCATATAAAATATCATTATTCAGAAGACAGAATATGCAAAAATGCTGACTTCTTGTAAAATTAGAAGTTGTCCGTCCTTGACCTTTCGTTTTGATTTGACGGAAACTGCACCATACGAACTTTTGACGACCGGTCAAAAAAGGTAGTACAGATGATGTGCTTTCGAATGATATATGATTTAGCCGTACTTTAGGTGGGTGCATTAAAAATACAATTTTATGGTTAATGTCACTCGCCTAATAGCTTATATACACGAAATCAGTATTTTTTTAGCAGGAGCATCTTACAGTTGAATTAGAAGTCAGATCTGAATCTCTTGTGTCATCATTTTTAGGTTCAATCTTCATTACAATATTTGTTTCATGTAAACCATGACCGTCTTCTGTTTGTTTATTGGACACGAAGAACGACAATATCAGAGATTAATGGTTTGGTCTCTTAGTTTTTGCATGTTTTTTCGAATCTATCCTGATTATACTCCTTTCCATGTAGTATTTCAAAAACTTATAACATACTTTCACCTACAGTAAACAAAATGTTAAGATTGGCTCAAAAGACATCAATTTATTTTTGGGTCGCTCCGCTCGACTTTATTTTTAAGATAAAAATCCTAAGTTTTAACATGTTCTTCCAGGAAAGTAATTTTCATCTGAAGCTTAAATTGAATGAAGGTGTGGTAAATATCAATGAGACCATAACCGGCATATCCATATAAAGTTTTTTGAAGTCGCAAACAACTTCCATACTTGAAGTTCTAGATCCACTACTGATACAATATTTCATACCTATAATAGAAAAAGAAAGTATTCATTTCTTTTTGTTATAACGAACAGAAGTATTGAGAAATGTATGTGCGTGTGGGGTGTTAAAATGTTTGTCTTTGGAAAAAGGGGTTCTTGAATTTAGTTTCCATCTTGAAGGTGGGGACTTGAAAAGAATAAGAGAAATTCCAATGTTTCCTCCCAGGTCCCCCCAATGAAAGAAAATTACCAGTCCCTCGGTAGTTGATTTATAATTTCAGAAATGTTTAATTATTTATTTGTAAATCTGTCCTTGTCAACCATTTTGAAAAGAAGGTTTCTATATATATATGTTATTTAGATAATAGGCAATAAAACAACAAAACTCATAATAGCTCAAATTGTCCAAATTTAAATCCAGTGCAGTTTTCAAGATAAAAACATCAAAAAAAGCCGCCCTTGCAAACTGAATCTCCCCGAACTGAATCGTTATTGAGAAATGAAAATTATTTCAAGGGTTCACAATTTTGGTATGCTTGGAGGGACACATGTTTACAAAACATTATTTTTCCTTGTATAAAACGTGTTAAAATTCAAAACAAGATACTCGAGTCTTTATCCAAAATCAATATGAAAAAGCTAGGGCTAACTATTTGGGCATTGCTGTAGATTGTGTATTGCTCACCATTTCAACTGTTTACAGTTTCTACCCAAAAAATATTATTTAAAACCATTATTACTCCTACAAGGATTCATCGCCGGAAAAAAAATGGTGGAAATAGGAAATACATGTAGGAATATATTTTGACATTCTATGCATTTCTTAATGAAAAAGTGGTTTATAAGTACTATTTCCCGTTGCGTTTCAAAGGAAACTATGTGCCACTGTGACCTGTATCGGCAACCAAGGGGTTTCCTGATCATCAATCATGTAGAGTTTCCAAACATATAGCTTTGCAGTTTCAGTGAAGAGGATTTTTTTTTAAATTGACCGGTCAAATTAAAAGATTGACTCTGGTGGAATTATTTTTTACCAATTGGAACGAAATGAGGGTCTTTGGTATAGGAATGTCAATACATTATTCTTCAAAGATTTATTAAAGTTGGCTGAGTTGTTTCAAAGAAAAAGGTGAAAATCTGAAAGTGTACGAACGATGTACGCTTAATGACGATAATAGCTCGCATGGCCTTACAGGCCTGCATGACAAAAGCAGTTACTGTTGGAAAACCGGACTAAAAGCGCTGTTTATCTGCTTTTTGTGTGTTTTTGCTGTGCCTGTACTTATTATTTGTCATGGATGGATACCCCATATCCTTCGTTTTTCTATTTTATTTGAAAAGAGATATTTTTAACATTCTTAATTCTCAAGGTTAAATAACTACGGAGGCCGAGCACTAATTGTCTTGAGATGTAAAGTCTGGCACGGGAGATATAAAGTCCATACAGCGATAGAGGTGTAATGTAAATTTATATCTACAGCGCTGGACATTATATTTACAGCGCTGGGCTTTAAATCTTCAGCGCTGGACTTTTCATCTCCAGCGCTTGACTTTAAACTTACAGCGCTAGATTTTACATCTGTAGCGCTTCACTTTTAAAACACACAAAACTCTTTATCGGTATGGGACCAACAGGGCTCAATAAACAATAAATTAATGCAATGTTTATGTTCAGTTAGGCACCAATCTGATTAAAATACAGATCCTGTGTGTCCAAGCTTTGCTTACAAGGGTCTGAAAACGATCCATTCTACTTAATCTTTTAAAGAACATATTGGATTGTGTGGTTTTGTCGGATTGATATACACCCTGCAAAAATTAGAAGGCTGACATTTCTTATTAATCTTTTGTTGGCGGGAGCATGTGTATTTTCTTGGGCTCAGGACAAACATATTGACTTTCAACAACAAGATTATTTTTTCAATTTCATTGTTGTTTTATTTTATCTCTAATTTTCAATTGAAACAATCTATTTTTTCGCTTCCCTTCTGAAATAAATAATGTCTTTTTCTAGAAATTTGGAATCAAGCAATTAAAAAAGAAAACATGCCTCTTATTCCCCGAAATTAAGCACATTGCTCACAAATGTAGTGATTTTTACGTGCAAATCTAAGTGCAAATGTAATGCACCGAGTTGAAGTTTATCCCATTTCTCCTTTCATCTATTGGTATAATTATGCATGCATAGAAACGTTTATGGCTTATAATATAACATACTATTAAAAATGACTATGATTTAATTGGCATAGCAATACAACTAAAAATTTGTTATCATATTTTTGCCACAGCAGGGAAATTTTTCAATTAGCTCTATTTTTAATGGATCTGATTCTTCCTCCGAAATGTTTGACTCCGGGCTTGTATTTCCTATCATGATTTCATTGATAGAGGGTTGCTGCTCACAAGGAAGATATTAAACCAAGAGTTACAAATAGTGAAGTTGAAATCATCCCTTCGTAAATTTTACGGACGCCATCACGAGTTGGTTCACCGTTATTGAATATCCGTTTCACAGAAGATAGCGGATATGTTCCTAATGTCGTAACAACAATCCCGTCCCCTTTTCACGAATGTGACCTACCGAATTAGACTTATTACCGGGTTGGTACTAACATGAGCAACACGACGGGTGCCACATGTGGAGCAGGATCTGCTTACCCTTCCGGAGCACCTGAGATCACCCCCAGTTTTTGGTAGGGTTCGTGTTGCTTAGTCTTTAGTTTAATATGTTGTTTTTTGTGTACTATTGTTTGTCAGTTTGTCTTTTTCGATTTAAGCCATGGCGTTAACGTTGTCAGTTTGTTTTCGACTTATAAGTTTGAACATCTTAACCTCCGGTGATACGCCTTTAACTAATGTTGAAAATGAAAGAATTTTAAAGAATGTATATGAATTTATTAAAGATTCTAAAAGGTTTTTTTAATTGTGTAATTATAGCACACTAAAGTGCAAATACATGCATATTGTGTACAACCATTCACATCATCACACATCATCTTTTCACAGATCCAATATATGTATATATAATGTATTTTTTTGCATGCATGCTTTGTAAATATTCTATTGTTATAAATTGTTCATGGGAGAAGACTATTTAAGTTTGATTAACTTGTGTCTCATCCCTTTTGCATATTTAAGCAAATAAAATATGTTTAAACTAATGTCCCTCTGGTATCTTTCGCCTTTCTTATGAAACGTTGATTTTTGTTAAATTGCACTGTCTCAATTTTTCTATGAATTGCACTATCTTATGTTTCCTATAACTTGCACTTTCGGAAGCTGATACGAGGCTGGAGCTGCTAGACCAGAAACAGTAAACTGACATAAAAAAAACTGCAGAATATTCTTTGGTAGATCAAATATTTGATCTCCAGGTACAGTCGAGGACCCATAATATCAATCTAATTAAAAAATTCATATCTATATATTAACTCACGTGCTTGTACTCATACATGTATGTCTTGAACGAAATAAAAACTAATAATAATGTCTATATTTTAATTAGATTGCCATAAAATAATCACTTTAACCGTATGTTCATTATTTTATAAACCCATCGATAAAATCTAAATTTTGCAATTCATATTTTGACAATTTTCCAACAATATCAGATGTGCTTTTTTCATCTTTAAAACGAGGTATCATTGTGCCAAGTTTATCTATTTTAAAATCTCACCAATTTTCCAAACGATTGTTTCAGATTAATTTTATACTAGTTCCTAGTAATCCGGGGAAGCAGATCGGAATCAGTTATGACTTAGAGAGTAATCGTTCTCGTTCTAATCGTGATAATGTTCATTAACCATAACAACGATGAAAGCACATCATATAAGTACGTTTTTACATCATATAATGAGGTAATCCGATCCACATCATATAATGTTACAAGCACATAGTATAATGACACAACCACATCATATAAAGGTGTTTGCACATGATATAAGACATTAGTATATTTGCACATCATATAAGTATATTTGCACATCATATAATGACAAGTGCACATCATATAGAGGTAAATGCACATCATATAATGAAAATAGGCATAATAAGACAGTTTTGGCGTTCCATAAATATGTCTTTTAATATTATTATGTGTCTATGTGTTTCTGTATACCATTGAATCAACAAAGATTTTCTCAGAATAAATATATATATATACATATATAAATATACATAATTACTCTAAATATCAGCACAACAATGTTAAATCTGCAAATTTGCGGTAGCAAATTTTTGTTCTTCCCTCGCCAGGATTCTAACTCATGCTATTGGGATACCGAGACAACTCCGCCTGCACTGTGTCCAGCGCTCTATACCACTCGGCCACCTAGACTGAACTAAAATTCAGCTTTCGGTGGCCTAGTGCTACGTACTTTCCTCGTCAGTAGACTAGAATCTAGAGTTGTAACACAGTGCATGATATATTAGATATGAAGATGGAATTGATTGCAGTTTAGCTGAATTATCTATCGAAAAGGATCGTAAGATGTAGTCACAAAATAATTATTTAACATATAGCATATTTAAATTATAACATTAATTATCATGTGTAAGTAACATGCAAATTATAATAATAATATAAGACTATATATAGTTATATAAAACACCAGACAACACAATAAACACTTTGTTCACGAAAAAGACAATATATAATAACTGAGTCCAACTTTCACGCAAAAACCACAGGAAATTGTAAATAACTATTTTTTGTTTGAACTTGTAGTTATAAAACTACACTGTAGGAACATATAAACAGTTTAAGAATATAATCAAACGGACTATATAAAATGAGAAACGATGTTAAAGAATAAAATGCTTAAAGCATACATTCCTGTTATCAAATACAATTAGTAAATATTTTCTACAGTGTCACTTAAAATAACAAATATAAACAGTTGCTGAGTTTATGCAAGCTTTTGTAAGATATGTATCCTAGTATATTCTTACACTAACTATTTATTGAACAGGAACATAAATTTCTCCTTTTAACTGTTTAAAATATATGATTCTAATTAGATATATATCTAATCATATATTTGTATCGTATCATAGTGACCTCTACAGATATGTCGTACTGTTTCCGTTATGTGTAAGATACCTTGTTGTTTTCTATTTATAGTCATTACGATGCATTATTACACACTAACCTTGTCTTGATCATTTGCCAAAACAACCGTTGAATTGTCTGTTATTTACTTCAGTTTCTGAAGGTTAGTACATGCTTTATTGTCTTTTGTTTTTAAATAACAACTTATTAAGACTTTTAATCTAGAATATATGTACAGTTTACTAAAAGTGGTAATTTCAACATGTTCAAAATGGATTTCCGGTTTAGTTGATGTTTTCTGGAAGTTGTTTATCTCCGCTATAGTTTGAAAAAAAAAATCACTAAACTTGCCATCAGTGGCGTAGCTTCTTGACCCTTATTGCTATAGAGGCAAATGATTTGCAGCTTGTGACTCGAGGCATTAGGATGTATCATGAACCCCAATGTTGATAACGTATGGTTTGGAAAAATTGATTAAAGGTCAAACCCTCAGCGAAAAGATATTGCATACACACGAATTTTATAACAGATCTTTTGGGTAATTGTTATTTGCCTAACATTCCATGGCAACTATTTCATGTAGATTTAATTAGAAGAAATCAATAATACTCCCATTATGTAGGTTATGCAAAATGTGTCAGTCACTGAAGAAGATAAAAGGGGAATTTATAGGCTGTCACTGGAAAAAACAGAATATACTTGGGTATGGGCAGAAATATTGCCCTGAAACACACCACCTACGAAACTTTGCATGATTTTTTGCAATGATTCTTTTGTATACAAAGATATTGGCTTCACCCTACAGGACAAAGCAGCTGATTTTAAACTACCCAGGCCATTCTGACCGGCTTTGTGCATATCATACGTAGTATATCCTGCATATCAAAGGAATGTCTTTGACCATTTTTCTATAAACTAGACGACCATTAAGTACGTTTTACACGCATAAATATAACTGGACCAGGCTATGAAGATACCTTGCAGTCGAAACAAAATCATTAGTCTAAAAAAAAAACAACCAACATCAACAGACAAACAACAGACCAAAAAAAACTACCAAGAACAATAATATTTGAGCAACAAGAACCCCGCTAACGACAGGAAATGAACTCGTGTGTTTTGGGGGGTAAGCAGTTCCTGCTTCAGTGGTGAAACCCATTATGTTGCTCATTACAAGTACAAATCCGATGATAACGTGTTTACGGTAAGGAAAGGGGTAGGGGGTTGAATTGTGAATACTTCAGTTTGAACATGTCAATGTTCATCTGTGACATAACCAATCCTTCACCATCAATTTACCAGTAATTGTTATCACGTCTGTTATTTTCAAAAATGATGACCTAAAATCTCACCGTTGCGGACCTTTGGTTCAGCAGCTTCTTTGCAAGCAGTGACTGTCTATCAAGCCGTAAATATATAGTGATATCGATTATTTCACGTTCACTGGATAATATATGCAATTAACATTGACATCAAACTTTGAATTTTTCAGTGAGATAACATCAGCTATATAGAGAAACGTAAAATTAAAGGATAGCGCTTTCTTCTTTTTATTTTTCTTGAGAAGCAACTGTATGGAAAAAGTACCAAATTCTTGAAAACATTTGATTACCATCGGTTTGCTACCTGGTTATTTAAAAACTCTCCCAGAAAACAATGACAAATGTGTTCTTGTCAATAAAAAAATCGAACATCTTCATGTCAGTTTCACAGAACTGCCATGTGTGAATCCGAGAATTTCTTTTAAACAGAAAAGGGTTTTTCCTTCCGAAATTTTTTTATCTCTGCTAGCCCTATATAATAAACTAAGTTCAATATGTCTAAATAAAGGCAACTGTAGTACTAGTATACCGGTGTTCAAAAGTCATAAGCCTCGAATGAGGAATACTAATGTAAGAGTAGTATACTGACGGACTTTAGAAACGCAACACACACTTTGGTGATTTTCTTTACCAAATCATGACTGATCCTCATAGAACTACTATGCATACTTACCATACTTCTTTATGGTTAGAAAAATTCAATACCTGATTTACCTGAGGTTATGGAACATACCGGATTATTGAAGTCGCACGAATTTCTTAAAGCGAAATTTGAAACCCATAAATGATTTTTTTAATGATTTTTTTTCGTGAAACAATTCTTTCAATCCATACCCACACTTGAATCATTAAAAAACTGTTGCACCTCTATATTGCCGAGACTAAGCAATGAAAATCTGAATCAGGCCATAAGAATATTGGAAGCAGGAATACGTGAACGTGCTGTTTTAGACAATTTCACGTCAGAAACTCGTTTTACTGTCCTTACAACAACGATACAGACAGACGGGTTTTGTTGATGGCCATCCATAACCAGATCAATATGTAGTAAAATTTGATTATGCAACGTCATTTGCGAGACTTGTTTACGGCTGCAACGTCAAATGCTAATTAAGTCGACGAATGCAATGGCAGACAGATTCATGCCAAAAATGTTTCCCATATACTGAAATGCTAAAGAATCGACTGCAGAAAAACATTTGAAGCTCTTAAGTTTAAACCACTTATAATAATTGCTAAAACACACTGTAATGCATGGGACAGAGGCAAAATCAGAAGGTACAAAACAGAACTCAAAACATATCCAACAAAATTGGTTGACCTTTCTGACAATCATCTTGACGTAGGTTGCAGGCAGTCATTGCCTTCGACGGTGACACATCCATTGATAATGGGAAAACCAGGGTTTCAGTGCTTACCACATGATTTGAACTTTAAAAATGACGTCATGAGTCCAACTTTTGAACTGCAAACTTTTTTTCAGACAATTAAGAAATGAATACAATTTATGTTTATATATTTATCAAAATTGCCTATTTGAAAATGAGAATAAAAAAGAATAATCTAGTGTTGCGTTTTTAAAGTCCGTCAGTATATAATCCTTGGATCCATCTTTATCCTGCACTACGGAAAAGCCAAAAATTTTCTTAGTTTAAAACGTCACTGCTTAAATGAAAGCTACACCAATGCAGAACAGTATTATAATTGTTCACGTCAAACGAAAATGAAATTTGAGTAGGCTTTACACATGTTATATGCATTTTCATTATTTGTGGATTGCATCATTTACTGTTACAACATAAGTCACAATAGGGCTTTCTTACAATTTGACGAAAGGTACGTACACTTAACGATTCATACGTAAGACTCGTTTTGAGGGGTCCTTTATTTTGACATATTTATATAATCTTAATCGAAACGTCAAGGAACTTCGATGGCGTTTTGCCCAAGTGTTTGCCTATCAAGGACCATTAAATTGCATGCCAACGACATGTGTTCAACTTTAATTTTCGTGTGATATAGGAATTTCGGGACGTTCGGGAGGTAAAAATATGATATCACCAGGGAGAAGGAGATAACTCTACGAAATATCTACCCATAGGCGCGTCAGAAGAAGAATTAATACTCTTAAAAGTTTGTGCTCAACCCCCTAACCCCTTCCCCCCAAAAAATTACAACCTTGCATTATCCAACCTAAGAAAACACAACGGCAATTTAATTGGCTTCCCCCTCTTACACAAACAAAATAAGATAAAATAAATAATAAATACTTTCTAAATTTAAAAAATTCCAACCCCCAAAATAGTAAAACTGAAAAAAAAAAAAAAAAAACACCTCCAAAATATATTATGTCCGGCTCGTTAATTAACTTGCAGGTCTTACCCGCTTCCCTCTGGAAGCTACCTATTGCCGCCTTGTGGTGTGTGCATACACCCGAGTTAGGCTAAACTATGGAATCGTTCTTTCGGCGCATAATTGCGTTTTCGTCCAGAACATTCGTGAAATATTTGCCACTGGACATTAAGAGACCAATATTTATCAATCTTCCAAGCATGTTTACTGTTTGATCGTCATAATTACACCCAGAATATATAGTGTGCAAGAATGTAGACTAATTTTCTTGGTATACATTTAGTTGTTGAAATGTATATGTAAATGAACAAAACAATATCAATATTAGTTGATCTTTAATTTGAGCTCAAGGGCGGATTCAGGAGTGGAGCGCACCCGAGTGTCTGTACTCTGCAGACATATTAATATCTTTCTTTTCTAGATCAACGCCTTGGTCTATTATATGTACTACAGGTCAGAGACAGAGACGGTTACATTTCCCTAAACACCCAAGTTTTTTGTTGTTGTTTTCTTTGAGTATAACTTGTTGTTTGTTTCTTCGTCTTCATTACCATTAAGGTGGATAAGTATGTTTTGTTACAAAAAAATCCCCCAATAGATTTCTACAATATTTATCATTTTGTAAGATTGGGGTGTCCTCAGCAAAATATGAAAGTACTATGACCACTTTCTTGGTAAATAAGGGAGATAACCCACCATGAGTTACCCCCCCCTAATGATGATTTCCTCAATTTTCCAATAAAACACTAATTTCATGGTATTTTTTTTATTTTTTACAGTAAAAACATTTAGTTTCTACATAATTATAAAAAATACATCTCTTTCTTATAATAATAATTGGATGTGTGCTTTACTTTCAGTTACAATCTGTGAACGGGGTAAAAATAACACATTTTGATGAAAATAAGCACTTCTGTAGGAGCAATTATGCAAATTAGGTGACCCTGTACAAAAAACCACTCAATAGATATTTTTTTAAATACAAGCAATTTGAAGGTCTTTACCTAAGCATTGTTTCAACATAATATGAACATACATTTCTTACCCCCTTTATTGTCTTTACCTTATACTGATAATTGAAGTAAAGTGGCAAAATTTTGAAAATTGACTTAAAATACCATTTAATAGATAAAACATCATAAATCAGTAATTCAAATTGATGAAAAAAGTATGGTGAAAGGGAGTTTGTTCTGTCAGTCATTCAAAATAAACAAAACCTTATCATGGACCTTCCAAAAAAAAGGAGAAGATGCCCTTTAGGTATCAGTCTATCCGTAAGTCCATCTGTAACAGATCTGTTCTGGTTGTAACATTTTGTCTTTTATGTAGGCTATTGATATATGGTATAAGGGTAGCTCAGCTCAAAGGTTGTGTTACTACCATGAATAGTGACTTTGACCTTGAACTTTGACCTCAAGGTCAATTTAATGATTCTTTTTTTAATAAAAAGTTTGTGCTAGAACTGTAACTTTTGTCTTTTGATGTAGGCTTAACCGCCGCTTTTGATATTTTGTATGAAGGTAAATCAATTCATGAAGATGTGTCATGCACCACAGTGACCACAGTATTGTTGACCTTGAACAAAGACTTCAAGGTGAAAATGATTTGATTTTAGCCCGAACACCAATGAAGCAACACCAATGAATAATAATTTTCACTAAATACAGTATGTGGACAACTGGAACAGACAAACAGACAGGGTCATTTCCATATAAACAAATTTTTGTTTGCAGGTCTTATGGTGACAAAACGTTGCACACGTGATAATGCTATGACTACCCCACACTTGTAAAATTCAAAGTATTGCCAAACAGGAAGAAGGTATTGGACAGACCCAAAAAGTAACTACACGTTTCAACTTATCACTGTCAGGGTGTTGGCCAATTATGAATAATGAAGTCATTAATTCTGCCAAGTATTTTCTGTAAGAAAAAATATTCGACCTTAAATGTTACAAGTATCAGCAATTAGGAAGTAGTTTTCAGACAGACCAAAAAGTGACAACATTACAACAGACAACTCATCACTGTTAAGGTGCTGGCAAAATTGATATTTTTATTTTAGTGGTCCTCACTTCTATAGATTGAATGTAATAAACAATTAATTTCTCTATAGGCAACAATGGCAGCCTTTTTCAAGATACAGACTTTATATTGTTGTTTTTATTAACAAAACCTTGCTAGCATTAAAGAAAAGTTATTTTGTCAGTATCATTTGGTACAAAAAATATAAGTTTGCGTTGCTTTTCTTAACGTTATTTGAACTTATCTCCCATGCCTATCAAATTTGCACTTAAACCCACTTGTCTCATCCTAGCATTGAAAAGACATCTCAGTTCCATTAATAGGGCTAAAGAATATAATTTATTTGGCTTTTGGTATAATGCAGAGTGCACAAAGACTTTAATAATAAAAAATAACATGCACTCATATGGACCAATCAGGATTAGCCATAATCTTAATTCTGAATACCATGTTATTTCATAAAATGGCTGTGCCAATACAATCTAATGGTTAATGGTAACCTATAGATGTAATACCACCATTGATCTTCCCCTACAGTCTTTGTTAAATTTGCACTTTTCAAAGAATTGTACAGAATTTAATTTTGTTTCAAATAAAATATACTTTCCCTGACACATTCTGTATGTATGTGCCTGTTCTAACTCAGGAGCCTGTAATTCAGTGGTTGACGTTTGTTTATGTGTTACATGTACATATTGGTTTTCGTTCATTTTTGTACATAAACTAGGCCTTTAGTTTTCCCTTTGAATTGTTTTACATTGTCATTTCGGGGCCTTTTTATAGCTGACTATGCGGTATGGAATTTGCTCAGTGTTGAAAGCGGTACAGTGACATATAGTTGTTAATTTCTGTGTCATTTTGGTCTCTTGTGGAGAGTTGTGTCATTGGCAATCATACCACATCTTCTTTTGTCATATTTAGCATGAGTAAGGTTGTATCCTGTCCAGTACTAGTACTATAGAAAAAAATGTCACTGTACATTGCATTGCATATAAGAAACTAACCAACACTGGAAGTTAACCAATAAAGTTTTTCCTCTTTTTTAACCTGTGTACCAGCTTAAGTAACCATGTAACCTTAAGTTTCAGAAATATTCCAAAGAAACCCCAATTAAAAAAATAAATATGCTTTGAAATACCCCAGATATATGTTTATGACCCATAATCGTTTTACTGCAATGAAATCTACAACTGTCAAATTTTCATATGCAACCAGATGTAACGTACTATGATTTGGTGGTATTACATCTATAACAAGTTATTCCTCAGTACATGTAAAATATTTAGTAAAAGATGTGACTGTTTTGGCATTAAAGCCATGCTCTAACAAAATAGATTTGAGGCCATTTTCACTGTCTCTGTTAAATGCTAACTGTAGATGTTTCAGACAAAGTCCACTGTGTGCTAATCGTCTAGCTGTTAGCTTGGTTATGTGTGAGGCCCTTATCAACGGAATGTAAGAATCTGTTAGCAAAGCTGCATTGAATGGAAAAACATCCTTTTCTGAATATTCAAAGTGCTCAATAAGTTGGAACAGACTTGTTACATCAGCACATGCATTGTGAGCATCATATTCTATGCCAAGTAATTTTGTGACCAATGTTTGTTGTTTATGGTTTCCTATGTCTTTAGTTTTGAATTTCCGTCTTGCTAATTTCATGGTATCAATGCAACCATAGATATGTAACATGGATTCTGAAAGCAGACTGTGCTGACGTAATTTGTTCATCAATATGGGAATGTCAAACGCAGCAATGTTATGACCAAAAAGAATGGGTTTCTTCTTTTTGCTGATAAAATCAATAAACTCCAGTAATACAATCTGAATATCTCTGCTTTCAACTGGTTTACCATGATGGTACATCTGGTCACAAGAAAAATCAAAAGTCAATCCTGTTAATTCTGACACTTTGGGTGAAATAACCTCCCTAGGTGATACATACTCATTAAATACAGTGGTTCCGTCAAATGCAGCCAGCTGAGTTATATCAGACTTCCTTGATGATCCTGGAAAATTTTTTTTAAAAAATTGCATTAATTATTAAAGTTTATGTTTCCCGAAATGTGAGATGACTTCTTCCATATCAAGTTTGGTTAAATTCTGCTTTACTGTTTTTGTTGTATTCATTTTATAAACTTAAGCGGTAACAAGTATGAAATGGTGGCCACTTTGAAAACTTATGGCTTCTTGAAAAGTACATCCATATTTATGGGAGTCAAATTTCTTGATTACAAGAAAAAATGTTTCAATTTCAGCAGGTTCTAATTTTAGCAGTCCACCCTATTTTCACATGAACATTATATTGCGATTTAATTTTCATCTAACTTAATTTTACCTATCAAGTTCCTCAGGAATAAAGCAATAATTAAATCATCACCTATAGTGTATGCTGTCAAACTGTACTCCATGTCAATTTTATTTTTCATGATCGAAGGGGCATAACTCCCAACAAACATCAGTAAAATATCACTTGTATTCCAAGACTATCATTGAAGTATTGCCAATACAAGTTTTGTAAAAACCACACAATGGACGTTTACTATGTACTGCGCTGTATGTTATGTCACTTTCATCTATTTCACTGACTTACAATAACAATGTAAGCTTATTTCACTTACTTACAATAACAATGTAAGCTTTAAGGTCATAGTAACCTTATTCCAAGCATCTATATTTGATTAAAGAATCACTAATGAGTAGGCGAATCATGTGTCTTGGGCGCCATTTTTTTAGCCTGATATCTGTGATTAAATTTGTTTGTTAACACTTACCTGTTGTTTCTAAATCAAAAACTACTACTGATTCTTCTTCAAACTTCATCTTAGTTGGAATAGTTTCTGTGTCAATATGTTCTTGCACTTCTATTTCTCCTCCATAGGTGTCTCCCTCTTTCACTGTTTCTCGCTGATTATCTTTCAATTTCTTGGACTAGAAACAATACAAAAAAGTTAAGAACAATTATGGAAGAAGTGACTCAGATGCAAATGTACAGTGGGATCTTTAGAACAATTACTATTCTATGTTGAAACAATTAATGTTAAACTTTTGTACATTAGAACAAATGTCTCCTTCCAATCATAATTAAGAGCCAGAGAATCCTCCCTCTGTGGGTTTTCAACTAAAATGTTAATATACTTAAAGACTTAAAGTTACTCCTGGATCTGAGGATTCCCCACTGTTCATTGAAGACCCATTGGTTGTCCTGGACTGTATGTCTATTTTCACTACCTTGTTGGGTTCTTGTCTCTTTTACACATTCCCCATTTCCATTCACTTTTCTATTTACAGAAATATTCCATACTTCCATTGCTAGGATAAAAGTACAAAATGACGTGATCCTCCTCTGAGTTTCTATTTATTGCTTTCATAATAGTAATATTTTGTTTGACTTGGATGACTAATACCAAAAAAGGCCTTCCTTTATTGTGATTCTTTTTCTTTTGAAATTAGTAGTTGACTGTGTTTTCCTAATCTGTTTACGCCTTCGATCCTTTCGAATTCCATGAAGTATGGTTAAATGTCCAGGAGAGAGTAGAGACTTCTTATTCCAGAGTTCTCAAAATCTTTTTTCACCTGGTGGTCCTTGA
The DNA here is from genome assembly GCA_017311375.1 of Mytilus coruscus. Lineage (NCBI taxonomy): Eukaryota > Metazoa > Mollusca > Bivalvia > Mytilida > Mytilidae > Mytilus > Mytilus coruscus. The sequence goes on from CM029598.1 coordinate 48,413,115, forward strand.
AGAAAATCTGCCGGTCCTCACTATCATTTCTATTGCAAATTACCAAAATCGTGTTGGTCCTTCCCAAAAATGTGGCGGTCAAATCCCTAGGACCGCCACATTTCGAGAACTCTGTTATTCACCTGAAAAGAATGAAGACATTTCCATGTAATGTTTTAACTTGAACTATTTTGAATGATTCATTTACTTTATAGATATAAAATTTAGAATGTAGAGAAAAAAGTACAGATCTGAAAAAAAAGATCTAATTATAGAAGAACTACACATCAATTCACGAATGTATGTAGTGCATGAGTTAATTATCACTGTTGTTTGGTCATGAGTTGAATATTTTTCTCTATTTGAATTTTTGTATTAGTTATTTTACTTTTTATTACATTGGCAAATGGCCTTTTTTCTACTGAAAATAAGGTAGAAAATGCAAGGAACTATATCTTTAACAATTTGTTTTGATCCAATGTCATGACAAAACCTATTGTTGTATGGCGTCAGGGGAGTGAAATAACCACATTTATTTCACAGGTGAAATTATCGGTTTTTATTTCACTGGGAAACCAATGTAATTTATTCAACCAATGTAATAAATTTAGTTAAAACTGTTCTAGACATTTTCCAGATCTTTTTATTTTTTTTATATTTTTTAAATATTTTTGAATACACATGAAAAAAGAAAAAGTGTCTGCAGACCAGTAACCAAACTAAATATAAACCAGATGCTCCGCAGGGCGCAGCTTTATACGACCGCAGAGGTCGAACCCTGAACAGTTGGGGCAAGTATGGACACAACATTCAAGCTTGATACAGCTCTGAATTTGGATTGTGATTAAATAGTTGACACAACATAGGTTTCTGACACAGAATGAATGTGGTCTAAGAACTTAAACTTAAAAACTTAAAAATTTTAAATTGGACATTTACCTATTATGGTCCAATATCCAAAATCTAAATACATGGTTAGATTCAGCATATCAAAGAACCCCAATAATTCAATTTTTGATGAAATCAAATAAAGTTCAATTTTGGACCCTTTAGACCTCCATGTGGACCAATTTGATAACCGGGCCCAAATATCAAAAATCTAAATACATGGTTAGATTCAGCATATATCAAAGAACCCCATATATTCAATTTTTGTTGAAATCAAACAAAGTTTAATTTTGGACCCCGATTTGGGCCAACTTGAAAACTGGACCTATAATCAAAAATCTCAATACATGTTTAGATTCAGCATATCAAAGAACCCCAAGGATTCAATTTTTGTTGAAATCAAACAAAGTTTAATTTTGGACCCCGATTTGGACCAACTTGAAAACTGGGCCTATAAGCAAAAATCTTAATACATGTTTAGATTCAGCATATCAAAGAACCCCAAGGATTCAATTTTTGCTGAAATCAAACAAAGTTTAATTTTGGATCCCGATTTGGACCAACTTGAAAACTGGGCCCATAATCAAAAATCTAAGTACATGTTTAGATTCAGCATATCAAAGAACCCCAAGAATTCAATTTTTGTTGAAATCAAACAAAGTTTAATTTTGGACCCTTTGGACCTTAATGTAGACCAATTTGAAAACGGGACCAAAAATTAAGAATCTACATACACGGTTAGATTCGGCATATCAAGAACTCCAATTATTCAATTTTTGATGAAATCAAACAAAGTTTAATTTGGACCCTTTGGGCCCCTAATTCCTAAACTGTTGGGACCAAAACTCCCAAAATCAATCCCAACCTTCCTTTTATGGTCATAAACCTTGTGTTTAAATTTCATAGATTTCTATTTACTCATACTAAAGTTATTGTGCGAAAACCAAGAAAAATGCTTATTTGGGCCCCTTTTTGGCCCCTAATTCCTAAATTGTTGGGACCAAAACTCCCAAAATCAATCCCAACCTTCCTTTTGTGGTCATAAACCTTGTGTTTAAATTTCATAGATTTCTATTTACTTAAACTAAAGTTATAGTGCGAAAACCAATGTGTCTTCGGACGACGACGACAACGCCAACGTCATACCAATATACGACCGCAAACTTTTTTTGCGGTCATATAAAAATGAGGACTTGAAATTTTAAGAATTATTGCAATTAATTTATTCATATTATTTAATAGTCTGTTTGCCATACTAACTTATTTGTATTGACTCCCAACATATTATTTTTTTAAGGGGGGGGGGTTAATTGACACATACATGTATCTGAAATACTGTCTAGAATTTGAATCTCTCACATTTATCTCAAGTACAATATGTAGAGAATATGTCAATATGTAACACCTCCATCAACAGCATACATAATAAATAAAGCCCCTAAATACATTTACCTTGCTTAACCAACCATAGCCTTCGTTCTTTTGCATCACAGCTGAAGACACCCTAGCTTTTAATGATTTAGTCCCTCCATAAAACCTGAAAAAATTCCATAAATAAATGTTCAACATACAAACAAAATGGTTTATGCTCCACAAAATTAAAACACATAAATATTTCTCTCTGTTGCAGCTTGTCCTGGAAAATGACAGTTAGTGGATCGTAACTGTGGGGCATATGCAGGAACTAAGATGAGCTTGAATTCAGAGCTGTCACGGTCTTCAACATCAAGGACATTGACATGATTTTACAAAATTTGTATTTATTTGTTTTCCATTTTTAATGACAAAGTTAGACATTAAACACCACAGATTGCATTGAAATCACAGTTACCACACATTATTTGAATACCAGAGGGTGTGACTGACAATTTTTATGTATCTTACAAAAATATCTGTTTAAAACTGGAATTGTTTTACTTTGAATGTTTTAAATTATAACATTGAAGCTATGGAAAATTTGTGCAAACACAGACTTTTATTTTATTTTTTTACAGTTGCTGAGATTTTGACCTTAATCAAAAGAAATCCTAAAGTAATGTAAGGCATACCTGTTTTTTTGGGCAAAACTAGCAACACTGTTGTTGAAACTTTCGTTCGACTGTGTTGATCCTAGGTTTAACAGCCTATCTGCTCTTTCAATATAACTTTGTGCCAACTTGTCCAGCTCTTCCTTCAGCTTGTCTCATTGGGTAAATGTTTGAATCTGTAATATAAACAAACCGAAAATGAGATTCTACTGCCACTGGGTTTTTTTTCTACACTTATAGCAAAATTCTAAAAATGTCATTCAGTCTTTTAGAAGAAAAGAAGTTTTGAAAGTTAACAGATGGGCCAAGACAAAGATGGATAGTTGATTAATACATAATGATGACAATAGTTCACATGGCCCTACAATTGTGTTAGTTATACATATACTTTACTTAACTCTAGGAAATTAGAACTTGTAAAAAAATTATTGCTGCATTGAAACATTAAATGATCACTTCATCAGGGATCAATGTCATGGTATAAATTACCTAAATTTAGTTGGATCTTTAATATATGTACACCAAGTTGGACTGCACTGTTCATGGTGTCCAAAAATATGTGGCACTATAGTGGCAAGTTCTGCCTTCATTGATTGTTTACAATTTTGGTGTCTTGAAATAGCATACATAAAACACCTCACTATGTAGGGGATGACTTTTGCTGACTTTAACTGTTTGTAGTTTTTTGAAAGACCATAGAGACGTTTGGAGAGATTTTTCTTCACATGTGTTTTATCATCTTTTTTTATTATTGAACGAGGTAGTCTTGACTGAGTAGTAGCATCATTATCAGCATGTAAGGTTCCAACCGTATATCCATCCTCAGCAAGCCTTTGGATCATTGAACATGCCATGTCTGGCTCCATACCTTTGCTTGATCCTGCAATACAAAATAAAAATAAAGTGATTGTGTCCAATAATTTGTAATACTGTGAACAACTGTTGACAAATTAGAGGTACATTATACCAATGATATACATTATAATTATTGACTTTTCTTGAGGTGTACTCAAGGGCTATACAGACATGGTATTGTTATTTGGATGGAGAGTTGTCTCATTGGCACTCACACCACATCTTCCTATATCTATGGTCACTGGTTTCTTCTGTGGCCAAATTCTGAAATGAACCAATGTCTTGTCAGGTAAATATAGTCCTTAGCATACCTCAGAATGAGTCAATTACAGATATATATTAAATGATAAGGATTTGTTTACTTAATTGTGTTTACTGTTATTATTTCATTAAAAAATAAATAAAAATTCTGTTTTCGAAAATGCTTTCTACTTTTTCCAAGGTCAAGCAAAAAAAAATAATGAACGATTATGTGATTATATTGGCAAAATTTTGTGAATTTATGATTACTTGGACACCCCATGAGTGGCCTGTATTACAGTAAACATGAACATGGGGAACAGGAAAGTTAAATTATGTAACTGTCAACATCCCTATACCATGTATACCTTTCATTACATGACCTTTTAGTCAACACTTACAACAGGTCAAAGGTGTTGAATTTTTATACAAACAACTATCTAAATTCAAGATTATACATCTTTTAAATCAAATAGCACTTTCAATTCGTCTTAAAAGGGTTACAAAGACATTTTTCAAAGTTGTCAACTCTTCCCACTACAAGGGAAATTCAGAACGGGGAGGAAACTGTATGACGTTCTTTCAGAAGGTGTCAATTCGTCCCTATACATACTTCATCCCATAAGTTACATTTCTCTTTAAAAATATGACAGATGACCTTCTCAGTGTGTTTAAACATGTTTGTTTACATTTCAGAAATACCAAACTATATGAAATCTTGTCTTTGATAAGAACAGTGTAAAATTTCCATATACTGTAAAATGTGAGCAAAACTCATTAAAAGAAAACAAAAATGTGTCCATATTTTACGGATGCCCCACATGCACTATATGCTTATGTATGTTCAGTGGATCATGAAATTTGGGTTAAAAATATGATTAGGCATTAAAATTAGGAATATCATATCACAGGGAACATGTGTACTAAGTTTCAAGTTGATGGGACTTCAACTTAATCAAAAATTAACTTGACCAAAAATTTTAACCTGAAGAGGGACAGATGGTTATGGACGAATGAACACAGAGACCGTAAAACATAATGCCCCTATAAGTTGTAAGTGGAGTATAAATAATATGAAAAAATAACAAAGGCCCTATACATATATTGAAGTTGAACGGTCCGCCCCTTAATTTCTATAAATTAATCATTATTCTATACCTGTCCAGTTAACATTACACTCATGTGGTGGATTTGGTTCATTTTTTCCTATGTGATATTGGCAAATACTACAATTTCTGGTTCTGACGTCAAATTCTACAACTTTCCCAGTATTGACTCCAATTAGACTTGCATGACCTGAAATAATATGTAGAAAAGGAGACTCAATATTATATCATTTCATTTTAGCTAACATATTCGGGAAAAGAAGATATCAAATTAAAAATCTTTGGTGATTTAATAATAAACAGCTGGCCATGAGTGCATGATACACCGGTCATTTTTTTCAAAGAATAAATTTAAGTTCAATTTTGTGACAATAACTTCTCAATGTAATTTCATAAATTCATAAAAAAAAACTAAAGGGAGTTTATCTTAATAGATAAATCCCAGTCACCAAAGCTTAAGTTTTATAATAAATGCTCAAAACTGGAAAATCCCCCTTTTTAAAACTTAAAATCTTAAATTTATAAATTAATTGCTTTGCCGATCACAGCTGGATACGACCGCAAAGGTCCAACTCTGAATGTTCAGTCGAAAAATGAACATGATATTTGCGCTTGATCATGTGATACAGTAACAGGTCTGAATTTGGATTGTAATTAAATATTTGACACCTTATAGGTTTCTGACAGAGAATAACTGTAATCAAAGAACTTAGAATTGGTTAATGATTTGAATTTATATTCAATTTTTGCTATTGTGCAATACACCATGCTGTTGCAAATTGACCTCCCTCCATTTTTTATTGGCAAAAAAAACTATTTGAAGAAATTTCCTTTTTAGTTTTTGAAATCTTAAGAAAAAAATTTCCAATGGAGATTGCAACCATAATTCCATAATTACTCATTTAATAATAACCCCTCAGAGAGATCCATGTACCAGTCTGGAAACTAGAAAAATGCTTATTTGGGCCCCATTTTGGCCCCTAATTTCTAAACTGTTAGGATCACAACCCCAAAACCAATCCCAACCTTCCTTTGGTGGTTATAAACCTGGTGTTTAAATTTCATAGATTTCTATTCACTTATACTAAAGATATTGTCTGGAAACCAAATGTCTTTGGACGACGACGACAAGGTCAAGGTGATACCAATATACAACCGCAAAATTTTTTATGATAATATAAAAATGAAATGCAGCTCAAGTCATTAGATATAAACAATTCACCAAATTTTCATGCGAATTGGTTCAAGTGTTTTTGAGTTATTGTCTGATATGGTGACGATGAACGGAGGGACGGACCGACAGACAACAGTATTAACGGGCATATAAAAAGAAAACAAAACAATGAATATTATTCATTATAATCTTAAAGTAATATCCAGGTTCACAAAGATCCTGTACACAGAGGTTGTTTTGAGCAGGCCCCAAAGGCTAAAACCCTAATGTATACTAGATCAATAAAATGGAAGCCCCTCTACACTCCATATCACAATAACTGATAATATAATTTACCTGTGTGACTATTGTAAGACCAACCAGAACCTCTCTTCTGCCATCCAGCATCAAAGCTTCCCTCTAATTCACTGGACTCTGAACATTCCAGCTCCTCTCTCTGTGCTTCTTTACATGATGCTTCTGCTGCTTCAATAATAACCGGGGCTAGTTCCTTCTGTTTTTACGTAATGTAGAGGCATCTACTGGAGGAATGTTGCATCCTGTCAGGAAGTTGTTCACGTGGCTGGGTCCCATACCTGCATTAATCATGGCAAAAAAATGAAAGATTTAAATATTATTTAGTTTCCAAAAAAAACCATTTACAATATTTGGCTATGTCCACTTTTCAAATTGTAATTTTTTACCCTTCCTTAATTTAAGGACAATAAAAGAAATATTGATTTGTGAATACATTTTATATTTCTGACAATGTACATGTATTGTTTTTATCTTGCAATTTACACTGGATATACATATTTGAGTTCAGAATTAGTTGTTTATTACCAAATGATTGCCTCTGATTTTTTGAAAGAAATCAAGATAATTGAAACATGAACTACGGAGTCAGAGGGGACCCCAAAAATTGAAAATGAACAGAAAGAAATACATGTATCCATATTACTGATTGCTCAACATGGAAACATGTACAAATAAAGCAAAAAAAGGGTGTTGATAGTTCATTAGTTGCTTAATAGTTGCATATTGGGCCCCTGAAAAATTTGTATGAAAAATGTTTAGATTGATTATCTTTATATTTTCCCATGATCATAGTTATGTAGTTGTTGAAAATAATCACCATTTGCATTCCTTTTCTATGTATATTACCTAAACAAACTTTGTAGTTGATATCAAAGCCTTTGCCGTTGCTCTTCTTCCCCGTTGGTACCAGACTGATGTGTTGGCAAGCACTGCTTGGACACGAGATATATAAAAAACTAGCCATTCCATAAATCACCTCATCTTTAATATCAGATAATCGGAGCCATTAATTGCATTTCTCACAGTTCATGGACCTGGCCAGCACGTCTAACTCCACAACACGTCTTCCTTGGAACCAAGGTTTGGAGGGTCCAAGTTCTACATTTTTCCCAACTTGCAAATCAGTTGCATTTACACTTACAGGTCCTTCCCCCAAAACAGCACCGTAATCATGGTCTTCACCTCTTAATGTTTCCTTTCTATTCATTTGCCTCATACGGTCCGCTTTCTTACTTCTACCTGTACTAGCCATCTTTCCACGAACACGGTGGGAATACTTGTCGTCTGCCATGTTTGTTGTTTACCGCCGGAGTTTGACAGACGCGGTTCCGGTTCTATATTTACCATGACAATCATGTGACAAATCAAAACATCACGTGACGTAATGTCCTGCTCGTCCTTAAATGCTTGTTATATAGCACGTATATATTAAACTTTATTTGCATTGATGTAGATGATCATCTATTTGTTGGTTGGTTGTTGTCTCGTGAACATGTATCAAATATCTTACAAGCAGTATTTAAATAAAATTGTTTGTGAGGGTATGTGTTGATTACCCCCCAACCCCTAATTGAATTGACATTGGATTTCACATGTTCGCTCGTGTTTACATCTTTTGTAAGCGATAAATGCACCACTGATTGGTTCACAACTATTAAATGATTAAAACAAATTAACGACGTGTAAAGATTGGTCCAAAATCAGTTGCGCGTTCGTAGCATTAACTGGAAATATTACTAGTTGTAACTAAGGCAACGACCATTTCGCTTTTAAAGAAGGTTGGGGGCAAGTTTTTTTCCGTTTCACATTTTTTTCCTACGATCGCAAGTGTCACATTATTTTTTTAACCTTTTAACATTTTAATAAATAAAAAAAAATTTCATCACAAAATATGTTTTCCCCGATTTATTTCACATTATTTTTTCGAAACATTGTAGCATCCTTGTCTTCCAGATCTCGATGATCCACGTTGACAATTTGATTATAGCATATTAATTAATAATAATAAAAAAATATTTATGGTAAAACGAATGCTTGAACAATTCCCGCGCAAATGTGTGTAACCGTGGTTAACATAACGTCACTGGGCTTCCAAAATGTAATATATTACAAATTTTTCAACAACAAAAAATCTCTCAAACAGGCTTTGAAAATTTGGTTGAAATATTTGCTTCCAAAATGTTGTATGTGAACTTGAACATTTTTGTACATGGCTGTGAAATAAAAACTCGGACATTTCTGGATAATATAAAAACTTACCTTATTTTCACAGAAATAAAACAAATCTACAAGTTTTTGATTCGAAAAGTCACTATACAACCATTTTCAAGTTTACATACAACATTTTGGAAGCAAACTTTAAAAACAATTGACATTGGCAATTTTGTCACATGTCTTATTTCAAATGTTTTAATTGGTCTAAATGTGTGATATTTTAGAAAATCAGAGATTTCCTCCCGCCAAACCGGTTTGTGTGAAAAAGTGATTTTGCCAAAAAAGTCATTTACGACATTTTGGAAGCCCAGCAACGATAAGTAACGTACTGGACGAAAGTGTATTTGAAACTATTTTTCTTTATTTTCAGATATCAAAAGCATATCTTATTTGCGATAATACTTAAATTTTAAAGACACGTTTGGTTCAGAAAAGAATGCTGTTTTACCGGATAAAACTAATGCATCGTAGAAATGTAATATACGTTTCCTTTACGTTCGTTCGTACCTTTTCGTAAAAATGTAAGGAAGCTTAATTTGCGGTAGATAAAAAAAGTTGTAAGCTATATCAATAAAGAAAAATTGAAAAAGATTCAAAATCGAAAATTTAAAAAATGGGAAAACCTGGCAATGCCTTAAGAATGATTTTATAAAGATAATAATAAAACCCTATTCGCATAAAAGTTCATAATTTCATATCAGTACAATATTGCTGATGTCTTGGCTGTTAATTTCAATGGGAACGAATCGTTCACCAGCAATGATAAGTCAAATTTATCATTCTTATAATACTGTTTATCAGACGCCCAATCGTCTATACAAGATTCACCAGTGAAAAAAAAAAAAAAAAAACAAAAATATTTCAGGTTATCTTTTGAAATAAAACAAATTAGATTTTTATGTGATATTTTTCAAATATGGCCATAGTCATATGTATGTCCTTAATTAGTTCACAATAAAAATGTTCTTGATTTGATTTTTGATTTTTGGTGTTTTAACGCCACTTTTAAGCACCGCTTTTGGGCTATTTCGTGGCGGCCAGTTTTTATTGGTAGAGGAAGCCGGAGTGCCCGGGGAAAACCACTGACCTTCGATAGGAAAACTGACAATCCTTGTCAATTAAGATTGGAGTCGAGTGCACCCGCACGAGCGGGGTTCGAACTCACAACCTCAGTGTTGACTGGCTAGTGATTACAGTAGTAACTACTTAGACCACTCGGCCACCGAGGCCCCCAAAAAAGTTCTTCTTTGATATATTATTGCTAGATTAAAATGTTGGACAAGAATACAGTTGGTGTTAAAATAACTGTATATGCTTAGATACGTGGTTATGGGACTTTCATACTTCACGCAAACAATAGGAAATCTTGTTCATTGCATTTTATTTATATATCACACATCACAGATAAAATATCAATAACATCAATTATATATAACCAGATAATTTAACAAGAAACAACACTTATTTTTGATATCGATAACAATTAGCTTGTTGTACTTAATTATCATTAATTTTATAATTCAAAGGTTAACCATGTTGCAGAATTTTGTGCGCCAGTTCCTTCTACTTAGTGAAATTGCAGCAAATGTGGTAAAAACATTCCTAGAAAATAAATATCAACCTGATGATTTCAAGACATTCCTAGAGAATAATAAAATCTTACTCTACCATTTACACGATAATCACAGAAACGGTTGTTGTACATGTATCAATTTACCTAGGCAGCAAGTCATTCGAAAAATACAGTTTGACAAGCTTTTCGTCACCAATGGACAACATTGTCAAAAACTTGCTCAAAAGTGTCATTGTAAATTCATTGCTAATCCTGGTATTCAACTGGTAGATGTTGATCTTACATTGTTAATTTGCCTTTTAAACAACTGTTATATTCTGAATCCTCAACAAGAACAGTGTGTTACTGACATACGAACTGTCAGAAACGAAATCGCCCATTTTGCACACGATAATGACATTGACAATATAACGTTTAATATCATGTGGCGAAAAGTAACGAATGCTACTATACATTTGGCTATGTGTATCAGTCCGAATTATTCTACAGAAATACAGGATAAAATAAGACAACTAAAGGAAAGGACAATATCACCAGTCGAGTACACCGATGCATTACTAGAAATTTGTCAATGGAAACTTAACCATGATGAGGTGAGTTTTTACGGTTTATTAGCAGGAATTTACAAATATAGTTGTGAACAAACACACCTGTGCACCAAGAAGAGATTTAAGGCATTTCAGGAACCGGATAAATATTTTTCAAATGTATTTTATTTTTCGGAAATTTAAAAACTGTCCTGGATATTGTGCTACCGGTTAAAAACACTTTAAACTAAAGCAAATCCCTTTAAATAAATATGCTAGATATGGAGAATTTTCCAATGTAGAATTTTTCTTACATTTTTACCTTTCAGAGTACTTCAAAGATATTCCATCTACTTCAAGATATGCAACTTCAAAATGTAACCCGTGATGAAGAGATCAAACGTATGGAAATAAGGATCTTGGATGCTATTAGTAATCAGAGGTCAGCAGAAAATCAACACAATCCCGATAGATTAGCTCTGGAAGAAACAGAAATTAAAACAGGTAAGGAACAGCTTTCCGAAACATTTAGTTCTATGAAGAAACTTTATAGAAAAAGAATGTACCGGTGTTTATACATAAAATTATCTAAACTTGATTGCGGATATCTTTGTGTAAGTCCTTGATAGTGTCCTTTATAAGCTGATGTGAGGACAAGTGAACTCTGCTATACAGGGATATCATTATACCTATGAGTAAAAACCTTCATCTACTGACACCTTTTTCCCTATAAGCTGGTTCACCTTATATACTCCCCCAAACAAATTCGCTAGCATGTAGAAATCGGTTTGTCAATTTGTCTATCCATCTGTTCATCTGTCCGTCCGGTTTCCGAAAAGAAATGTTTTCTTGATAATAAGTTGCCATTGCTTGATTTGAAAGAAACTTAGTTGGATGGAAGATATAGGAAAGAACAAGAAATTGTATGGCTTTTGGTGTCAATAGATCAAACATCAAGGTCGGTGTTACTAAAATAAGGAGACGAAAATGACAACATGATTTCCGGATGTTCCTTGCTTGATTGAAATAAAACTTGTACGGATCAAATATAAGACTCAATAAAAAATAAAAGGATAAACGGTTTCCAGGTGGTAAACTGAGTTTATTTTTCGTGATTGGAATAACAAATATTCAGGTGGAAGATAAGGAGAAGGCGACAATTGGATTCAATAGGTCAATGGTCCAGATCAATCTTACTAAAATAGAAACAACTTGCTCATGATTTCGGGATTGTAGCCAGAGTTTCCTTGCTTGATTTATTTGAAACTCATACAGATAGAATTTATAGAGAAAGTAAAAAGACTTGGTTTTTGGGTCAATAGGTCAATGAAATGTGAAAATAACACTTTACAAATTTACTGCTTTAAAAGCGCGTTTCTTGATTGACTGTCATCGTAAACGTGCAATTCCCAAAAATGTAAAGCTAATGATGATCAACAACCTGTACATGTGAAGAGCAATATGATCAAAAAATTCTTAAAGAAAAACCATCTAATGTTAACTTATCTGAAGGAGCTGAAACCATCGTTTTTAGTTATATATATATACAAAATAGATTATTTTAAAAGTTGGTTTCGGTATGGTATCTTCTTATTAATTTAAACAAATTTATGCAGGTGGCAAAAACGAGTGAACGGATACCAGAAAAGGCGGGAGGGGGGACTTAAAGTTCAAAAATGACAGATCATGGCCAAAAATAAGAAGGACTAAAGGATAACAAAACATTACATTGAAAACTAAAAACTGAACAACACGAAATCGATCCCCAAAAAAAAAAAAAAAAAAACCGGGGTTGAACTCAAATGATGACTTCAACTTTACCACTTCGAACCCTTGATGCAAAAGCTTTCTAGTTAGCAAAAACCCTCTATCATGGATATCGTGATAGGAAACGTAAGCCTGGGAATATCGTTTGTACTCCGTTTGCAGGCGCGTCTGGAATGTTGCTACATACAAATAGACAGTTCATAATTTGAAATTTGGAATCATCGCATTTGTCGTAAAGTTTACTTCTAAACAGACCTTCATTGTACATGTCTTATTGTTAATCAAAATAGGTAGCAGATTTAACTGTTCAAAATATATCATTTAGTTCAAGTTCGTTTCGATAGATGCAGTCAACATAGTCACCTTTTTAAGGGAAGGACATCTCCTAAATAGCGGAAATTGGAGGATAACATCAGCTGTTGTTCAGTTTTCTGCTGAAGTCTCTGTATGACGGCTGGTTTATAAGAAAAACGAAACAAGTCAACAAGCAGAAGGGAAAATTTTGTATTCTTGTCTTTCATTTTTACTAATATGCTTTGTCTATAGGCCTTTTTGTGTTTCTTTGTTACATATGACGTGGCTATGTTCTTATACATCCCGTCATTGTGTTATTGTGCTATGGTAAAAAAAAAATGTATTCTTGTCTCGTTTTTGCTAATGTGCTTTGTCTATATGCCTTGTTGTGTTTCTTTGTTACATATTTGTTTGTTTTTATAGTGATTAAGTTTATAACACAATGTTGACTGCTGTACCCCTATTTTTGACATTTTTACCTATTATGTCTGTTTGATTTTTTCACACATCGTTGTCAATATAATGGAATTTTATGCGACTGTCATACAAGTGAAAGGTTTAGCTAGCTATAAAACCAGGTTTAATCCACAATTTTCGACATAAGAAAATGCTTGTACCAAGTCAGGAATATGACAGTTGTTATCCATTCGTTTGATGTGTTTGAGCTTTTGATTTTGCTATTTGATTACGGACTTTCCGTTTTGAATTTTCCTCGGAGTTCGGTATTTTTGTTATTTTACTTTTTGGTTCTCATATGAATGCCGATTGTCTGAAAATGAGCATTAATAGTACATATATAATTACCAATAATAGTACATGTAACAATAAGGAAATACACGAATCCATGTTTATGGAGACATGTTTATGTGTACCTTCAATTCAAGCAAACTTGTATATTAAACCTTTGATTGCTTTATAAATAAACACTGCTCGAGAAAATTGAACGTTTAAGTCTAAAAATTGAGTTAAGTGCTCCTTCCTTAAGGAAATCTTCTTGTACATTCATGTTTGTCGTAGATTTGAGATATGAAATATAATCGTCATCTACATATAGCATAATGCAAATAAAGTAATATCTCTAAGTTTTATGTTAACTTCTTTTTTTTTCTTCTCTCGAAATACTGAGAAATTTATTTGAGGCATGATGTGTTTTTTGTTTTATTTCAGTGTTTCTGTTGTTCCGTTGTTTTCCTCGTGTAGTTGATGTGTTTCCCTCGGTTTTAGTTTGTAACCTGGATTTGTTTTCTCTCAATCGATTTTAGACTTTTGAACACCGGTATACTACTGTTGCCTTTATGTAGTATATTGATTTACATTTGCAACATATATCCTTTAAAGTTTACTTTTAAGTCCGTATGGTAAATATTGTAGGTGATCAGTCAGACGACGTTTCCAGTCTTCGTGGTTTTGCGGATGAAGATGATGCAAAGCATTTTAAGCTGTTTGGTGCAGTACAGGAACTGTGGCAGAATGGTAGTAAAAATGAAAACGGTGGTATCCTATACTCAGTCCTTGTATATATTGTTTTACATGGGTCATCAACAGAAGACGATATCGATTATGAAATTCTAGCTAAAATTTATGAAAGCATCTACAAAAGAAGTGTTTCTATTGAAACTGCTTCCATAAAAACGTGCCTAGCGAAACTTGTACCAAAATATCTGGATTCGATTGATGAAACGTTTACACCTTGTAACATTAATGTTTTGAAGTCAGTAATCCACTCTTTTGGAAATGAATGCTGTGACTGCTTTATTCGGAATTGCAGTCTTGATATTTTGTTGGATAATGTGATTCCGAGTGGTACGAGTACTGATAATTTTCATGTTGCAGTTGAAGCCAGCGTACTTATGCCTGTTCTTGTTGAGAGAATGTTAAACACTTCTGAAACAAAGTCTATCGGGAAATACATATGCATTTTAACGCATATTCATGAAAATGTTGAAACTGCCAGTTTATTCATTGACGAACTGGAAAAGAGTGATAAAAGGTTCACATCAGACCATATGATTTTTCTTTTAGATGGTCTTACGAAAAGGGGAAAAGAATTTGAAATTTTCGAAAAATTAGGAAAACTCTATAACGTATTCTGTTGTCAAGTTGATGAATTCGGAAACACGCTATTTCATTATTTAGTTGCCCGATGTCCGGAATCAAAAAGATTTAATTCATACATTAAGTTCTTCTGTGAACGTAGTATTGTGGTCATGCAACTAGAAAATGATGACAAATACACCCCGATAGACTTTGCATCGTATCAAGGGAGATATGACGTCATTGCAGACGTCTTGTGTAATATTGATAATACAGAAGATATAATTGCTAGAATTTTAAATATGGTAAAAGAAGGAGTTGATTCACTCCAGCAAATGAACTCAGAATCAGAAGTTGCGTGTAAATTGCATCTTTCAGCAAACACAGAGATTTCACTTGGTGACAGTCAAGATTATCAAAATATTCTTGATATGATAGGAAGAGGTGAAATCGTTGTTTTCAATAGTAAAAGTACACAAGACGGAGATGATCGAAAACTCTCTAGATCTGGTAAAAGGAAAAAAGAAACATCATCCAATAGCACAGATGAAATGTCAAAAAGCATTGGAGAAGGTATAATTGGTTTGGTAAGGGATATAAACAAGAGCCTAAATGTAATCACTGAGTTTCCTAATTTGATTCAAAAAGTTTACGAGGCGACACAAAATGAAGACATACATTAGCTATTACTTTGTAGAATCAGTTCATGGAAATTATCAGATAAGAAAATAAAAAAAAAAGTTTTCTTTATAGATGCTACTTTAAGTGAATCGAACGTGGTAAGGGTATATATATTATTGTGCATGTTAGTTCGAGACGGTAGACTAGTACTTTTTATTGTATTATAAATCTTTGTAAATAAAGTGAAATCAAACATTTAAACGAGTACTTTTTAACTTTTCACACTTTTCCTGCATTTTCCCTACTAATTGACAAACAAAGAAGAAATAAATGTGTAATGCGTTTTAACTGGTTCTTTTGAAAATGATGCAGTCTTTTCAATCAGTTTTAAATATATTTAGTGTCAACAAACCCAAAATATAGTTAATATCACTCGTGGTTTAATTTGATTGCAGAAGAACCAGTAAGGTCTAAGTTTAGATTTAAAAAACTCAAGATATTTCCTTATTTTTTTAGTGAAAAAGAACCGCAGCGTAAATGGATGTTATATAACGTTGCCATTGTATATAGACTACATGAAACTTCGAAATTGTACAGTAATGATTTACATTTTCAAATTGTTAATTTCTCTAGTCGCAGAAGTAATTCAGCTTTATGCGTATAAAATAACGAAATGAAGAATGACTGCCAATGAGACAAATTTACATGAAAGGACACGAATGTACGGTAAACAACTTCAGACAACACTAGACAGGCTACCACAACAAGTACCATCTCTATTACAATTCACTTCTATGTTTGTGTCGTCGATTTTCATTGATATATTCTAAGCTTTTAGATAACATAATTATAATGTATATAAACATTATTTTACTTTTGTTTCATTAGACTTTTGAAAATCTTTGATGAAGAGGCTGGTACAAAGACATTACTGATTCACAGATTAGACTGAAAAAATCAGTCTCAAATCTTATCAAAATAAAACGTAGGTAACAACCATGGGACAGCACTCGTCCGTCTAATTCAATGATATATTCCTCTTAACTCATGTCAACCACTTAATTTGCATAAATAACTATATCACGTAAGTCTTTATAATGTGTTGGAAATGGTCCTGATGATCACAAGGCAATTTAAAAAAAGAAAGACCATTAAGTATCGCTAAGAACGTAAGCTTCTTGTGATGTGTTTTTGTGTACTGATGTTTGTCTTTTCGTCGTGTTTCATGGCATTAATGTTTATTTTCGACTTATGAATTTGAATGTCCCTCTTGGTATCTTTCGCCTATCTGCTACTAGTGTCCATTACCTTAATCTACGACAGGCTTGTCCATTTCAAGTGGCACTCTGACCATAATTCAAAGTCAATCTAATCAAGGGGAGTTTTATCAATAACTCTTTTAAAGGGTTCATTTCTTAATACCAAGAAAAGTGATACCCATAGAGTGCGACAGTGGAATCTTAATGATAAAATTTGTCCTAACAGCAATTGAATCACGCGCATAGCAAGTTAAACTGTTAAGGTTTTCATAGAGTATTTAACTACTAGTTTACATTTTAAGTAGTGATGCGGTAGCAACAAAGAAAAGTTGAGACACTATCAATAAAATGGGCTAGCTGAAGCCCGCCTCATTGGCTAAAACAAAGGGAATCTTCTTTTTATAAAAAATCATATTCACCACGGGAAAAAATCATGAGAGGTTAATATAAGATTTTGAACAGCTAACTTGTACTCAAATATATTTTTCCAAGGTAACTTAAACGACGTAGGTTTATGACGTAATGCAAACTTTCGGGTTTTTTTTTTTAATTTTTGTCTTGTTCTCAATGTATTTTTTGTGGTTGTAAATTTTATTGAATATTTCAACATTCAATAAAAGCGAGCGTCTGCAAAAGCAGATGCTTATTAAGTATAAAAATAAGTAGTAATTCCATATCTTGGGTGAATACTAGACAATAGATTCGGATTAAAAACATATAATAAAACAACTGTCGACTTTTGACATCAGTTGTTACAATGATTATCAATCCCCGATGTATAACACTCATGCACCCTCAGCCGTTGTCCTCCGTGGATATCATTTCTCCGGGGTCGATTGATCATTGTAAAAACGTCACCAACAGTCAATAACTGTATAATGTTAGTTTTGTTTTGGTCAAGAAACAGAAAAATTGATGATTTAGCATAATAATTCATAAGATCATACATACAGCCTGGACATATGCTGACCTGTAATTGATGATTGAAAAAAAAAAATAGATTGTAACTTCGATGGAGGGTTGTCTGTTTGGCACTCATACCAGATCTTCTTATTTTTATTTCAGTTCAATTCAATGTTATTGTCATTAAACATTTACAATGTTTGTGGCAATACAAGTTTAATCAAACGTTAAACAACAAAATTAAACAAAACAGTATATAAAAAACAACATAATAATAATAAGTGATACATTTACAATATGACAATATGTAATAGTCATGTTACAATGAGACCTCTGCCCTCAGTTCTAATGACCTTTTAAAAAGAAACCAACAATTCCTATATTTATAAAGGAAGTACGGTGGCAGAATCTGGCCATGAAAGAAAAAAATATGTTGTTCACTCAAGATACTATGTCGTTCCCATAAGATGGTATGTCGTTCCCACAAGAAAGTTATCTCGTTCCCTCAAGATACTATGTCGTTCCCACAAGATGTTATGTCGTTCCCACAAGAAAGTTATGTCGTTCCCTCAAGATGATATGTTATTCCCTATAGATGCTATGTTGTTTCCACAGGGTAGTTATTTCTTTCCCACAAAATAGTTACCTCGTTCCTCAAGATGCTATGTCGTTTCCACAAGATAGTTATCTCGTTCCCTCAAGATACCATTTCGTTCCATTAAGATGTTATGATGTTCCCTCAAGATAGTTATCTCGTTCCCTCAGGATATTATGTCGTTCCCTCCAGATAGTATGTAATTGTATTGCTATGATGTGAGAACGACATAATATCATGAGGAAACGACATATTATCTCGAGGGAATGAGATAATTATCTTGTTGAAACAACATAACATTTTGAGGGAAGAAGATAACTATCATGTGGAAACGACATAGCATCTTGAGGAACGAGATAACTTTCTTGTGAGAACGACATAGCATCTTGAGGGAACGACATAATATCTTGAGGGAACAACATATTTGTTTTTCTTTCATGGCCGCATCCTGTCACCGTAAGGAAGCGGGGTTCAATAAATGAAATATTTTTTGTTCATCAGGGAAATGAATGAAATGTTTTAACGGTTTTATTTTGCTCATCAGTATTCAAATAAAACGTCTGGAAATTGACGCAGATTTGAAAAGATCGCAAATAGTTCTCAAAGATGCCCTGAAATCCCCATTTCTCCTAAGCAGGTTCGTAATTTTTTTTTAAATATACACGATCGCCAAATAAACAAATGGTTAAATGATCAGCAGGATCGACATCTACTTCGTTTTAGTATAAGCTTCGTTCAAATTGAATAAATTTGTGTGGGATTCCGACGTCTTCATGCGTTAAAAAGAAGCCGACAAAGTCTCTCTACATTTTATACATATAAAAATCGAACAGTTACACATCAATTTGAAAAAAAATGAAAAGATTCCTAGTGAAATCTCTCTTATATAATTTTAAGAATGTTTAACGTCGATTTTACATGCCAATATTTAATTGTGGTAATTTTTTCCAATACTTGTAATCAATTTAAATATTTTGAATATTTTACTATGAATCGTTTAAAATTTAAAAAAAATGTTGTTTGCGTAATGGTAGGTTTTTTTTGTTCGTGCTATGCGTTTGTTTATATGTGTTTGTTTATATGTGTTTGTTTATATGCGTTTGTTTATATGCGTTTGTTTATATGCGTTTGTTTATATGTGTTTGTTTAGTATGTGTTTTGTGTTTGTGGTTTTGTGTTTGTTTTATGTGGTTTTGTTGATTTTTTTTTTTTTTTTTTTTGTATTTCGCAAAATGTTAATGTGGTGGTGAAAAAGAGAAATAATCTATATTTTTCTATTGTTTCAACTCTTTTCAAACGGAAGAATTTGAAATCAATTGTAACATAACACATGTTATGTGTCAATAAATAAATTTGGTGTATTTACTGTCTTCTGATTGGTTAAAAGTATTACCTTTATTTTCAATGTTCTCAAGTTTTATGGCGCATGCCCACTCTGGCGTTGTATATTCATACGCCAACATGTGTGTACGTTGTTATTGTTAATATAAATAATATAAAAAGTTCTTTGAGCCTTATTTTGATAGAAATTTATTTATAATGAATGGCAATAATTTATTTTGAATTTATTGAACATATATAAAATTAATTTTGACTCTTCACATTTACATAATCCGCTTCGCGGATTATTCAATGTGAAGAATCAAAATTAATTTTATGGTTCAATAAATTCAAAATAAATAATAGCCATTCATTAAGTAGTTTATAACCTTTTTCTTTTAAATACTTATTTTAACACATTACGATTTCAATCAATTGAACACAAATAGTGCATAAATAATTTTACTATTTAGTGGAAGATTAAACAACAATTTTAAAATGTCGACAGCAAATTTTATACGATCAGAACAAACCAATGCTTGTTTTCTTTGTACTAAGAAGATTATACAATTTAGATGTACTGACTGTGATATTTTGATTTGTCCGGATTGTAAGAGGAAACATTTAGAAATAAAAAATTCAAACGGACATCATATAACACGTGTTACCGGATGGGAGAGACGTCAACAACCATGAGTTTTTAAATATTTGAACAAGCCCTGTGCTTTTACATTTTTCATTTCTACAATGACTGAAAGGTGTTTATAAGTGTATTTTTACTTCAGGGAGAACTTTTTATGTGTCTGATTACTACAAGCAGTACGTTTTAAACGTGTCCTTTCTACAGAGAGTACTTTCATGCGGCTTATTACTTCAAGCAGTACGTTTTATGCGTTTTATTTCTACAAGAATTACTTTTACGGATCATTTTACTACAGAAAGTAATATGCAGCTACTTTTCATATATAGAAACTTTTGTATTTTCAATGAGATAAGTACATGTATACATGCTTGCAAATTTAACTTTTCATCGCATTCAGTGTTAAGTTGTGTTACCTTCATATTTAATGTCTACACGGTCTCTATAAGGTGTGCGTTTACTATTTGTCTAACAGTTACATATATCAACGCGTGTGCTTTCGTGTATCTACAGGAATATTATTGATTATTTTAGCTTCAGTGATAGTCATCATATAAATGATTTATTGTTTCATTTCTGAAATCGTAGATTACATTATTTGTATTATTCTGAAATAATAACTAATATCAAAATAAGCATATATATATATATATATATATATATATACGATTATTACATTGGTAGCAATGAATTACATTGATTTCCCAGTCAAATAAAACCGATAATTTCACATGTGAAATAAACGTGGTTATTTCACTCTCTGACGTCATACAACAATAGGCGTTGTCAAGACGTCGATAACGTCGGATCATAACAAATTGTGAATGCGTAGAAAAAGATATAGTTCCTTACATTTTCTACATTAATTTCATTAAAAATGCCAATTGCCAATGTAATAAAAGAATAACTAATCAAAGAATTCAAATATCGAAAATATTCAACGAGTGAATTAATCACGTGTTGTTCGGTCAATCGTTGAATATTTTTCTATTTGAATTCTTCGATTAGTTATTCTATAAATATTATTCCAGCGGTGATAATTTTTTAGGTCACCGTAAAGACATAGGTTTAAACATTGTATTTAATATAACTATAAGACTTTAAAAATGCTATGTTAACCCATAGGTGACTGTTCACAAATGTTTTGTGTTCATTATTTTATAATTCATCATATACTAATTCATTTTATGTTGAAAAATTCTATTCAATCTGATGATCTTAAAAAAAGAAGAATCTAATCTAATAAAACAATTGAATATAATCGAGTGCAGCACGGTGAAGTTTGTGAGTAAGTGTCGAGTATTTTCTTTTGACAAACACGAACAATATTGTGTGAGGTACGGCAAGCTTTTAACAAAGCAAATAGTTTTCCTCAACCTAGTTTAGTTAGATGCATTTTTTTTTTTAATTAGAAATTACTCTGTTCACATGCAATAGGATCTACAAAGCACATTTGAAAGGAATATTGGCATTATCTTAAATACTGTTCCGCATGACAGATGAAAACAGAATCTTTACAACATATTTCACACATGTATAACCATAGGGGTAATGAAAAAAATATATGTTCTCATAATTTAATGTATACACGAAGATAAACTGTTCTGTGAAATATCAAAGTCGATCGCACAATATCTTGCAACTATAAGCCAAGTTAATAAAATCAATTTGAATTGTCTAAAACTCTGCTATAAACAATGGAAGTCATGTGATTACCATAAATGGGCATTTTTTTACCAAAAAAAGTGAAGCCCGTTTTTTGGAATTTGTAGTTTTTTGCATGAATTAAAACTAATTTGCTTTTAAGTGAACATTCTTGAGTATATAAGAAATATATTGATCCACTCAATCATGGATTAAACTAATTTTTTCTCTCAAAATGTGTCTTCAAAGTCTAGGTGTTGACCAAAAAAATCGGTCACTGGAAATTAAAATCGTAATTTTCTTTCTTAACTTCTCGGGAAGCTATGCTGAATTTAAATTATGTTATGTAACATAACTTTGACTATGATATGTCAAATTTGTGCCACTTAATACGCTGTAATACGCAAATGTGCCACTTCGATGTGTCGATATTTCTGACGAAGCGGGGCCGGTAGTAATTTACGAGTTACTTCCCTTTGTTTGACACTCTCATGATCAAACTATTATTATATTAAGCAACATATGCTGTTATTTACATGAGGATATTATTAAAATAATTCTATTGAAAATATTTTGATACTAAAGACATGTGCAAAAAAAATAGCGAAACACATTTTATCACTTTTCAGAACTCAGTCTCAGTGAAATACTCAAATAGGCCCTATGTCAGTATGTGCCATAATATTATTATTCCAAGAGTTAATTTAATATTTATATTTTGGTAAGTATTTATACTGCTGTAACCAAATTATTTCAACACAGAAATAAATTTCTACTTTAATCATACAAGGGGTAGCCAAAATATTCATGAATAATGGATCAAGACAGGATTAAAATGATCAAATACAGGAACTCCTTTTCATTACTGATACCTGATCCTACCTTTTTCATTTAAACTTAAACGAGACCATAATGAAAGTATTCTGAATGTAAATTCTTCATTATTTGAAATAAAAGGAAATTAGTTTGCAATTCTTGTATGAACAAACTAAATATAACAATAAATTTTGTCTCACTGATTCCATGCAGATTTTAATGAATGGACTCAAATTATAAAAAAAAAGCACTAAACCAATAAATAAATGGTTCTAATCATGAACTTGAAAATAGATAAGAACAAAAAAGACTGGGTCTAATATTTTTCTTCTTCTATTTAATTTTTTTTAACAATTATGCATTTTTATATTTATATAAAAGTATTTCAGAGCAGATTCTGAGTGCTGAGTCAACAATATTATGTTTTAGATCACAAGTCATAAGTAAGTCACACTTCATGTCAGTATTAATTTGCTTTGAATAAGAGTGATTAAAATGCTAGTCTGAAAGAGATTGTTTTAAGTTCATATTTAGGACAAGACTTTTTCATTTCCCTTTGGCTGTTTTGCAGGATTACTTCATCACAATTTTTTTTTATAATACTTATTATAAACAATGAATGAGTTTTGGTTAAGGTTGTGTAAAGACAGTATACGATTTCCATACCTTGTTTTAGTTAAGTCAAACAATTCACTGACTTAAAGAGAATAATTAATCCAGTCAAATATTCACAGCTGAACTCGCCATTTTCTATGGATTTTTGTAAAAAAGTTTTTTCAAACAAACACACTAATTGTGTACATTGTTTTGTGTACAGATGCAAGTTGACATCGATGGTTGCTGTAAGTGTACATTGTGTAAAAACTACAATGTCAAAAATGTCTTTCGTTTGGAATTTAGTTCGAACGGGGTTTCCTAAGGGGTGATAGAACGTTAGACTTGATTTTTGTTTTAACTTTGAGATACTTATTATTAATTTTTTATATAGTTGGTATATTCTTTGTTTATCTGGAAAAAAATAAGAAAAAAATAAGACAATTTCACATAATTCTTAAACGACGATCAAAGGCATTACGTTATTTTTAAAAGACGGACAATTTATAACATGTTTAAGTATTATTTTCTTTGATAATAAGAACCATGCTTGAAAAATCGAAAGAAATCTATTTCTGACCCTAATGGCAAGTAAGAAACAGAAAAAAGAAAAAATTCCAAATTCGCGCCAAATTATTTTTTCCGCGAAAATAACGCAATTTCAGAATGGCGGGATTTAATATCAGTCCCATTGTTGTCTTAAGAGCCAATCCGCCAGAAAACCATGCAATATTCAGAAAATCGTCCAAATCAACAATCACAACTTGACAAATTCTTATACATCATCTTAATCCTTGACATAAAATAAAAGAATTTTACCACTTAATTTTTCCCAGAATCGTATCTATTTTTAGTAACAGCCTCATTTGCATAATTCTGTTAATTCATAATGAAACCAAGGAAAATCCAACTTTTTATGCCTTTTAAGAATGACCCAGAAGCATATTAGATGGGGTGGTTGAGTTTTAGAGTAATGTCAGCTGGAATCCATCCATTTTACTATGTTATGATTAATACAAATGAAAATTTAAACGATTTGGCACACTGCCAGGAGCACGGACACAAAGGTGGGTTTTTCATACATGAATTTACGTGGTTTCATTCGCTTCTATCTTGCAAGACCCATTCCGGATATGTTTGCAACTTATATCGGTTTTAACTATGGGGTATGTTTTATATCAAAACAAAATATTAAGCTTGGCAAATGACAATTAAATGTTAATTTATGCCTTGGAAGAATGGTGATTTTAGTTCCAAATAGACACATTTTGATTTTGATTTTAATTAAATTCTAAACACAATTGGTAATAAAATGGCTCATAAAATAATTTGAAAAAGTAAAATCAATTTGTCTAAACAATGAAATAAGATGCTTTTTAAGTGCAAGTGCAAACATCAATAAATTGTCTGAAACCAGGAGTCCATCTTTATGCTCTTCCATTGACTTATCTCCTTCGGTAAGATCACAAACATGTGAGCTCCCAGTGATGGTTGGCAGACAAATGTCTTCAGTGAAGTTTGCGACTTTAATAATCTAGGAGGAGCATGTGGGCTATCCCAGCATTATACATCTGCATATTACAAACTATTTAAAATATCTGAATGCACTAAAGACCAAAATAGCATTTCCAAAAGAATGATTATCCTACCGTAGTCTATAATCGGTCATCATGTCGGTTCGTTCGGACTTTGTTATTGTACTTATCACACGGGAAAACTCCGCATTGACTTCACTACGCCAATACCAGCGTACAAAATTAGTGCAGAATACATTTTTTCTACTCTTCTAAATAAACAAACATTTCTAAAGATATGTTTTCATTGTTATTCTAAAGTATTGTACAAAAATGCCAATTTTCTAATGGCCGTTTCAAACCTGACTTCCGAATGCCTAAAAACATTCCAGAACTTCAGAAAATCCCTCTTCCGGCCTCCATTGCTTTGTTTACATTCCATTAAGCGTCATCAATCTTAATGGCAGACCAAACAGGCCAAGCAAATCGTATTTTTAAGAATTTCAAAATGGCAAGCACCTTACGTCTTACGCGATTTTCCCGCGAAAAAAACCCATCCAAATTGAAAGAAAAACTTTGGGAAACAAACGATAATCATGCCATATTTTTGTTCAGGAATATAGAGTAGGTTAATAAAAAACAATATACATATATTTTCATAAAAAAAAAATGGTTCAATATAAAGAGATCGATATTCTGACCATAAGTAAATATTCATATAGAATTCCATTGATGTCAAATTTCATGGCTAATAATGAGGTTTCCTATTGAATAAACCCCAATTTATTGCAAACTATTTCAAAGCAATATCATACAAACAAATTATATAA
Organism: Mytilus coruscus; assembly: GCA_017311375.1. Classification (NCBI taxonomy): domain Eukaryota; kingdom Metazoa; phylum Mollusca; class Bivalvia; order Mytilida; family Mytilidae; genus Mytilus; species Mytilus coruscus. Next base: position 48,438,826 of record CM029598.1, read on the forward strand.
TTGCCTTGTACTAAAAATCACCTAATTGACAGTAGAGCAATTTGATTGGATATAACGATTCAATGTGTCACGTGGTTTTGAAGCCATTAGAATTTGAATGTAAACAAACCGGGTCAGCTGCTGCAGTATGGAACAACATCGTACATTCAGTGACTGAGAAACAATTATGAGTAACCAAGCTTGACAATACACAGTAATAAAAAACAAAGCTAAGTCTACAGAAAATAAAATAAAAATGGCCTTAAGTGCACGACTTACCACCATTGCGGGATACTGCCAAGAAAATTGACAATCATGACAATATTTATAATTTACCAGACAATAATTTAGTGAATAAACATGATAAATATTGATTGGAAAAATAAGGCCATTAACAGCAAAAGTGTTTTAGATTTCAACGAGCAAAACAAAAATATTCTAAATCATTCTTAGTAAAAACGTGAGGGTGGAACCACCTTGAAGACACTATTATGCATATGCTCGCTCCAGAATTGCGATTGAGTGTCAAAACTGCTCTGGCGCACCATCAATAAATCAACGACACTCTCTCTACCATTGTATTGAAACCAGCATTGGTAACCAAACATATTCATACAGATACAGACTACCATTCATCTCAGAAGTGAATAATACTGAAAACTATGGTGTTGAATTTCCAACAGGACTCCTTAATTTTTTTTATAAGACAAGGAGTGGTTTACATCATCTTGGCTTCGAATATGCTTGAAGTACAGGGACTTTTATGGAATTCATTGACATAATAGTCAAGTAAGATGTCAACATCCTGTCCAACCCTCTTCCAGCAAAGACAAAGCTGACCAAGGATCTTCACCCTTTCATAACAGGCTGTATACAGGACGAGTTATTCCAGTAGGAACAGGTACAAATCTTACAATCTATTTTCATTTGTTCCTTATAGTCAATCTGAAATTAGGGACCAACATTTGATACATTAGCTACATCAAAAAAGGGAGGGGTTGAAGGGCATGTGAATATTCTTTTACACCTGACCTGTTTCTAAGACATCTTATTTATTTCCTACGGCAAAGTGCAAACAAATAATATATATCCTTATATACATTGTTCTGTCTTGGGTCCATTTGTTTAATTTGATTATAAAAAAGCAAGGGCTCGAGGGTTAGAATGGTCAAAATATTTATGTCCTTGTCAGCTACGGACAGAATTTTAATTTTCAAGCTATTAACCAGGGTACAATATATATTTATTTTCTGCTTAAAAAATCAATTTATAGACCATAATCATGATAATAATCTAAATTTATTTCAACATGTTCAACATTTATATGTAGCAGGACAGGTTTTTATTCCCTTCCCCTAAGTTATATTTTCAGTTCTTACTGGAAGTTGTTCAGCTCTTTGTCTACTAAAAGAACTTTTATCTCTTGGAAAAGCCTCATACAAATACATGTTTTACATACAACATACTGTACATGTAACACTAGACAACTTTATCCAGAGAATAATATTTTTAATGAACTAACACTGGGAAAGCCATTTGGTTAATACGCCTGCTTATTATCTAAAAATATGGACTATGGTTAAAAGATAACCAGTAATCTCTAAATATATATGTTTGACAAAGAATTAGATGTTTGACAGGAATTAGATGTCCGTCTTTAACTTTAGCTGTTTGCTGTATTTTTAGACGTTTACCGTAATCCCTCTAATACTCTTAGATAATATTAATGATGTCCTTCAATAACTCGCGTGAACGATAACGTGTATTATTTAATTAACGTTAGCTATAGTATTGAAATGTTCCAGTTAAATTAATGCACATGATTTATCTAGTTTGACGGGAATTACCTGTTCGTCCGACAAAACTGATGTGTATTGAGTTGTCAATAATAGAACCAGTGATGCGTGAGGGATGGTTATAAAAACATTGTTGTAAGGAGATGAATACATAAACAATGTTTACAGAATCTGTTAAAACTAAACATCTTATTTCCCTTCGTGTAAACGATGTTTTTTGAAAATATAGTTACCTGTAAATTAAGACAGAAACAGATAATATAGATCTATGAGTAAGATGGTTATAAATATTTTTTCTTGGAAGCTTTTATCAGTGTTGCAGGTTTCGAACTAAGTATATAAGACATTCATATACGAAACGTTTTTGAGCCTGGCTTTCCTGATGAATTAAATATCGAATTCTTTCATTGGTCAATAATAAAAATCTATTTAAATACGACCAATGGACAAGATAAATACACGTGGTAACATTGTAATACACAACTACAAATATTTATGAATGGAAGTGATTACATATCGATGCCAATAATTGGTCACGGAAACAAAGAAGCATATGGATAATATCACTGCTGAATAATTTTGAAGGGCTTGACTTAAAGAATTTGGCAGGTTTCTACACTGCAATACTGCAAAACGTGTATTCCTTGATTCCGTCCTCGATTCCGTGATGGACATTCATTAAAATTCAGGAAAATCCTTGATGGACAAAATGAAATTATCACAACTTGTCACCTAGATTATGTCACTATTGATCCGCGAAGTCCGCGCTGACAATCTTATATTTGGAAATTACGATTTAAAAATCAATTCTGATACTGAAGTTTGCTATCTTTTGTGAGTGCAAATAAGATAATTATACAAAAAAAAAAATAAACACGTCTTTATTTATACCAAATTTAAATTGTGTCAATTAAATTACTTGTGTAGTTTCAACATATTTTAATTTTAATTTTGTCTTCTAATAAAGAAAGAATTGTTTTACTTACTTAAAACATGATACCTTTATTGTACCCCGATTTATGTGTTACATTGATTACAATACCTGTCAATCATTACCCGGAGAAGTTGGAGATAAAAGGGTTATAAAAGCATGACTGCATGTCGTAAATATCGATCAACGCACATCTGCTATTCTAAACAAAAGTCAACAGGTAAACAGGGTTAACAGAAGTGTGTGTGTGTGTAAATTGAACACTTTCAAAGCTTCGGCGGTTAAATCTTTAATTATTATTATTTCATTGATTGTTGCAAAAGGATTTTAGATTTTAAAGAATATTATTGAGCAAATTTGGAAATGTATGTGTGACTCTTGGGTCGTGTATACATGTACATATTTCCCGAGAGGACATATGGAGAACCTGTAAATAGTGTATATACGTTTATTGATACAAGAAATTCTTGGTGTTCCTAAATGGAAGGATAATACTCACAGAAGAAGAAAGACCAAGCAATTTAAATTGCAAGCATCATATTTTTAAAATGAGCTTTAATGCATTAATTTCAGAAAGATAGGACTGTCTGATTATTGTCTTCGTGCGATTTTATTAAAAGTTAAAATTAAAAGTAGGATTTCGTTCTGAAGCAAATTTCGTTGGCTAGAGGTATAGGGGAGGATTGAGATCTCAAAAACATTTTAACCCCGCTGCATTTTGCGCCTTTCCCAATTCAGGAGCCTCTGTTGTATGATTTTAATTTTAATTTCTTGTGTATATTTCGGAGTTAAGAATGACGTCCATTATCAATAAACTAGTATACATTTTTGTGAAGGGGCCAGCTGAAGCACGCCGCCAGGTGCGGGAGTTTCTCGCTGCATCGAAGACCCATTGGTGGCCTTCGGCTGTTGTCTGCTCTTTGGTCGGGTTGATGTCTCTTTGACACATTTCCCACTTCCATTCTCAATTTTACTAACTGGCATTTCTACTCATTTTGGACTGATTGGAAGTTTGTTGTTACAAGTCCAGTGGCAAATATTTTGTATATATATTTCTTTCTTATAACTAATGTTGTAGGTTAAAAGGTTTTTATTTATTTATTGCAAAGGGTTAACTTTCCGCCTTCAAAATCCTGGGACTGTTAGGGAACAAAGAAAAAATTAAAAATACTTACGAAAACTATCCCGAAATGTCAAAATGTGGAAATGAGTCAGCGTTTCATTTTTGATTTTTTTTTTTTTCATTCTTGAAATAAGAATGAATTTGACTTTAGAAGGAGCAGATGTACCAGACGTGGAAATAACTTATGCTATTCAGAAGGCCCAAAAGAACAGGAGAGTATTCCATCTTTTTTTTATTTGTAAATAATGTTTTCAACTTAATTATTTTAAAATTCAACGTGAATTGGTACGAGAACCCGAGAACCGTTAACAGAAAACAAAAATAAAGGTATACATTAATGTCTGATATTTTTTAATCGGTGGTTTGTTGTAGCAATAAAATGACATCGTCTTTGTAGTAGTATTAATGCCTTCACATTTGTGACACTGTTTAGAATTATTTCCACGAATTACATCAATTAATAATTACTAACAGTTGCAATTTATATATTTATTATTTTACTGAAATGCATTTTAATTCGTTTTGTTTTACTGTAATTTTGACATCTTGCTATTCAGCATTTATTAAGTTTGGCTAGTTTCCTTTTCTGTAAATACTAATATCTACATGTAATATCATCCAAAGGTAATGGAAATCTAGAATTTTGTATAAATCCTAGATGCCGAACTGCCTAACACAGCAAGGAAGGGTTAAAGATATTACGGACGGGAAAACACGGGCGGAGGACATTTTAGTGAAAATTTTAAAATACATGGGACATTTTAGCGTATACATTAGAGCCCATTTTAGCGCAGGATTAGTCCGTTCAACTGTATTTTCGATATCCCAGGTTGAATAATACACCACCTTACTAAAACCATGAACATGCAGTTATTTATTCTGGTTAATGTTTAAGTTGTTTATATGTTTACTTTGGTTCACCATTGAAACAAATGTGTTAAACGAATGTGTTGGAGGAAAGCATGCACGGTATTCTTTTCATATTTTGCTGTCTTGATTTTACAATAAAATTTAATTTATTATTTTTATGAAATGGATCAAAAAATGTCAGTGACTCACTAAAATGAGCATTTCAATTTTCGTTAAAATGGTTAGGCTTTGGTGCTGAAACGTCCGATTTTTTCATTAAAATGTCCTCCGCCGAAAACACTCGGATGAAAATTGTCTATGTCCCATGTCAACTAGACTGTGTTAGTAGCAGAACTAACGTACTAGATTTTCCGTCATGTATATGAGGGTATGGATGGGGTTAACAGAATAAAGGATGGACAACGGATGAAAATTTTCTGTACCCATGTCAACTAGTGTTAGTAGCAGAACTTACTACTAGATTTTTCATTACGTGTATGAGGGTCTGAATGGGGTTTACAGAATAAAGAATGGAAAAAGTGCAGAATAGAAGGGAGAAAAAAAGTAGATTTTACAAAAATAGACCACAAAGAATAGAGAATAATGGATAATGGGTATATGCTTATATGTAAAGAATAGAGAATAATGGGCAAAATTTATTAAAATAGAGATAAATGACTTTAAAACAAAACCTAAAAATACTGGATTAAGATTCCCCCCTTTTCCAATCCAGACCCTCGTTACAAGATTCAAGATTCAAAGATTCAAAGTTTTATTCAGAGTCGATATTCAATAAACTACATAAACGTATAAACTCGTATAATGGTCAAAGAAAATCTGCATAAACGAATAATTCATTGCAATAACGTTACGTTCACAACTTCATTTTTTTGAATTAAAGAAAATATAGAAAGGTTATATTTTTTATTTGTTTCAATTCAGTATTAAAATATTTTAAAACGCTCAATAAGTAGGTGGTTGAAAATAATCGGATCTTTAATTATCTCTCACTGATTATCTAAGTTAACCAATTGAGCATACACCAATACCTTGAAATTTCTTTACACAAGGACACCTGTGGGACAGCGATGACATGTTTATTAGAGTACATCCGAGGTATTACCTGTGTAGGCTTTTTGTAGAAAGGTTCACATATAATGTCCCTGAGGCTAGTCTACATATAACGAGAGAGCATAGTGTTATATAACAAAAACAGCTGGGAAAATAAAGTAGCTGATTTACTTGGAGCAACGTGACCCCAGTCAGGATCACCAAAATGTTTCTAACATAATTGTATTGACACTGAAACTGCTTTTTAGCAGGTCTGCAAGAGTTACGGAAGTTTCCGATATTTATTGTGTCGCACTCGCAAAAGCGAGTGCAACGTAATGTCGATACTGAAAATGCGAGTTTACTCACTTGAAGTGAATTATTCTCCTATAACGATAATAAACAAAACTATCAATGCGTATTTCCAGCAATTCTACCAAGCAAAATTGTTATCTCTACTGTGAAATTATCGAGAAAAACAGCACTAATTTAGATTCTCGTTAATCAATCGTAATGAACTTTCCTCAAGAGCCTCAACGCTAACGCACAACAATGTCAATCGTTACACATCAAAGTTGACCCTGAATTGACTTTCTACAGTCTGTCAGTTTTATCACTTGTGTTAGTTACATGCTATTTACCGCCGTATGAAAATCTCGTGCAGTTGACAAAATTGATTTCAGCTCTCTATTGTGAGCTAAGTCAAGTTCAAGATCAAATTGATTACTGGCATGCAAATATATAAATGACGTGCATAATTTCGCTATTAAAATTTACTTTAAAAGTCAAATCTACTATAAAAGAATTATTTAATACATTTTAGAATTCGTTATTTAATATAAGTAATATATTTTTTTTTTTTTTTTTTTGGCGAATACTCGTCTATTCTCATCCAGGAATGTTAACATTTAAGACATTTAGCTATTATATATGAAAGTGCAATCTAATAAATGGTGGAATTGTGTTTCGACATTAAAGTTTAAAAGAATATAATAGTTTGATATATTAGATTTAAAAAATAGATAATTATTTTTTCATTGTAATAATGTTATATGCTGGTAAAATTAATTAAATATATAAACCATGGCGATTGTTAGTTCATTTTATAGGTTATCATGCACTGTACAGTTCTCTTGCAGATGTTGTGTTGTCCTCGTAAATTGTTTTATATTCACCACTTCTCTTTTAAATGTATGAAACAGTTGTTTTGCCAATCCCAAACTGTAATGCAAGATCTTTTGCGTTGGCTTAGGTGTTTTTCATATTCCGTAATAAGATTGTACTTTTGTTTTAATGTAAGTTCTTTGCGAGACCTTTTCGGCGAAGGTGTATTAAGAATGTTATCAAAATCTTATTTTCTCTTTTAGGCGTACATAAAGTTTCTGCATTCTTGTTTGAATTAACTTATTTTAATGACCACTTAATATTGTTCATAAAACAGTTCACTACAATAAGGTCACGGTTTAATACTCGTAAGGACCCTCTTGTGTAAACAAATTTGTGTTGATTGACGGCGATCAATACTCGATCATGATGTACAGTTAAATAAATTAAACCGATTTTGACAGCATTTGATAATGCAATTATGTGTAATGGGACTTCCTAATGAGATCGGAATTCGGAATACACAGGGTGCGGTTTATAGAGGGTATTTTTGCAAAGGTTATGAAAGGAAAATATTGGGACCGGAATAGACAGGAATCCGGTGTATTCAGGGTCCGGTTTACCCAGGTATGTCTATATACAACTTAGTCCATTTTGTGTTTCGGTCACATGACATTTATAAAGAGAATATTAATTGGACGTAATAACAAGAACGAATTATGTAATTATACAGTGGCAGATCCAGAAATGCTCATAAAGCGGGAACATGGACTGTCCTAGAAGGGGGCTCCAGTCGTGTCTCAGTGATTCCCTATGTAATCAATTTTCCCCACAAATTAGGGGGTTTCCTGTACCCGCCTATGTTAAACACACCATTTCATAAAAAGATTATCTTAAGTTACTAAGAAATATGGGGCTACAGACTCTGAAGGACGGGGCCGAGTATTGGTCAACGTACACATTACTGAGCTGACTCTGGAACATAGTATTTTATATAGATTAGACCGTTGGTTTTCCCGTTTAAATGGTTTTACACTAGTAATTTTGGGGCCCTTTATAGCATGCTGTTCGGTGTGAGCCAAGGCTCCGTGTTGAAGGCCTTACCTTGACCTTTAATGGTTTACTTTTATAAATTGTTACTTGGATGGAGAGTTTGACTGGGGTATAGAATATGTGGTATGTGTGCCAGTCAGACAACTTTTCGAGACATAGGTCTGTTTTTATTTATTGATATACGACAAGGTATATATTTTCATAAACAAAATATACGAAAAGGGTTTGGCACTAGATGTTTCCGTCACCCTACCAAGAAAAATGCCCCCTCCCCCTCGAGAAATACGACCTTAAATACGGAGCCTTGGCTCACACCGAAGGGCAAGCTACAAAGAGCTCAAAATGACCAGTGTAAACCATACAAACGGGAAAACCAACGGCCTTATTTATATTCAAAACCACAAAAGGTAAACACACCTATAAACTACACCAGGTAAGTAAGTAAGTAAATTTTATTTAGAGTCGGTCATGATATGTACAATACAACAAAGTAAACCAAAGTACGAAACAACAGGCTCATAACTAATGGTCATCCCTTGGACATCTTCGTTTTTGATAGGAATTTCCGAAACCTGTTCCCACGTTGTGTGGCCCTTGTGGCAGGTATAAATATGCAGCAACTTTTGTCTTTAAGTCAAAATGACTGTTGCAGAAAGAATGTAATGATCTTTGTGTGGAAGGAACATACCTATACAAATATTTTATATGAAATGTGGTCTTTGCAAATTGAACTCTATACATTCTGTGCACCATATGTATTTACGTATTCTATGTATATACTTATTATTTGGATTTAATAACCGAAAATTAAGAAGCGAGTAAAGAACAAACCTAGTAACCATTTCCGCACCCTACAGCTTTCGTCCATCTGACACCCACTTCCCGATCCCTCATTCTCATGTTCCTGTACCCGTCCACCCCTCGATAATTAATGCTGGTGGTCCTGCTTATTTTTCAAATTTTTCCTGCCCCCACCCACCCTTTTCAATTAGTGGTAAAATATGTTAATCATAAACTTCTTACGAAACAATTATCTCAAGTAAAACAATTAATTTAAAGGTTGTCCCAGTAAAACTCTGATGTTCGTAACATTCTTATACTTTTCAAATTGACAGGCATGTGATTAAATTACTTATATACAACAACAAAAAGCATACATCTATTTGACTCTGACTTTCAATTAGTGGTAAAATATGTTAATCATAAACTTCTTACGAAACAATTATCTCAAGTAAAACAATTAATTTAAAGGTTGTCCCAGTAAAACTCTGATGTTCGTAACATTCTTATACTTTTCAAATTGACAGGCATGTGATTAAATTACTTATATACAACAAAAAAAAGCATACATCTATTTGACTCTGACTTTAAAATAAAAACTAGATATTTTAAAATTAGATCGTAATATTACCAGAAAGGCATTTTATGTATAAATTCTAGTAGGGTCATCATATTATAACAATAATAAATATCACGTGCCTGTTAAGTGTGTTCATACCAAACAATATACATGTACCTGTAATCAAAAACATTTTATTAGTCCCTAATATTTATAACCTGGAACCAGGAATATGATACTGTTCCCAGCTGAAACATACTTATCGATTATAACGGCATCCTTTGTTGTAGAATGAATATAGGCTATTGACAAGTGACAAAAAATAGAAATAAAACTCAGTTAAACACATTTGTCAATTTGAACCTTTAATTTGATTAAACCACTTCCACTCATAAATTTGTAGTTGTGTATTACAAAGTTACCACGTGTATTCATCTTGTCCATTGGTTGTATTTAAATAGATGTGTATTATTGACCAATGAAAAATTCGATATTTAATTCATCAGGAAAGCCATGCTTAAAAGCGTTTCGTATTTGTATGTCGATCTTTCCCCTTAGTTCGAAACCTGCAACACTGATAAAAGCTTCTAAGAAAAAATATTTATAACCATCTAGCTCATAGATCTATATTATCTGTGTCTGTCTTAATTCACAGGTAACTATAAGTATATTTTCCAAAAAAAACATCGTTTAAACGAAGGGAAATAAGATGGTTAGTTTTAACAGATTCTGTAAACATTGTTTATGTATTCATCTCCTTACAACAATGTTTTTATAACCGTCGCTCACGCATCACTGGTTCTTTTATTGACAACTCAATACCATCAGTTTTGTCGGACGAACAGGTAATTCCTGTCAAACTAGATAAATCATGTGCATTAATTTAACTGGAGCATTTCAATACTATAGCTAACGTTAATTAATACACACGTTATCGTTCACGCGAGTTATTAAAGGGACATCATTAATATTATCTAAGAGTATGAGAGGGATTACGGTAAACGTCTAAAAATACAACAAACAGCTAAAGTTAAAGACGGACATCTAATTCCCTGTCAAACATCTAATTCTTTGTCAAACATATATATTTAGAGATTACTGGTTATCTTTTAACCATAGTCCATATTTTTAGATAATAAGCAGGCGTATTAACCAAATGGCTTTCCCAGTGTAATAGGCCATGGAGACTAAAAAATCAAAAGCATTACAAACTTTTGTAAAGTTCTATTTTAGGACCCTACATGTACATGTATGTAGATTACTTCTAGAGCCCTTTTAAAAGAAAAAAATACATTTAAACTACGTGCACAGTGATGCTACACTACCCTACATTTCCTGTCTGATATATTTTATTTCATGTAAAACAAAATTGAACAATTATTTTATAGTTTAACACTTTTTATTTGTAGGGCTATGCAAGCAATGCTCAATTAAGATGAGTTTTGTAAAAGTGACAATAGCCAGGTCAAACTAAATACATGTATAGAAGAAGATATTGGTAAGATATTATTAACTAATATATCATGTATATTAATTTAACTGTTTGTATAATATGGTAATCATGCAAAGTATATGTAATCACTTATATAATAATTATACATGTACTACATGTACATCAGTTTTATTGAACATGTCTTTGTTAACTTGGTTTTCCCATTGAAAAATCACTTTACTAATTTAATTTGTAGTACTATATTTGGCGGCTCTTATAGTTTCCATTCAATAACTAACAATTAAGGAATAACAGTACTGTAGTTGAAGAGTTGCCACCGTCAATTGTAGATTTGACGGTCGCAAATGCAGTTTTACTGGCGACGCGGAGCGAGACAGTAAAACGGATATTTGAGACCGTCAAATCAAAATTGACGGTGGCAACTCTTCAACTACAGTACTGTTATTCTATTCTAATGCATTACAAAAGAAATGATACGTTAAAGCTTGAAAAATGTATAAATTTGACATACAAACAAATTCCGCGAAACTTCATGAATGACTTATGCGCAAAGACGTCATGGCTAAACGTGACGTCATACAAATGAAAACTTACAAACTGGAGGTTATTACGTTACCTCTACGATTCAAATTCGAATAAAATTACATTAAAACGGCGAATTCGAGATAGGTGTTATTTTATTTTCGATAATATTGTAGTAATCGAATATTTGTTGATCCATCAATTCAAAATGGTGGGTCCCTCCTTAGTTACGCCTGGTCAACTGTGGATTTGACGGTAACTTTTAGCCAATGAAAAAATTGTTACATAAAATTGCATTAGAATGACTAATGAACTGTTCATACATTCCATTTCAAATATAATAGGGGGAGATTTTTATTGGTACTTTTGAAGATATTTCACCTGTTAGATTAATTGATTGGTTGTTGGTTGCTAATATCCAATGGCAAATAGTTCATGCATGTTTACACAAATGGTTTAGGACAAGAACAAATTAAAATAAATACTTTTTTGGGGATCTCAAATATTTCCTTAATCTAACCATGTATTTAAATTTAAGATGTTGCAATTGGGCCCCATTTTAAATTGGTTCACATTGATTTCAAAATGGTCCCAAAATTTTTTTTTTATTTCTACAAAAATTGAATTCTTGAGGTTCTTTGATATACAAAATGCAAATGTTTAATATTTAGATTTTTATACGACCGAAAAAAAATTTTGTGGTTGTATATTGGTATGACGTTGGCGTCATCATTGTCGTCGTCCGAAGACACATTGGTTTTCGCACTCTAACTTTAGTTTAAGGGAATGGATCTCTATGAAATTTTACCATAAGGTTCAATACCACAAAAGGAAGGTTGGGATTGATTTTGGAGGTTATGGTACCAACAGTTAAGGAATTAGGGGGCCAAAAATAAGCATTTTTGCAACTTTCAGACATAACTTGTGTGTTAATGTATGGATCTCTATGACATTGTACCACAAGGTTCCATATCACAAAGGAAATGCTGGGATTGATTTTGGGGTAATTGCCTCAAAATTTTAGGAATTAGGGCCAAAAAGGGCAAAAACAAGCATTTTCTAGTTTCATGACAATAACTTGTGTGTAAGTGTATGGATCTTTCTGAAATTGTACTACAAGGTTCCATATCACAAAGGAAAAGCTGGAATTGAGTTTGGGGTAATTGCCCAAAACGTTTAGGAATAAGGGGCCAAAATAAGTATTTTCTAGTTTCCAGACAATAACTTGTGTTCAAGTGTATGGATCTCTCTGAAATTGTACTGCAAGGTACCATACCACAAAGGGAAGGCTGGGATTGATTTTGGGGTAATTGCCTCAAAATTTTAGGAATGAGGGGCCAAAGGGCAAAAACAAGCATTTTCTAGTTTCAGGACAATAACTTGTGTGTAAGTGTATGGATCTTTATGAAATTGTACCACAAGGTTCCATGTCACAAAGGAAAGCTGGGTTTGAGTTTGGGGTAATTGCCTAAACGTTTAGGAATTTGGGGCCAAAAGTGGCCAAAACAAGCATTTTTCTAGTTTCCAGACAATAACTTGTGTTCAAGTGTATTGATCTCTGAAATTGTACTGCAAGGTACCATACCACAAAGGGAAGGCTGGGATTGAGTTTGGGGTGATGAATCATAAGGGGTTCAAAAATTGGGGATTTTTTCCTTTTTTTTCTTTAAAATTTTCCATTTTAATGATTTTAAAAAATTTTTAAGTTCTTAGACCACATTCATTCTGTGTCAGAAACCTATGCTGTGTCAAATATTTAATCACAATCCAAATTCAGTGCTGGATCAAGCTTGAATGTTGTGTCCATACTTGCCCCAACTGTTCAGGGTTCGACCTCTGCGGTCGTATCAAGCTGCGCCCAGTGGAGCATTTTATTAACTTTGGTCAGGTTTTCAAATTTGTCCACATTTTAAAGTCCAAAGGGTCCAAATTTTAACTTAGTTTAATTTTAATAAAATTGAACTCTAATTAGGGCAATGTATGGTTTTTGATATACAGAAATAATCAAATATCTTGAATATAAATATGTACTTAGATACATTTATGATTTTGGTCCCAGTTTTCAAGTTGGTTCAAAAGGGTCCACAATTTAACTGTTTGATTTCAACAATAATTTTATATATGCTGAATCTAACCTGTATTTAGTTTTTGGGCCCTGTTATGAAATTGGTTTACATTGAGGCCAAAGGGTCCAAAATTAAACTAAATTTGAAATCTCAATTTGATATTGGGGTTCTCTGATATGCTGAATCTATTAAACTATATAAAGATATACCATATTTATTCTGTGTTAGAAACCTATTCTTTGTCAAATATTTAATCCTATTACAAATTCAGAGCTGTATCATGCTTGAATGTTCTGTCCAAACTTGCATTTTGTCTTCATCTTCAACAAAATTTGTACTTTACTGAGATAACTGGTGTTATCTTTTTAAATGAAACTTTGGATGATTTTCTGATGTCAAACATTTTCAAGATGGCCACCAAGGATGGCAAAAAAAAGTTGTCAATTTTATTTCCTGTCAGTGGTATACATGTATATGAAATATAAAAATAATGTGGTTGGATTGCCAACAATGAGAACAAGTGACATAGTGGCCTTCAACAATGAGCAAGACCCATACTGCATATATATTCAGTCATAAAAGGCCCCAAAATAAGAAAAGTAAAAAATGAAAACTAACAGTCTGATTTATGTATGTATGTATGTATGCTTTGTGGTTTTCAGATCTAGACTCACAGCAAACCTTTCTGTCAACAACAACTGAACTCTCACAGCAGTCAGCATCAGATTGGGAGACTGATAATGCTTCTGACAGAAACAATTTCAACCAACCAAACAAGCAACAGAAACTTTCCAACTTTAAAACATCAGTTAAATCTTCCATGGGATTGATGTCTCAAAAATAGCAGTTCATCATTTATGGAGATTTTAATGTTATGGATTTTCTTTTACAAGAAAATTAATGTACACTTGCTTTATAGTAAAACTTAGCCGTTCAAGTATAAAAACACATTCAACTTTATTGAAATTTGAAGATTCATATGACTTATTTTAATTCTGTTATTTCCCAGGATGTGATGTAGAGCCTTATAGGTACAGTAATCTTAACAGCTATCCAATTTCATTCAAAATTCTTTATACATTTTCACTAGTATATATAGACTAAGTAATTTGTTTTTGTCTAGTTATGGGAATTTTTTTATATGCATTTATGATTTTCATGTTTGTATTGACCACATTGCAGCAACATAGATATAGGTACCTAGCAAATCTTGCCTTGTTAGCATACTAGGCTCAAAGGATCATAAAAATTTCGATCACTAAGTGTCTGTTTAAATCATCTCTATATTGTAACTATTTACAGTTTTCTTTTAAAGCATTATCTTAATAACTTTAGAAGAAGTATATATATATGTTGTTTGTGCTGTATTTAGACCCCTCTACAAAGAAATTTGTTTTACATGCACACGTATAAAAATTGCGGTTTTTATCCATCGCAATCATAGGTTTGAACGTTGTTTTCAATTTAGACTTGTATATATATATATATATATTGATAAAAACTATCAACATGACAAGATCTAAATAGTTATACCCAAAATTTTTCTGAAACATTGGACATAACATCAATGAGCTATTGTCCCTGAAATGTGTAAATTTACAAATTTTCACAGTTTTCTGCTATTATCCGACAGCTATATCAATATATTATAAGAATAAATTGCAAAAGTGGTCAGAAGAAACTTTTTTTTTAGTCTGAACTTATTCTGAATTGTTTTACTTCTTATTTTAAATTTATTGCTTTTGAAATATGTGTTTTTTATCCTTTTTACATGTTTTAGGTGCACAATTTGTCAATACGATCTATTTTGGCTCCTGGGAGCCTCTAGATTTATAATGAGTAATTTGTATTTATGTATGATTATTATTTTAATGTATTAAATGAAACATTAATTATTCTTTTCCATTTGTTGTTATACTTATTTATAAGTCCATATCTTATCATATGTCAGATTTTACAAATTAGATGGCAAAATTGAGAAAATTTGAATATGCAGGCTACCCCATTTTGTTGTGGCATATACCAGACACCAACATTATTTGCCGAGCTTGATATTTTTTTGATTGGGTATATATAGTTATACTTTGCGATAAGATATGTTGTTTTACAATAATAAACGGGTCTTGGAGTATTTTGACTCTGAAAGATGACCAAAATCAGCCATTTTGGACATGAAGCTAAATAAGACATATTGATACGGTTAGATTATGCATACACTTAATAGACAGCATTGTTATTTCTTTGCATTCTTACACTTAAAGTGATGTATTATGAGGAACAATTATCAAAAAATTATTATTGTTGCCATATTTTTTATTTAAACCAGCGAAATATGCCAAAAAAGGCTTATTTTTGCTGTTTTCGAGCAATTTCATCTGTTAAAAGATGGCACCTAAAAAACATCCAGATCGGTTCAATATTTTCCCAAAAAAATTTGTGGAGTTATTTACATTACTTAGGTGCACCAATGTGCCAAATATGAACTCATTTGGCAAAAGTGACATTCGGACGGTTTTGCATGGTTTTCTGGCAGATTGGCTCTTAAGAAAGTAGCAACAACGGTCGTTTCTAAGGGCTTGCTTTCCGACTGTAAAATAGCAGCAGAAATTTTTTCCAAGGTTCTAAAATTCTTTCAAATCGAAATAAAACAGAACAGAAATATTTCCAGAGTCGTGCATTTCTATCTGATATCTTATCTCGTATAAATAAAAAGTAAATTGTCTGAGACGATATCGGTTATGAGAGACATTCAGACTTACTAGAATTTTGAAATATCTCTTAATGTGTTAATATATGAATTCTTGATGAAAAGGGCAGACAATTCAATTTGAGTCTTCGTAAGCAAAGTTTCAAAATCTGAATGTCGTAGTCATATTCTATTTACTAACAATGTTTGTCCAAAACAATACAAATGCCTTGGTTGTCTTGTGATATTTTGGCGAGGTGATTGGTTTGATACACGAGAACAAACGAATTGAACATGAACATAATTGTGTAAATGGTGTTTTTTTCGCTCACCACGAGACATCGCGACATTTAAGAGTATTAAGTGCAAACGCTAATCGGCTTTGGTGCTATGTTTATGTATTTCTGCAGAGTGTAACCTTGTGAATTGCACTGTAGCACGTTAAAAAGAAGGAACAGTCTGTGGGGTACACAGCGGTTATCTTAATATGTTTGCGTCTTGAAATGCATGTAATGTTTGCCATTGGGTGTTAAAAAACAAAATGTTCATTCAGACCTATGTAACAAGTAGTGACTTGCTATATTTTCATATATGAGGATGTGGGTGGGGTTTACAAAATAGAGAATAATGGGCAAAAAAATAGGAGAAAAGAGAATATTAGGCTGCTAAAATATAAAGAATAACTGCAACACTTAATGAATTAAGTTAAAATATATTGATTACAGAAAAAAAAAGAATGTCCAGAATACCGTTATCAAGTAATTACAGAATAGCCATTATATTCAAAGTTGAAGAATAATGAGCGAAAAACAAATAAAGAATACAGAAATGAAGGACCCTAACCATACCCTCATATATGTAGGATGCACCATAATTTGTTTAGAATGCTCGGGCTAAACCACTTATATTCTTACTTAAATTTTAAAGCATGTAATAGTAAACACCAAATGACATTCTGTTTTAGGCGTCTTCCGAGGGTCGAGATGTGCCCTCCATTTCTGTATTCGTTAATTGTTAAGGCTAATTTTCTATAGGCAAATAAATCAGTCTTTACGCCTATCCTTATCACACAAGACTTTACATTTTGATAACGATTTAAAATATTACCATTAAACATTTCCCATTTATTTTATTTTTTGACAAATTAATGATGATATTTCATATAACCTTGCTCGCCAAACAGTATTGAATGCTCTGCTAAAATTCACAATTTTTTTTTTTTGGGGGGGGGGATAAAAAAATATTTGTATGTCTTGCATCCCTCCCCTAACCTGGGACAATGGTATAACACCACAAACTAAGAACGAACAAAAAACAAGCGGTTGTATAGGGTGTATCTCATAAAATCCGCACTAAGCAAAAAATAAAGACAAATGACACAAAAACTCAGTTTGATCAAAAAGCATATGTATATGTATTTAATTGCATGATTGTGGTGAATTGCATGGTTGTGTTTAATTTCATGGTTGTATTGAATTGCATATTTGTGATTAATGTTTAATTGTACAGTAGTGTTTTAATGTTTAATTGCATAGTTATGTTTAATGTTTAATTGCAAGGTTTTTTTATTGTGTGATTGCATGATTGTGTTTAATGTTTAATTACATGGTTGTGTTAATGCTCAAATTGCATGGTTATGTTTAATATCGTGGTTGTGTGTTTAATTACATGGTTGTGTTTATAATGTTTGAATGCCTGTTTGTGTTTGATATCTAATTTAAAAATAAGGAGATGTGGTATGATTGCCAATGAAAGAACTATTCACCAGAGTTCAAATGAAGTGGATAGAAGCCATTATAGGTCTCCGTACGGCCTTCAACAATGAGAAAAACCCATACCGTATAATTGGCTGACAAGGAAAATGTTAAACAATTCAAACGAGAAAATATAAAAATTCAATTTACGAAAAACAAATATGAGAGACATGAACCATGGACAACCACTAAACTGAAGGCTCCTGGCTTGTGACAGGCACGTAAAACACATTGTATTTACTTGCCTACCGGGTTTTTGACTAAGCATACATGTCTTTCAAATGAAGTCTTTCAAATGAAGAAATTGTTTTAAAAGTTTATTATTATAAATTGAGCACTTATCAACCAATATATGATTCACCATATAACAATATCACATAATTATGTACAATTACAAAATACATTGTCTTAGATTTACAACACAGATCTCATTAACAGTCCATTGGTAGTTATACTTTTCGGTCTGTAGTCATAACCGTCCCGGAAGCTGCTTGATCGTGATCTTGGTGTATAGTAAAGCAACTCAGGGTGATTCAATGATATTTCTTGAATCTGTAATAAAAAGATAAAACAAAATTGAACAAATTTTCCTGGTTTTCAAAACCAAATACGAAAAAACAAAAAAACTATTAAATAATAGTCATATGACAAATTATAGATAGTATGATTATTTATTTTTTAGAAGAATAACGTAGTCTGAAAAAAACCTAAGAAATTTTAAAACGTATGACCGAAGTTTGAAAAGGTTTAATTTTGTTAGATTTGTGGCTAGTAATTTATAAATAGCATATAAATTTTAAACCAATATTATAATTGACATGTACAAATAAAGAGAGAAGAACAACGTATATATAAAGACTGACTGAATTTAAATGATTATCAATATAATATCTTTTTCTAGTTTACCTCTTTGAATAGATCATTTGTCAATTTACATTTGGAGTACTCATTCGCTGAGGCAATAAGATCATGAACAAGATCAGGACGGATACAACTGACAGCAAATTCCCAGCATGCATTCTTCAGGCATTCCAACTCGAACTTTTCGGCAGCATTCAACAGTCCTATACAACAATTAGATGAGTGTAAATTTGGTATATATTTGAACCGTTCACTTTTAAGATATACTTTAATAGTTTTGAATTTTGGAAGGTGGATTTCAAAAATTTATATCAATTCATACACTGGTATTTTTTCTAATAAAATAACAATTTTTGGGATGATGATTTATGTTTTTCTTTACAAGTTTATTTTCACAAAACGTTTTAAAGGACGTTTCTTCCGTAAAACATTATTTTAACAAGCTAACTATTTACTACAAATATAAAAAAAATCCTTAAAAAAGTTCAAATGCAAAAAATTAAAAACAAAAAACTTGTGCGTTTTGGAAAAGTCTCCCTTTGCAAAAAACTAACATTATATAAAAACGCATAACTTCAATTAAAAGGAAACACATAAGATAAGCAAAAAAAAAGGGGGGAAACTGCAAATGTCTGAAAAGATAATATATCTTACCAACAACAGAAAACACATCGACTGATACCATGCCACAGTGAATATAACGTACCAGTCTCTCAAATACACTGGGTTCAAATTCATCTAGAACAATAGTCAACTTTCTTGAAATGGATGATTCTGAAGTTTGGTATGACGGTTTAGAGGTTAGCAGTTTGCGAATTTCTTTAAGTTTCTTCAAAAATCCTATTTTCTTCTGTGAAGCTTGTATTTTTATCTCCTTTTCTTTAGCAAGGATCATCAAATAAAACAGTCTGCAATAGAACAAAAATTCAAATAGATATAGGAAGATGTGGTGTGAGTGCCAATGAGACAACTCTCCATCCAAATAACAATTTATAAAAGTAAACCATTATAGGTCAATGTACGGCCTTCAACACGGAGCCTTGGCTCACACCGAACAACAAGCTATAAAGGGCCCCAAAAGTACTAGTGTAAAACCATTCAAACGGTAAAACCAACGGTCTAGTCTATATAAAAAACGAGAAACGAGAAACACGTATAAATTACATAAACAAACGACAACTACTGTAAATCAGTATATTAATAATAATTTACTGATATGTTTTCATAGAAAAATCAGATGCGTTTTTTTGTTTTGTATCATTATGTTTTTACAGTGGTTATGCCTGTAACATTTGCCATTGTCAAGTTTTACTATACTGAACCACAGAAAATTTATCAAATGGTTCTAATATTAGAATTATTTGAAAATTTGCTAAAGCCGAAAATTTAAAAATGATTGAAATTATCTTTTTTTTATTGGAACGTTAAATATTTAAGTATTACATGTATGATGTATTTTTTATTATAAGTAGATTAATGTTCTGTTACCTGCTTCTGGATGCTAATATTGCTCTCAGTCCGTGGATTGGATATTGCTCCGGACCAACAAGGAAAGTAACATCGCATAGATCAGGTACGGACAGAATATATTTTAAATCTTCACACAAGGCTTGCTTATCTTTCAAAACCATTAACTGTGATTCTTGTTCATCATAACAACATGTGTAAAATTCGTCTGAAAAAAAAGAAAGAAATTGTAATTACTTTATAGCTGATATTTAATCGATAAAAACACTTCTACAATATACAATCTCTTGGACTTTTTCTGTTAATCAGTTTTTTTAGTTTATAACAATTTTATTTGCTCAAAGATACAAATAGGATTGAACACATTTTAATAGTCAAATGAGAAATGTGCACAGTCTAAGAAAAAAGGCATAAAACAATTAACAAGGAAACGGATAGAGAATTGAGATAAATAAATAAAAGAAAAAAAAAGAAATGATAAAAATATAGTAAAGAATAATAAATAAATAAATAAAAATAAATTCTGTGAACACGGTGTTTTCGTAAATTCACATCTGATTTAATCATTCATTTGTACTATTTTTGTTACCTAATTTATTTAGTTCTGCATAGAATTCAGCGTGCAACGATTCAACCTAAATATCTAAAAGCATTGATATTTATAATGGTAAAATCCAAATATATTATCGTTTCCGTTGTTCTGCATTTTAACGATATGGATGTATAAAATTGCACTTTATAAAGTAATGCAAAACATAAATACATTAGAAAATAAACAAATTCATAAAACCCATTTTGAAAATGCTAAATTATTTGTTTATTCAATAATGGATTTTACTTCGTACTTACCTTGAAAAGCGGGATTATGAGCCATTTTTCTGTGATATTTCAGATTATTTCTTTCTTTTAGTCTGAGATACAAATCAGTTAATGATACTGTTGGAAATATTACCATACTTATATTTGAAAGTTGTTTTTACAGTTAAGTAAATCGTATAGCGAGTAATGGTTTAGATTCAACTCTTTAATGACAACAAAAAGTCTGCAGTACTCAACTTTGTTTTTATAATCATGACAAAAAATTGATTGATTAAATTCTTTAAGTAGATAAGTGTTTTCTATAGTGTACACGTGCATTTGTTTTATTTAATAAACATTTATAACTATAATTAACAAAGGTAAATTAAATTATTTTTACAATAAACGCATATATTTTAATGCGGTGACCCTGCAAAAGGGTGGACATCCATGAGAAGGAGAAGAACAGTTATACATACTAGTATGCATGATTAAACAAACATGAAACAATCTTATAACTTTTCAATATCTAATGTGTGAATTACTTTTAGCAGTAAAAACATTATAAAATGAAACATTTTTTAAATATTGTACCATTACAATGTGTTATATATTAAATTATAATTGTTTGAAAATATACATATGAATTGACAAAACAAACGATTTAAAACAAAATATATTAAACAAAAACTCATTTATGATATGCAACAAAAAGTAACTCTCCCACTCCTTACGACGAGTAAAGCAGAATTTAAAAAGAAATAAATAAAAGATACCTTAACAAAACTCAAAATATGATGTTCACAAACTTTTTATAATATTGTTACCATATTTGTACAAAGTAAATATGAATAAATGGAGATATGGATATACCACGTGGAGTATACGTCGGTGAGACAGGAGCTCATCGACACAAACAACATAAAGACAGTCTTTATACCTGTAGAATACTTATTTCTAACGGGATAGCACATCCTCATTTTTACGGAGATGTTGTTTACCGTGCCCGGAAATTTAGAAACGATCCTGATAAACTTATCGATCCTTTAAATAAACTTATTCTAAAAGGTTACCAATTCAACACTGTAATTAGATCTTTGAATATTGTTTTTATTGGTATTAATATTGATTTTGTTATCAGTAAATTAAATCTAAACTAAATATTATTGTTATATACATGTGCACTTTCATGGATCTACAATCTGTCGATCCCTGTATCTTGGCATTGCACAAGGTCATGCTTTTCTCTGACTGATTATGACGTCTTTACACTAAATCCATTGGAAGTTGGATGTGTACTGATTGATAATTTAGTATTAGATGCATGATTTTTTTTATTAGTTGTAATAGGGTTTTAACTAGCTGTCAGTAAATGCGAGTACTCTCAGATCTGTACTTAGTGTCTTTTTTGTTGTTTGGATGTACAAGTACCCGGCCACGTCCACTCTGTGTTTTTGTTAGATATATTTCTATTTGTATCCATCTGATGAGTTAAGCCTTTTTCAACTGATTTTTGTAGTTCGTTCTTTTGTTGTATTGTTACACCACTGTCCCAGGTTAGGGGGAGGGTTGGGATCCCTCTAACATGTTTAACCCCGACACATTCTGTATGTATGTGCCTGTCCCAAGTAAGGAGCCTGTAATTCAGTGGTTGTCGTTTGTTGCTGTGTTAAATATTTGTTTTTCGTTCATTTTTTTGTACATTAATTAGGCCGTTAGTGTTCTCGTTTGAATTGTTTTACATTTATCATTTCGGGGCCTTTTATAGCTGACTATGCGGTATGGGCTTTGCTCATTGTTGAAGGCCGTACGGTGACATAAATTTTTGTGTCATTTGGTCTCTTGTGAAGAGTTGTCTCATTGGCAATCATTCCACATCTTCTTTTTTTTATATTTATCGATAGTCAGGTATTTATACAATATGTTAAGCTAGAATTCGTACAGAGTATATTGAAACTAAAGTTGTAAATTATAAATCATACGGAAATTATCAAATTTAAAGATGTGCAATTATCATCCAATTATCTAAATAACAAATAGTTTGATTTGATATAAGACAACAACGGCCGAGGTTACCGGCTAAAGGCAGGTACAAGACTGTGTGGCGGGTTTGAACTAGTTTTTTTCTTCTTATCTTAACCATACCCGTGTTAATTTCAATTTTATCTCGCCTGCGACGAAAATCTCAGAATAATACGAGATATAGTGATAACAATCCGGCGGTGACGGCGTAAACTATTTGAATGAAGCTTTATGATTTAGTTGATAGAAGACCTGAATGCTTCATACTTTGTATGCATATATCTTATGTGACGAAGTTTCCGTCCGTTATATGTCTATTGTCCTTAACATAATTTTCACGGTTCAACGATTGCTTGAAAATTGCCATGTGAATTTCTCCTTATTATGAGTAATTAGGATAACCATATTTGGTATATGGGTGCCTTGCAAGGTCTACATGTCCGTCAGACATGGTTTATTTGCAGTTGCTCTTATTTTATTGATCATTGATGAAGGTTAAGTTTTCGTGCCAAGCCCGTACCTTATAGATACTATAGCGAAAGGTTAATTACATTTGGTGTATGGAATGATTGTGAGGCGTATACAATGTATGTCCGACCGGCAGGTTTCATCTGTCTTTGACCTCTTTTTCGTGGATCAATAAACAATGTTTATTTTTGCTCTTTTGTCTGTTTCTTAGATTCTATAAGAAAGATGACCATACTATTTGGTGCATTGAATGATTCTAAGGTGTACATATCTGTTTGGCAAGGTTGATATGACATTGGCCTCAATTTCATTTTTCTTTCTTTAATGTTAAGTTTTTATGGTTTTAGCAATTTATCAGCTATTTACCCCAAAAATTATTTTCACTTTTTGTACATAACTTTTTCTTGCAAAGTCCTGCATTCTGTAGAATAAAATATTCATTTTCATCATGTCGTGGACAAGGTTATTTTTACAGTTAGTACCAGTCCATATTATGCATTTCCAAAATCACTCCATGTGTGACTGGGGAAAAGAAATGTGATCACTTGCATCTTCGAACGACCGGTCGTAAAACCCTTACCAAAGTAGTGAGTCCGTTTGGCTGTGCGGGATGTACAAGTACTTAGCCACGTTCATCTTCATCTCGGACGGCCTCCATTACAGGACCTACCTATTGTTTTATTGTGAATTTGTTCTCGCCCTGAACATGCATGAAATATTTGCCACTGGACGTTAAGCAATCAACAATCAATCACTTTCAAAATCCTTTTTTCGCCTATTGTTACGATGTTTGAGCAAACGTAACCGTTCGCTCAATTAATAGAACGATTTTCTTAAGGTACCGACTATTCGTTTACGTGGGACAAACCATTTTTTATTACTTTAATACAAAAAAACAACCAATGTTTTTTCAATAACATACACGAACATTTTTAAAACTCCATGTTGAATCCCCCCGCTTTTCGTTTTCAAGAAACCAAAAATTTTTCTCACTTCCCTCAGGAACAAATATAATTTTTCTTAAAAAAAATATGAAATTGAAACAATTATCACCCCCATTCCATGAGTTTCAGATATCAAGCGAAAACTGACCTGTGATGACTATACGTGTCTTTATGTCTTTAGAATGTTTAATCTTAGCTATATATAACTATATTAATGTACTATGAAATGACTTTTTTAAACACGAATGTGCTATGAAATGACTTAAGCTTTTAACCATATAAAAATTATGACTTTTACTCTGCCAGGCCAAACCTACTGGTCCTAAGCCCGAATAAAATAGGAGGGAAGTAATAAGAAGCAAATATTGTAAAAGTGCAAATGTCAAATATTAAAAGCGCAAATGTCCTATAAATTGAAGGGCAAATGTCCATTAAAAAAAGCGCAAATGTCCTATGAAAAAGCGCAAACGTCCCGCGCCGGTTCGTTACATGAAACTAATTGTAAACGGGTTTACAGTACGCAGCGTTTGTAATAATTAAATTTTGATATTAGCTTTTTTTAAATGTTGCCTTGGTTAGTAAAAGAGATGTAAATCATTTAAATGGTCATTTCAATTAATGGAATGAAAGAGCAATGAGATAGTTTTGTGATAACAAAAAAGGATGAATTATTCAAAAATGGAGATGTCTTCTGCTTCAGGTACAATTTAATCTTATATATGTAGAATTCCTTCATTTTAAAAAGAACACAATGTTATATAAATATTCTTTTCTTAAATTGTATAATTTTGATAATGAAAAACTTCATCAATCAATTTTGATTAACAATCGTTTCAACATCAGATGCTTATGTTTTATTGATGAATATATTGAGTTTTTTTTCAAAATTTTCTTTTTATTAACAACCATTGATTCTTAAACATTGGTTTTCAGGTCTTGTTTAAAAATTAGATTAAATACTAAATGTAATTTACCCACATCTTTGCCCCTTTTCATTTCTTTCTTTTTTTTCTTTTTTTTTTTTTTTTTTTTTTGGTGGGGGGTGGGGTCTATATATTCACCATTAAATAACATTTACAATGTTCTCCTGATTTAATTTATAATAATTAGGCAAATAACAGTACTCATGATTTTTTTGCTCTTTTACTTTGGAAATTGCCTTGGGGGATTGTACACCTCATTAGAGCAGTTTTTAAGAGTTCACTTTCATAATTAATCTACAATGAAAAGTCATTCATGTATAGCATTTTATAGTGCATGGAAAACCATGTACTATGAAAATTAGAAGGAAAAAAACTGACTTTTCATTGGACGAGAAGGGGTGAATATGTTCTAATAATCATTATGTCTAGGTTAGTCTATGAAAATGTATATACCTTTTCATAGACTATCCAATTTAGCACATATTTACAACTCGAGTAATCTTTTAATTGGTCTATTGATAGTTTATTTTGGCTGACTACTTGTATCACAGGTGTTTGTAAAACGGAGCTCATTAACGAAATTTTGTAAATCTACTAACTAGTATCATTGTAAAATTTGTGATTTCAAAAGGCCCTTGACTCCAGAATGAAAAAATGGTAGCTGCTGGTGTAAATATGAAAAAGAAGATGTGGTATGAATGCCAATGAGACAACTGTCCACAAGAGACCAAAATGACATAGAAATTAACAACTATAGGTCACCGTACGGCCTTCAACAATGAGCAAAGCCCATACCGCATAGTCAGCTATAAAAGGCCCCGAAATGACAATGTAAAACAATTCAAACGAGAAAATTAACGGCCTTATTTATGTACAAAAAATGAACGAAAAACAAATATGTAACACATAAACAAACGACAACCAGTGAACTACAGGCTCCTGACTTGGGACAGGCACATACATACATAATGTGGCGGGGTTAAACATGTTAGCGGGATCCCAACCTCCCCTAACCTGGGACAGTGATATAACAGTACAACATAAGAACGAACTATAAGAATCAGTTGAAAAGGATTAACTCATCAGATGGACAAAATACAAGTTGACGTGGCAGGGTACTTGTACATCCAAACAACAAAAGACACTAGGAACAGATCTGAGAGTACTCGCAGTTATCTGACAGCTAGTTCAAAGCCACTAACAACTGATAAAAAATCATGCATGTAAGACTAAATTATCAATCCGTACACATCCAACATCCAATGGATTTAGTGTAAAGACGTCATAAACAGTCAGAGAAAACATGACCTTGTGCAATGCCAAGATACAGATATCGACAGATTGTAGATCCATGAATGTGTATATGTATAAAACATACTAGTAATATTTAGTTTGCTTTTAATTTACTGATAACAAAATCAATATTTATACCAATAAAACAATATTCAATGATCTTATTACAGTGTTGAATTGGTAACCTTTAGAATAAGTTTATTTAAAGGAGCGATAAGTTTACAAGGATCATTTCTAAATTTCCGGGCACGGTTAACAACATTTCCGTAAAATGAGGATGTGCTATCCCGTTTGAAATAAGTTTTCTACAGGTACAACCAAACTTTAAAACCAAATCTTTATATCTATGGAAAAATTTAGTAAAGGTTTTAAGTAATTTATGGTAACGATATCCCTGGTTTAATAATTTACCAGTAATACATAGATTACGTTCGTTAAAATCAAAAACGTCACAACAGACACGGGAATAGCGAACGAGCTGTGAAATATAAACACCGTAAGATGGTGCCAAAGGAACATCACGATCTAAAATGGAAAATTAACAATAGGGAACGAAAAATCGTCCCTTTTGTCGTAAATTTTAGTGTGGAGTTTCCGTTTAAAACCGAAATATCTAAATCTAGGAAAGGACAGTTATTACTGTTTAAATTTGATTTATTTAAAGTAAGTTCCTTGGGGTAAATTTCAGCAGTATATTAAGAAAATTCTTGATTATTTAACGAAAAATATCATCAAGATAACGGTAAGTGTTGTTGAATTTATCAATTAAATGCAATTTCGACGGGTCTTTACTGAGTTTAGTCATAAACTGTGACTCGTAACAGTACAAAACAAGTCTGCTATTAAAGGGCACAATTAATGCCCATAGGGATACCTACAACCTGTCGATAAACTTTGTTGCCGAAACGTACATAAATATTATCAAGGAGAAAATTAACAGCTTCAATCATCTCATCACACCTCCAGTAAGTATATCTAGCATATTTACCTTTCTCATTAGAGAAGAAGGCTTTAAATGAGTTGCAGCAAATATATTTGCATTCAGCTTTACCAAACGACCATTTAAGTATGTTTATTGATATAAAGCGGTGTTTTACTATACATGTACTTCTTAAAATGGTAAGAGGACAAAATTAATTGACAAAAAGCAGGCAATAATTAAATTGCAGTGGAAGCTTTACATGTCTTGAAAACAATTTTCAATCTCACAGTAAAACTAAAGTTATAATAAATTTGAAACATATAGATAGTATGCAGTGGTGGTTCCGGAAGGGTTGCAAAACCCCCTTTTTTGGACGATTAATGCATTTGAATGGGGACATATAGCTGGACCCCCCCACCTTTTATCCTGGGTTGGAACCCCCTTTTAAAAATGGCTGGATCGGCCCCTGGTACGTCCCAATATTTAAACCATTGTCGTGACGTCAGCCTATTCATTTACCGTGGATTCTTTTTCTAGAATCAACGCTTCCTAAATCTGTCGCTTAAATGGACTCACCAAATTGTATTCAATTGTTTCCTTTGTGTGACTAATTTCATTAGTTTGAATTGGCCAATTTACTGATTTCTGTTCACTAATGGAATTAATTTAAAAACTTACCTTTAAATTTTGTATTTTTTATATACCTTCACTGGGAATCGAACCCCTCCTTCAAATCTGCTACTGACATCAACACATCGACGAAACCTCTCAGCTACCAATGGGTTGCAATTTAAATGTCTAGTTTATATATATATAAATGAACATATGTACACATCGGTACACCGAACACACATGGCTTGTACCTTTATGTATACATAATAGACAATCGTACAGTATAAGGTGGTAGCCGCGAGGTTAACATGGTTAATACCAATGAGTTAAACAGTCAAGTTGTATACTTGTTGGTATATGTTCGAATCCTTGTATTCTCTTTGTTGTCCCTATTCTTTAGTTTTTTCCGTTTTTCTTATTTCGTATGTTACTGTGGATATTTTTGTAATTATAGCGTGTTTAACACTTTATTTTTGTATTATTATTGGCTATTTTACACAATTGAAAAGAAAATGATTACATTCAATTTGTCCATTTTTGTTTTATAAATATAGTTTCATCTGTTTTACTACATATCTTTACAAATGTTATTCGCAAATCCCTTTGCGAGTAAATCGTGATGTGTCTAGAATATGGCTTTTTGAAAGAATTTTCGGTAGCATACTTATTATATATACTTAGAAATAAGTTCGAATTAGTCTTATTTTGTAAATTACGGATGATATTCAGATGCCTGATAATTTAAAGACAGACGTATGTTATATTTGTATTTCTCTAACCAATTAATTGTGAACTTAGATTTATTAATGCATCGTTGAACATGATAACATGGTTATTTAAACTCACTTAAAATACCTTCTAATTAAGAAAAGGCTTTAATTTTGAAAAGATATCAACACAATAGTTTAAGTTATAGATACAATGAATAAGCGTTGATTCATGAAAAACAAACCATTCGCCCTCCGGGCTCATGGTTTCTTTTTCAAGAATCAACGCTTATTCATTGTATCTATATTACAGATAGTCTAGTGGATAGTCATTAAAAAGCAACTACCAATAGATAAAAGATACTAGGGTTTATGTTTATTTTATTCATTTCAAAGTAAAACTAAAAGATTTTTCAGAACATATATATATATATATATATATATATACAAGTCTAAATTGAAAACAACGTTCAAACCTATGATTGCGTTGAATAAAACCGCAATTTTATACGTGTGCATGCAAAACAAATTTCTTGTTAGAGGGTCCAAATACAGCACAAACAACATTTTCCAAAAGACCAAAAAGTGAAAAGTATATTTTAACAAAACGCATTTGACTAACAGGTCGAACAACAAATGTTCTTAAACCCTGCTGACTGCCATTGGCGATTGCCAAATAAACGGATCACCGATGTAATAAATGGATCTTAATTATAAATTTAATACTAAACAGAAAACAATAAACCTGCGGAAAAGATGATATACCGCATACAAAATGTACAAAGGTTTTTGTACACCATATCCGGATTTCGACAATTAATGCCTCTTCAGTGATGTTAGGAATCGGAACGGTATTTGGAAAGTCATACAATTTACCTCAATTTAGGATAGACTCTTGAATTTTGAGGAGTCAAAATAGGATGAACGGATCATATAAACCCGAAGGCAAATATAATACAAGCCCAAACGAAAAAATATAAACAAGTCTAAATTGAAAACAACGTTCAAACCAAATACATATATATTGATGATCCAATACCTATTAAGTTTACTGGTTGGTAGATTCTTATAGACTCTATATATATATATATATAGGTGGCATATTCTCTTCAGACATTATAACGGTTTTTCGACTTATGACATCGTCCTGAACGTGCATGAAATATTTGCCACTGGACATTAAGCAACCAATGATCAATCAATCAATCAATTTATGACGAAATAGATCAAGTTGCCTTAATTTCCCTTCACAAGGTTTCATAGTACACACTTTTTGGTGTACAAAGTAATTGCATGGGTGATAAATTATCAAAAATTTTAAGATGGCGTTGTACTCTAATCAAGGTATAAAGAACCATATTTTGTTACTCTTTATTTAAATGAAAGAAACTTGCAATCGTCAAAAACATTATTTTAGATCCAAAGATTTTAATAACACGATACTTAAAAATCAATGTGAAAACTAATTACACACTGTTTAATTTAATTTGGAACACAGCATTTTATTTCAAAATAGCCAGTGGAAATTTTTGTTTTAATATCTTGATTACGATACAATGAAATCTTACCCTTGTGGTCATTCATGCGTAGTTACTTAGTACACGGAAAAAGTATGTGCTATAAAAATTAGAAGGCAAATTCAAGCAATTTGATTGGACGAGAAGTTGTAAGTATGTGCTAAGGTATAAATTGAAAATTTGTTTTCGGCGATTGACAAAACAATGAAAGTCACAAACTTTAACAATGACTTTTAAGTGTGTGATGAGGAAGCCTCAAACGAGTTCTAATGACTTTATAACATTTCAATTCGCCAATCACATGTTCAACGGAGACTCGGTATTCTGCAATTAGTCTGTTGAGTCTTCTACACTTTCTGTTTTTTGTGTTCCGGCTTTCTGGTTCTCTGCTGTCTGGTGGATGTCGTGTATTGCTGATGAAAAAATTCAGCCTCTTTCTCTCGACGAGGATCAGAAGCCATCCACTCCTATATGAGCAGTAGAGGAACCTGTACTTCAAAAATAAATAAATAGTGGGCCTGACAATAGAGATATAAATGCAGACAATGCTACAGCGAAAGCTGAAAAAATTTCCACAGATAATGCTACAGCAAGAATATTTATGATGCTCTTGTAATCTTGAAGCAAAAAGACCCCCCCCCTTTTCCCCCCCAAAAAAAAGGGGTAGCAAAGAATCTTTAATGCAATTGGTTCGCAGTAAGATATGACACATTTATTACAAAACAGGCTCCAAAGTTGAATTAGATTATTCTTGCACCCGTAAAACAATCAGACATAAAACTTAATGTCTATTCAAAAAATAAATTAACATTTTCTTAAAATATATAAAAATGATATCAAAGGTGTATATCAGGAGTGTCTCGGACACTTCGAAAATCAGTGTTGATCAACTATTTTTAAAAGAGATATGTCTCTTGGAAATACAAATTCTATAAAAAATTGCATAATAAATGCTCTCACGTGTACAATTCTTAGCAGGTATTCATAAAATTCGGTATTGACCTTGGAAAGATAAAATATGTGAAACGCGGGAGACATTGGAACTCTGGTCTTTTATTCTCATAAAAAAAATGCGAACAGGAGTATGCATTACTACGGATCCCCTTAAGTGCCATATAAATATAAATATTTTCGTTTGACGGAGATTTAATCTGGTGAACACCAGTTTGCACAATCGTGTACAGGACTTTGAAACTCGTGCGCTTGACTTTGAAACTGGTGCGCATGACTTTGGAACTCGTACGCATAACTTTCAAACAAGTTTGACTGACTCTATACGAACTTGCACACGTGTTTGAAAGTCGTGCGCACCATTTTGAAAGTCGTGCGCACGAGTTTGAAAGTCGTACGCACGAGTTTGAGAGTTGTGCGCACCATTTTTTTAAAGTCGTGCGCACGATTTATCAAACTGGTGCGCACCAGATTAAATCTATGGCAAAGAAAAATATTTATATTTACATAGCACTTAAGGGGCTCCGTACTTTTTTCAAGACTATACACAGTGGAAACAAATAGCCCCAAAACAAACAAAAAAAATAATATACTGAACAATAGAACCAATTCCCTTTTACATAGTTTGTCAGTTATGAAAGGACCTGAAAACGGGTTGCTATTTTACTGTAATCGGTCAAAATTATCATATAACTGGAGCAATAAAATTGTTGTTTTGCCAGTTTATCAGATACTATGTGAAATAGGTCAACTAAATTTGGTGTATAGAATTATTGTAATGTGTACATGTCTTTTTGGCAGATTCATATGACCTTGTCTTCATTTTCAGGGTTTATTAGTCAATATTCAGTTTGTGTGGTTTGGTCTGCTTTTCAGATGCAATAAGCAATAGGACAACTATAATTGATGTGAAGAATGATTGAAAGGTGTACATGTCTGTCTGTTACATAGTTCTTTTCTAACCTTAGTCTTATTTTCCTGGATTATTGATAATGTTAAGTCTATGTAATACTTGAAGTAAAACCTTCATATATACAAACTTTCAACATAAATTCAATCATGATACGTATACATAGAAATTAGGAGATTCGGTATGATTGCCAATGAGACAACTATCTACATGTACCACACTTCAAATGAAGTGGATGTAAGCAATCATAGGCAACCGTACGGTCTTCAACAATGAGAACAATCCATTCCGTAAAGTCAGTTATAAAATGCCCAAACATCAAAAGTATTTAACACTTCAATTGAGAAATCTAACATAATCAATCGATTTATTTCAGCTTGTGCTTACTGGTCTTCACTAAATTTTAGAAAAAATAAAGTGTTCAATGAAACGAATTCCATTTGTGAGACTAAAGTACTATGATCCCCTTTAATTCTCGCTCTTTGCTACCAAAGGGACGTGTAAATGAGAGAAAAAAAGTTCCCACATTCCATAGGGACGTGTAAATGAGAGAAAAAAAGTTACCACATTCCATAAACCAATCTTTCTGTTTTCCTTTCTTTTTGTGTCCTTTGTTACCATAGAAATAAACGTTGCTTTAACGGAAGGTAGTAATGAATATCAAAATCACCAGACGGGTTAAAACAAATATTTTAAGATTCTATTACACTCACACGTGTAATTCTCTGAACGTTGACATTAATGAATGTAAGAGGACGTGACTGCATGTGAAACTATGTTTCCGCAAAGTCAAACACGCATACCATACGTTATATGATCATAGCCTTGTATTTTAGAAATGAACTAAGAGTTTAAAGTTAAAAGGCTACTGCTAATTTTAACTTTCTTTTTCCTCTATTATCTTTGGTAGTCCTTATGGCTACCTGTATATGGTCAAATCATTGTTTCTCTGTATTTTTTATTTTTGTTGGTATTGGGTAACCATTTCTAAAGTGTTCTTTAATTAAGTTTGCTATGCACGTCACATGTGTTCTTCAAAAAACAATTTCTATACGCACGACAACGGTTCTTTGATTACGATTTGTATGCACACTAAATGTGTTCTTTGATATGTTTTGTATGCACACATCATGCTCTTTGATTTTGTTTTCTATGCACACGACATGTGTTCTTTGAAACAATTTCTGTGCACACATGTTTTTCTTTGATTACGAATTCTTTGCACAAGATATGTGTTCCGTAATATGAAATTATATGCAAACGACAAGTATTTTTTTATTAAGATTTCGATGCACCCGACATGTGTTCTTTGAATAAGATTTTTATGCACATCATATGTGTCCTTTGACTGTAATTTCTATGCACACGACATGTGTTTTTTGATTAATATGTCTTTGCATACGACATGAGTTCTTTGATTACGTTTGCTATGCACATAACATGTGTTCTTTAAAAACAATTTCTATGAACACGACGTGTCTTTCTTTTTATATGCACACGAGATGGTTTTTATTTTCGTGTTCTATGCACACGACAGGTGTTCTTTGATTACCTCTCCATGCACACGAATTGTGTATTCTTTAATACAATTTCTATACAAGCGACATGTGTTCTTGGATGACGTTTTCTATGCACATGATATATGTTCTTTGATTACGATTTCTAAGCACACGACATTCGTTTCTAGAATTACCCTCATCATATGTACTGGAGCCCAAAAGCTAAAACTTTGAAGCGTTTAGGGGCATGTAAACAAAGAGGACAATGCAATAACGATCAGAACCATGCAGTTATAGATAATAAAAATGCATAAAGGAGGAGAAACTTTAGTTTTACCACAATAACACGATTATAGACTTCAAATTTACCTAGAAAATAATGTGTCATATCAGGTCTGCTTCAGATAACGGATTTTCGGCAGAATGTATCCCCAGGTTCAGGCATTTTACCAGCAGTGGTAATTAAAGCCATAGTGATAGTGATAAATGCCACATAATACCTTTTTTTCAATGTCAGTTATTGGTACTTAAATATCACATAATTTTGTAACAGTTCAATTATGATAACACATACAACCCTTATTGCACCTCCCCCTTTTAAGACGATAATCAACCTTATCCTTTTCTAGTAAATGCCAAATATCATATAAGTAGCATACGCATTTGTGCGGGTTTTTTTTTACTCTTATAATTGCCAAAAGTAACACGCTTCCTTAGTTCTTTCTTCTGCACGCACAAGTCAATATTATTTATAATTGCAAGCCTTTTAATACCTCTTCTTAAATAAAAAAGTATATAAGTATACACAATGGCATGGTAAATATATCTTACTCTGCTTATAGGGGGATGTCTTATCGTATTGGATGCTCAAGCTACATTTTGTTGTACCTAATGTTGCTAAATGAATAAATATAAAATTTCGTATGCCTTGTTTGCGAGGTTATTAAAATAAATAGATTAAATGCATCTACAAAAAATTGTTATACAAGACGGAGTTTGGTTTGATCACAGTATAACACAGACTAAATAAACACTTTTTCGTGTTATAGTAATGTCAGTAGAGTCAGTACAGAGTTTGGACTATGCAGGTGAATCGCAATTTTTCCCAATGAAAATATTTTCTATCGAATTTCTGAAGACAAAGCCAGTAATGAAATAAATTTTTGAATTTTATGTTTCGCACATATGTTATATCGTGTTTTTAGCTCGTCTGGCCCAAAGGGCCAAGTGAGCTTTTCTCATCACTTGGCGTCCGTCGTCCGTCGTCCGTCGTCCGTTAACTTTTACAAAATTCTTCTCCTCTGAAACTACTCAGCCAAATTTAACCAAACTTGGCCACAATCATCACTAGGGTATCTAGTTTAAAAAATGTGTCCAGTGACCCCGCCTACCAACCAAGATGGCCGACATGGCTAAAAATAGAACGTACGGGTAAAATGCAGTTTTTGCCTTATATTTTTCTGAAACTAAAGCATTTAGAGCAAATCTGACGGGATAAAAATGTTCATCAGGTTAAGATCTATCTGCCCTAAAATTTTCAGATGAAGCAGACAACCCGTTGTTGGGTTGCTGCCCCTGAATTAGTAATTTTAAGGAAATTTTGCAGTTTTTGGTTATTATCTTGAATATTATTATAGATAGAGATAAACTGTAAACAGCATTATGTTCAGCAAAGTAAGATCTACAAATAAGTCAACATGACCAAAATGATCAGTTGACCCCTTATGAAGTTATTGCCCTTTATAGTCAATTTTTTACAATTTTTCGTAAATTTTTGTAATCTTGTACAAAAATCTTCTCTTCTGAAACTACTCAGCCAAATTTTACCAAACTTGGCCACGATCATCACTAGGGTATCTAGTTTTAAAAATGTGTCCGATGACCCCGCCTACCAACCAAGATGGCCGACATGGCTAAAAATAGAACGTAGGGGTAAAATGCCGTTTTTGGCTTATATCTCTGAAACTAAAGTATTTAGAGCAAATCTGACGGGGTAAAAATGTTCATCAGGTTAAGATCTATCTGCCCTGAAATTTTCAGATTAAGCAGACAACCCGTTGTTTGAGTTGCTGCCCTGAATTAGTAATTTTAAGGAAATTTTGCGGTTTTGGTTATTATCTTGAATACTATTATAGATAGAGATAAACTGTAAACAGCATTATGTTCAGCAAAGTAAGATCTACAAATAAGTCAAATCACCAAAATGGTCAGTTGACCCCTTAAGAAGTTATTGCCCTTTATAGTCAATTTTTAACAATTTTTCGTAAATTTTTGTAATCTTGTACAAAAATCTTCTCTTCTAAAACTACTCAGCCAAAGTTAACCAAACTTGGCCA
Organism: Mytilus coruscus; assembly: GCA_017311375.1. NCBI lineage: Eukaryota > Metazoa > Mollusca > Bivalvia > Mytilida > Mytilidae > Mytilus > Mytilus coruscus. Next base: position 48,474,761 of record CM029598.1, read on the forward strand.
CAGTTATCACTAGGGTATCTAGGTTAAAAAATATGTCCGATGACCCCGCCCACCAGTCAAGATGGCCGACATGGCTAAAAATAGTACATAGGGTAAAATGCCGTTTTGGCTTATATCTCTGAAACTAAAGTATTTAGAGCAAATCTGACAGGGTAAAATGTTCATCAGGTTAAGATCTATCTGCCCTGAAATTTTCAGATTAAGCAGACAACCCGTTGTTTGAGTTGCTGCCCTGAATTAGTAATTTTAAGGAAATTTTGCGGTTTTGGTTATTATCTTGAATACTATTATAGATAGAGATAAACTGTAAACAGCATTATGTTCAGCAAAGTAAGATCTACAAATAAGTCAAATCACCAAAATGGTCAGTTGACCCCTTAAGTTATTGCCCTTTATAGTCAATTTTAACAATTTTTCGTAAATTTTGTAATCTTGTACAAAATCTTCTCTTCTAAAACTACTCAGCCAAAGTTAACCAAACTTGGCCACAGTTATCACTAGGGTATCTAGGTTAAAAAATATGTCCGATGACCCCGCCCACCAGTCAAGATGGCCGACATGGCTAAAAATAGTACATAGGGGTAAAATGCCGTTTTTGGCTTATATCTCTTAAACTAAAGCATTTAGAGCCAATTTGACGGGGTATAAATGTTTATCAGGTTAAGATCTATCTGACCTGAAATTTTCAGACGAATCAGACAAACCGTTGTTGGGTTGCTGCCCCTGAATTAGTAATTTTAAGGAAATTTTGCAGTTTTTTGTAATTATCTTGAATATTATTATAGATAGAGATAAACTGTAGACAGCAATAATGTTCAGCAAAGTAAGATCTACAAATAAGTCAACATGACCAATGTGGGCAATTGACCCCATAAGGAGTTATTGCCAATTAAAGTCAAATTTAACAATTATTTGTAAATTTTTGTAATCTTTTTACAAAAATCTTCTCTCCTGAAACAACTGAGACAATTTTTACCAAACTTGGCCACAATCATCACTAGGGTATCTAGTTTAAAAAATGTGTCGGATGACCCTGCCTGCCAACCGACATGTCAGACATGGCTAAAAATAGAACTTAGAGGGAAAATGCAGTTTTTGACTTATATCTCTGAAACTAAAGCAAATGTATAACGGTTGCATTATTTCATGCATCAATTTAAAAAAAAATATCAGGTGAGCGACACAGGCTCCTTGGAGCCTCTTGTTTTATAATGTTGTTTTTAACTCCAACACGTTCACTAACATTTTTTCCCGTTTAACCTATATGTTTTATTGCGTTATAATTTAACAAAAAAACATAGTGTGTACTTTCCATATTTATTAGACTGGTGAGGTTCTCTATAACTCTTACACTCCTTCAAACTATATAACGCGCACATTACTAGACTTAATTCAATTCAAAACGTTTTACACGTAGTAAAACGTGGTCTCCCGTTAGTGATATGTTCTCCCTTAAAATGGCCCCAATATTTTTACTTCACATCACGGTGCGGAGCTATTAGTTTCAGTCGATATACACGCCATCTTGAAATAATTACTTATCACATATAGATTCTGATTGGTTGCTTTATGATGCGACTGAGATACAGCAACAGCTATTGGCTTAAATGAGATAAAGAATTACAGACTTTTCTCGTCTTAGGATAAGACAGCAAATGCCGGTAAATTAACTATGTGTATTTCAGTTCCGATCAACTGTCATTAATTCATGTTCGTTTTATTATGACGGCGTGCACAAATTTGACGGCAACTGCAAAATGCGCTTTTAAAAGTAGTTTTATACAACTGCGTTTAAAATATCTTTTAAATATGAAGTTTTTTATATGATAAAATGATGAATGCTAGCCATTAAAATCCACATTACAAGTAAGGTTATAAAAATTAAATCTATAAAGTATGAAACGAACATAGAGAAAACGGCAAAATTGTGTGTAACTTGTAACCTTAAATAAGCATAAAATAATGTTTTTGACCTCAAATTTTTCCCCGTATTTTCGTGTAATAGAATTTCCCGTATCGGACTATGACGTCATACGAAATTCAAAGCAAAAAAATTCAAAACCGGCCATGGTGGATGAGATTGGATTGTAGTTCGGTATATGTAAGAAATAGTAATTCGGAAGGATTAATATTCAAAAATGTAAGAATCGGTAAGAAAAATATGTAATTGCTATTTTTTTTATTTCAAAATAACTTGATATTCCAAATGTGCATAACAAGAGGTTTTAAAAAAATCTGCAAAATATGAATGTTTCGATAGTCCATGCTGAACACCTGACTTTTTTTAATGTCCAGTTGTTATGTTACAATTTAAAGAAATGACATTTTAACGTTTTTTCTGAATAGAGTCCACGACATAATCGCTTATTATTTCCATTACGCTGCTCTTAGCACATATTTATTTATATTTCCAGAATGCGCATTTGCTGCACTTTGTTGTTCAAAAAAAAAAAGAAATATTTTGAACGTTTATGTTTAAAGCTATGTGATAAACTAAGTGTCCAGTGTTTTTGTTACGCGTTTGTTTACGGGGGAAAATGCCGACGTCGTAAATGAAGGTTATGTCGTCATTCATTAATAATTTGGTTTTATATCACTTTAACAGTAAAAGCCGAAGTTGTCGTCAGCAGAGAGAATTATACTGAACAAAGATTCGAATTTGCAGAAGAGAAAGAGAGAAAAGAAGAAAATCATACCATAAAAATAAATCAATTGCAAAAGAGACATCAAAAATATACAAAGAAAACGCAGGGGCAATTAGACAAAGAGAATATAACGAAAGAAAGAGACAAAAGGAAAACAAAAGACGCAACAGAAATGAATACATGAAAGTTTATAGGAAACGTTCTAGTACATTAGAATTCTCAGATAATGGTGAAAACGATGGAGTATTTTCAAACAGAATGGACAAAGCCAGGTAGGTCTAGTTGATACAAACTTAAATTTAAGCGATCATACAAACAATTGAAGATTTTGGTGTTATGCCTTTTATTCGGAGCAATGACTTTTTTTGGAGGTTTGCCTTTTTCTGGGCTAAGCCATTTTTATATTGTAAAACTATTTGCATATATTTTTGTGTATAGTTATTTGTTTTTGTTTTTTTTTTTTTTTTTCATTCTTTGAGATTTTAGAATTAAAATTGTATGTATATCTAATTGTATCAAAATGGACAATGTTCATGTACATCGTAATATAGATATACACATGCAGCAGTTCGTCAGATTTTTTTATAGAAAATATTGCATAGAGAATAGGATGTAATTGATCGTAGAAAAAAATTCCTCGAAATTTCACGGAATTGTGCATTTTTTTTTTCTTTTTACATGTCAATAAAGAAACTCAAACTTGCATTACCAGTTAATTCATTCAAAAGAGCGGCTGTTCTTTCGGCATACGTCGACGAAAAGAGGACAATGAAATCGCCTGCTGTTGAAAAATTCCGTTCATCGATCGAAAAAGAAAAGATAGAGACATCGGCCATTAAAGCATCAAAGAAATTATCACGTCTGTTAAACACAAAAGAAATAAATATGCAATAACAAGCTCAAAAGTAGTTGCATCTGCTGTCAGTGGTCCTGACATAACTAATAAAAAAGGGGCAGTTAAAAGTTTAGCAAGTAAGTGAGGTGTTAATCGAAAAACAATACAAAAAGGCAAATCCTTCAGAACTAAAGTGCTTCATTCTGGAAAATCATTTTTTTTATATACATCAAGAAAGACTATGCGTTAGACGATACAACAAAAACGCTGGTACACGATTTTTGGTTGAAAGAAAGCAGCAGTAGACCTACGAACAATAAGAATGATATTAAACGTGTCCGTCTAGGTCTAAAACTATATTTGGAATTATATTCATCCCACCAGTGCTGTATACTAGAAAAAACCCAAACGGAAATATATCTAGATTTCATAAGAGAATATCCTGAAATAAAGATAGCCCAGCGTGCTTTTGAAAAATGTAAGCCTTATTTTGTTCGTCCAGCTAATCACAAAGATAAACTTACATATTGTTGTCGGCATCATGTTGAGATGAAAAGTCTGTTTAAGTCATGCATGCAATGTCGGAAGAAAACAGTTATTGGAAAAGAAAATTGTTCGTTTTCTGTTTATGGTTCCTTACATGAACTTGTTGATGCAACATTATGTTCCCGATCTGCCAATACGCACCAACATAAAATGTCTTGTTGAATCGGGAATGTACGGAGTGTGGTGTTGACAAACTTGACTTTTTACCAGAGGAATTGGACAAAAAAGGAGCAGTCGAGATCTCATGGGAACGATTTGAATATCAAAATGTAAAAATAAAAGGCAACAAAGTAGTTAAAAAGCTTGTTCTTGTAAAGAAAAGCTCTAAGGCATGTGACATGTTTGATTATTTGAAACAATTACTTGAGAATTTTCCGTCCCACCAATTTAGAGCTTACTGGCAGACAACATAAATGAAAACTTTGATTAACAATTTACTAGTCACGCATTGTGTTGCAATCCATGATTTCTCTGAAAACTATAAATGTACAGAGCAGTGTGAAATCCGGTCTTTGTATTTCCAAAAACAAGAAGTTTCTATTCATGTGACAACACGATTTTGGAGTATGACGGAATAGATAGTAATAAAAATGACCCAAACATTATTACAGAAAATTTTCTTGTAATCAGTCCGGACCAGAAGCATGATCATCATTTTACACATGAGGTTCAGAAGTTAATTCGTGATTACGAATATCGATATCATGCGATGTGTCTGTCGTGCACGAGTTTACCGACGGGTGTAGTGCCCAGTACAAAAGTCGTCACTGCATAGGAGATATCAGTTATGGATGTTCCGATTTAGGATATGACAAAATTGTTAGGAATTTATTTTAAACTTCACATGCTCGTGGACCTCAAGATGCAGCCGGTTGTTTTATCAAAAAGCAAGCCGACTTGTGTATCATCCGTGGGCAGCGTGTGATACAAAGTACACGAGATTTATATGACTTTGCATCAGAAAATATTTGCAAAACTGCGGAGGATTCGAAATGTTCACGTAGGATTTTTCGATATATAGATACGATTAATAGAAACCGTGATCGATATTTCAAGCCCCTAAAACAGAAAAATTCACCAGGTATGTTCTTCGAAATCAGCACCAGTAGAAATTAGAAAGCTGTCCTGCTACACGTTTGAAATTGTTTAAATATAGATTACAATGATTGCTTGAATGTTGATCAAATTGGTAACTTCTCAATTTTAAAAATGATTAAAGAAAACGCTGATTAGGAATCAGAAGATGAAGAGATCGCCGATGAAATTGAACAACTCTATGAACTTGTTTCGACCGGCACAATTTTTGCCGTTAAAGCAGACGATGTTAATCAGCTTTATTATTTAGTCAAAGCCAACACACAGACGACTATTCTACGCAAAGAATCAACAGACAAATGGAGAGTTACGTATCTACTCGGAACAAAAGTGATACATGGATATTATTTTGGCATAGTAAACGACAACCCACTTGAATAAAAACTCATAAAACGTATTCCCGCTATAGTTCCTGCGCTTTCTGTAGTGTATGTTTGTTCGGAACTTGAACTTAGTGACGATGGAACAATTCATATTGACAATTCCCTACACAGAAGTATACTGCGCTGCCTTGATTAGTGAAAAGTCAAATAAAAGTTTAAAATATGAGTCAATAAAGTTTTAAATACTTTAAATATATCTGTATTTATTTAAAACGGGGAGTTAATGTCGAGTTTGACTTCTTTGTGACTATGATTAATTCGATGTATCCATGCTCCGAAATAAACTGTGTAAAAACTATTAAATATTTTTAAAACCTGAATGTTAACTAGTCACTCCCAAAATCAATGTTCAATAAGTTCAATGGGTTATCTAACGATATATATGTATAGCAGTGTATATAAAGTGCGAATCCAGTTAGTTCATTTTCACTGTTGTATGCGAGTATGTCTATTGTAGCATAAAGGATGATGGGAAAAACTGCGTTTGTTTACTTTTTGAAAATACAAAATAATAGATTTGAATGTATGTTTTAACAGAATTTTATTAGAATATAACTTTTTAATGTATAATAACATGATTAAAGTCCAAAAAAGTGTTATTTAAGCAGCAAAATTCATAATATTGATTACTGAATGCGATTCATTTTAACTATAGATGCGATGAATTATCACTGTTAGTGCAATCATTTCAGATGTGGAGTTTTTGGAAGTGCAATGAATTTTCATTGTCGTTTTATATGATTATTCGACATACAACAACTGAAAATAGTTTTTAAATGACTTTAATATTGATGATATTTACAATTTGAAATGCAAGCTAGTCGTAGATGCTTACTTGAATATACATGGCTATAACCACGTTCATATCATGAATATTCAAATATTTTTAGTGAGTTTGCTATTAGCTTGTCATGGATCCGAAAATTTACTGGAGCAGAACATCCATGAATATAACGTTTTTCTACGACGTGTTATGAACAGAAAAATCGACTTTTAATTGTAGCCAACAAAAGACACAATTCAATAATAAAATTTAACAAAATTTATTATACACAAGTTTACAAGAAGTATTACACAAATATAAATGTCAACTTAACTGTCAAAATATGTGTCCAATCTTTTATCTTTTTTTTTTTGCGGAAATCTTCTCGGAATCCACAGAATATTATATCCAATAAGTCACAATCTAGTATGATGTAGTTTGTAAATAAAAGTGTCAATCCAACTGCTGAGAATGTTGATGTCTATCGATGTCTAAGTCTATCTAAGTTTATATCATAACACCTCCCCCCTTAAAAAAAATTTGAGTGTAACAAAAACTTTTCATGAATAATATGTACAAAATACATAGTATATACACAGTGTTTTAATAAGTTCTAGATAAAGCATCTGCTATTACATTATCTTTACCTTTAATATGTTTTACAATAACATCATATTCCTGTAACAATAAACTCCACCTAGTCAATCTCTGGTTCTTGTTTCTCATTTTATGTATGAAGGTGAGAGGATTATGATCAGTATAAACAAGAATAGGATGCACAGTGGGATTTAAATATACATCAAAATGTTGAAGTGCAGACAACAGTGCAAAACACTATTTTTCAATAGTTGAATAATTTTTCTGATGTTTATCTAATTTCTTAGAAAAATATGATATAGGTTTTTCAACATTATCATCTGTCTCTTGATATAAAACAGCTCCAACTCCTACATCGCTTGCATCAACGGCAAGTTTGAATTGTTTTTCAAAGTCTGGAGTGATCAGCACTGGATTATTAATTAAAAGTGATTTGCTATTTTCAAAAGTGTTTTGACAATTTTCACTCCAGATGAATTTAGAATCTTTCCGTAAAAGATGAGTCAATGGTTGAACAACAGTCGCAAAATTTGAACAGAATTTCCTGTAAAATCCAATCATGCCTAAATATCTCATAAGTTGTTTTTCATTTGTAGGAGGAGGAAATTTTGTAATTGCATCCACTTTAGCCGTAATAGATTTCACCTGACCTTGGCCAACTGTATGCCCTAAATAATCAACAGTGGCTTGACAAAATTCACTTTTACCAAGATTAACAGTCAAATTTGATTGTGACAATCTATCAAAAGTATCATATAAATGTGTTAAATGCTCTTCCCAGCTATCACTACATACAATAAGATCATCAATATAAGCATAACAACAGTCTAAATCTTTTATAACATTATTGATCATTCTTTGAAATGTAGCTGGAGCACTTTTCATGCCAAACGGCATTACAGTATACTAAGTATTGAAATAAGCCATCTGGTGTGACAAAAGCTGATATTTCTCGAGCTCTCTGTGTCAATGGGACTTGCCAGTAACCTTTCAATAAATCAAATTTGCTCACAAATTTTGCTTGTCCAATGTTATCAATGTAGTCGTCTATCCTTGGAATCGGATAGGAATCAGATTTTGAAACAGAATTTACTTTTCTGAAATCAGTTACGAAACGAAAGGTTTTATCTGGTTTCGGCACAAGGAGACAAGGAGAGCTCCATTCACTGTTACTCGGCTCAATAATATCATTGTCAAGCATATATTTAATTTCTTGTCTCATAAATTCAAGTTTGAGTGGATTGAGCCGGTAAGGATGTTGCTTAATTGGAGAAGCATCACCTACATCGACATCATGACAAACAGCAGTGGTTTTGTTTGGCACATCTGGAAAAAGATTTTAAAAGAAAATACCAAAGCTTTTAATTTTCTCTACGATCAAAAGACAGATGTGCAAGTTTTGAATCTAAATTTGACAAAATTTCTGAATTTTTCAATCTAACTGTCTCTTCCATAGTTTTAGAACTAAAAGGTGGTTCAATTAAATCTGGTTTGTCATGATTGTTCTCCAATTTAACCATGGCTAAAGTGGCAACTGGTTTACTCTCACCCTCATTAGTACGCTCAAAATATGGTTTTAACATATTAATGTGACACACTCTATTTTGTTTACGCCGACCTGGTGTTTTTACAATATAATTCAAATCATTGATTTTACTCTCTATGGAATAAGGACCACAATATTTGGCTTGTAATGGATGTCCAGGGACTGGCAAAAATACAAGTACCTTATCACCTGGCTCAAAAACTCTGGCCCTGGCATCTTTATCATACCATATTTTCATCTTATTCTGAACAGTTTTTAAATTGTTCTGAGCAATTTGACAAGCAGTATACAATTTTTCTTTAAATCTAGATACATAGTCTAGAAGATTCAAGTCAGTGTGTTCAGTAAGCCATTTTTGCTTAATCAATTTTAAAGGTCCCCTCACACTGTGACCAAATACCAACTCAAAGGGACTAAAACCAAGGATTCTTGAACAGCCTCTCGGACCGCAAAAGTAAAAGTGAACACCATCATCCCAGTCCCTGTCAAATTGAAGACAAAAGTTCTAATCATGTTCTTCAATGTTTGATGAAAACGTTCTAAGGCACCTTGAGATTCTGAATGATAGCACTTGACCTATACTGAGCAATCTCTAACTGGTACACTACTTGCTGAAATAAACCTGACATGAAATTTGAACCCTGGTCGGACTGTATAGACTTTGGAAGTCCTACTAGCGTGAAAAATTTGATCAGAGCTTTGACAATACTAGGTGTCTTGATATTCCTTAACGGAATAGCCTCAGGAAAACGAGTGGAGGTACACATAATCGTCAATAAATACGCATTTCCAGTCTTGGTCTTCGGTAAAGGTCCAACGCAATCAATGAGTACTCGGCTAAAAGGTTCTTCAAAGGCTGGAATAGGCAGAAGTGGTGCTGGTGGTATTTTCTGGTTAGGCTTATCAACAACCTGGCATATATGGCATGATTTGCAGTATTCTGCGACATCATTTCTAAGTCTTGGCCAGTAGAAATGCTGCAAGATCTTAAGGCAAGTCTTCCTTATACCTAAGTGTCCAGCCAAGGGGGTGTCATGAGCAAGACCAATAATGTCTTGCCTATAAACTTTAGGCACCACCACTTGGTATACCACTCTCCATTCCTCCTCTGGGGTAGCATCAGGGGGCCTCCACTTTCTCATTAAAATGCCGTCTTGATGGTAATAGCATTCGGCCACTTTGTCTGCTTCTTCCTGTGGTTGAGCCCTCTTGCAGAGCTGAAGAACCTCAGGGTCTTTATTTTGTTCTTCGACAAATTTCCTTCGGTCTAATGAATGGCTGATTACGTCTGGCCATGGCATAATTACATTCTTGCTAATGCTAGGTGGTCTTATTACGGCCTTCTCTGAGCTACCGGGACCTTCAATGTTGGCTAGAAAGGTGTCAGAAAGGTCCATGTAATCAAACTGGTCTTCTTGAAATCCTCATTTTTTGTTTTCTAGCCATCGCGCTAGTAACGACACAAGCTGGATACAGTTCAGCATCATCTTCAGGTGATTTAGCATCCACCACCGGTTCACTGGTAACAATTGGTTCAGCAACCACTTTGTTCCTAGCTAGATCATTTCCTAGCAATAATGAAACACCCTCAACAGGGAGATTAGGACGAACACCCACAACAACTGGTCCAGTTATCAAATCTGACTTCAGATAAATACGATGGAGGGGAACATCTATACAACCTAACTCCACACCTTGTAACAAAACGGAGGCACCAACAGAAGTCTCCTCGGACAAAGGCAACACACCTTCTAACAATAAAGACTGAGAAGCTCCAGTGTCCCGTAAAATCTTAATAGGCAGCGGAGTAGTATCAACAATAGAAACAAACCCATCAGACATAAAAGGTTTATAATCCTCCATGTTATCACAAAAACTGGACCTAAAAGCCTGACTCGCAGGACATTCCAACGTATTGGTAACACGGGGTGTCATACAAGCACTGGTCTTTGGGCTTATTCTCTCTTTCATTCTTCTTCTGGAGTCTAAAACAATCAGCCATCAGGTGACCATTCTTCTTACAATAAGCACAGGTCAGTGACTTCTTCTCAAAAGTATCAAATTTTGGACTAGACATATTATAACTAGACTGACTCTTATTCTGTGCAACAGGCTTACTATCAGTACGCTCAGTGTTTTGATTCTTGTAATTTCCACTCGAAGTATTAAAGTTTTGACCTTTGAAACTTCTTTTATGTGAAAGGGTATAATTATCGGAAATAACAGCTGCATTTTGTAATGTCTCAACAGTTTTGTCATCTAAATGTGTTTTTAAGTCTAAATGAACACACTGCTTGAACTCTTCTAATAACATCAATTGTCTTACGTTATCAAAATTGTTATCTATTTTCTTTGACGTACGCCATTTATCAAATAGATCTTCTTTTCCTAGCAAATTCAGCATAGGTTTGTGAATCAAACTTTTTATAAGACCTAAATTTCTGTCTATATGCTTCTGGCACTAGCTCATAAGCTTTCAAGACTTCTTTTTTAACCGTGTCATAATCAGAACTATTTTCTGATGAAAGTGCTGAGTAAATTTCAGCGGCCTTGCCCTCAAAAACACTTTGCAGCATTGTAGTCCAAAAGGTTTCGGCCATTTCAAATTTTGAGCAATTTTCTCAAACTGTGGAAAAATTTATCAACTGTTTTTCACAAAATTTTGGAACCAAACGTATATTTTTGCTGCATCAAAATTAAAATGTTCTGATTTTGATTGGAATTTAGTGTTGCTTTCTTCTTTTGCCATTTCAATTTTCATTTTCTCCATCTCTAACCTTTCCTTCATTTCAAGTTCTGCCTGTTTTAATTTAAATTCATCTTCTTTTTCTTTTCTTTTCTCCATCTCTTATCTTTCCTTCATTTCAAGTTCTGCCTGTTTTAATTTAAACTCATCTTCTTTTTCTTTTCTTTTCTCCATCTCTAATCTTTCTTCTTTTTTCAATTGTTTTAATTTAAATTCATGTTCTAATTCAAGCTGTTTTAATTTGAAAGCATCAACATTTTCGACCTTGAGTTCAAGAGCCTCTTCATCTAAAATTTCTGCGTCTGCGTCAACTAATTTGTCTATTACCAAATTTTTTATAATTTGTTTTCTCATAGATACTCTAAAGTCTAATTTCAGATGTTTAGCAAGCAACACTAATTCCTCTTTCTTTAAATTATCAAACCCTTCCAGGTCTGGCGTTTTCAAAAATTTACCGGCATCAAATGCCATATTGTAGAATTTTGTTGGCTAATTCTAATAAAATATACTGAAAAATTTTCAATGAGATATTTACGTTATCCCGAACACGAGCACCCAATTTCTGTTATGAACAGAAAAATCGACTTTTAATTGTAGCCAACAAAAGACACAATTCAATAACAAAATTTGACAAGATTTATTATACACAAGTTTACAAGAAGTATTACACAAATATAAATGTCAACTTATCTGTCAAAATATGTGTCCAATCTTTTATCTTTTTTTTTATCCGGAAATCTTCTTGGAATCCACAGAATATTATATCCAATAAGTCACAATCTAGTATGATGTAGTTTGTAAATAAAAGTGTCAATCCGACTGCTGAGAATGTTGATGTCTATCGATGTCTAAGTCTATCTAAGTTTATGTCTTTAGGGTCTGCATACTTATATATACTCAAATGGAAACTTCTAGACAACGCTAGAAATTAAAATTACGCATCTTTTGTTATGATCATTCTGGAAACGTTATGTAAGTGAAATAGAAAGTTCTAATCATTCCATGAGTATCAGTGATTGTTCCAGTGAATTCTAAACTGCATAGTTGTAACACAATGTGTTTTATTTTGTACACAATATTAAACAATGTAAACATTCTTAGGCCACACAAAACAAGTTAGGCCAACTAAATAAATATGATAGTTACAATATCATAACAGACGAATTTTCTTTGAAAAGTTTTATAACTCGCTTAAAAAAGCTATGAACATTTTTCACACCGTGTCATACATATTTCTACCCTATTGATAGGCTTTTGCACAACGAACTGACAAGAATGTACAACGAAAGTTACTAAAGAAAGAAAACAAGCTACACAAAGAATGAATCGTATAGTGTCAAAATTCTGAGGTCAGTTTTTCAAGTAAATGTCTTCAAATAAAATTAAAACAACGGGTTTATCATTCGTATTATGTATTTTAACAACAACAAAGCACAAAATACACGGTCGCATTTAGTGAAAGAGCCAACCAACTATCATGCTCTATTTGTAGTTTAATCAAGTTTGAGTTACACATAGTGTTTGTTTGCGATGTTTACAAGTAATTCACAGACCTGTCTATTTAAAATAGGCACATGGTGTTCATGTAATATAAATGATATACAATGCTGCCAGGAGCAGTAAACTTTGTTTTCATAAACATTGAATACTTAACTGAACAGTGAGTCAATTAGTCTTTGGTGTAAATATAAGAACGGTATATCTACCAACATTGCTAAGCGATGTAGCGATTAACGTCCGGAATCAACTGTGCGGCGGTTATACCCCGTGGTATAGAACCATTTAAACATGTAACAATAAACTGTTTTCAATATTTCTTTGTATTCTCACAATTGCGTATTGGCTTATTTGTAACACCCACTTATAAGAAATTCAAGCATATTTAAGGTGACTCGACTGTTGCTCGAACTTTCTTTACTGTACAAGATTTATACACAATTGCATGATAAATATCAATTATCCAGTCATCCAAGCGTCAGTTGTTTGTGCAAGATGAAAACGTTTCCACTCATTCAATCGTGAAATGAAGATCGTTTTGTGAATGCTCTTTGTTATCTCAAATGCATCCATTAGAGCTATTTTCCTAACGCTTGTGGTTTAAAGGTTTGGTTGGCTTGCTTGCTTTGTTTGTATAAACGTTTGCTCAATCTTAATTACAATGCTTAAGAAACATTTACACAATGAAGACCAACCACACCTTATAACTACAAGCATTAAGAAATTAGCTGTTTCATTTATTAGTATGCGATGTAGATTTAGACCGAAACAGAAACTTTCCTTTTCCGGTGACGTGGATTGGCTTAACTGTCCAAGATATATGTATTTAATGATGACGTGTCATAGGAAAGAATAAATTTTATCCTACATAAAGATCAGAACAAATTATTTGAGAAAATAGAATTGACTATATTAGCAATAAATACCATGTTTAAGGAATTTATTGATATATTACCTCAGACTTTCACTCACTTAGTATGCATATATAATCAATCTTTCTGACTTCATAAATTTTGTTAGAGAGTCGGCTGAATTAATTCTTTATATAATGAAAATTAATTAATTTCCTTCTGTGAAAATGCATCGCATATAAAATAGAAATGAATCGTCCTACAGTGAAAATGATAGTCTAGTATCATTATTCGACAGTAAACATGAATCGCATAATGAAAACAACATAGTAGAATTTGATTCACTATCAACAAGCTGAATAACAAAACCTGTTTTAAGTTAGACATCATTCATAATTATGTTAAAAGGTACATTTTTCTGCAAATGAAACTTTACTGCTACTTTTAAATCTCTTGCACGCTCTGTTCGTGAACTATTCTTAATATTTATCTATTTGTGTATCAATTTTGCACCTGGATGGCTATAGGCGCGATGAAAACCAGTCCGCATCTCATACCTATATCATGAATTTATAAAAAAAGTACACATTATATATTATTTCTTATTTTATTCAAAAATCTTGAATTTGTCGTCTGTTTATTCATCATTCTACATCAGAAATTCATTACGGATACAGTGAAAATGATATTTTAGGATTCGCACATTACATACACTGGGACAGTGAAAACGTATTTGGTCTAATAAAGGTGGCCCGACTCCATAGTATGTTATTATATGCGCATCATTTGTTATAAAAGATCTCTAACAATGATGACGACGATTCAGTGAAATGAGTAGGTTCATCTATCATTTGAGTAAGACTAAATTGGCTTAACAAAGATGGAATTTTTAAATTGATAGGGGGTAGTTGGTTATCGTTAAAATCGCCTGTGGCCATTATGTAATTGATAGTATTATCATTGGACGCCATATCAAGAGAATATTCAATTTTTCCCAGATATCTGATCCACTATTAGGAGTTATATAAAAGGTTCCGAGTAAAGCCTTTTTATCTTTAAATTTTAGTTCTAACCATATTGCTTCCAAATTTGCGCTTTCGAGGTCAGTTCAACGTTGAACATGTACTAGTTTATCATTTTTTACATAAACAATTACCCCCCTCCAGCCTTGTGTGGGCCTCTGTCACGACGGAAGGGGTTCTGGTAATTTAAAATTTCAATTGATTCGTCTGTACGCTAATATGCCGAAGTCAGAATACTCAGCTTGTATCCAATCTATTTTAGGGGCTAGACTCTGTATATTTGAGTGAAGAATTGAAACTGATTTTGAAAAAAATTCACCGAAGTCCGACAGGTCAGTTGAGTTAATTGAACTTTGAGAAGAATCAATATCGTCACTTGGACCTGGATTTACCTTTATTCCTGCTAGGATTAGCAAAATTTGTATAATAAATAGTAAAAATGAAATAATAAATAGTCGAAGATTCACATTTACACTGGGTGTTTTTTGTACAATTGAGTCTGCATGTTTCATCGCTGAGGGTTTAAGAAAGACCCCTAGCTGATGAGACAACGTGAAGATTAATATTGATAACATCAGTGCCTGCGAAGCACTTTTACAAATGAGAAATAGGTTGATACAGATAAAATCAATATAAGTTAGTCTTTGTTTGATGTTTTTGCCTGATGAGTATAGGCCAACTCTCATACGATATAATTCAATTCCTACCCCCATGAGTTATGTTACATCTGGATGAAATTGGTCAAACTGAGAGCGACAATATACAAAGTTGAATAAACCATAGCATTTCATCTGTTTTGTGAAAAAAGTGTAAGAACAAAATATAAAAAACTTGTGAGAACAAAAAAAAGATTGAATAACAATATGTAATATGCATGAAACAAAAGAAAAAGGATGCAAATGTACATGGATTGAACAAGGAGTTTGGAGGAATGAGTATACACACGTATAACTATAATTGATGAATGATAAACCTTTCATCTACATTATTCAAAACAATTGTTAAAGACAACCGTGTCAAAATAACTCTGTTCTAGTTTTGATTGATTGCTTGATCACTTATTTGTCAAGATCTGTCTATACTTTTGACAATAAAGTAAGCAAGCACGGTACAATTCGCTGTACGACTTGTATAAAGTTCGCTTGACTACGATAAGATTAGCAAAATTGAATGCAATATCTCCTTAACATGTTTTAAGGACTGGTGTGCAAGAAGGTTGATTTTGTTCAATTTATAGAAGCGTGAAGTGAGCCATATATTTTCCTAAGCGAGGATTTTCTTAACGTTATGTGTAACAACCGTTATACTTTTATCATTTTCACGCATCAGTTATAAATTTTACTACGACAGTTTCTGTTGTGAATTCAATACGTTTACACATGTCACGTGACAGATCAGCGATCAAGGTAAGTCTTCGCGTGTAATTAACAGGACTGAGGATAGTTTACATAGCCTTGACAAGGTGTGTATTGATAATATTCAGGTATATGTACATTCGAAAATGAGAGGAAGAGAAAAAAAAAACAAACTAAAACAACAAAAAGCAACAAAAGAACATACAAATTAAACGGAAGAAACATAGGGAAACAATAGCACACTACTTGACATCATGATATATTAGAGCAGTTCATACTTATAAGATTATCAAGAGCATTCTGCCCTAAACGACAAGCTACATAGTAGAAAAGATTTATAGGTCCTGGGAAGAAAAGAATATGAATATAGTACTAATTTTATTAAATGACCTTTTTGATTACAACTATGGAAGTTTATGTGATTATTTGAATTTATCGATGATGTCAAATAGGACTTAAATCTTAATAATCATGGAAATATATACAATTGTTTTAATATAAACAGTTAGATGTAAATTATTAAGACATGGGGTCACCAGAGGTTTGGTTGTTTGTGTCTGAAGACCTTGTCGTTGAATCTGCGGCTGCAGCTCTTGCTTCGGCGTATGTTACGAGCGTTGGAGGAATATACTCGCGTCTATTAAGTTTCTATTGTGATCGAGTCTCTGTAGAAAATCTATAGCGCCGGGACAGCAGTATACTGACACGTAGTGAAGGAAAGTTGACATGGTATTGACAACATGAACTTGTAGTTGATTGTCCTTAAGGTGGCTCACCCCAATAAGGACCCCCGGTAGATTTTTTTTTATTTTCACATATTTTGTAGATCTTTTTATGCTGAATCCAAAAATGCAAAGAAAAAAGGGGGTCACCAGGCTCGTTTTCCCCTCAAATGGAAGCGAAATGTGCGATTTTGACCCTATTTCCAAATATTTACACCCTTTCAACAATAACGGCTACATCAAATTCAAAGACTTTTAGAACCATGTAAATATGATTATTATGTAAAAAACATTAAAATTTGAAATGTAAACGTTTCTTTGGTTGTTTTAGACCTAAAGGTCCTTTTATTTACAGATTTATGTCTAAATTTTGCATTTTCTAATTTCAGTTTAAGGCTAAAATATTGGTTAAATCAATTTTCGTAAAATTTCCTCGGTAGATTTTTTTAAAACGGATATGTCAAAGCTATGAACTTTTCGAGCATTTTAAGGTAAAATAAAATGGGGTCACCAGGCTTTTAAAAAGTTACGGACTTTTGTTTAACCCTCTACCCCATGAGGTCTGATTTCAATGCATTCGGATAATTACTTTGTTGTGAATTCTTTATTGATGGCTTTATTAAAATAATGTTTGCAATTATATCAATGGACGATAGCTGAATATAAATGTGATTAACATATTACTGTTTGTTATAAAAAAGCGAAATTTTGATTATTTTGGGGAAATACGGTAATTTTGTCTGGCGCGAGTTGTTTCCCTCTAAATTGGCGCCATAATCGGACAACAGAAATTTCAGGGTCGCCATTGTGGATCACCATACACCACTGATGAATACGACCATGCACATGAATAACAGACAAAGTGGCGAATAGACAACGATGCAGGTAAAGTCATTACATAAGAAAACATAGATTTTAATATTTAAGGCAACCAAATGTTATCAGTATCACGAAAAATACAAAGTGGGGGGTTGTCTCAAAATACTCGCTACTGTAGAAAATCTCTGCGCCTGAAACCTTGCATGGCTAAATTTCTGTTCTATGTATAATCGTTATGGCTGGTATCTTATTTATGTGTTTATTTGATCATTAACAGGCAAGTTGTGAACATGTATAGTCTGTTGGAGAAAAAATATCGAGGGGATGGACAGGGTAGGAATGCCCTTTACTGCCAAGCATCACAAATGTCCTTTTTGCGCTACCGTAAGGCTCAAATGAACCTTGATTTTTAATCGTCATTTGTCAAATCTAATTTCGTAGCTACGTTAGGGTCAAATCGAGTAAAATATTTATCGTTAACGTCTAAATTTTGTGGGGTACCTTTATAACTGCCCTCGGACAGGGGTCCATGATTCCCACTCCTTATCCCCAACTCCCATTTCCCTTCTCTTTTAATCTAAAATATTTCCCCCCTACTTCCACTTCCACCCCTTGCTCCCATACAAAAATTGGCCAAATATATTTCCCAGAATATTCATCCTCTCTTTTCGAATTCTGGTCCTTTCACCCAAAATCATGTTAGCTCGCATTCACGTTCACCCCTTTTACTTCGCACCGGTGACCCAACACGTTCGCACACTGGGTCTGTTTGCACCCTTCCTTTTTTAATCGTGCTTTAGTTAGTATAGTTCTATTATAAACCATGATAACATGATAAAATAAAGATATTAAGTTTATTTTATTGTTTAAAATAAAGTGACACACACAAGATCAAAGGGCACAGGCTGTTAAAACAATTATCTGGTCTTTTCTATTTATAATCTTCATAAGATTTACTTCTACCCTCAGCTTCTACCAAACTAGTTACTTTTATTTTCACTTGAGACCAAGCTAACAGACCCAATACCCCTTTTCACGCCCCTGACTCCCTCTTCCTGATCCCTCATTCCAATGTTTGTTCCTTACCCTGTCCACCCCTCAAGAGTTTGATTGTTTTATTTGTTTTCTTGGGAATATAAATGGCCTAATTTGTATATTTTACCCCTACAGTATGAGGCAATACATTTTATTGATGGATTCGTCTTGATAATAATTTGTTTACAATTACCCCCTCTCTCTTTGGTATAAAAAATTTCTTAAGGTCAAGTATTAGGTTTAAACATACATTGTAGGGCTTATTTAGTTTACCAAATAACACATATATTTGAGTTGAAAAGTTCATTATTGTTTTGTGCGTAGTATTTTAAATACAAAATTTGTGTATCCTTATTCCAAACAGGGTACAAGTAACCTCAACATAATTTGGTTGACCTGAGAAATCTGTATTCAACATATAAAAACAAAATCATTATTTATACTTGCTGTGCATGTAATTTTATTTTGTTTGCTCATCATGCTCATTATTGATTGCCACAAATTCTTCATTTTTTAGCTCACCTGGAACAATGAATTGTAACCAAACTTGGCCACAATCATCATAAAGGTATCTAGTTTAAAAAATGTGTCTGATGACCCTGCCTGCCATTCAACATGACAGACATGGCTAGAAATAGAACATAGGGGTAAAATACATTTTCTGGCTTATATCAATGAAACTAAAGATTTAGAGCAAATCTAACATGGGATAAAAATGTTCATTAGGTTAAGATCTATCTGCCCCCAAATTTTTAGATGAATCAGACAACGCGCTGTTGGATTGCTACCACTGAGTTGGTACATTGTAATTTAAGGAAATTATGCAGTTTTTGGTTATTATCTTGAATATTATTATAGATAGCGATAAACTGTAAACAGCAATAATGTTCAGCAAAGTAAGATCTACAAATAAGTCAACATGAAAATTGTCAATTGACCCCTGAAGGTATATTCATGGTATACCAGCATCTTGGATTGTACAATCGCAGTACACAATCGGTCTTGATCTTTGCCCAAATCTGCAAATTTGGAGACAGATAGGCAATTAATAGGTTAGACTGTTTTATTTAATGAAAGAAAACTTGGTGATTTATTCATTATTGCATTATTCAAAATGTTTAAATAAATACCAAATATTTGTGTTTTTAGAATCATTTTTTCAACTTGGCCATTTAAGGGGAGATAACTCTTTTAGTAAAAAATTCATACTGGACAACCAACATGGCTGACATGGCTAAAAATAGAACATAGGGGTAAAATGCAGTTTTTGGCTTATATCTCTGAAACTAAAGCAAAAGTATAATGGTTGCATTATTTCATGCATCAATTGTGAACAAAAATATCAGGTGAGCAACACAGGCTCCTTGGAGCCTCTAGTTTTAAAATATGAACTACATTATGCATTTAAATGTCAATCATGGTTGATTTTCTGACAGAATTACTCACACATTTAATTTCAGGCTTCAAGTACATGTAAGAGGAAGTAGTGATTTGTTGTAAAAGATCTTGGAATGTTCAACTTGACATGGAAACTATTGGCAAAGTACCGACATAATTTACATGAGAAGTCAGGATCATCTTGTCTTGCAATTGGGAACTACATTGTATATAAGTAAAGTGCTCAAACTTAAGAACAACATTATAAGCGAAGATCAACAATACTCAGAACTACATGTATAATCAAAGTACTGTCAGAATCCATATGAGAACCCAAGATCATCTACACTTGGTGTCTATATGCAATGTGTTCAGAATCCACTTAAGAAGCCAAGATAAACTATAATTTGGAACTATATGCTAAGTGCTGTCAAAATCCATAAAAAAAAATCCAAGATCAAAGGACCCACTGTACATGTACCTACATGTCCCAATGATGAATAGATTATTAAGTCATATAAAAAAACACTGAAGAGAAGAATATTGATATAAAAATTATGAAAATATGGAGCTGATCAATTAATGATTGTACATGTACATGATGTATACATGTCAACAATTACTAGTATATTGAAAATAACAATGTTAATAAATGTTTTATAAATTTGATCTCATATATAGACATTTGAGGAATAAAAATCAAAAATGTTTCAAAAAATGAATTTTAATAGAGCTGTTTAAATTTATTTTTGCTGCTTGAGTGAATTTTGCTGCAAACATGATTCATGATATGCAAACTGCAATATATGCAGTTGTCTTTAATACAGAATGTAACTAATGAGATTTGTAGATTTCGGAAATCATAATACCAAGTGACAGTTGTGGTAAATGCACATACCTTTCCCTCATATTTTACCTCACCAACCCTTGACCCAAATGGTCACTTGAATTATTTTACATCATTTGGCATTTTTTGTCCATCCATATGCTTTTCATTTTCTATTTCAAAAGTTATATTTTCGGGATAAAAGGAGAAATAGAATATATAGTTTTGTTCAATGAGACAGCAACCAAACAAAACAATCAAACGAATTATATATTGTCTGGAAAAACTTGTGTCTCACTAACTGACAACCTCATTACCTATCACAATGATCAAGATTACTGAAATCAGATAAATATGGTTTTGTAAAATTAGATATGCGACCAAATTGATAGAGATTGCAACAAAGATTTCAACCTCATTTCATGGATCAGTGATCAAGGTTAAAGTTACCTGATTAGATATACATGTAAGAAGATGTGGTATGAGTGCCAATGAGACAACTCTCATCCAAGTCAAAATTTATAAAAGTAAACCATTATAGGTTGTTAATCAGATACTGTTAGCAATAGGTCATTTGTCAATGTCAAGTTTTGTGTTTTGTCTGTTTTCTAGTACTAAAAGAAGTAGATAAACTATATTTGATGTATGCAATGATTCACAAATGTAAGGAGTACATGTCTGTCTGGCAGTTGTCATTGACCACATTTTCATGGTTCATTGGTCCATGGTAAGTCCTCTTTAATATGCTACATTGTGTAATCAATAAGTCAACTATATTTGGTGTATGGAATGATTATTAAATGAATGTATTCAAATATTAAATAAGAAGATGTGGTATGATTGTAAATGAGACAACTCTCCACAAGAGACCAGATGACACAAAAATAAACAACTAAAGGTCACCATATGGATTATGGCCTTCAACAATGAGTAAAACCTATACTGCATAGTCCGATATAAAAGGCCTCGAAATGACAAATGTAAAACAATTCTTATGAGAAAACTAACAGCCTGATATATGTACAAAATAATGAATGAAAAACAAATATGCTTGTCTTGCAGGGTTTATCTGAACTTAGCCTCATTTTCATGGTTTTGTCTGTTTCTTGCATACTATATGTTTCAAAATATTTGGTTTAAGGAATGATTGTAACAGAGGTGGATTTAGGGGGAGGGCCCATGGTGCCCCCCTTTTGTGGGAAAAATTTTGTTGCTTATATAGGGAATCACTGAAGCATGACTGGAGCGGGCCCCTCTTAGGCAGTCAGTGCCCCCTCCTTTATGAAAATTTCTGGATCTGCCACTGTGTAAGGCTGGCTTGGTTTAACTGACCTTGGCCTCATTTTCATGATTATTGATAATTGATAATATTAATTTTTCTGATACTTGTAGTAAAACTTTATCTTTAGGAATATCAACATAAAATCAATCAACAATGATGATTAGTAAAGCAGGTGAGACATTTCAGCTTGTGCACTCTTGTTAACACAAAAATGTGCTGAAAGGTGTGACTGTCATACATGCAGATGTATCTAGGAATATGTCTTAACAACTTGAAAATATGTGATCTATCCTAATACGTCTTGTTTGTATTGGAACAAGTCCTAATAGTTCACACCTTTTCCTTGGAAGCATTGTTTTTAAGAAAACTTATTTCCATATTTTGTGTTCACAGCTATCGTGGTTGAAATCAATATCGCTTAAATCCCAACAAATCTGTCTACTCACCATTTTCAAATTTGGTACATCAAGTTAACGTTGGTCTTTCAGATATATTACAACTGCGATATTCAAGGTCTAAGGTGACCCTCAAATAAAACTTTTCACCATAAAATATAAAAAAAAATTAGGAAGATGTGGTATAACTGGTAATGATGCAACTCTCCACCAGGTACGGCCTTCAGCAATGACCAAAACCCATACCGCGTAATCAACTACTAGTATGATAAAAGGACCAGAAATGACGTTCTTTTGTATATAGTTGCACACAAAATAACAGTTTAATTTGTGCTTGCTGAACGTTCGCTGGCAAATATTTCAAGCATAATACGGATGAGAACATATGGATGATAAGTACCATATGAAGGTTCTGCAAAGTAGGAGGGGTAGATATATGGACTGCCACTGGAAAATGAATGGACAATCTATGTTGGGTATGGCCAAAATTCCCCTAGCCAAAATTCCCCCTTTTTACCCTACGAGGCTGCGTATTTATACATCCAGCTGTATGAACTCCCTGTCTAAGCAATGGTTATCTGTCGGATTAGGAAAGTCTTATTTCTATACCCATGTTAACCCTACGATATAAAAATAAGGAGATGTGGTATGATTGCCAATGAAACAACTATCAACAAAGTTCAAAGTCCAGTTAAAAAATATCATTTTTTCTTATTGGCAGTGGCTATTTTGCCGGCTCTGATTGAAATATCTTAATTCAAGCCTTCAATTTCTATAGAAATGGCTATTTTACCGGCAACAGCAATACAGTGAATTTGCAACTCATGCTGGAAAAATAGAAAATATGTTATTTTGTTGGCATTTGTTGGCATTAGGCGGAAGCCAAGTTAAAACTATTTTGTTTACACATATGCAACGCAAATAAATAACTATTATTCCAAAAGCAAGTTTAATTGAAACATTTTTGATTTTTAAGCTATGTGATTGACTTTGTTATATTGTATAATGTTTTATCAAATTTATACTGCAATGAGATTTTTACTTTTGATAACACACAGTTAACAAATCTGAGATTTTATTCTTATGCATATATGTAGTATTAGACTGTCACTGACTGATTTTAGAAATAATTTCAACTACATGTTTAGATATAATTTCATTGCAACAAATGGATGCTCAATATTTTTATTTTGTTTTTTTTTTTCTTGTTACAAATTCTTAATAGTTATTTATACTTTGACTGATAAATGTTACGTTCTCAAACGATTACATGCATCTCAAATATTGTTAGCAGTTTTCTTATTTTAATAACTACTGATAAATCAGTAATTATTTTTATTTTATGTTGACAGTGCACATAATTTTCATAGTACTTTCAAAAGTAAATAAAATATTAAATTTCACTCTTTAAAAGAACCTACAAAATAACAAATTCACTTTTAGCGGTGCTTGGCAAAATAGCCACTGCCTTTCTTATTATCATCATAGACCGATAATTACTTTTCTTTGCAGCAGGTGGGTCAAACACATGTCCACACATCATTAAGAAAATTGTCATTCATATTTTTTGCCGCAATGACACACTCCAATTTCATTTTTTTAAATCAAGAACATTCCTTATTCATGTTATTCGCTTCCCTTTAAAAAAAACGCATGTCAAAAATTAAGACAGAAGTTAAAGTGTGCCAATATCACCGACTAATATATATATATATAGCGTCCCTGTGTATTGGGCCGAGTTTTAAAATTACAATCCCAACTTTTCCTGAAAGTAGTATAGATTTTGTTTATACATAAAGTCTTTAGATGGAAGTGTTTGGAACTGCCCGGTAGACTTCGGTTGTAATACGCTAAATCCCGACTTGGTCAGACCAAATATATTGCGCTTTTCCGCAAAGCATGCGGTATTGAGGGATAATAGCATAGACCGATATACAATGTAGGTCGGAATTCTAGGTCCAGGTTACTATTGACCAATTTTCATCTACATGATCAAAGGTGGAAAACAGTAAATAATTGAAGTGTCGGGGTTTTTTTTTGTGCGTAAAACAAAATATTTTGCTCGAGTGCCGGTAGTCTATTATAATAACACATTCTTATTCAATTATTTAAATTTTTACGCTGATGTTTCCTCTTTTTTTTTAATGCGAACTCGGTTGGCATATTGATAGATAAAACAGAAAATAGAAAATTAACAAAATAGCAAAATAAGTAAAAGGAAAATATCATAAATAGAAAACATTGACCCCGAGGTCTTATGTTAAAGGACTAGAGTTCCGGAATTCATAGAATTATGATACGAGAAAATTTGTTAGATATTTTTGTGCCCATGAGTTGATAAAGTATATAAATCTTTAAATAAAAATGTTAGGTGTGACTGTCATGTATTTAGTCTTTGCTTGAAAATTGTCATAATTCAAAACTATTATCAAAATTTTGCAGTGAGAAAATATTTCACATACTCCGGAATAAAATCCTACCAATACTTGGAAATGAAGATATTTCAAGTAAAAAAAGAGATTTATGGCAGTAACAAAATTTTATAATACGCCAAACGGATAGCGTGCAGATGAACCCCCGATGCCTTTTAATACTATAGCATACTATATGGGTTTTACTTGTTTTTTAAAGCCGTACGGTGACATGCAGTTGTTTACATCGCTATCCTTTGTTTACGGTTAAACATTGCGTCATTGACAAAATATATTCATCTATACATCTAAAAGACATCTTTTAATTCAACCGGTATTTAAATGAAAATAGGGTGCGAACGGACCCAAGGATCGAACGTGTAGGGTGAGAATGTGTTTTCGAAGCGAACGCACCAGATACCGTCGTACATGTCAATATTTATCATTTCTTTTTTTTAATCTTATGCTCATATCATGTATATTTATGTCCTTTTATGTGAAAAATGAACAAACCACTCTGTATTTCTGACCGTATTTCCTTTTTTGAAGAAAGTTTTGCATCGTTTGTTGACATCGGGAAAGGGTGCTCTCAGACACGTCCGCGTTCCAATGTCGTCAACACTACTTTTGAGAAGACCCCTCAAAGCGATCGTTTCCAAGGTGCTCGTCGTTAGAAACATGCGTTAAAAACTGCGCACTGTTAAAGGGCCGAGCCACCTTAACGAACATTTTTCCATCCACCGTCCAGGTGTCTCTCATCAAATGTTCTATGCTAAGCTGTCTAGCTTTGTAGGCGATAACGTTTCTCTCCTTTGTTAGGTCCTCGTTATATATTTCAGATCTCTCTTTTCCTTAAGGTGTTTTTTGAATCTCAGTATTCTTTTTTTAACAACATGGTCCTGAAGCTTGACTATTATTTGTCTCGGACGTTTCGAAACATACTTTGCCCTGTTTTCTACAGCATCTTCCGGGTTGTAAGGTCGTCCAATTCTGTGTGCACGAATTACATCCCCGGGAGCCAATTCGTTGTCTATGGACTTTAACATTACAGTTACCAGTTCAGTTGTTTTCGTTGATGTTTCTTCTATCCGTCCATCAGGAATGCCATTGACACGAATGAGGTCCCGACGTCCGTATTGCTCAAGTGCATCTAAATCGTCACGTAACTTTTGATTTTCCTTAGCAAGCCTATCTATTTCAGATTTATACTGGTTTACTGTAGCTTTTATTGTATAGTCAATCTCTCCATGTATCATTTCTTTAAGTTGTAATGCTATTTCAACTATGTCCGACTGGGCTAGTTTACATGTGATTGGTTGTTGTAAGGTTTCAATACTTGGTTGTGATAAAGTTTCTGTATTTTGCTGATACTGAAGTGAGCTAAGCCCTGCGGCAACGGGAGCATGATGAATCTCTGAAGAGTCAATACGGACGGGCGAGGAACTTGGAGAAGACATGAGAAACTTTTACTGGACTCTGGTTAAGGTGGTGTAGGTTTGCTGTGACGACGGAGTCTGTGTGAATTGTCTGGTGTTTGCATTTAAAGTTGGAGATGATAAGTCAATATAAGAGGATATAAGGATCAAACTTTGTCGTAAATACCAAGCATATGGATAGTTTATGGTTATGGTTAAGTTTATGTAAATGTTTGTTTATGTTTATGTAATTACACACGTACCATTAGTATTCGAAAACCTGCTAGTCTGTTGAGAACAGTTGACGTTTGAAAACACACACAATCTTTAATGAAATGTCATATACTAAATATTCCTGATTTTATACCATTGGCATCATGTATCACATTTACATCACTACTTTTAGTCCTTAATACTCAGATCTCCGACTAAAAGAGTATTAGAAATCCGTGTTTTTACATTTTTTGTCTTGTCGAAAAAAATATGTCCTCACCATTCAGAGCATGCGAACCAAATCTTAAGGATTGATGTCATATCAAATTTAAGACTACTTCTCAGTTTTTTTTTATTATCAGTATCATGTTTTTCTCTGACTGTTAATAAATCCAGCAAAAACTACAAGTATACTAATTGGTACTCCCAGAGAAAAAAATATTGGACAAGCAAATAAATGTAAGTATAGATATTAAAGTTATTCAAACGGTGTGTACACAAAAGAAATTAGGAATTAAAATAGATCACCGCCTTACTTCGAAAGAGCAAATAAATCAAATTTCTAAAACCATTAGCTCAAGGTTGTTTATTTTTGCAAAATCAAAAAATAATTAGATCACAAACTTGAGGTAAAGTTGTATTTTATAATTCTTAGATTCTACCAATATTGGACTACTGTTGCACAGTATGGGGTAATTGTAATGAAAAATTCCTCCAGAGATTAATGAATCTCCAAAAAAGAGCAGCAATAATAGTTTTAGATGCAGTTCTTTTCATCACCGAGAGAATTTTTTGTTCCGAGACAAAATTTGATATCAGAAATTTATTCTAGTATATAAAATCTTACACGATAAAATTCCTAATTATCTGAAAAAGTTGTGTTTTCAAAACTCTGAAATGTATGAAAAAAATTAAGATCCGTCTCAAAAATAATTTGGTAGTAATTCGGCCTTGCATTTCTATGGAATAGCTTACCAAGGAACATAAAACATCAACATTTGTATGTTTAATTAAAACTAAATGCTTCAAATATCTCGATCAAGCCACACTGTCATAAATTATCAATTAACATGAACACTATGGATAATATTAATCTTATTTATTAATACAGCTTGTTTGTTTTTATTTTATATTTATATTACCCTCTTTAAATAAAGATAATTATTATCATTATTATTAAATTCGAAGCCTCCATTAGGGACAGTCCCATAATCCATGCCTCCATTAACGACTTTAAAAAATCATTTAGGGGTCCGTGGGTGGCATATTGCAATGTAATGTTTCCTTCCCCTTACATGATTTGTATCATTCACCAGTTGCAATAAAATTTCCCCTTCAATCCTGATCGAAACCTTGTGTAGAGCCTGCCTATTTGATTTTTTTTTATACTTCAACTATTTGAAATCAATCGGAGTGCAACCTTTAGTAAGATATGCTTATATGTTTATACCTTTAATAAATAATATATAAATGTAAATGCATGAGTTTAACCACCGCAAGATTTTAAATTGAATGTTAATGTAAGAATATTGTAAACGCACAATACATAACAAAACATATAATCCGAATAGTAATTGAACTGGGGCGTCACTGATGAATCTTTTGTAGATGAAACGCGCGTATGGCGTACAAATTTATATAAGCCTTGTATGTCTGAAGAGATTTTTAACGTAATTAAATCATATCAATTTAGAATACAAATGTTGTTCGCAAGAAACTTTCGTGAACACAAATTACAAGTACAAAACAGAAGTATTATAGTCTATAGAATAATTCAAAATCAATCACATTGCAGCATTTTGACTAAACATATTATATTTCAATTTCTTATCATAATACCATAGGAAATGAGGATGTCAAACACAATTTATACAACATAAGTAGTTCAGTTTTCTAACAGGTATGTTTTAAAATATTTACCAACCTGATCGTTCATTTTTCATTGTTATTCAATGCAAAATAATTATATAAGATACCTGGGACGATCCCATTTCAAATAGGATTTCTTTTGTGTACTTATTGTACCTCGAACTTATTAACCCGGTGTAGGTCTTTAAGTTGCAGGTTCAATTTACTGAAAGTTAATCATTCATGACTAATTAGACACGCCCTCTTAAAATGAAGGGGTCCATAATAGGATAGGAAAAAAAAACCATCAAAGTGCTTTTGGTTGATTTCAAAATATCTTCGGTCAATAATCAGACGGTATTTGAGTGGAAACACAAACCTTTCCGAAACTGGGAAATGCTGGCTGCAATAGGAACTTATTTACAAAATTTGTTCATATCTCATTAAATGTTAGTGGGCTTTATTGATCGTAAATTCATGTCGTTTTGTTTTTGACGTGCGTCTTCCGTGGAGAAAAAAAAGGGGCTAATAGCGTAATTTCAATTTTGATCATGATTCAACTTTATTCTAGAACAGCATACGTTTTACCTCTAGCAAACTCTATATATTATCAATGTGTCAATCATTTGCTTCAGGTCGATCCACTTTGCACCTCGTCGTGAATATGCGTGATATATTTGCCACTGGACATTACGGGAGGAATCAATATATCAGCTTCATTTAGTGATGAATAATCATTTGTTCTCAGTTGATAATTGCTTAAAACAGTTTTCCATTTTTGGGTATTCAATTTTATTTATATTTGATGTTTTAAGCGTAAATTTTAGAATTTCTTTCCGCATTTTTCTTTTTGAATTTATTTTTTTGTTAACATTTAGTAATGGAGTAGAATAGAAAAAAATATCCATTGAGTACATACAATAATTCATATATTGAAACGTAAAACAACGGCAGTCTCGTAAGTTGGCAAAATTTGCTGTGTCAATATATATATATATATATATATATATATATATATATAGAAGTCTATAAAAGGACCAACCAGTAAATTTACTATGTACCGGATCGTCTAGAATAGACGATACTGTGCAGATAAGGAAAAATTATATAAGTCTAATAACCTACAATCAGTATTGTTAAACTCATTGACACCGAAGAAGGCTATTTGTTAAGCCGAAATATTTGTCAACACGATTTAATAACAACATCTTCGTATAATACCATCTTATAGCAAAATCGGATGACAAAAGGTGGCAACAATTTATAATAAGATTCGACTTATTTTAACCGTTTCGTTTATTCTATAGTTATCGTCTTATTGATCGGTTTTGTTATTTAAAGTTGGTTTTCTTTTCATCTACAATTGTTCTTGCAAAAGGCGCAAAAGATGTTTTAACATCAGCCATGCGACTTATTTGAAGATTCAGGTGACCTTTGTTGTTGTTTAGAAATTTCAATCGTAGGTCGTATTTCCCCTCAACGATTTATTCAAATGGTTCTTTAACGTATATAGATAGCGTGAAACTCTCACTGCAACAGGCATCGAATATACGACATTTTTTTATCTAAAGCCATGAAAAGGGAATGACGGACGACTACAATAAAAGTGTTTGTTCTCATATACTTTATAATTCAATTAAAGAATTATGAAAATTTCTCATCTCTACACGTTTTGATCGAGCCACTCAGACCTACATATATTGCTGCTAAAGTTGTTACATTTAGGGTATTCAATACCATTGTATTCATTGAAGTTTACAGGTGTAGGTTTTTAAATGAAAAAAAAATAAAATAATATTTATAAATTAATTGGACTGAACAGACAACACTAATTATTTCGCATTTGCATGTAACGTAGTGTAGGAAAATTATAGAATCAAAATACCTGAATATTGTGCAGGACCTTATGCATCTAGGTCTGTTCGATAAGAAGTTGAGAACCTAGCTGTTTAATAACTTATTGTTGGAAGAGTTTACTTACTGTTTTCATTTGGTCTGGTCATTACGAATCTGTTTCATGATTACTTACAAATTAAAAACATCAAATATATATAACAAGACATAATTGTACAGAACATTCATTGGTCAGTTGTAAATGAGGTCTGTATAGGGTTTTGATTTGTTCATTTATTAAATGAAAAATAATTATTTAGAAAAGATGACCCTTAATTTTTCATAAAACTATCCTATGATGTTATTTAAGTGCTAAAATATGATAATAAATAGACAATAAAATAATGTGCTGCCATTTGATCGGTCTGTTTCAAATGCAATTCGGTAACGGTTATTTGTATATACAATTGTGAGTACTATTTAAGTTTGATATATTTAGACTTGTCCAAGTCAGGGGATTAAGGCTTCTGCAAGTGTTTTATTGCGTACTTTTCTTATGTTTTTGACGGTTTGTAAGTCAGTACAAGTTCAATGATTAAGTTAATATTGACATTAAAAGACCTCCTCACAAAAAGGACTGTTCAAATCCCCTCGCCCTTCGGGCTCTGAACATCCCTTTTTGTTCGGAGGTCTTTTAATATCAATATTAACTTATTATTGGGCTTTTACTATTACTTAAACTCCTGTTTTTTGTTTTTTACTTTAATTTCATTTTTTTCACAATATTATTATATCGTCATTTTAATATTTATGTACCTATTTATGTTCCAAATCTGGCTACTGTCAACTATTCCTAGATAAAGAACAGTCTATTTAGCAGAATATTTACATTTTAAAACTGTGTTTATCTTAATAATGTGTTATAGTATTTTTTAATTTGTCTTTGTGAATATTACTTTTACTGTTTAATCTACATTTGACGTGGCTTGGTACTTATTTATACCGTCATTTTTTTATTGTGCTATGGTAAAATTTTGTGTTTTTGTCTTTCATTTTTTCTTATGTGCTTATCTATATGCCTTTTTGTGTTTCTTTGTTGGGATGTTTGTTTAATTTTATTGTGATTAAGATTATAACACAATGTTGACTGCTGTACCCCTATTTTTGACAATTTTACCTATTATATCTATTTGTTGTGTTTAAACATCGTTGTCAATATAAAAGAATTTGATGCGACTATCATAAAAGTTAGAGGTTTGCCAGGTTTAATTCACCATTTTTTACATAAGAAAATGTCTGTATCAAGTCGGCAATATGACAGTTGTAATCCATTCGTTTGATGTGTTTAAGCTTTTGATTTTGCCATTTGATTAGGGACTTTCCGTTTTAAATTTTCCTCGGAGTTCGGTATTTTTGTTATTTTACATTTTGCAATCAACATATACCCGACTTTTCTTATTATTCAATAAAAAGTTGCCCTTCCATGTCTTTAGATGATGATACGATGTATGTAAAAAATCAATCTGC
Organism: Mytilus coruscus; assembly: GCA_017311375.1. Classification (NCBI taxonomy): domain Eukaryota; kingdom Metazoa; phylum Mollusca; class Bivalvia; order Mytilida; family Mytilidae; genus Mytilus; species Mytilus coruscus. The sequence continues at coordinate 48,506,345 of CM029598.1, forward strand.
TATGTGCATACTAAAACGTTGCCAGATCAGATTAAAACTAACAAAGAGTAAGACAACAACCATTCATCTTTTGTTGGGGCAAACTTTTTTTAAAAATAAAGTACGGACAGAGTCTCAAAATCTCAATTTATAGATCTGATTTCTTGATTTCGAAATAAATTCTTTCCCCTTCTAACTGAAATCAAAAATACAATTGCACAATCTATTTCTGCAGAAACAAACTCCGAACCCGTTTCCAGCATATTTTATTCTATGTTATTTGTATACAGGCATTTGGAAATATATATTGAATGGTGAAGAAGTAAAACAAAGTTATCAAGTCTATACCTTATCTAATAAACATGTAAGTGAATGTTTAATATTATTCAAATGATGAGATTCAATCGAAATACTGAATAAGAATCGGGATAAAAATTAAAAATCTATTCGTACAATGTACAAACACAACATAAAGAGGGAGGATATAAAGCAACAGTTGTACGCGTTTAACACACATAGTTTAAAATTGTAGATTTGATATCATACTGTAAACCAACTAATTTTCGCGAGCGATTTATTTTTGCGACTTTCGTGAATCGTAAATCGTCGCGTAAACATAAAAACTTTGATCTTCCCTTATCTAAATACATCAAGTGAATTAGAAAATTGCGAAATTAAATCGCCGCAAAATAGGATAGAAAAGGGCTAAACGCGAAATAAAATATCCGCGAAAATAAGTTGGTTTACAGTACTAGTCAATAAACATTTAATATATAATCACCTAGTATATAAGATAGGTTTATTTGGAATCCCAAGAATATATGGATGTAGATATATAAATAGTAGAGTTGTAATAATAAAAAGATAAGTCAATTGTATTGCACGTTTGATAAAATTCTTAAGGTGAATACAAGATATTAAAAATTCAAAAAGATAAAAAAAAAAACAAAAACAAAAACAAAAAACAATTGACGAGTTTTGAAAGTTTTGAATTTTCTCGCAATTACAAAAAATAACGGGTTAACTGATATGCATATAATAGCATTTTGTCCTTTTTTATAAACCTTTTGTATAAATATAACATTCTCGATTTTTTTTTCAACAGCAATATTGCACACACTGTTATCAATTATTTCACTGACTTAACTATCTCAATTCAGGTCCCCGTTAGTACCAGACATGCGAGATGCTAGGAATCTTTTTGCAATACTAAAAAACAAAAACATTGCTTTTATCATTGCGACGAAATCAATAATTGAAAATAAACAAAACAATTTTTTCATGGTCATTATTTTTAATTCAATTTTTCTGACATGATAAATATATCAATTTATTAAGGTTAAAAAGTGAAATAACAAACAATCGAACTCCACGGAAAAATTAAAAATGGAAAGTTCTTTAACAAGTTCTGATATATTCAAATATTGCATACGGTGAAAAATAATCATTTATGAAAATTTTCAAAGACGTCATTCTTATCTTATCATATATGTGGTTGCTAGAAAAGCTTATCTTAACACTATTATTTACAACTAACAAATGCAGTATAAAGATTTTGGAAAGTGTTTTAAGGATCGTTGATCCTAACTCAAACAAAATAGATGTAACATATCTGTAATACACGAAAACAGGAAGTACAAATATTTTCTATTATGACGTACATGTTCATTGTATGACAGACATGATTATTTGTAATTGATACCGTGAACAATTGCCAACACAATAAATAAATCGGGTACTGTCAATCCTAAATTGACAATAGTATGAATGTTTTCTTCGTAGGTAAAGTATTCAGATATATACACATATTTCATTACATTTCATGAACTTAATAAACCTTTTAACATGTTTACCAATGCCACATTCTGTCCATCTCAAATTTTGGATGAAAGAAGGACAAATGTTAAAAAAATGATAAATAAAAATAACCTTTAGATATACTTTTTAGTTTGAAACAGTTCGTTAACCCATTTGGAACCTTCTCTTGAATGCGTATAATTTATTTGTATTAATTTACAAAATACAATTCGAAAACTTTCATGTAAGTATCGTCAATGGGTCAATCAATTGATTGGGTTTCAAGAGCTGAAAATCATATGCATGGTAAAACATTTATCTTACAGTCTTTTAGCATCCATTTTATTAAGACCAACACTTATTAAACATGCGTACGAAGCGCTTTTCTGGACTTACCTTCAACATGTCAGCGTGTGCACTTTTATTGTTTAGAAAATTTATTGGAGTTCGGTATTTTGGGTTATTTTACTTTTGTTGTTGTTGCTTGGAATGAGTTTGTAACAAAAATATTTTATTCTACCACAAATAAATGGATTTAAAATTCCTCAAGCAGGAATAGTAGGTTATGTAAAAAATGTGGTATGAATGTCAATGAGACAACTCTCCACAAGAGACCAAATGACAAAATGACCAGAATGTCCAGTTATCTATGAAAATTTAATGTTCATGTTTATGTTCAATGAAATACATCCACCATTATTAGCGTGTATGCATGATCGTTTACATCTTGATTTTCAAATTAGCAGGTTGAATCTGACTATGAGCCTGTTTTCAGTAACTGCATGTATTTTTTCAGTAATCTTAATTTTTCAAACTATTTGTGTATGTTGTTGGTTTTATATGATTTCTATACAGGTAAGTGCCTATTTATACTGTTTTATTGTATTTCTATCAAAATTATGTAAACTGGACGAGCTTTGTACGCGAGAAGGAATGGGATAGAAGGCGTAAAAATTTTTAACCCCGTTACCTGTTTATGAGGTTGTTTGATTTCAGGAATAGGACCAAATCGGCTTAATTACAGATCTGACAATTATACTGGTATCTAAATATCTAAGACCACACAACATGTAGCCATTGAGTTAAGACACCGACACCGGTCAAATGAAGTCAGTATAGTGACAATATGAACGAACATAACGTATTACCGTGATTAATGATTACAACTGCATATTATTAAGTGCACTGCAAGAGTCAAATTTTCTCTTCTTTCCGATTTAATTTTTAAAAAAAGAAAAGAAAAAGAAAAGAAAGCAAAATGAAATTCAGTTCTACCAAACATAAAAACGATACTACAGCTGAATAAATTTTTAAGATACCCTACAAGCATACTCGTTGTTGTTGAAATCCCGTTCACACTACTCAAGTTTTTATACTTTTGTTACACATGTTACACTCTATTACTAGTCTCAGTGTACCTACCAATATATTTTAAACATCAACATGAATTTAATTGAGTTTATTTAATCTAAATATTGAGGTCTTCCAGTACTTCCAGTTCTTTATTCAATGATGATATAAATGGAGATTTAAAACTTGACCAAACAATTTTGTTATCAAATTAAAGTAAGTAGTTA